>JBBMKD010000102.1:73648552-73689053 GCA_037834095.1 Argya squamiceps | reverse complement strand
AGAGACCCGGCAGGGATGGCCCTGCGGCCTGGGAGAGACCCCGGCGGGGCAGGGATTTCCTGCAGAACTGTAGGCGATGCCATGCTGCAGCAGATGTATCCTGAAGGATTGCAGTCCATGGGGAATGCTCACACTGGGGCAGGGAAAAGTGTTAGGAGGAAGGGGTGTCCCAGAAAAAGAAGTCAGTGAAGGGGTGAAGGTGAACCTGGGAAGAAGAGGAGTATTAAGGGAAGTTGATTTAGTTCTTCTCACTTTGCTTGTCACGATCCTACCCCATTTATAATAGACATAATATTAAATTAATTTCCTCCAAAATGAGTCTGTTTTGCCAGTGATGGTAGTTTGTCTTTGCCTCTTTGCCTCAAGCCATTTTCTTTTTCATCCTTTCTCCCCCTATACTGTTGAGGGGGCAGAAATGTCTGGGTGGGCATCTGGCTGTTGACCGAGGTCAGCTTCTTGCCTTCTTTTCTTTTGGCAGATCATTTACAGAGAAGAAGGGCTTCTCTTCTGACATCTACTATAGGGAAAATGATTATACAGAAAAGTTATACTCAGTTTCCATGCAAGATCTCTCTAAAGCAGGACTGACTTCTGCTTTCTAAACCGATTCTTATGTTTTACATTAGAGGATCTTTGGAGGCTGGCAGCTGACCTGCCAGACATGTGACAGCTGGGAGCTGACAAAACCAGTGGGATTCCATCTGCCCAGATGCCCAGCTCCTGGCTCTTCTCACCTGGGGGCGAAGGACAGCTGAACCAACTTCTTTGGTTGCAGGGCTGCAGCAGTCTGAGCATTTTTCAGCTTTATTTCCCTGAACTCCTATTGAGTCAGCCTTGTGTAGGTCACATGAATGCCTGTGTCCTCTTTATGCCATCACACCAAGACTTTCCTCATTTTTGAGGGGGTTGAAAGAACGGAAACCACCAAAATAGCATTCTGCCAGAGGTGCTGCTTGTGTATACTTGAGCTTTCTGAGATAGAAGTTCATGGTACGATCCGACATCAGCAGTAATAGCAAGTAAGAAAACAGTCACAGGTCCTTCGAGTCATTCAGACTACAAAAGTCACATTTCTCTCTTGCTATATATTTGCATATATGTGTATGTTTGTATGCAAGGATTTATGTGCACCTCCCTAGGTATCATACACAGTATGTGTGTCTATATATATATGTATGTACAAAATATAGGCTTCTGTACAAATTAAGTAAATGGAAAAGTGTAATATTCGTTACCATATCTGTCTTTAGTAGATGGGAAATACTGAAATGAATATCACAGAATCTGTGACTGATGAAGCATTATTAGTTTCAGTGACCTAACAGAAGATATAAATTTCATGGATCAAATGTAATTATGAAAACCTGAAAGGGAAGAAAAATAACAGAAATGTGGGAGGAATCAAGCTCAGAGAACCATGTTCAGTTTGGATTGATTAGATCCTCTCAGGACAGATTGAATTGAAAAAATAAAAAGTCTTATTTATGAGCTGCCAGTAAACAAAAAGAATATAATTGCATTCAAATAGATTATTCATGTTATCCTGCATTACATTTTTTTCTCTTCCTGTGAATTGTTTTCTTTAAGCAATCATTTGCAACTCAGATTACTTTAAAAATGTTTATGGCCCTCTCAATAACTTTGGCAGGTTTTTCTGATGAAGACATTATTGAGCTCTATAGCAATTTAAATAAGCATTTGTGGGTGTGTAAACTTATTTAACCTCTCATTTATTAGTTATAAGTGATTAGTATTATTTTATTCAACTTTCTGACAGCCCATTCTGATTGTAAGCAATAAAACAATGCAATGTAGAAATAACTTTTATATTTATTTTTAAATTGTACCGACTTCAATAGTCTCAGTAGCGCAGAAAAACTTGTTCCTTAAAATACATTCACATGGAAATTTAACTGTTCTATTAACATTTCCTGTATGCTCTAGAACTAGTAACCTGCACAGAAAAAATTCTGAAACCTCAGATGAGTAAAATTTGTGGATTTGTGCATTTATTTTTTTTTTAGTGCAGGATTTTTTTTTTTTTGTGCAACTGGAAGAGGAAAATTCAATGTTCTTCTTTTACAGTTGTTAATCCATATGTCATATTGAAAATGATTAAAATATTATTTTAGCATTTATAGTAAACACTTCAACTGTTCAAAATTCTACATTTTTAGCCAGTGATTTCTCTTTACCTAACAGCTTGAATTCTCTTGCAACTGTCACAGCAGACTAATGCACTTGCTCAGTACCTTCAGATATTTTATGCATTATAAATTTGGGCCTCAAATTCTTTGTTCTAAGTTCAAACTGATGTCACTTTGGAAGGAAGAGTGGCAACCTGAATGTGAAATTTGCAATACAACCAGAATGTTACACCTGTGGGACTCCAACAGTGAAGACAAGCTGGCACTTCTACCACATTCTATTCCAGCTTACTGAAAGGGTTGCACTGAGCTACTGCTGCTACCATTTAAAAGGCTTTGTTATTGCCTGATTATGCTCTGGGATGTGTAATAGGAAAACACTTTTTAAAGAGTTCTAATAGGCAACTGCCTATTGGGAATTAGGTATTAGGCACTAGTCATTTCCCTTAAATTGAAGTACACATTGTGTAGCATCTAAGAAGCAAAAGAAAATACTATGTTACCATTTTTAAAATGTATGTTTTCTTGTCAGAAACTTTTGGTGCGATAATGAAAGATGAATCTAATAATTGAAAAAAAAGTGTGACAGATTTTTTTGTTTGCAATCACCGTCAGCATGGATTGAAATATATTTGAATTTTGCTCTTGGAGAATTATTGAAAATATAGATCAAACTTTTTAGTTACATACAGTGTTCTACTTTGTGAAATTCAGGGCAAAGTGAATCATGACAATTTCATGGACATATCTCATCAGGATTTAACAGCGGTACGAAGCTAGGTAAGGAAAAGTGGTGATTGAAACACTGATGTGCTTGTAACATATTAAGATTTCTCTCTAAGCCTCACTTACAGAGCTTCTTGACTTTCATTTTTAACATTTCAAAAGCTAATTTGGATATGATTTTTCCTAAGCAATCGGCAAGAATGATCTACAATTGACTGCTGTAGCAAAACTGGATAGTGAGAAGTGTTTATCAAAGGCATACCTGTCCAGCTCTTGCATTTTCGCAGACAAAAGTGTCGTAGAATACAGCAAACTGTGGGGCATTGTCATTAACATCCAAAATTCTTACATAGACAGGAACACGAGTAGTATCTTTGGGGTTATCTGACAGCAGAAGAGAGAAGAAACATGAGATTATTTTCTTATTAAGAGTTCTCTGTTTTCTTCCAAATTTCATGAGCAATGAACATGCAAAATGAAGTTTGAATCTGGTCAATATTTAGTGTTGAAACCAGTAACAAATCAGAATCAGGTCTTCTGAAAAACAAGAATTATTTGTGTAGAAGTTTTTGGATCTAGTGAGCAATTAAG
Organism: Argya squamiceps; assembly: GCA_037834095.1. Classification (NCBI taxonomy): domain Eukaryota; kingdom Metazoa; phylum Chordata; class Aves; order Passeriformes; family Leiothrichidae; genus Argya; species Argya squamiceps. Next base: position 73,685,589 of record JBBMKD010000102.1, on the reverse strand, counting down.
TTTTTCATGAAGATAGGGGACTGCAAATGTTAATAATATATTCAAATATTATGTATGAAAAGTATGCCCACTACTACGATAGCAAATTTGATCCCTTGATGGGCTCAAGGTTTTGTGAGGTTTAGATCTTTAATTTTAAAATTCTTTGTGATCTTGTTTGTTTTTCAAAGAAAAGACATCACTGAGTGTGCATTGTGATGGTTTTGGCTGGGATAGAGTTAATTTAGTCGATGACATGCATACATATTGTGAAAATTTTCAAGTCTGGCTTTCCTCTCTTGCCCCTCGAAGAAATTCAAACAAAACAAATGAAAGTACCCCTCCAAAAATTTGGTAAAGAATGTATTAGAATAAGATTCTTTTATGTTTAAATTGCCTTTAAAAATATGAACGTAGATTTCCAGACCTTAGGTTCAGGAACCAGAATAATCTCTCCCTTGCCAGATGTCCAGATCCTACTATTATTTAGAGGGCTTTTTTGTTAACATAAGTTAATTCAGGAATACAAGTGTCCCTGTTCTCGCTTGCTGATCTTGTTGCCATACCAAAAATATTCAATAATGCCTGGGTGTAAAAAAGTGCAGCTGTTTCTTGGAATTCTGCTGTGTGGTAGCTAAGCACTATATGATTTTTCAACATTAATGGAATTGGATAAGTAACAACAGTAACAGATTGTTCCAAATTACTGATTTTCCCCCTTTTCTTCTGCTTCAAATAAAACAAAAGACATTTAGTAGCAGCTAGAATTACCTTGGCTTGTAATCAATTACACCTTTGCTAAAGAGCGTGATGTGGATCTTTTTTGACATCCTGAATTGTTTAAATTTCCAGGTTTAGGACACATAGCCTTTTCATAGCCTTCTGTATGTTTGTACTAACTTTCCAAATCAGTTCTAACACGGCTTTCACATTCTGTCGTGCTTCATAGGTAATATCTTAAAATATTTAAAGATCTAAATCTCCCTCTTCACTTCTTTCTCCAAAATTAACATATCTCTCTGGAGAATGCTAGTTACTCCAGGTATATCCACAATGTAAATTTGCTCTAAGTTTCCTGATGAGGAGTTAAGCTTAGCATAAAGATCTATTTGCACAAGGATGCTAATTTTCATCAGTATATAAATCTGAAAATAATTTGTACAATGTTGGACAGCACTTTGAATGGTTGCAAGCTCAGGACAAAGCATCACAAGAGAAAAAGGGTTTTGGAAAAAAAAAACCTCCAAAAAACTACAGTTTTTTTGGTTGTTTTTGTTAACACAGAATGTTTAATTGGAAGGACACAATGTTCCATTTAGTACTCTGCAGTATGTCTCCTGCCAGTTATATTTCGCTGCTGATTAGAATTTTTTTCCTTTTTTTTCTTTTTTTGACTGATACAGAACTAGCCCTAAAAGAATTAGTGACTTTGAGAGGAAGTGATTCTTAGTTGCTGATTTCGAAGATCAGACCTTTGTTCCTTAGAAAATTTTCTGTCCAATGATTAAAGCTATTCTCAATAATGTAGTGGGTTTAGGAGGATATCTGCTCCTCTCTTTATACTCTAAACATGAAAATATATACAGAGAGATGTTTTAAATGGCCCAAGAAAAGCTACAGCTTCGGGATCAAACTGCGTTGTACTTGTAAGATATATTGATTCTAAGAGCTGTAGGTGTAGATACCATAGGAAGAGATAATGGAATTATTTCTAAAGAAATGAGGAAAATAATAGAGACAAAAACATAGATTACTACGCTAAAGTCAGCTATTTTAACAGCAAAATCATGTTATTGTCCTCCAAGAAAAGGAATAAAAATAATTATTCCAGTCTTATTATTTAATTGACTAACATTTCAGAAGTAACTTGGACATTAAAGGTCAGTGATGGAGGAAGGTGAGGAAAAGAGCAATGAGGAGATAGCTGCTGTTAGCTACCCCACAGTTCACATTTCCAGACCATCTACTAGAAAGGGGCAGGGGGAAAATAAAAGAGGGGTGTTTTCATCATGAAGTTGCAGATGTAACTTTACAGGCTAAGGAAAACTGAAAGGAAAAATAAAGACTAAATTAGCTTACTAATCTCAGCTGCTATAACACTTAGATTGTGCCATTGGGATATCTCACGGTCAAGTGGCTTAGAGGTATAGATGGAGCCATTTCCAGAATGAATATTAAATATCCTGTCAAGGTCAGTGTGACGATCCAGAGAAAACCTAAATATGATAAGGAAATATAAAGTACCGTCAAAATTACAGAAAGTCAAAGAAAACATATATTTCACAAGTCAGTACAGGCTTTAAGTTCTGCATTACAAAGGTTGGTTTTGAAAAGACATATATTTAGTTTCTATAAATACTTTTGAAAATTCTGAAGGTTAGCTCCATAGAATAAGGAATTAAAATTTGAATTTTGAAAATGTGATACAATAGTGTAATATTTGATAACTGGAGCTTTTACAAGAATATAGGAGAATTATTTTAAAAAATCAGAATTTCAATGTATTAATTAAAGAATTAATTTAATCATGAAAGGAAAATGGTCTTGGATATACTCTTTCTTCAGACTGAGACTGACAGCTAATTTACAAGCTGTTCAAAAGTACTGCTGTAAGTTCAGCTCCTACTATTTAGGATATATTAATTCACTAGAGATCAAGATAATAAAAAGAAACCTGTATAAAAATAAGTCGACATGCAGAACTCTCACTTTCATGCATAGATGTTAAAGGACCTTCTATATTTCTATAGTTGCTATACTTCTAGTAGGCAAAATGTCCACCAACATGATGTGGTGGTGTCAAAGTAGTAAAATTCTCTTTCTTCCTTTTTTTTTTTAATATTTCACATTGCCTTCAAATTAGAATCGAACATTTCATGTGTTATTAAATGTAGGATTTTGCCAAATACAGAATGATTATCAGAATATGTGTCAGAATTGGGCAAATTTTTTTAAAAGTTTTATAGTACACTTGTATAGCACAATAAAAACAAATGTTTATGTTTCTATGAAAATTTATGAGTGATCTAAACTGTTCATCAAGTGCATCTTGTTTCACTTACAGTACTTAACTAAACTGAGCAAAATAAAATATTGCTGTTAGATGAAAATAATATTGATACAGTTTTGGTGGCTGTTGTTTGCTCACTCCATCACACACAATTGCAGTAAATATAAAAGAGAAGTTTTATATAAAACTTTATATAAAACAAATAAAACTCCAGCACATAAGCCAATACCATAATGAATATAAAAAAAACAACAAAAAAAGGAAATTAGAACAGCCAGTGAAAACTTCTGGTGGTTCAATAAAGACTTACTCAAATGTGGGATTTTCACTACTGGCTAACTCTAGTTACTCTGAACTAGAATAAAAAAAAACCAAAACCCTGCTATTTTCTAGAGAAATTATATTTGAGACTACTTGGCTTATATAATAAGCATTTCATTTTACTTTATACATGATGTTAATTTTATTGAAGACTAGAGCTTGTTTCATCACCACTCTAAAAGCTTTTCACAGTGTGAAGCAAGAAGCAATCCTGATGGACCTACTTGAAATCAAGTTTTCTATGAATTGAAGCACTGGAAAATACTTTATGTGTCTCTTGTGTGCAAGTAAATTGCTCTTGCCTGACATGTTTGCAGGTTTACAGATAGCACATTCTCAATTCCGTCTATCTCTGGGACACTAATAAGTAATGGAAAAAACCCCTGTGTGAAATTAATGTTGCATTACTATTTATCTTAATTTCTTTAGCAAATAATATGTTTACAGACACTGGAGTATTACCTTATTGGACTTGAGGCAGAATCAGGATCCCGTGCCATTACCGTTCCTATTATTGTCCCCAACTCAATATCTTCATGCACCTCAAAAAGGTAAGAGGACCTGCTGAAAACAGGAGGTTCATCTACATCTTCTACAGAGATTTTCACAATAGTTGTGTCTTTGAAAGGCCCAAGGTAATAGAAACGGGGATCCACATGGGTATTTTCAGCTTCTACTTTCAAAGTATAAAGTCGTCTTGTCTCATAGTCCAGTGGCTAAAAAATGAAAATTGTGGTAAATTTTATTAAATTAGATTTACGTATTGACAAATGTTGACCTGTGTACATAACAAAAACTGGAGAGGGCTCAAGCCTTATCAGATCCTGCCCTGCATTGTGGGAACAACATAAATTAATATTTTCTGCACCACAGGAATCACTTTGCCTAATAAGAAATTACCTTGTTTTTAGAAGAAGTATCTTTTCCTAAATATTAATTAAATTATCTCAGCATGAATGATAAAAAGATTTTCAGTGCAAATTAACCAGTTATTCAGGGAATTTTGCAGCTGTTTCACAAGAATATGGATTTGAAGCAATCATATAACCATTTAAAATGCTTGAGATACTGACTGGAAATACAAACATTCCAGAACAAGGTATTCAACATTAGTATTTCATAGGAAATTCTGTAAAATCCTGAATAATCAAAATGACCAGAGTATGCTTATTGTCAAGCCTATATATCTGGCCTTAAATATCAGGAATGTTTTAGGTGTCTTTTGAGGAAGGTGTCTCTATATCTAGAGAAACAGTAGGGTTTAATAGTGTTCCTTTTCATTTAGTTTAATGAATCCAACATCAGAGGGTTTTTGGTTTTTTTTGAAAGTCTATTTGACATTTTTGTCAGCAGTTCCTTTTTAAAATGGAAGGAGGAACAGTTCACAGTTATAATTAGAAATCATTTTGGATTGAAAAGAATTCTATTCCCTCAAATTTTTCTTGCTGTCATAGATGAAAAGTGCTAGCTAATTAATGATTCTAAGGAAATGAGCAAGCTGAAAATCTACCTTTTTGACACAAAGAAGACTTTATTAACTCCCACAGATTCTCAGAGAGATATAGAACTGGTGGTTTTCATTCATCAAAATGGGTAGTTGATGACTTTTTTTTTCTGCCTACCTGCTTTTAAATACTAATTAATGTTCACTAAAGATGCCAAAGTGACAGGTTAGGTATTTAAATACACTATTCAAAAGCAGAAAGATGCAGTCCAGTGAAAGAATGAGTTTTTCCAGTGAAAGAATGAGTTTTCCTACTCTCCCAGACTTGTTTTTAAAAAGTAGTCAGAGCAGATGGGAGAGTATCTATGAATACAATTGAGAAATGCAACTATTTAACCTAGATTTGAGGCTACTGCTGTGTCTGCAAAGTATATCATTCAGCTGTTAAGGGACACTGGCTTCAGTCCTAAAAGCAAAGAAGACATGCTAGTCCTATTTTATTCTAATTGACTTAATGTGGCAGAATGTGCAGCATGAATATGTAAATTTGCTACTATAACATTTACATCCAGTTTGGACATCTTGTCCATCTGCAGTGCAAAACATGGATATGAAACCTGTGGATTATACAGGCATTCCAGTACATCAATAGAAATGAACAAAACTCTTGCCCAAATATAAGAAATTGTGGAAAATCAATTATTTTGTCTCTGAGAAATTGTATAGAAAAATTTGTATAGACAATGTACTTTTACAGCACATAATAAATTTAGACTTAATAGCTTACAGGCTTTGTAAAGCAACACAAGCTATTTGTAGTTATTCACCACTGAAAACAGAAATTACAATCAAAATGGATAAATAATAATAATAATAAAAAAGAGACTATTTTAATGAATCAATGAACTTAGCATTCTCATCTTCTTCCTTGCTTGTTAGTGCTGTTGTCTGTGGTATTGAATAAACTACTTATTCATGACTGAGAAAGCATCCTGAAAAATGCAAATTCTGTCAGACTGTTAATGACAAAATCAGAAGATCTTATTCATTAGTATTTATTGACATTTTTGGAACTGCTGTATTATAATTAGGTAAATTTCTTATGCATGATTCAGCTACTAGACTTTTTTTTTCAAGACATTATTGATTTAATATAATAGTCTGTGTGAAAATCTGAAGCAAGCAAGAAAAGAGCATCTCAAGAGAAGCCTTCACAAACTAGGACAAAGAAAAATATAAGACCTCCATAATTGGGTTTTTTCTTCATTTTTTCCCAGATAAACAACTACACTGACTATGAACACAATAAAACAGAAATTAAAAAGGAACACTCTTTACAGACCTTCTCTCTTCCTTGGTTGCCATTATCAAGAGATGTGGAGGTATGTTTTATATCAGTTTATTTCATTATTCTATGCTTAAGGACATTTGTTTGGAAAGCTAATATAAACAGTGATTTATGTTAAAGATGATGCCTGAACTCTTTGGAGTTCATCTCAAAGTCCCAAAGACAAGGACAAAGGAACTCCTGGAAGGAAAATTTTTGAGGAGTAGGAGAGTGCCATTTCTGCTTCGGAGATCTTAGACTTAGAAGAGAAGCGTCTGAAAGTGCTCTGACACTGCAAGACAGAGGGCAGAACTAAAGCTAGCTCTGGAACAGGAACACCTTCATTACATACACATTGCTCATGTGGCAGCTCTCTCATACATTGGAAACAGGAACAAAACCATATTGCTTGCATCTCCTGTCTGTGTTCTGGCATACAGATCTCATCTCACCCAAGTAGATGAGAATCTCACAGGGAAGGAAAATCTGTGTCTCTCATTAGTGGGTGAGCTGCTGATTGCTTGCTGAAGAAAACAGGTTACAGAAATACCTAAGAAGTCTGCATTTGGAATCACAGAGAAAATCAGTGCTAACACATTGGGGCTGGTCCACTTTTTCATACTTTGCGGGCAACAATGCTTTAAACCTATGCCGCATCTTAGATATGGTCACCACCTTTCGTTTCCAGTTCATCTCAAAAGGAAACGGTACCTTTCAGTCACACCGATGGAGGACACTTACAAATGTTAAGCAGTTAGCATGTGCTATTCACACAATGTAAGCAATGAACATTTGTGGCATAACATTGACATCAAAATCATTTAGAGAATGCTGTTAATAGACACCTTTCTCACAGTGATGATGCCTTCCTGCGTGTCCTTCTGCGTCACAATATCAAACATATCGGTCCCATCGCCATCTATAATCCTGTACTCTACTTCTGCATTTTTTCCAGTGTCTGCATCTGTGGCCTTAACGCTGCCAATGGCTGTCCCAACTGGGGAAGACTCAGGAATGCGGAGATGGATGGTACCTGTCAAAGAGACAAAGAGCCATTCAGGACCCCCACAGGCATGAAGTAACGTGCATGAAGTAACACTGCATGACTCAATAGCTGATAACATAATTTTGTGTACTTTTTATGCTAGGGAACTTGCCACTTAATACCGAGATGATGGACAATATACAAGGCAGAGAACTATCCAGAATAAAGCTTTATATAGAAGATTGAAAACAGAATTGTAAAAAAAACATTCATAGAGAAGTAGGATTGAGAAAGACTTTTAGTCTATCTCAGAGAAGAATCAACTATATCTACACTCTTCTTGCCTTTCTTTTCCTTGTAATTTTCTTGTCCTCATTTTTCTTTCATTCCTGAAATATCATCTGGAAAGATGCTTTGTGTTCTTGCCAGATTTCACTCTTCTTTTTTACCCCTTAATATCTAAGGGCAATCTTTGAGATAAATTTTATCATGGAAGCAATAACAAGAATTGAATTCCTTGATTTTGCTGCCCAGTTCTATGCAACAGACTGACATTTCAGCTTTCAAAATTAGATAGCAAGATATCATATTAAATAAATTTGAGTAACATATTAATGCATGGGGAGGTGTTTTAAAAATCTACAAGCAGAAACTGTGCCTATACTTGTTAAAGTATATTTAACAAGTATAATTGTGCTTATACTTGTTAAAGCAGTTAATTCACACTCAAATAGGCTTATGAATATTGCAGTTCTTGGTTTGTGCTTCTTCTCTTATCACAGTTATATCCCTTTATGGTAGCATCATATAGCTGATAAAGTATGTAGGAATAAAACTGTCATTCAGACAGGCTGCAGTAAATTGAAATAAATATCTTACCATTTATTTCAGCATTCTATGACCTAGTCTTAGTGTGAAAACTGTAAATAAGTGTGGAGATATTTGATCCCATCTGTTGGAATGTACACTAGAAAAACATGTGGGGTACATAATGCTCTATGAAGAATTCTCAGAAAAAATATTTTAAAATAAATGCATCTACAGTTGTCATTCCAAAGATGAAAGTGAATTAATCAAATTTATCTTGGAAAACATTTTCTTCTATGGCCTTAGTTAAGTTTTCCAAGATTTTCTGTTCTACTTAGAGAATACCTAAATTAAAGGAGTTAGAAGTATGCTTGAAATAACACAAAAGTGGAAATGGTAAAGGGCAGCAACCACAACAGTAAAAAGTTGAACAACTACACAAAAAACAACACATACATACAGTGCCACAAATAAGTAGTACAGGAAAGTCCATTAAGGGAGTTTTAGCTTTGTGCAATCAAGAAGAATCATGGGGATAGATTGGAAAGGCTGTATGGGAAGGTCACTGGCAACATGATTTTATCATATCTCAGGAAAGCATGAGTCATTTTAGGATTATTCGTGTATTACAAGCCAGCTACAGAGTGACACTCACTACAAAAAAAACCCTATTATTTTCTGGGTCATTTGAGATTTTTTTCTGCTTCTACGGAGTTATTTTTTCTGTTCTATTATGTTCCTATTTGACAAACTTAAAAACCCCACAAAAATTAAAAAATAAATGCATTCACATTTAGTTGGCAATTAAATATTGAATGAAAAACATTAAAATATTTAAAATTAGTTTTTAAATATAATTTTACTCAAGCATATTTTAATATGAAACTTACATATAGCAGCAGAATGAATTCTTTATGGCCATGTCCACCCCACATTCTATTTATATGTGTTTACTTTTGCTCAATCACATTTTGATGTTCAATTGAGTACTTTATCCTGCATTTCCTCTAACAATTTCATTACCTTTCTCTAATATCTAAACCTGTATACTTCACTAGTAGAGGATCTCTCTGTAATCACCTAATGGTTAAAAAAAAAAGCAAAAGAAAAATCAGCCCTACTACTCAAGCAGTACTATAGGAGACCGTGGTGAAAGACTGTGGTTTTTTTATCCCCAATTAATATTTCTATGTTATAATTATTTTTGTAAGGTGTCAACTACTCCCCACATTTTTTATCTTCAGTGCTTAAAACTACATCCCTAAGCTATGCCTTGTGGACACTACTTTGACTCCCAGCACAATACCCCAGTCATTAATTTAGTCTACAAAGTGGTAAGATCTCATATCATGAATTGCTAATAAGGTAGTGGAAACAGAGAGGGAAAATAACCAGGAACTTATCATCTAAAGGACAGTTTTTAATCTAACCTATCCATTTCTAGAAATCTCCACCATAGTATGAGAGACTTCATTTTATTATTTTTGTCACTGAAGACACGTAATGCATTGACTAAGTAAGGGATGCAGTGCAGCTCTAGACACTGTATCAGACTATCAAGTACACCAAAGTAGAATCATCCTTGCAAAACTCTGTTGTCACTTATTTCCCTCTTCTCACGGAAAGTAGTTTACTCTTTGCATTTACTCCAGTGAATGATGTGCTTTCATTTGTCTGTCAGGAAAAGAAATGGGAGGATCAAGGAAAGGAACACTTTTCCAAATACTAAGGAGTGCAGAAATTAGCTCGAGGATTGAAGTCGACACATTTGGGATTGCAAATACTTCAGTCAGTCATAAAGAATGAAAACCCAATCTTATTTTTCCATTTACCCTTCTTCCCATTCACTCTTGTATAGGCTTATAATGTAAAGGTAAATATTATAAAGTACTACAGGCTACCGTCTCACAGGAGACATGGGTTGCCATAATTCAGGTGCACTGAGTTTCATCCAGACTCAGGCTCCTAAGTCCATAAATTGCATTTTCCATTTATCACTGATCAACACTATCTTCTTACTTCTGAGAACACTCGGAAATATCACAGTTGAAACAGACATCCAATGTCTGAGGTCTTTGAAGACTTTCTGCAGCACCTTGAAAAAGCGTCATCACCACTGTAATCTATGCAGGTTTTAGGATATTTTTAAGAAGAGAAAAATATTCTGAAGAATCCTTGTTTCATAACATAAACAACAGAGGAATTAGGGATTCTTATATATATATATATTTAGAAAGTATGATACAATACGTTATGTCAAATTTTCCACAATTTTAATATGAGTTTCTTGTCGGAGACATTTAAGCTGATATTAAACATTTTATTGAAACATATAGCTGTAATATGCTGCGTCCTGTGGAAACATAATGGGCATTCTGATACTTAGCCTGGTAATTTATAAATCTGATATGATTATTATTGTTTCATTAACCTAATACATCTGGGTGTTTTTATTAATGGAATAGAATAAAAATAATTTAACTTAATCAGTTTCAATTCCAGCAGTCTCATTGAACTCTGTTAAAATAATGAATCATTATAATGTCTATTTCCATTTTGAGATTAAATATATATTTTTTAACAGTCAATAGCTATTTTTACTTTCATATATCAAGTGAAATGTGTCATCTTTATAAATGTTTTAGTTTTCATCTTCAATGAAACATGCATTTATATCTAACAAAGAAATTGCCAGAGAGAAAGTAGAGAGAAAAATCAAACAACAATAAAAGCACATGAGAGTAAAATTAAGTTTCTTTAAAGCAAATGACACATCTGATTTAAAATGACATTAAAGAAAAATGCAGAGATGCTGCATCAAATCCTTCTCTTTCTCAAGTATTTTGTTGGACTCCCAGTTGAATCATGTTAAAATGCTCTAGAAAGTTGATTACATCATTCTAACTCCTAATTTAACACACTGTTTAAGAAACAAGAAAAAAGAGAAAAAGAAAAGTATAAATTTGCACTTTTGAAGCTTCTATACTGTCTTAAAAACTGTTTGGTTTTTTATTTTTGTTGTTGTTGCTGTTGTTGTTTTTTGTTGTTTTTTTTTTTTTCTGTAAGGCTTTGAACATGACACCGCTTTGAACAGTCTTCTTTAGTGTGTCCAGAGAGGAGTAATACAGCATTCCTCCCCTACACAACAGTGGAAATATCATAATCTTCTACATACAAATGGAAACAACAACAATAATTAATAAAAAATTTGTGGAAAAATGAAGAAAGTAAAATGATTCTGTTCAGAATACGACCTTTGTGGAAATGTACAAATCTACTTACTCAATGATGAATGACTTTTTTAATTACAAGTGTGTATACAAAATGACACACTGATAAACATCTTAGCTAAACACATATATATTAACTGCAATATTAAATTGAACATAATTATGTACTCCAGTTTTGCCATAAAGAGCATAATTTGAAGCTGATTTTGTTATTTTGATCAAGAAGAGTGCATCAGTAACTACTGGATTGAGTAGAATTATGCAGTGTCTAAAATGTGTGGTGAGGATACTCTAAATCCTCTACGTATTAAGTAAATCTAAATCATCCTGCAAATATTGCAACTTCCATTTATGCAAAAGGCTTCAAATGTATTTAAAATCCCTAAGTGTTACAAGTTCGATGTTACATAGTTTAATATTTCCATATTAGAGAGAGACCAAGAACATTTTTACATTTTGGTTTGAAGATACAAAGTCTTGACAGCTGTATTATCAAAAAGCAAAAAAGCATTATTAAAACTTTCACTAAAGCTGTAAAAAACCCTAAAAAAGTTAAATATTATTTACTTTAATTTGGGAAAATTTCTCTGTTGTTTTGTAGCTCTGTAGCTGAAAAAGTACAAATCTGTCTGATTCCCTTTGAGTAATTTCTTTTCCACATTCTTCATGATTAAATATTTAAGCAGATACTTCAATTTATACATTTCTGCCTATCTAGAATTACAACATGTTTCATTCTCCAGTGGGAGAGCATGTAGGATTTAACCAATAGGTAAGGAAAGCAAAAATATTGCTCTAATGCTCTTACAAGCCCACCTACTATTGCTCCCCATATTACAGGGAGAAATTCCAGGTTTACTGCAGTTATATTTGAGCATGTAACTGTTTTGTAACAACAAAAAAAGCTGTAACATTTAATACACTGCTTTAATAATAATAATGATAATCAGCACATAAGCCTTTTGTTTATGTGTGCCCCATAATCTAGATTTACTCTAAATTAAACCAGATGGTGATTGCTTAACTCTTACAGCACAAGTCAACTATTAAATGCAGCTTACTCTGGGGAAAACGAGGTGGATTGTCATTGACATCAGTCAGTGTGATGTTCACGGTGGTGGTTCCTGATAATCCACCCATCTGGCCTCCCATGTCCTTTGCCTGGATCACCACTTGGTATTGCTCCCTGTTTTCTCTGTTCATGTTCGGCAATGCAGTCCTGATGATGCCTAAAAGAAATAAATTGGAAAACAAAATTGCTAAAAATGTATTTGTTGCTTATATGCAGCAATTTGCTGCATCTTTTTTTATATTATTCTTGAAATAAATCTCTAAAATATTATTTAATGTTTCAAAGTACAAATTTCTGTCCATGACTTTTATCGTAGTCTTATAATTATAGTAGTCTTTAATACAGGCTATGTCTTGGTTGAATACTTGTTCTACATCACAGGTCCCTTTCCAGTTTCATGCTAAAAATGATTAAATGGTTCAAGACATTTATGCACAAGGTTTAGGAGAAAGAACACCTTTCATTAATCCAAGTAGAATCATTTAGAAAAAAAGAACAATATTTTCTAAGACAAAAACCATTATTCTTGCCTTTAACAGAAATGTTATTTAAATCTTAAGCTATAAATAGTACCACTTTAAAATTACTTACACTTCATAATTTCAGATGTCTTGAGTTTTCATATGTATTATAAATGTTATAAATCATGAGAAAAAAGCAAGAAATGCTCTTTCATTTCAGTTAGCTTTTAATTGAAAATTTTAGGTGATCTAAGGTGTTTTAAATGAAAGAAAAAGTTTAACCTTTATGGTAAATGAGAATAATGAAAATTTTCATAACCTGTTTCTGGTTCCACAGAGAAATATGGCTGCCCTTGAAGTATGCTGTAAATTATTCTGGCACTGTTTCCATATGAAGGATCATCAGCATCCGTTGCTGTGACTTGGACCACAGAAGTACCTGAAACATCCAAAGCCAGTTGACGCTGTTGCAGATGACACTATGTGGAGGTCTCAGAGCATCAATTTCCATTCCAACAGACACCAAAGAAAATTTCAGCTAATTTCAATTGGATTTTCCAAATATATTTGTGGTTTTACAGTCAACATTAGGTACATTCTTCCTTATTTCGGGTCTCCTTCTGCATAAATTGAAAATAAACTTCCCTAATCCCACAAGTGTGATTAAGATTTAATTAGAAAATGTAAACAATAGCTATGTCTGAGCTGAATTCTTATCCTTACCTAGCTACAATAATTTTGTGCATTCACATCCTCTTTGCAGAAGACATTTGTTTTTATTGCAATAAATACCTGCTTTCCATTGCCTAGAATGGATTTGGGGTGTTTTGTGGTTGGGTTTTTCTTTTCTTTTCTTTTCTTTTGTTAAATGATATCAGGATGATAGGTAATTACACATGCAGGAACATGACAGAAAAAGATGATTAAACAGGTCATTGGAACTTGTGAAAAACAAGTTGTCAGTTCTTGCTGCTAAGTGTTACTGTAGATATATACTACCAGAAGAAACATTGTCATACAAGCTTTGAAATCTGCTGATTATTTAGATTGCAGAAAATTTCCTAACCTTGAAGATCTTCTCTAAATTTTAGCAGAATATACCAGTCCTTCAAAGCTTGAAACATTTGCCATTACCACTGACAGTTTTTCTTCAATCGAAATATTTTTTGCGTCCTGTTCAATTCTTACATCACAGAAATAAAGTATGAACAAGGATTCCCCCTACTGTGCATCCATAAAGTGCAGATACTATTTTAAGTACATATAGGAAAGAATTGAAAAAAAAAAATTAAAAACAATCACCATATGCACATGACTGGCTAGTCACAGGCTAATCTGAAGATCAGAAGACTTTAAAACTTGTTTCTTCTTTTATCCCACATCTTTCAAAATTCTTTTCACCACCAAATACTGCCAAATAGGAAAAAAGCACCTGTAAATCCAAGACCCTTGGCACAACTGTTTGCTTCTTTGCATTGTCTGTCTACACTATGTATTTATCCTTGCATAGAAAAACAGATTTAAAAAGTAAATGGTATTTCTCCATTTAATCCATGGGATTTCATGACATGACAACAAACCTGCTTTTCACAAGTAAATTGTTCAATCATAGCACCAATATCAAGGGAATGAGCATGTGCCTAACTGTTGAAACAGATGAGTTTTCAGAAATGTCCAGTTTTCAACTGCTACAGAATAGAAATGCTTGTTTTACTGAGTCCCTAAAAGTATTGGCATCTCATAAAGAAGGCAAAACAGGCATATTGCTGGTTATATTATTCCATAATAAAATGGAGTGAATCACAAATTTAACAGACAAGAGACCCAAACAAAAAATAAAATTTTGAAAGATAAAAATTGCTACACAAGTGTAAAGAAGCTAAGATAAAATAACTTTCTATTTTATTGGAGATTGCTTTAGTAACCATCTATGGCTGAATATGGCTGAATCTGAAAATATGAACTTTTTTTAAAGAATAAGAATGTGGGGATGATGGGTCTTGTCTAAAAGCTTTGTCTCTTTGTGATTCACAAATGTCTCATGTCTTCAGCCACACTGTACTCCATGTGTAGATATATGTCTACATAACTATTCTGCTAAAAGGTGAATAGTCCTTTCTGTTTAATATATTTAAGGTCTGAAGAGTGTTGTCTTGATTCTGAAATGCTCTTTTGGACCATCCCACTAGAGAAACTGCAGTGCTAGAATGTGTACATGTTCCTAAACAACACTTTATCTGAAATAGCAGTTGTGTAAAAGAAGGATAAGACAAATCATGTTCAGCAACTGAAATGCTGCAAGTTAAAAAAAAAAAAAAAAGGCAAAAAATCCCCAAAAACCTGAGTAAACTGACCAACAATGGAAACTGTCTTGTACAATGGAATTGTACAAGTAAAGTTTAAAATTTCTCCATTTCATATCCATGAAAACAGAGAACACTCTTAATCAAGACAACTGTCACAACAGATGCATTGAGGTATTAATCAGAAGTGATGGATTAATCAGAAAGTTCTGCATTGTAAATCCATGAAAGTGACTACATATAACTTAATAATTTCTTTTTTCTAGTTTTCACATTTCCTTCCTTTGTGAAACTAGATGTATCTACTAATGGGTTGATTGTATGAGACTTATATTTCATTTTAGTTTAAAAATATATGAAGAATCAACTTTGAAGAATAGTTTGGAAGGAAACTGAAAAACATGTTTAATAACTTTAAAATATATTAAAGCAATTCTGTTTTAAATATAATAATATGTGTATATAATATTTGGTGATCAGTTACTAATGTCTTATTTGTGTGTCATAATGAATAGATATTAAATAATACTATTTCAGTGCACATGCACATGAAACTGAGCAAATTATATCATCTATGTTTCTTTCCAGCTGGGATGAACATGGCTGCATGTATACACCCCCCCAAAAAAAATCAGAAATCTCTGAAAACTGTAGATTTGCACCTATTCCCTTTAAAGTCTGTGGAAAGAGACTTGTGCTCCTTAATTTCATCACTATCACACAGTGCAATAGGTGGGTTATGATCAGGACAATGTACACTCCATTACCTAAATGCGGTAAGGATGAACTTTACTTTTTAATGTTACCTCAGCTCTTTGGCGTTTATGGGTCAGGTACCCAGCAGGAGAAGTGCAAGGGCACTACTACACTTCCAAGTGTCATTCAGGATACAGAACTTCCTTTTGATCTCAGCCCTTGCCATGAGAGGAAAAGAGGTGTGCTCTCTGCAGGGGGATCAGCAATTCCTATTAAAAACCTGACAGAAGCTATGTGAAGAAGTGGAGTAGTGCTATCATTGTATCAGTTACATTATGCACATCAGCTGTCAAACCACCAGCTGGTTTTGCTTTGCTTCAGTATACTGAAGACCACTGATGCTCATTAAAACAAATGTATTGTTTGTTCTAGTTTGAAACCTGGACTGGAAACCCAAAGGCATTGAAGATGATCAGTTGTGCCAGGGCTTAAAAACTACAGTATAAGAATCATTTGGTGATCACTTGGTCTAGGTCTTGCTCTGTCTTTTACATAGTCAGATGTTGCTTCTGATGACGTTGGTCTTTGACCTTCAGAATTTAAAGCCTAATCTGAACTTTATAAGATTGCACAAAGGAGACAGTGAAAATGTTCTGGAGAGATGGAGATGGATATTTTACAAGGGCATGTAGTGATAGGACAAGGGGGAACAGCTTCAAACTGAAAGAGACCAGGTTTAGATTAGATATAAAGAAGGAATTCTTTACTGTGTGTGTGGTGAGGCCCTGGAACAGATTTCCCAGAGAAGCTTTAGATGTCCCATCCTTGGCAGTGTTCAAGGCCTGGTTGGATGGGGTTGTGAGCAACGTGCTCAGTGGGTGGCATCCCTGCCATGGCAGGGGGGTTGCAACTAGAAGATCTTTAGGGCCCTTCCAACTCAAATCATTTTATGCATCTATGAATATGGCACCATCTATGTTATTAATAACACATCAGTGAATTCTGTTATTTTCTGCTTGCATAATGGCCTATTTTACTATACCATGAACTAGAATTCAACAGTGGTAAACCTGGCCAAGAAACAAACAGTCTTTTGCCAGATTATTGTAGTTCTCTTATTTTGTAGGTTTATTATTGTAGGCTTATTATTATTATTAGGCTCTTATTATTGTAGGCTTATTTTGACATAACTTTAATCATAGTGTTTGACTCTCCCAAGGGTCTAGGAGTATAACAGTAATTAATATATTTGGCCCTTGCTGATATTTTCTGCAAGCATCTTCAAACACAAATATTAATAACTTTGACCTCACAATTTTTTATGATGCATGCATATTAGATAAAAATCACTGGAAATAATTATCTAGGAAAAGAAATCCACAAAATATCCACTGTAGAGCTGGATTCTAAACTTACATTTTGTTTTCTTTACTCACAGTTGAATTATGTGATATTTAACTAGAGCAAGTACCCTCCATAGTAAATTATCCACACAAATAATGAGCCAAATTAACAGAAATTCTCTTCTCTTCCTAGTGGAAAAGACAGGAAATAATGACACCTATTTTCCCCAGGAAAAAAGGACATGTTTTCCTCTGAAATAACCTATTTCAAGCTGCAGAATACAGAAAAGAACTGAAAAGGGCTGCATGTTCAGAGAACTCAGTGTCAGAAATATCTTCGAGTACATGGTAGTCCTGTACAACTTAGAAAACAATAAGTTGTAAACAAGCACAGAAATGGGTAATTTCAATTCTTTTAAGATGTCTTTTTTAAGGAAAAATCATGTTTTTCTTCAGGAGGGGTTTGCTTTGTTTTTTTTTTCTTTTTTTTTTTTTTCTTTTTTACTTTTTGTTCCATCTCCTTATGGCAGGATTTGTGTGCAGAGTGAAATCAAACTTTGTAAAAAAATTTAAAAAATCATAATTTGGGTATTAGAAATGTCCTAAGTCAGAAAACGCAAAAGGGTTTGGTTGAGAGAACTTTATATGAAAAAAAAAATTAAAATATCTTTGTTAGTAGGAAACCAGGAAGAAGTGTTTTCAGATGAATTCCATGGCAGAGAGGACTGAGCCTCAGGAACTGGTGAACAGCACTAATGAGGGAGTATATAAGAAGTCAAGGTAGAAAGTTAAGCAGCTCTAACTGCTGTCTAAAGAGAAAGAAAAACATATAAGAAGAGGTAGAGATGACAGGCCAACAGGGCACCCTGTACATCACATGTAAACCCAGAAGGAGGTTGCATCTTCTGAAGCATGTATTGATATCCCTAATTTAGAAGCAGAAAAGTTACATTAACTTTTAAGGATAAGTTTGTAACTTAAGGATAAGTATCAAAACTTTTAAGTTACAATAACTTTTAATAAGGATGAGGAATCATTAGAGAATATATAGGCTGTGAATATATATAAATATATAAAAAGAGATCTAAATAGAAAGTTCTGAAAACTTTTCTAAAATACACTAATAGGCAAAATCCACAAGAAAATCCATCTAGAGGAAAATAGACTATCTGCAGTTCTGAAAAGAAATCTCCAAATGAGCAGAAAGAGATAGGTAAAAAAATATGATGGACAGAGCAGAAGACTGACGTCAAAACCATAAGAATATTCTGGGTCATAAACTCTGAAAGTAAGGAAAGGAAAAAGTGAAAGAGGATAAAATACCCAATAATCAGTACAGAGACTTCTGGAGAATAAGTTGTCTTCCAGGATATCGACCCAGCTGCAAGATCCTGAAGTTGGCCCATTTATGTCTGCCTTTTCTATGTTTAACAAGCGACAGAAGAAAGATGAACAAACAACAAAGAATTTATGGGCCTTTGTCAAGACACTCCATTTGATAATAGAAATAGCCATATTCGCAGGTGCCCATCTGGTTAGTACTGCAGCCAGAGGAAGAAATCAGACCTGCTGTTTGTCCTCTGAAAGAGGCTGGGGTATGGGTACATCATGATTTGATACCTTATGGATGGAGACATATGGAGTAGATAAAGACTAAATAGTGTTTTACTGATTTCCTGATCACCTTATCATTCCTTCTAGTACAGGGAACTTCAGGATGGAGCAAACTCTGTGCTCCAAAGGTGCACACTTCAACTTTTTGGTACTTGAGCATTTAATTCTTTTCTTTGTATCATGTGATACCATGTTTGTCTTCTTTCTGGTCTCCAGATAAATGCATACAAGGTTCTTATGAGCACCTCACCTTTGTGGCTGCAGTACAGATGTGTAGAAATAGTCAACACAGTGGCAAAACTGCAAAATAATTGACCTTTTGGGGTTTTTTGACACTTCTTAATAAAGTAGAGATAAGATTAAGCCATTTGAAACATTGATATTCAGTACCAGGACAGAGAATGCAGTCACCAGGTGATGGACAAGGTTTTGAGAACACAGTCACAGCATAACATAAATACAAGGCACATGTACAAGTTGGAAGTTACTAGTCATATTAAAGACTGATATGGATTTAAAGTATAACAAAGAAAAAAAGAACAAATATTTATTATCTATAAAACATCACTGTGTGGTGAAAATATATGTATTTTATATATTGTATATATAAATATATAAAAAATTATGACAACCTCCACAGGAAATGCAAACAATGAACAAAGAGAATTGTTCCAGTGTTGTGTCTTCCCATAAGGAAGCATAACATCTGATCTCTATCTGCATCATATAGCTACACAAGGTTCTCTTTCACCTTTGATAGTGAAAGTGGCATGTTATTTTATTTTGCTTTTCACCCCATTTTACTATTGCCACTCACCAATCCTACTTTTATATATGAAGGATCTTTCTCTATGCAGTTGGTTTAAATAAACTGGTATCTTAAAAAGCAATGCTTGGGGATGTTTATGTGTCTGTCAGTGGTCTAGCCTTCACACCTGATTGATAGTAAACTATTGAACTTGGATGTACCAATAGTAGCAGGAGTGCAAGACATTCTATAAAAATACTGATGCTATTTTTAATGGATAATTCTATCATGGAATCATATCATATGCAGGGTTGGAAAGGACGCAGAAGAATCATCAAGTCCCACTTCCTGCTTCTCATAGGACTACCTAAAACTAAACCTTATGACTAAGAGAAGCATTCAAGACACTCTGACACTTTCTTGGGGAGCCTGTTCCAGTGACTGACCAATCTCTCAATGAAGAACCTTTTCCTAATATCTAATCTGAGTTTCCCCTGACACAGCTTTCTTCCATTTTCTTATGTCCTACTGCAAATCAGCAGAGAGGGGAGATCAGCACCTCCCCTGCCTGTTATGCAAGGGCACCTGTGACAGGAGGTAGTCACAGAACAGATGCACCTGCAGGACTGGGCAGGAACTTGTCACCACTCTCCTGTATTCCTTAAGTCACCGCATTCAGTGAAGTGGCACAGAGCAAGGATAGGGAATCCTTCACATGGTGTTCTGTCTGCTTGGCAGGCCTGACCCAGGAAAGGCAGACTGTGGCTCCAGCAATATCTCTCTTTCTCAGACTCCCAATATATAGCATAGTGCCATACCATGTTGACTATGCTGGATTAGATAAGGAAAATATTACACTCGTGATAGTACCATACTTTTTATAGAACCATATAATTCATCTCTACTCAGGTAAGGGCTATAGTAATTTAGTTTTGTAATTTCTCTTTCTGGTAACTATCACTGAGAAAATATTTATATGATAATCTCCTCTTAATGTGTGCAGACTTTTATAGAAAGATTAACTGTTTATATATTCTCACAGAAGTGAGGACTACAGGAGACATTCAATGGAACAGTGTAATTACATTCAAGACTGCAATTTCTGTCTGCATTCCTTACATCAAGCCTCACAATTTCTTAGCCCATGGCCAACAGTACTGGGTAAGTAATGGGCTACTCAAAATACCATAACTAAAAAAAATCAAAATAATCCAGAGAGAGAAAAATAGAGAAATACAGGAATTTCTTCCTATTTTCCTTTGAATGGGAAAGTGAAATTGTCGTAAAAAATGTAGCTGTTCCTTTGTTCATAAATTTCTCATGTGAGTTGCTGTACTAAAAAGGCTTGAATTGTATGATGTCAGAAGAAATACAAATTTAAATATATTTTGTAATAATGATATTATAATATATTATTATTATTATTGTACCAGAATGTGAAGAATTTTAACTTAATGACACCACAGTTTCTGATTAATTTTATTTTCTCAAAATTTTATGCAGCTTATACTATTAGAAGGTTCTCCCCTTCTTCATTCAGCTTTTAGTTTTTAAATTACTAAGTAGTTTTTTTAAAGTTGGAGAATTAAATTATTGTTATGAAGAAATTAATCAACTTGGGTGAATATTTCATAAAATCACATCATTCTGTCATGGATCACGGATGAATGTATACCTCCAGGGATCAACCATAAAGCTAAAAGTAACGAAGCTAAAAGAAAATGTTACCTATCAGGTAGTTAGTCAGTCACTCTAGCAGCTGAATGGCCGCATTTATAAAATCCAGGAACATGATAGGCTTGAACTGACTTATAATTCTCTTGATTATTATAGTTTTATTGACAAAATAAAGTCCATTTGTTTTATCACAGCTATTTATGCAAGATACAAGGTTAACATGTTAAGTACACCCAAGTAAGTTTTTTGTTTTCTAAATATTTTTCTTATCAACTTATCTCATTTTTTGTTGTTTTAATGCTGACATTTTACAGTTTTAAAATTTTATGTCTATGTACAGCTGTAGAGATACACTGGAACCCTGCAATCTGCACACTTTAGAAGGATTGAAATAATGCCGTGATTGTTTGAGAACACTTAAAGAAAAAGATGTTATTTATAGAATTGAGACTGATGAAATGAAGAATCAGTAGCTTATAACTTAATAATATATAATAGCATAATATTTAATTAAAACACTGAGTAATTTTCTTACATCTTTCCAAACATGTTTTAAACAATGCATTTTGGAATTTATAGAAAGAACATGAGAAATAAAGTGGAAACTTGAAAACATACTTTTTCAACCCTACTGTAACCTTGCCATATGTTTCTCTAGAAAATGCACCACTGTTCTCTCAGGATGCATTTCATGATTCTCTGCCTAAAGCTGTATATGTTTATGGTAATTTAGAAAAATGACCAGTACATTAGTAAATTGATGTTACATTTTGTTAGATTTTGGAACAGTAAAGGTGGAAGACTTTTCAGTTCTCCTCTTTATGTGGGCTGATTTGATGAGATTTCAGTACAAGCCTACACATTCATCTATCATATTTCTTTACCTTTCTTTTTAAAAATTATTTTCCTTTATAATAAATAACACTTCCTGAATGCTGGAATTTTAAAAACAGGCTCAATCACAAACTGAAAGCAGATTGAAATATTAAGAATAAAGAAGTATTTGTATTATGCTTTCATGCATGCCTGCACAGATTTGCTGAGGCCTTTCTCTTTCAGCAATTATGTATTTTTTTCCTCTTTTAGCATTTTCCAAGGCCCAGGAAAGGAAGTACTAAATCATCAATATCTGTATATATAAGACATCTTAAAAACTTATCATCTCAACAGGCTAATTTAGTCATCTAAAACACCTGTTTGACCTATTCAGGCAATGGAAGTGATTAAAATAGTAATAATAGCCAAAAATTATATTGAATTTATTGTTTGTTATCTGAATATTTAGAATTTAATATTATAGTAGCTACAGTTATACAATGAATAAATTTGTATTATATTTTAAAGGAAACTTTATATATTTTTAGGTTTTTCAAAATTATTCCTAATGAACTGTGTGCACTAATATCAATAATAGCTCATATTCCAAAATGTTATTGTTTATAAAATTCACCAACTGGCATGATCCAGGCCACAACTTTGTAGTTAAGATAGGAACTGAAAATACACTGCAAAAAGAAGAATGATTTACTCAAACAGCTTTTTAGTATTCATGAAGGTGTCATTCATGGATGGAGTTAAGGGAAGACGTGAGGATTTGTCCATAAAGTAAAAAAAGTGAAAGAAAAGCAAATAAAGAAGGTGTCTACCTTCAGACAGTGTGTCAACAGTACATGAGTCAATATATAATTCTGCTCACCCACAGAGAGACTGGAGACAACTCTCCATTCAGTGCTTATCACCACTGGGAACTTCCAGTGAAAATGAAAGAAAAAAAACCCAAAATTGAGCTCTCAACAGGCTAATTTAGTCATCCTATTCTAACAGTTCCTAAGAAGGATGATTCACTATTACCTACTATCTATAATATCTATATTCCAAAGAACTGTAAAGCCAATAACTTGGATATTTCAAGTAGAAAAAGATCTGAGATCATAAAAATCTTGTTCTGAATGCCATTTCAATATTTGAACAAATATGTCAAAATGAAAAATACTTAACTCATCAGGTAGAATTCTGCATGACTGGTTTTTTTAAACAGTGGAGAAATAATTTTTCCAGTAATGAAAAAAGGCATTTGTGCCTCAGTATAGAGAACTCACCTACTACTGACATTTCAGGAACACTAGCAGTGTAAACTTCTTCTGGGAATGTTGGTTCATTGTCATTGATGTCATGGATCTTGATGACAAACTCAGATTCAGGTTCCACTGGTCTCAGAGTTCTTCTATTGATAGCTTGGGCACGCAGGGTGTAAAAGGCTTTCTCTTCCCTGTCAATTCTCCGAGTTGCATGAATATCTCCAGTTTTCTCATCAATTATAAAAAGAGTACCAGCCCCATCTCCTGACAAAATGTATTTGAGGGATCCATCTCCCTTATCCTGGTCAGAATGAAGCTGAAATGGAAGAAGACAGTATTTTGTTTAGAAGCAATGAAAGAATGAAGGTTTTTAAATATCATTATTATAAGTTATTCTATGTGCAACAAATGTGGTTGATACCATCAAGAAACTTTTATTCACCACTGACTGACAGCCAGTTTCCTAACTTAGCACCAAGAATCTTGAACTTGACTGTTCTAGAAGGTTTTGCTTTTACAGCAACACCTGTTCTCTGCTAAGAAACCTCTGCAGCACATCCTTAAAGAACATTTTTATGCTAATATTGACCTTTTCTTTCCTTGAAGAGATCCTATTAAAAATTCACAACTGCTGTGCTAGTTGTAAATTCACTAAGCAGATAAAAAACATGACTAAATACAAGACAATTAAGGTAAACAAAACCACTGGTTTCATGAAATACTATTTTTTAAAAATTTCATTTAATATATTTATATTTCTCCCAAATTGGGGAACATTTTATTTTAAGTCATTATCACTTGCACTCCATCAACTAAAAAAAATAGACTAAAGAAAAACCCCAAATTTATTAAGCATATAAGGTATTGATTTAACACCCATTATTTAAGTTGTATAAAGCTTAACTTCACATATAAAACTGGCAGTCCTGACTGCTTTTTTTATGAAAAATTATTCAATTATGTTTTGTTCAGCCCAGTAGCATGGATAATGGCGCATTTGATCTTTTGGATACATTTAGCATTATTCCTCTCAACACCTTATTGCAAGGGTCCTTCCAATCCCATTGATTCCATAATTAACTGAAAGAAGCTGGCACTCTGATTTATATTCACCATGAAATATATTCTTTTTTGTACACTTACTTGTGAGTTCAGCAGAAGAATCAAATAAAGTAGAAGCTCATATTACAAAAATGAAGTGCAAATATATTTCTTTTTAAATTACACCCAAGAAATATCAGAATATTCCAGTTTAATAACTAGTGCATTTTTTCTTTCTAAAAATAGTTATTTGCATATGTAATAACAGCATTGATTAGATCTGCAGTAAAATTTTATTCAGTCATGTGTAGAGCTTTTGTTTGTTTGAACTTACATTTCAGATCATGAAATGTTATACATGTAGCATAGTGTAAATATCCCCCTTGCTATGCAGCCTTGAAAATATTTCTCTTTCTCATCTATGATGCCCTAGTATTGTCTTCCATAGCACCTGGTTTAAGTATCAGTAAAAACAAGTAAAAAAAAGTAATAAAATATTTAATTATTATGGTTTTGAATGTACCTTCCCTTGTCTTTTGTGCTGAAACCTAACATACAGATTGGACTGGTGGGATAAGCCAAAGTCAAACAGTAAACTTTTATGTTGTAAAAAACTTTCAAACACTGATTATTTCCCACGGACTTGGTATATGTGGAACAGACAAGACATACCAGACATCTTGGATCAAAACCTTCATAGCAGAAATTTAAATGCCATCATGTTCTTGACTTTGATTTTCTACATAAAAGTATTTAGACCTATTAAACTTTGCTTACACTACACACATGTATCTTTACTTCACAAAGTAAGTATTTTCTTACTGTTTCTTTTCATTCTAAAATAAATAAATAAATAGGAAACTCCCCTAAACATAAAGAGTAGGAAGGTAGGTGTTAAGAAAAAAAACACTTAACAAATAAATATTTTTCTTTCTTTTCCTTCTGTTTCTCTTGACGACTCCAAACTGAAGGTTTCAAAGCAATTCTCACACCTCTTTTGAGGAATGAATTTTTAAAGTGAACTTTAATCCTTCATGCTCATCCCTTGACGGCCCACAAAAAGTGTGACCTTTCACACCTCCAATTAACCTTTTCACCCTTCTTTTAAAGAGACTCAACAGTATCTTCCAAGCTGTGTTCCATTTTAAAATGTCATATAGTGTAAATAGTCCTTGAGTGTTTTCTTCTCCATATCTTCCTAGAGTATAATTTCACTTCAAAACCATTTTGGTCCTAAGAACTCACTACTGGTCCGTGAGCACACTGAAATATTTTCACAGCAGAATGATGAAGAGCATGATGAGAGGCTGCTCTTCCTTAGACCTGTGACAGAAATATAAAATAAAGTCCTATTTGTGAGGGATCTTTAAATGGGCACAATTTCAGTTTTCCCAGATGCCTTCCAAAGCCAGGTCTGGCATTATTAATTCTCACTAAAGTTTGCAGTAGTGTATTGGTGCTGCAGTGTCTGTTCTTTGACTCAGAAACCAGTAAGCAGCCTGGCAAAATCCATCCTAATACGTTATCTCCATAAGAGCATAACTCCATGCAAACAGTTCCCAGCAAGACTGTCTGGCCAAATTTATCACGCAAATGATGCATGGAAATTGTTTTGGAGAGTGATATTTAGCAAAACCATGCCAGGAACTTGTAAAATAGTTTAGCAATCCCAAAAATCATATTCTGGTGCCTTAAAATATTGCTTGGCACTAGAAACTTGAACAGTGTGGTGAAGAGAAGTAAATCAGAAAACTAAGAAAATCCCTGCACTAAAAAATATGAGGCTTTTGAACAACTATATTTAGATCCAATTTAGCATGCAAAGATCTTTTAACATAGTTATTTGACAATGATATATGGTACTATCATTGTTGATGATTTTCCATTACCTCTCCTCTAGCTATGTGTAAATCTCAGTGATGTGATTTGAAAATGGGTTTTATGCCCACAAAATTATTAACCTATTACCTCTGCCAAATTCAAACTTTCTACTTGCGTGGGTCTTTTTGTTTGTGTGGTTTGGGGATTTTTTGTTTGTTTATTTGTTTTTCCCCACACATATATTAGCCAAAAGTCTGGAAAGGAACCTGAATATAAGACTTTGAGACATCCACATAAAGACTTCTAAGGAGCTAAGAGTTGCACTTCACAGTAATATGTTTTAAGGGAATACCAACCTACATAGTTAGAAGAACAATTTAAGCTATAACACTATGTTCTCTAAAAATATATTAATAATGCCTTTAGTTTGATGATCCAATTTAAATTATGTGTAGATACATAAGAGTCCAGAGTTATTGTAGAAAAACTTCAAATTCAGAATAACCTTTCAGGTCTTTTTGGGTGATCGGGAAACACAAAGTTATAGGTAAAATGAGCAAGTCTTAATTCAAGGGGTGAAAATGTGTAGTATATATAAACAATGAAAAACAATACCAAAAACAATTTTGGTTGTTTTAGCTCTTAATTCAATCCAGATGTTACTAGAGGAATCAAGGTGACTAAAGACTGCTCAAGGTGCTTCACAGCCCTGTATGATGAATAATTACCCAACTCTGAAATGCATGAGCAGTTTGTCAATCAGTGCTGAGGAGTCTTTTTTTATTTTACTCAAGTACTAAAAATATGTTCTGTGAAATATTTCTCTGCTACTTTTAGTATAAAGTGTTTCCTATAGATATTTTAGCTAATGGGCATCTGTGATTCATGTCAGCCAAGCTGAGAAATGGTTTCATTTAGCAATTTCTTTGCAAAAAATGATCAGCTGTGAAGATGTGGTTTTGTTTTCATATCTGTCACTGATATTTTGCAAACTCCAGTTTCACTGAATTTCTTGCTGTTCTTCCACAGAAATACTTCCCTTTTCAGATGCACTGGTATATGTATTTTATGCATATTTTTTTCTCACTTTATAGGAAATCAGAATGTCAGTTGATATTATTTTATATAGCCCTGTTTCATCATACCATGAAAGACATTTTTGCATATCTTCTATCTAAATTGAGCAAACTTTTTAATCCAGAAAGATTTCATATAGAAAAAAAGGAAGATCCTGTTAAACAGAAGATGATATTTACAGAGGGTCTCAAAATGTAGTGTTATGTGAATACTTAAAAATAAAGCTGAATTACCCATCCAAGACAGAGACAAAAGGAGGTTTTAAGAGAAAGATTTACTTTTTCTTCAATTGTGGGAAAAAACCCAGAGTTAATTAATATATTACATCCTTCCTTAGGATAAATGCAACCATTAATAAAATAAGTTCATGAAAATACACCCCAATCAAATTCAGCTCAATAAATTTTTATGCTTGTAAAAAACCTTTGTAAAAATGTTTTCAGAAGGCTTTAGTTGAACAGCATAATAATTTTGTTTCAAAAATTACAACACAGGAAATCCATGTTAATGAACATCCAATGATTCAAATCAAACCTGTCCACTCAGGATATTGGGATTTCTCCCTACCTTCCCTCATAAAATCCACTCAATTCTGAAATCTCCTAAAATGAATGTAAACTAGGTGAATTTTTTTTCTAATAGCATACAAAGTGTCAATCTTATTTTCACCAAAAAGCGACAAGATGCTACTGTGAAAAACAGAGAAGATAGAGCTAGTCAGACCTATTTTATCATACAAGCTACTTCTGGAATTCAAAATGATTTATGACAATACCAGATAAAGACTTTAAGATTTGTCACACCTATTTCTATTTGAATTTCAGATTCAGAAATCCCTCTGTGATTTTTTTTCAGTGATTGATATTCAAATAACTAGATACCAGATATTACTGTATTGAGAAACTCCCCTCTAGTTAGAAAACTTACTGTAGGCATTAATACAGTTAATGTTACTTTTAATCTTAATTTAATATACTATAATGTATAAGACTTTCTAATACAGTTTAAAGTATTTGCAGTCTTTGCAGAATGGCAGACTATTTTAATATTAACTTACTAAATGGAGTCTTACTCTCTTACTTTTTAGTAGTAATTTTTAATTGTATAATGCAACAATTTTTTTTCTACTTTCTTCGGCAATATGTCAATATATCAATTTAATCCTAGTATCATAGTAACAATGAGACCTCAGTACACTCTTGAATTACTTTATCTTTTAGATTTTATACAAATAAGTCCTGAGTGTCTCCTAATTCTGAGGATGAATTTCAGGGCAAATTGTAACCTATTATCTTTTTTCTAATTACGTTAGTATTGTGAAGCCAAAATACACCATAGAAGCATTTGCCATTTCTTTCACTGTTCTAATGCACATTTAATATTAGCAACTTGACTGGATACTTAGTTGAATAATAATGATCGTGTCTCTAAACATAATCACAATGGTGGGCAGATTTGACATAAAGTCAGCAAAAAAATAATTGATACAGAATTCTCAAAATGGAGATATTTATCTTAGGCATCATGAACTGAACTATTAAATGATGCAGTTGTTAGCTGCACTTACTGTAAAAGTTTTTCAGACCAGCTCATATCCTGTCCAGTATTCTCACAGTTGACAGATTTAACAAGTCATGGCTTTTAATCACATTTTACTCACCAAAGTGGCTCACTTATTTGAATTTATCCAAAAGGTAACATTTTAAGCAACTTTTTTCAGTGATTCTGTAATTTGCACTAAGTTTTATTCAGACATGTCACGCATTAAATTTTCTCACTCAGTTATATTGTCAGTTTGCCAGGGCTGTGCTATTGTGTATTATTTAAGAGGAGATGGGCAGAAAGAAAAAAGACAGATTTCAAAAAGAATGCTTTATGAGAGTGGGAAAGATAAGGGATGAGCAAACTGAAGTGGAAGCACAACAAGTAATCTAAGATGAGGAGTAGTCTGAAATTCTTTGACAAGAGTAGGAAATGAAAAACTCCAGTCTGCAGTGCAGACTGCTTGCAGACTGTATTAGCTTAACATAATTATCAAAAAGAAAGATAAAAATATTTTACACCATTTTTATTGATAAAGATCATAGTAGTTCCTTGATGTTCAAATTTTTTTTAACATTTCTTTCCACATCCCTGAGTGAAATAATATCTATCACATGAATAGAATTATAATGTTTACAGCTCCTTACAATTTTCATTACTGATATAATTTTGAAGATTGTAAATTTCCAGAAACTTTCCATAACCATGGAACAAATATATTTTTTTATCAGTAGGTTTGTGTCTTTTTCCTCTTACTGTAGATTATTCTAAAGGGAAGAGTCAGAGTCCGGAGAAGGTAAATGGTCTTGTCACTGACAAAATATTCTAGGATTTCAGATGAGAAAGGCAGGATATTTTTTTAAGACGCATAATATGAGCAGCAGCAAAAGGTCTTTCATAGATGTACTAAGTCAATGTGCCAATATCCAATCTCCCTCCTCAAGCCAAGGTCTTTAGCTGATGTTCAGAGAGTTAGAACAAGAAAGTTTCAACTTCATTAGGTTGTTGTAGCTTTCACTCCAGAAGACACACAAGCATTGAGCTAAGATGAGAGATTAATTGAATTTCATACACCAAAAAGCTCTTGCATAAGCCAATATGCATATTGTCTTCCAATATTCATGTAATAAATGTGTACATAAGGTAAAGACAGAAAGCAGAGAAGTGCCAGTAGACCTGAAGTGCCCTTATTCTTCCTGGCACCTCCAATAGATGTCTGGGTATAAGTAAGCAGAAGGGAATTCTTGTGTTAAAGAGAAGAAAAAGTCTTGACCCGTGGCAGTTGTTCAGGTCCTCAATTCATTAAAACGCCGGACTGAACAAGAAACATTGTTTGGCTCTCCTCCTCCTGAAATCGATATGGCACAAGCCTACATTCCCACTTCTACAAGTAGTCTCTGTACACTATCCTGTGGTCTCAGAATGAAAATATATCTGATAAGATTTTCCTCAGACTTGGTTGGAGGCTTTTTGAATATCCGTGGCTTTTATATGCTATGTTGTCTGGCTGTTTTTTGACTAAAATAAAAATCTGTACTACGCATTGTATAAAGGATTAAGGAGTTTCCAGAACAATCTCCCTATTCCACCAAGGAACAGTCTAGGAAGGTAAATATGCTAAAACAGCACATGCTTTTCTTACACTGAATTCACAAGAGCTTCATGTATTTGAAAACTTAGGGGTTTGTCTGTTTAGTTTGAGTTTTTTTAAGGAAAACTCACCACTTATTCCTATGCTGTCTGCATTAGCCACAAAAGAAGTAGTTGTAAAAATCAACTGCAGGTTTGGGGTTTATTTATAAACAAGAATTATTTTATTATATATATGCTCATATATGTTTTCCTAAAGTAGTCTAGTTATTAGCAAAATTACCATTAAAACAGTTAGTTTTTATATATCCTAATGTACAATTTGCACTCTACATATAAAGCACTGAATATTTTAAAACAGAAGCAGAACATATTTTAAATATAGATGCTTCATTTATTTTGCCTACTGCTGAAGGCCATTTAAAAACGTTACACAAAATTGTCTTTATTTCCATCTGAAATCATAGTAATATGTTGATTGGTAAGAGATTTGAAGGTTTTCTTATCACCTTTGTGATATGTGTATTTCCTCCTCAAGTATATTCTGTATTTATCACAGAGAAATGAATGACAATATCTGCCAACCCAGGAAGTGGAAAATGTCAACTTAAGTGGAAGTCGTATATCAGAATTAAGGAATAAAAAGCATTTTAATAATCTCCAAAACAGTGGATAATAATCCATGATAATAAAGTATTATTGTAAAATTCAATCCCAAGGAAGGGAAGAGAGGAAAAGAGAGAGCTGACATATTTTTTCCATACGTTTCAGGAGACTTCTGATGAATCTGAATTGATACTATATCTAACCATAGCATTTAAAATAATGAGGGATAAAGATGTCCTGTTTCAATCCTGACCTCATTTATATCATAGTGAAATCAGTAGGACTATGTATCCAGGACAGAAATCTTATAACCCTAAACAGGAAGATAAGACATTAAATGAAGATCAGTGATAGAAGAGAGGTGGAATAGGTATAAACTCTTAAATGCAGCTCATATTTTTATTTTTCCATCAATTTTGTCCCTTCTTTCAGTAAATTATGAAATCTGTTATTCTAGGGAATACTATTCTCAAGAAAAATCCTATCTATATACCAGTTACTAAATAATGAAGTTGTAATTGAAATCATTACATAAAATTACATTGCAGAATGATTGTGCCAGTCCTGTCATCCTCACAGGACAAAAGTGTTTCCTGATGCTCAGAAGAATCTCTTGCTTTTGTGGTTTGTGCCCGTTGCCTTTGGTCATGTCACTGGGCTCTCAGAAAGGAGCCTGTCTCTGTCCTGATTGTACCCTCCCCTCACGTGTTTGTGTACATTGATAAGATCTCCCCAAGCCTTCTCTCTTCTGGTGCAAAGAAGAATCCCAGCATGCTAGGTTCCTGGAGACAGTTTGTGGATTTATCCACAATGGTGCCTTGTAGACACCTTGTGGGCACATAAATTATGTAGGGAATTACAATCACATAATGACATTTAATTGAATTTAATCATGTTTCTATTAACACTGTGTACATAACTATGATTACAATTTAAGCTTTTGCTGTCGGAGCAGCACATTTTATTCCACTATCAGAGTGCAAAACGCCAAAATAGCTAGATTTGGATATAAATCTTAGCACAAATCATACAGAGAATTGCATGTTATGCTGTATAACGTAAAAGACAGCATCATCAGCCCCAGTGAACTCTATTCCTTAAATACTTTTACTGGGGACAAAAAAGCCTATCCTTATTTTGAGTGATACAAATTAAGAACTGTATTCCATAGTAATTATTCTCCCTTGCAATGTTAATTGGTGGTTTCAAAAAATGTGTTCTGTGGACTACATCAATGATTAAAAATTATTTCTAATTTATGTGAACTCTGGTAATCAGCTGATAGGCCTTGCCAGTATTTCCATAAACTTTCTGTGACATTTGCTGACATTTTTAAGCCATCAAAAGCACCCTTTACTTAATCTCCCTTTTCCTAATTACCAGTAAAGTTTACTATATTAGTTATGCTGCTAGTGTTTCATTTTCTTTGTGTGGAGTTTTATGTTTTGTCTATAGAACAAAAGAAATCCTTTACATTCTCTTTTTTTTTCCCCCAGAATCAGTTAATTTCCATGAAGCTTTAGGTCTTGCCTTGTGTATTATTTGCTCTAACTTTCTTCTTTTGATAATAAAAAGAATTCTAAACCATCCCTAGAAAACTTCCTAATTCTTTTTTATGATACACAGACTTTTACATGGCACTTGAAATAGTATTCCTTTTTCATTTAATGACTTTGTTTTCTACAGCACGTCATTATCCTTCCCTAGGAAATACATCAATATTACTGAAATCTCTTCCATTATTCTTAAATGATAAGCCTTGATTAATCCTGTGCAGCTCTTTCCAGTGTCACAGCCATCAGCAGTCCTCTAGCTATTCTATTTATTTTACTTGGCTTTTAGGAGATAACACGCCACTCCTGAAACATAGAGAATGGTGTGTCACATAGCCTGACCTAACTAAACAGATAATTAAGCAGTTTCCTTATATTCCAACTGTATTATTTATATAGCAGTCTCATTATCCTTTTTCAGTGACCTAAGAAATCCTGCTTATTGCTAGAGGCATTTCTAAGTTCTCTATGGCATCTTCAGTAGCAACAATGTTTAAAAATGTGGCTGCATTTCTGCACAGTAGTTCTTACAAGGGACAGGTGTTTTAAAAAATACAAGAGGAATGGAGTGTTCTGTAAAAAATAAATATAAAAAATTATATAAATTAACAAAAGTTATGGTTTTTTCTGTCTCCTTATAGATATATTTATTTGCTGTATGTCTCTACACAAGTGGCTTCTCCTGAAGCTCCTATATTCTACTTGCCACATTAATTTCACTTTTTACAAGTACTTTAACTTCATTAAAACTTTTCTAAAGTTTTAGTAACATGACTTGGAACACTGCCTTACTCTATGTATCTGTCCTGTTTCCTTTCTCAAAATGGATTTTCATGACATTTCTTTAAATTCCTACTCATTAAAACAAAATTTAAAAAATAGAATTCTCTTTTTCTCTCCCCATTTACTTTACATCTCACAGAGTTGCATTAATTAATCTTCTCACTTCCAAAACTTTAAATATCAATGTAATTTTAATAATTTAGTACTAAAATAGATAACTTCTATCCAAGATTGCCTAGGTAGTAAATAGTTGTTAATTATTATATTCACTCTAAAATAATACTTCTTAAATATTTCTAATTCCTAAAGATACCATTTATAATGGAACTTGTAATCACCAGAATGGAGACTGAGAAATTTGAATTTATGCCAGTTTCTAAACCAAATGGTTAGAAAGAGTAGTTGTGTCTTTTCTCAGCTGTTCTTGAGTGTGGAAGAGAGAAAGTATCCCATATGATCATCTCTAATGTGTCATACAGTCTTCCAAAGTTTTCCATGAAGTAGGTTTTTTGGTGGGTTTTTGTTTGTCTTTGCGCTTCTTTTTGCCACCAGTTCCACCCAGAAATACTCCAAATCATCAATCCAATCTCTGTTTCCTGTTGTGTTAATATAGTTCACTTGCTTGAGAATTATTAAGAAAGAAAAAATATTCTCAATAAAACCCCCCCAAAACAAACAAACAAGCAAAAAACCCTAACCAGAACCTAAAAAAAACCCCAAAACCCCTTCAGATCACTAAAACATTGGCAGTGAAGGACAGCACAATTGGTCCTAATTTTACACCAAGAGTAAGCTTAATTTGCTTGTCTTCCCCCCCACCCCTCCGCAACTACTTTCTTTGTTCAGCACCTATTTTCCATCTAGCTCTTTGCATAAATCTGTTTATGCATGCCTTTTTAGTATACCAAGCCTCCTAAATATTCATTAATAATTTTCTAAGCTCTGAAGCATGTTCAGATGTGTAAAGTACCTTTGAGCCTGCCTTTCAAGCATTTGGTTGGTCTGTCAATTCAATCTTTGAAACGAAAGGAAGCTTCTGTTTTCAGGCTTGAAGAGATTAGGAACTCTTCTAGGGTTATACACTTAAAATTGTTGTGGACCAAAATATTGTAAAATTAAAGGATATTTTTTCCTCAGTGGCCCTGTTCTTAAATGCTCTGAAGTAAATAGCTATCAAAAAAACTCAGGAAACAGAAGTAGTTGCT
Source organism: Argya squamiceps (assembly GCA_037834095.1). NCBI lineage: Eukaryota > Metazoa > Chordata > Aves > Passeriformes > Leiothrichidae > Argya > Argya squamiceps. The sequence goes on along the minus strand of JBBMKD010000102.1, from coordinate 73,651,276 downwards.
TGGGAAAGTAACACTGATGGGTTGGACAATGATGTTTGTTTCCTCCTGCAAGCAAATTCCACTCTGTCTTCGGGGACTTCAGACAGTTACTGCCTCAAAACAAAAGGTATTAAAAACTTTAGAAGAACTTACCATTACAGTCTTTTTGCTTCAGCTTATTTTTCATTATCTTCAAAGACAAAAACACTCTTATAAGGAAAACCTTTCAGTAGGAAGACATTTTAAAAGGGTAAACATCAACTTTTAACTTCTTAGAACTCTCCCCCTCATGGGTATTTTGTTGCAAGTCACCAATTTTTCCACAGTATTACTCCCAAATCTTCCTTGCTATCTGTGTATACAGGATATTTAAAAGGTCATCTGCATCTGATTTAATGAAAAAAAAAAATCAAGAGAAGAAAAAAAGCCCCTAAGGAGAATCAGCCTTTGAACTGTTACTGGAATTATTGGCTATTTACACATTTATAATTTCAAATAAGGTATAGGTCAAACATTTGTAAAACCCTCTTTATATTATGCTTTTTAATTCCTTGAGTGAATGAATGTACGGTGATGAAGCAGACTCTACTTCTCCTGAGTTGTGGCTTTGAATATAAATCATTTCAGTTTTATCAGTTCTTTCCCTTTTGGACTATCTTTTTGTGACAAGCAGATAAAATTTTAAAACCAAAAGATAAATTGAACTGAAAGGAACTGGAGACTTTAAATTAAACCATTTCCCAGTTTCTTATACTATTTCGAAGCATTATGTTGTTTTAAGTACAATGCATAATCAGATAAAATCTTTAAATGAAAATCAGTCAAGAGAGCTTTAGCTGTTCTTCGTGAAGGCAGCAAAATGTATCTTATTGGTGATTTTACACCTGCTGGATGTATGCCCGTAATTTAGACTATCTTCCTTCTAAATATTCCTGACAACTGATAGGTGTTATTTCACTTTGTGCTTACACAGATGAGAATTATCTATTTTAGAAATTATTTTCAAAATGACAGACTACTGCTACTGGAATTACTAGAATAAAAAATAAAATCTACCATCTAAAAGTAGTTCTCTCAGATACTGAGAAAAGGCGTGGCAGGAAACCTGCCTCCATGACTAGCAGGACCATATTCATATTGACCCCTCAGTCACATTTACCACTTCTCATCAAATTGATAAATGGCTTGGACTCAAGTATCAATGTACAAAAAAAAAAAAAAAAAAAGGAGAAGTCAAATAATATTATTCACTCTTGTATCAAAACTAGTTAGTTTTCATTAAATTATTTAGGGAAAGATAAAGCTAGCCTGCCAGAATTCGAGAAGCATTTGGACAATGCTCTCAGGCACATGATGTGATTCTTGAGGTTGTTCTGTGCAGGGCCAAGAGTTGAACTCAGTCCTTGTGGGTCCTTTCCAGCTCAGGAGATTCTGTGGTTCTATGATCCATACATTCCCAGTGTTTTCCATTTACCATGCTACCTTGAAGCACTCAATACCATTAGAAGTGTAGCTTCCATTTACTTGACAGAAGAGGAGGAAAAAATATTCAGCTACTTGTCCTTACTCATATTTGCATTAGTTTATTAGTAGACTTGCAAAGTATTTGCATAAGGGTGAAGAACTTGAAAGCAATTAGATGGACAGACTTGGAAATACATGAAGTGAAACATCAACACTGTTTTGAAAGCAGTATTTGTGAAGCATTCATAGCAGATTAAGTATGAACATAGCATGTAATTCTACAATACTGAGAACTATTGACACATGGACAAGGAAATAATAAAGAGCTGTTTTAATATACGTGAGCTAAGCATGTTATCATATACAGAGCAGGTGCCTGGGTAGCAGCCCCTCAGCCACAGATGGGCAGGCAAGAGCCCCAGGGAAAGCCTGGGCAAGGGAGGCCAAAATGCTGCCCCAACGTATGACAGCAAATACAAGATACTTTTTTAGTGCTCTACATCAAAAGTTCAACATACCAGTTTTAGTATGCAAAAGCTGTGCTTGAAACAGAAAGCTTTAAAATGCCTGCAAAGAGTAATTTTGGTCAAGAAGAACGATTAAGTTCATTTAATTTTCAATCAATTTATAACTTTGTTAAGCAGAACTTAAAATTTCCATTAGTATCTTCCTCTACTTTGCAACTTGTACATTCAGTTTTAGTTTGTTTTCCTTAGGGGGGAAAAAAATTAAAACCACCCCGTTTTTGTAAAGATCTATTGCAGATTCCAATTAAAGACCATTAAAAGCCTTAAATTTGGTAAGTAAAATACTTATGGAGATATAAGGAGAGATTATAAAATTAGTATTTTCTTGAAAGCTGAGAAAATATAATTTTAGAGGTGATATCCCATTTCTTTGGCTGTAGCTCCTTCAGTTATCATGACCTTTAAAATTATGCAAAGTATGTCTAAAACTACCCATGGAAGTGAAAAAGGTCCTCTACTATGCTTAGTGTTTAACTTCAAGCTATTGTATATTAGTACATTTAAGTGTGTCTACCTGGGATATAGATATGTCTACATAAGCAATTTAGTGTCTTACTGTTCTTTTCCTTTGTATTTTGCCTTGCTTCTCTTTTTGGAATTGCAAAGATTTAAAGAGAACAATTGCCTCTCTTTAACACTGTTCAGGCCACAGAAGGACTTTGCCAAGAGACAAGCACATGTGATACATAGGGTGTATAAATTCGTGTATCAGACTGCGGTAATTAAATTGTATAAAACCAGATACCAAAAAGTA
>JBBMKD010000102.1:73633561-73648452 GCA_037834095.1 Argya squamiceps | reverse complement strand
ATTGGTTACGGGATTGTCTTTTTTTAATAAATTGTTTGTTGATAATCTCTGATCTCGATTTCATTTATAACACACAGAATGGAGCAATAGGATGGTGTGAGCTCCAGCCTGACAGAGATCTGGTTAGCTCATCCTGGTTAATGCATCCAGGCAAAAATTCTTCCCATGGCAAACTGTATAAGAAGCAACTGCTTGTACACATATCACTGGTCAAACAAAGACCACAGCAAGTCATGGGACAGAGGGCGTCTGTGACCACCAATGAACACCTAGGCCCACCCAAACATCCTTCCATGGATACCCAGAACTTGGACTCTAAGAGAAGCCCCCACAGCAGGAATTTGGGATAAGGTAAAGGTTGTACTATTTTCCAGGCATTACCTCAGATGCAGGGGGAAGTTAAACTGAAAGAGAAGAACACATCACTGATATTGGACACAAAGAATACAGAATTTATGTACTACAAGGAAAGCCAAAGCAGCAAATGTGCTGAATCAACTCTGATTGGGTAAAAAGTAATCCTGGCAAGGGAAAATCACAACCCACCAACTCAAAAAATTCACTGGCTCAAAAGAAGGGAAAGATTGAGCATGTGGACTAATTAGCCTTAGAAGCTAATTGAGGGAATCATTTAATCAATAGAAAAAGCTGTCCTGCCAATAAGCATTAATTCCTTTGCTTGCCAAAACGTAGACATTGAAAAGTTTTGGACAACCTTGGGACTCCACCACCAAGAAGCCAGGGGTGAAGAAGGAGCAAGAGGATTCCACTGGATCCATGCATGGTGACTATCTTCTTGATTTATCTCTCTCACTCTCTCCCTTTCCTTTTTCTATATCTTTCTACCTCACATTATACTGTTAAATAAGATCCATACTGTTGATTTAGGCATATGGTATCTTTGCACCTTGATTTGACCAGAAATATATCTCAATAATTGGATCATAACAGGAGCCTTGGAATCTCAGAGCATGATTTACATCTTGAGACCATGGTTCACTGTTTACCAATTAATCACTTGCCCCAAGTATGACACAAGGTCCTGTGGCCATTACCTGTATACGGATATGTGATGTGAGCCTGAAAGTGGCACAAACTTCATTGCCTGTGAAGATTTGATGCAGCTACAACATGAACCCACAGAATTTCCCTCTTCTCATGATATCATTTGGTTAAGAAGACATTTCCATTTGATTAAAATTAGATTAACACTGTTAGCCAGGAAGTTTTTTCCCTTTCAATACCCATGCCAGCATTGGCATGCTCTGAGGTCTTTCTCTTATGTGCTAGTCACATAGTATAAAAATACAGGACATGCTGCCTTTCAGTTCTGTCAAACCAAATCTTCCCTGCTGTGGTAGACATTAAATGATACCAGTGTTAGTAAGCCTATTTTTTCAACTTTTTAGTACTTTTCATTCTAATTTTGGTATCTTTGCCTATATCCATCCTTCCTTCCTTCCTTCCTTCCTTCCTTCCTTCCTTCCTTCCTTCCTTCCTTCCTTCCTTCCTTCCTTCCTTCCTTCTCTCCTCCCCTACAATACCTCTGTTCCCCACAGGTTTTATGGGACATGGTTCTTGCAATGGTAGCTGGTTCTGGTTGCATGAACAGTTCTACTGACTTTACCATTTTTAGAGAAAAAGCACGCTGCAAGTAATCTTCTTGTTAGATCTTTAAGGCCAAATTTAAAGAAAACCATTCAACACATCCCGCATTTCTCACTGAGAGAACAAATACTGACACTGGACTCCCCAGGCAAAATTGCTTTGGAACATCTACCTTCACCTCTGTTGGATGTGGCCTGTACACATGAAACAAAGTCTGAAATGACAGTAATCCATTCCAGTACTATTTCACTGTGAAACACTGGAGTGTGACTGTAGCTCTCTGTGCTTCCTCATGCTTTCCAAAATTTTACCAGTCTTAAGAGGCAATTGGGAGCATTCACTTAGGTATTTCATTTACAGTGTGGGGCACGTCTGAGCAAAAATATCATCAGATAATATGGACACTAGGAATCATCCCCTTAAGCAGTTGTGTTAAGTATGCCCTCAGTGTGCCCTACTCAAGTGACTTAACCCCTTTTTCCTTCTGAGCAGACAACACTTTAAAGAAACTCATACACCCAGACATCTGCCCAGGGCTGTGAAGCCACAGTCTTTGAACAAATACACCTGGCTTCAAATTCAGGCACAAAACAACAACTGAGGCTCTTTTGGTCATCACTAAAAGATTTGTGGACACTACTAAGCCTTTGCATTCTTCAATAACTGTCAATTCCATTCTGTGTCATCCAGCAAAACCCAGTGTCTTGTAGAAGTACATCCAGAACAGTAGCTAACAAACAATTCATTATTTATGAGAATAAAACCTTAGCGTTCATCCTGGTTAACTCTTTGTCAAGGTTACCTTCTGCTGCTCTTTCATGAAGCAAGAAATCAGGTCCTCTAGCACACACAGAAGTTTCCAAAGGAATTGTCCTTTTGCGAACAGAAAATATCAACCCTCTGCACACTTAACAATTTAGAATAAGTTATGAATCTAAGTAGTCATAAGCTTCCTACTAAGCTATGTTCCAATAGATTTTGAGAATGAATCTTTCTCAGCACTCACTGAAAATCAATCAGCCTTCAGGACAATCCTACAGGAGGCTTTTGATGTCTCTGATGTTATGGGAAAACATTATTTTATTCTGACACTGTTGACCTGTCCTTAAATATCTAGGAGGCCACACATATACCCCCAAAAGCAATCTTTCATATGCTTGAAATGAATTGGTGCCTTACTAACCCTCTTCTCAGTCTATGTTTTAAGTCATGCTGAGAAAGAAATAAATTTCTAAATGTTTTTGTGCCTCAAATGTCAATTCCACCATACTGCAGTATCTTCACTAAGATAAAGTTTTTGAAGATACACAGCTGTGAATAACATGGGCTTTGCCTCCAGTAGAGTTACACCAAAAGCATCTCACGTGGAAACTGTTAAAGGACTAGCTGCCCTTTTTCACCTTGACAGATCACTATTCATTTATTCAGTTTGCAGAATATCTTCCATCCCTTTCCATTCTATTTCATTGATCTCTGTCATGAGAATCTGCTCTAGCTGAAAATTCAACCTCTACTGAACTTCAGTGCCACAGAGCTGATTACCGGCACCTGACAGGAAAGGCATTTTATATCTCTCAGTCAGATCTTCACACCAAATATTAAGCCTGCACATTAGCACTTGCAATTTAAAACCCTACTCTTTAGTCTCTCATAGCAGTAAAGGTCTTTACAAAAGAAAGAACTATGGTAGAAATCCCCTTCAAAAATCAAAATACAGAGATTTTTAAAAGGGTTTGTTAAGTCTTCACATTACCACTACAATAGCATCACTTCATTGGGACCTTTTATTGTATGTATCACACCTGATGATAAATCCTTTCAAATCAAAACATGATCTTTTGTACTACCCAGAAAGTAGTTTCTTCATCAGAAAGAAAAATACAAGCAACATCTGAGGCTTCACTGCCTTACATCTTTATGACTGTTACATCATGATGTGGTACATCATCCACAGTGTCAATAGACAGTTACTAAAACTGTGACTGCTGTTCTTGAAAATGTGTCATGCACACACAGCTTGCGAAGTCTTTTCCTCAGAATCATGTCTGTGTTGGGATTCTTGAAGTGAAAGAAACTAAGTGAGGTTGACATGTTCTGCTCTTTGCACCATCAAAGATAATGACTGCACTTACAAGAATGTGATAGTGAATACTGCCAGGATAATCCTTTCTGGTAAGAGTTCTAATATGACACACACAAATGTTATATAGATTAATGTGCAAATATATGATAAATTATCCCTTGAGATACTAAAAAGTGTTACTAAGAACTTCAGTCTCTCAAAGTCCTGAAATATTTGTGTCAGTTGATCCTTTATGCAATAAAACTACTGCAATGGAAATAGCTTTCTGAGATAGATATTAACTTTTTCTAGCAAAGTTGGGAAAACTTAAGAAGAAGGACTTAAGGAAGAAATTCTTCAGTTGTTATGGGATTATGTATTCCACTAATTCATTAACCCCATTTCCATCATATTATTCTAGTTGAACATTCTCAAGATGACCCAAAGAGTGAATAAATGAGTGCATAAATTGCATTGGGAGTTGTAGAGACTTGTTTCAAGAGTACTGTGATATTCACCAGTTATTAAGTTTCCCTGACAGATATTTAGATGCAGGTTAAGAAACAAGAAAAATTATATCTGACATGAGATCAGAAACCAAAGATGTAAACCATAAACCCAGATGAATCAGCTTTAGAAGTTCTGCTGATTTTTCCACTGGCATTGCCCAAAAACAAACAAACAAACATATAAACAAAAACCCAAAGACAAACAAGCAAACAAAAAAAAAAATCTCTTAGTCTTTGGTTATGAATCATTGAGTTCTAACTTCTGCTATTATTATCTCCCAAAATTTCCAAACACCATCTCCAAACACGTTGCAAAGAAATTAACTGGAAAGTGGCATTTTTATGTTGCCCACCTGTCAAAAAAAATTGTCTCTGGATAAAATCAGGTTAAAGGAAACATCCAGAAATATTTTGAGTATAGAACTGAGATGGCCATTCGAAAGGTAAGTGCAAAAACAAGTTTTCCTTTGTGTAAAATTCCCCTTGAACAATTACCATGCTATGATACTCTTCATTTTGTATGTTTTCTACCCTTTTCCCATACTTGTCAGAAAATTACCACTGGGCACTTTTATTCACTGGTTAATTTTAAATTTGCTTTCTCAGATTAACAACTCTTTTATTCTAAGCAGACCAAACTAGATGAAAGGACTGTCTTAACTGCTCATCAAGTTTCTTCTCAGTGTTGTACTCTTAATCTGTCATTTTACTTATCTTTACTTATCACTTCACATTTGCAAACACTTATTTTCTTCCAGCCAAAGCAGTTCAATGTTTATCAACAGCTCTCTTTTTCTAATGCAGTTGAGTTAGTCCAAAAAGTGTTAACTTTTTGCTCTCTAAAGAGTCTTCCTTCACTTATTTATCACTGGAAGAAAATTTTTAAGCAACACCACTCCCACTTCATGATTTGAAATCATAAATATTCAAAAATAATAAAATAGGAAAAAAGTAATCGGCATGCTTCTGAAGGTTCTTAAACAACATGAAGTTCTGGGTGCCCTGGAAAAGTATTTATTTCCTAGGAAAGTTGTAAGAAATATACTTTCAATAAAATAATATACTGTTTTGATTTTGTGGGCAAGGTCAGTTTTCAAGAGCTATCAACCTCACCCAAACTGGGGAACTGGCCTACTTGCTTCAGAACATTTGGGAGTCATGACTTTACACTTGATAACTGTCTGAAATAAATATAGAGCCCATTTACAAGACTGTCAACATGCTCTAGAAATGGTTGCATTTTTTAAATACTAGTGCTAATATTACAGACTCAAAGGAGAAAATAAAAAAATTGCTTACTCATTCATAAGCCTGCACTCTTAAATTTTTACTTAGTGTTTAAATTTCATAAACATTAATGAGCATTTCCCTTCACAACTCCTCCAGTGTCCTTAATTCTTCCAAGAAATGTTTTATAACATAATATTCTCATACACCAGTGCATGCTGGGGCCCAACTGGCTGGATGGAAGTTTTGCAGAGTGACCTTGAGGTCCTTTTGAGCAGCAAGCTGACCAGAAGCCAAAAATGTGCCCTTGCAGCAAAGCTCATCAGCACCCTGGGCTCCATTTGGAAAACCGTCACTGGCGATGAAGAAAGATGATCCTTCCTCTCTCCTCTGCCTCCTTGAGATACATCTGTTCTTGTGTGTCAAGATCTGGGCTACCCACATGAAGAGAGGGGAATTGCTGGAGGGAGTCCAGGAAATAGCCAGAAAGTTGAGTAGGGAATTAGGGCATTTTTCATATGAGGAGATACTGAGAGAGCTGAGATTGTTCAGCCTGAAGAGAGGGCTCAGCACAGACACTATTAATGTATAGAAATACTTGTTGGGAAGAAGTAAGGGAGACAGGCCCAGTTTCTTTTTAGTGGTACCCAGTGACATGACAAGAAACAATAGGCACAATGTCATACACAAGAATTTCCCTTTAAATATAGGAACAAATATTTTAGTCAGTGGGTGGTCAAATATTTGAATAGTTTGTCCAGTGAGATTGTGGAGTCTCTGCCTTTGGAGCTATTTAAAATCTGTCAGGATAGAGTCCTGAGGAAGATCAAACTTACCCTGCTTTGAACATGGGGTTTGGACTAGATGATTTCCAAATACACCTTACAATCTTCACTGCTCTGTGATTCCATGATTTGCAGAAAGTCAGTATTTTACTGTGGTATTTTTCAAGTTCAAAATCCCATAAATACTGAAAATCTGCTTTACAGAAAATTGAATTTCTTTGTTTAGAACCAACCATTGATACTATGTCGTACCCATTACTGCTGACAATAAATTTAATTTTCAAGAAAATTATCATTTTGAGTTAACATCTTGTACCTGTTTGAAAATTATTGTGGCATTATACATTATATATTTTTCAATAAATTACATAGGAAAACTTAAACATCAACAGAAAATAATCTAAAGAACACTTCCAGCGTCGTTTATGTAATCCTCCAGTAAGCTACACAGTCATGTGTACCATTCTGCTGTCTTCTATTGCAGTTCACTTTCTAACCATGTGATTTCTATCACGTGGTTTGCAAATGAACTTTATTCCCTGCAGTTAATGGATTTTCAGGGAGAGATAAAGAGGAAGAATATTTTTTCTTCAAAATAGACTGCGTTCTTCAAACATGAGCATAGAAAAAGAATACCCTGTCTTGAATGAAACATGAAATATTCAGAGACAGAGTTGGAAAACTACTTTATAATAATTTATATAATATTATGCTTTGATAATGAAGACATACTGAGTGGGCTGCTGGTGGGTGTGATGCGTTGAAACAAATGAATTGTCAAAAATATTTTCATTTGTTTCCTTCAAGTATTTCTCAGTAGCTCTAAGTAGCAACATTAGGTTAGTGATTCTAGTATGAGAAACAGTGTATCTGTTTCTTGGAAACCTGCTTCTTACGTATTAGCATAAAACACAGAAAGTAAGACTCTGTGGAAAGATAAGAACTCTTGAAAATCATACAGAAAACCTTGAGGAACCCACCTTGCCTACATACTGATAATCAGATCCTGTGTATTCCTCTAAAAGAAAAAACTGATTCCACATCCAGCCTCTCTTTTGGCGGTGAATTGCTTTCCCATCATTCCCTAAAGCACGTCCTCCAAAGCTTTTGGGTCTGAGATCAGGAGTCCTTCTGAAGAGCATTTCTGTATGGCAGGGATGTGGCAGCCACATCCAGAGCAGCAGAAGTAATAGGACTTGCTGTACTGTCATAGTTCTCCACTTCTGATGCTCTTCAAGCCGGTCGGCAGTGGAGCGTAAATTTTTGTTTTCCTTGGTTTGTTTTTTTATGTATCTAGTTTCTGATGCAGCCAAGTGGTTTCCAGCAGGTCATCTCTGAAGTGTATACAGTAACCAATTCCTGAAAACAAACAGAGAAGAGGTGATGTAAGTTGAAATGCATTCACACCCTACTGTCCAACATCACTGCTACTGTACCCTTCACATACAAAGCATAATGACAAAGAAAGCGACCTGGTCAGAAATATAGAGGTTATCCATATGGGGGGAACACTGAATATATCAGGTAGCTGCTGTAAGAATATTTCCCTAAAAAAAAAAATTAAGAGTGCCATTTAAAAAAATTCAATTCAGAAACTTCTAAAATTGTTATTTATTTAGACTGGTGGATAAATATTGCTGAAACTTACACATTAAACACTGCTGCTTTTGCTTCAAATGTTTTCCATCCAATTTCATTTACAAGAATTCCAGTGTTTTATTAATCTTAGTATCAAGAGACAAGAAACTCTAACACAAAGTAGTTTTAGAAATTACAAATGGTAGAACACCAGTTCTCCAGGGTATTTAAATGGTAAAAGGGAATATCATAGGTATCAGAAGAACTACAACATGACAAGAAGCAAACTTTTAAACAGAAAAAGTTCTTGAGATGGTCTTGCAATATGGAGTGAGATGAGCTTAGCTTTAAACTGCAAGAAACATCTTTAAAAATATGAGGGCCTGTTTTCCAAGTATCCTGAAATACTGAATTTCATCTCATTGTGGGAAATAATATCGCAGGGAGGAGACAAACCTCTCCTAGCTCACCTTTTTTTTGGTCTCGACTCTGTTTTTTACTTTGCTTTGCTTTATTTTATTTCTTCCTTCATCTAACGGAACCATGAAATGCTATTTCAGCAAGAGAAATTTAGTCAAGTTCTCTTCACTTTATTTCTATACCAGCATATAAAAAATAGCAGATTTTGTTAGTGAGACTGTCTGGTAATTGTTTCCTCCAGTACATCATAAAACCTTTGATTTGTCATCTTGACAGGGTGTAGTTTCTGCAAACTTTCATCAGGGTGGTTTCACTATTCTTCCTTGCATATCCATAAAAAGCATGTATGGTGGTTGCATTTCCTTGAATATTCTTCCACATGTGGGAAAAAACCTCAAGTAGTAATAAGCTTGGGTTGCTTTTTATTCTCTTTGCTGATTTTAATAGGTAAGTAACACATGTTTGTGCTCTTCTTTCAATAACTTTATACTATATTTCACTATCATCTAAATAATTTTATTTTTCAAATAACAGCTATGTAAAAATTTCAGAAATTCTTCCTGTACTTCAATTTGATATTTATGTGTTACTCAAACTATTTGCAGTAAGCCTGTGTTGATTAAAAGAGCTCATAATAAAATACCAGGATTTTTAAAGTGGATACACTATGAAATACAATGACATAGTTTAAAAACTGCACGTCTGTGTGCAGGCATGTTAATAACTGAACAGATTCTTTTCAGGAGCCAGTTATTGTCTTAAAGTTATATTCACTCAGGAAAACATTTTCCCCTCTCTCCCAGCATTTGAAAGTCCAAACAACTTTTCAAAACCACTGCTATCAAAGATTTTTGGCCCCAACTCTGTTCTCAGTAACTCACAGATACCCATTTCCATTGGTCTAAACAAACAATAAGTTATGCATAATTTCATTTACCCCTTTTCCCTTTCTCCTGAAATTTTGGCATTTACTTCATTGTGAACATTGATTAATACACAGAACAATCTGTTATATATGTTACTAATGCTAAATGTGCTTTATATGCTTCATTATATCTGCACGTACAAAATGGAGATGTGGTCCTCCACCTCAGAAATAATTTATCACAACTCATGCTTGTGTTCTTTTGAGACAAGGGTATACTGAGTGAGGAGGAGATCTAAGATTTATTCTAAGATAATTAAAAATGTTTCTTCTCAAAGACCATAAGAAATTCAAGTTGAAATTCTCTCTCTCAGTTTCCCTAAAATTTGGAAAACTATTGGTTTTTTTGAAAAGGGTATACAGAATTTTCTTCTCTCACTCTCTCTTTCTTTTTTTTTTTTTTTTTTTTTTTGTGTGTGTCTGTGTGTGTATGGCAGAGAGTCTTTCCTTTTTTTCTTTTTTTTTCCTTTTTTCACTTTCTTGTTGCCCTCAGTATATATATTCCATTATCCACACATTATTATTTGATGCAGAAGTGTTGCTAAATGCCTCTTGGGAAATAATGCTTCAATATTAGGGGTTGTTATTGAATTTCCTTCTTGTTAAATTAGGTCAGCAGATAGAAAGCTCAGATGAAATTTGTTAAACTCACAAAAGTAGCTAATGTACGTGGACTTGGCAAGCACAGCTGCCTAATGGATGTACATACCAGCAAGCTTTCTCCCTCCTTTGAGACTCCTGTCGGAGTTCAGTTTCCTGCTTTAAATGTGATGAGTTTGATAGTAGTCTACTCTGAAGTAATAACATTTACCTTTAAAATAAACTAGCAAAAAGGAAAAAAACTGACTAAACTAATAAAAAAGCATTGTATAAAGGAAAAGTTTGAAGATAAATAAATGAAGGAAACCTTTTAATCCATAACTACAGAAAGTAAGCGGAAATCTGAATTCTATATTAGATTGCATATCTGGATTCTGTGCAGGAAGAGTCAAGGGAGGAAGAAACATTTTTCATCTGTTTGTTTTATTTGGTATTTTGGGGTTTTTGGTGGTTTTGTTTGTTGCTTCTTTGGTTGGGTTTTTTTCTTTTTTAATTTTCTGGAAAACTAGTTGGAAAACTGTCAAACTTTTGGAAAAAAAATTATCATAGGGTAGGGTTTGAGAGCTCAGAAGAGTTTTAATGCCTTTGCTGGCTTCAAGGGGCTTACTTTGAAAAGAATTTAGAGAGTTTAAAATATTTTAAATACATTGAAATTAAACTATTTCACTAATCTTTCCCATCAAATCTCTGTCTACCTCTTCTTCCAGAAGATCACTTCTTGAATTTTTGTCACAATAGAAAAGAAACAAGGGGGAAAAACAAGCTTTTGAAAACACATCAGATATGTTCAATTTCTGTGTAATATCCTCCTGTGTAATGCCCATATTTCTGTGTAATATCCTTCTAAATTACATTAAAATTACTATAGAAGAACATTGTACCCAACTGTGCTCTTGTTTATACAGGTTTTTGGGTTTGTATTATTTTTAATGAGTTTTCTTGGAACAATTTCTAGTATGCAAGAGTTTGATCAATCATCACTGAAACTATTAAATCACCATTAGCTTTCAGGTAACAATTTTAAAACCATTAGGCAGTACTTTCCACAAGTCGATCACTTCTATACCTCTCAGAACCTAGAAGAAAATGTTTTAATGCCACTCAAAGTGTGGTATTAAATGTGATTTTCAACTTCTAGCAAAATTTGAAAAATACTATATATGGTTTTTCATTCATGCAGCCCCTCCCTCCAATACTAAAACATGATTCATGCCATTTGAAACTTCTAAGATTTCATATCTATATAAGATGGGCTATGAATGCTTTTAACGGATGCATGTGTCAAAGTTCTACTTACTGGTTCTGGAGACAGAACTTTTAACCAGGGAAGTTATTTCTATATGAAACGATGTCTTCTTTTGGTCGGATTTTTGGTATTCATTTGTAGTTGCTTTTGGAACTCAGCAGAACCAAAGTTAAAATAGAAATTTTAATACAGATCAAAAGACCGTGTTTGTTTCATTTTTTTCTAATAAAGAAATTTTAGTCAATTTCTCTTGTGAAAAGCAAATTTGAAAAACAAAAAATTACTTGGGATAGCTACTATTTAAGAATTTTGTTCTGCATTTGACCTTGTTCAAACTTGAACTGAATTTTAATTGTGTGACATTTTAAAAAGCTTGTTTAAGGGAAGATATGTATGCAATGCTGGTCCTGTTTTCTCCATTTCTCTTTCAGCTGGGAGCCATTCATAGCTGTAATCTTGTCTTTCAATACTTTTTGCTATGTTTGTACAAAAGAAAGATATATTTGGAACTGAAGATGCTTTCTGAAAAGTTAGATTAAACTGTGTTGGAATCTCATGAGGAGAATAATATTTAATTTTATTACACTGGAAGTAAGCAGAGCAGATTTTGTTCTTGTTTTGTTCTTGCTCTGCAGAGTTGATGCCAATAGTGCTATTCTTATACATAGCCACAGTGAGAAACATTTTTTTACTTTCTGTCTGACTCCTCCAAATTTTTGGACCCTCTCCAACCACTGGTATAGAGATACCACCAAAGTCTGCAGATCTTCTATCAGTTCCTACAGCCTTCAGCCTACAGCCAATGTTCTTATGGCCATCAGCCATGAGACATAATTCCTACCGTCTTGGTTCTTCCTTAGATTAGGCAACTTGCTAAGGTGCCTCTGCTTCATTAGAGCATCTGGTTCCTTGCTTGTGATGTCAAAAATGAAATTTGAACCTCTGGATAGGATTTAAAATAATAGGAACTATTTAACAAGCTAGTAAAAGTAGAAGTAACAGGACAGTTAAGTGCAGAAAAAGCTGCATTTTCACTGACCCTCAGAAGAGCCTCCAGCTCAGATAATTTAGTTGTGTTAATGTATTTACCATCTCTATCAAAATCAGAAGTTCTAATGCTTTAGAGCATAGTGCGATGAAGCAAGTACCTTAAAAAGACAGCTTTGCAAGGTCTGTAACTCAAAACATAGCACATCTTTCTCTCTGTATGTGTAACCTAGTGGTGTAAGATATTCCTTAAGGGAAGACTACATTTTAATGAAGAATTTTAAGAGTATTTGAAACAGACAAGTTAGGTCTGTCAAACGATCAATTCGTAATGGACTCTAATTTCATCATTCCTTGTATTATGGGTTTATGTTCATTACTTTACATATTATATCTCAATAAAGCCAACTGAAGTAATTCATAATTTAATTGCTTAATTCTGAACTAAGAAGATAATTGGTAAATTGTCAATAAGCTGCTTATTTCATAGCCTGCAGCACAACCCTTGCACACCACAGTGACCACACTTCAAGTTATTAAATTATAACAGGAATTTGCAAAGAAGTCAGTTATACCTTTGAACTTTATAATTCAGTCTTCTTTATGAAGTCCTGCAGCCATTAATCTGCTTAGAAATTTGAGTTGAATATTAATTGTTCAATGCTAAATTAAAAAACCCCCAAAAACTAACATTTCAGAGATTAGGTATTATAATTTGTAATACTAATAATATTTCCAAATAATTGAAATTACTTCATTCAATGGAGTGTTTTCTGTTATTTTCACAATTCACGGGGAGAAAGGTACTGAAAAACAAGCAGAGAAAACAAAGGAAAAGGAAGTACTGAACCTTACAACTTTTTGCTAGATGTTTTGGGCTATGGGATATTGCATATAAGCATACCTTATGTTTTATTTTTAAGTATATTTATGCAATAAAAATATTAACTGCTATTAAAAAAAGCAAAAAAAAACAAGTAGATATGCACTATATTAAATTCAAAGTGGAAGGTTAAGGATGCAATCTGCATTCCACTGGTAATTCAGTAATTGGATATCCACAACTGGAGATAAGCAAACAGAAATCCAAAACATGGAAAATATAACTCCAAGCTGATGTTGCACTGAAAAGGAAAAAGATATCAAAACTTACTCCTCCCAATTCCTCTGCGGTGAAGAATATAGCCCTCCACCCTCTAAAAATCTCTGGATACCTCACCAAAACTTCTCCCTTGTCTTCTTATGGAAGAGTGAAACCCACAGGCTTGAGACAGAGTGGGACACTCAAAGGGGGAGCAGAAGACCAGAGAAAAGGCAGAAGATATTAGTAAGTTATCTTGCACAACAATTTTGACTGTTTGCTAATGAGGATTTTGTGTGTTAATTAGATTACCTGGATAGCTAACAATAATTCTTAACTCTCTACATACAGTGATTACATATTACCCTTTGTCACAGTAAGATATGGAGAGTACCACACTATTATAGCAGTTTTCTACATAGTTAAATTTACCACTGTCACCAAAATTTTGTGAGAGAAATTACATATGCAGCAGTGACAAAATGGTAGGCAACTTGTGAACATGCAAATCTTATTTGAATCTTTATAATTTCTGTAACTAGAGGTACCTAGAGCATTTCATTACATGTGGCACCTTGCCCCTATAGATAACTCTTTTATATCTGATTATATATACTAAGTTAAAGTTCTGCAGGGTAGCTACCCAGTAGTTTTCTGCATGATAAGGATGGACAAGCATAGAGTTATTTTATTAAATTAAATTCTCCCTGCTGAATTACATAATAATAATAAAAAAATAAACAAAGTATACTAAAAAATCCAACAACTAAAGATACTATCTGAAATTTGCAGGACGTAGCAAAAAAGTGGAAAGATCAGAACAGTTTGCACAACATAACAATAAACTACTGTGTTGAGTTGACACAGTTGATTTTTTATCACTTATCTTAAAAAAAAAAGAAGTAGAAGAAGAAGAAAAAGAAGAAGAGAAGGGGAAAGAAAACAGAAGATACATGTACAGTAATATTATTCTGAAGAAGTATGAAATAGTCCTTTCTCTCCATTCAGCCTCATTGTAAATTCAGTGTTCAGGTTTGAGCATATATCTAATTATTTATAACATGTAAATTATTAGACACCAGGCTGGCAATGAAATATTTGGGAAAAGAAATGTTATTTTTGAGGAAAGAACAACTACACCTACTTACACAGTCTACAGAAAGAAAACAAGAGGAAGAAAGGGCTATGGATATAGGTTGTAAAAATACTTCTTGAAATTAAGAAATTAATTTCAATGCACACCACAGATAGTCTAAACAATTTACTTCATTCACAACTACAGTGATCTAGGTTAAGCATTAACTAAATCTTCCTCTATATTTTCAGGATAGTTGGCAGAAATGAGATGTGACTGAAGGACTGGAAGAACAGTCTGAGAAAACTGGCCTGCCTGCAAGTGGTATGAACAGAGTATTTCTCCAGATGTTTTCAAGCTCCATCCCATTGAACTCTATCCCTTCCTTTTCCATGTCATTACTTCATTATGTTTTTCTATGTCTGGTGCCACTGCTGCCAGTGACCAATGGTAACCCTGTTCTCCTGTATGAGTATGGATTGTTCATTTCAGATCAACCGTACCCTTTTTCATTTATCTGATTTCATACCAAAAGTGGCTTTAGATTTTTTTTTGTGGGTTGAAAGCAACTGAAATTCTCTTGCTTGCCAACCAGCATAATATGCTTTTCCACATCAAATGATGCAGTCTTAGACACGCGGTTTAAAGAAGGTCTTGCCAGTCCTCTGAGCTTCCCTCCATAAGATTTTGTAGTTATATTTATCCCATAAATTGTCTTCCTTCCTTCCTTCCTTCCTTCCTTCCTTCCTTCCTTCCTTCCTTCCTTCCTTCCTTCCTTCCTTCCTTCC
>JBBMKD010000102.1:73609839-73626910 GCA_037834095.1 Argya squamiceps | reverse complement strand
AAGAGTTTTTAATTACCTCTCTTTTTTTATATTTTGGATCTAAGATGAATAAAATACTATTAAAATTGGAAGCCAAAGGTTTATAGTTTAATTGCAATTGGAAGTCAATTAGAATTCAGAACATATTTCTAAGTGAAGAAATCTTGTTTATTTGTATTTGATGTGACTGAATAAAAATTGTACAAGAGAAATACAAGGAATTTAGTATATAGGAATAATTTATGCCTGTCAATTACCATTGGTCTCTGAATTTTGGGGTTTTGAGTTGTTTTTTTTAGAACAAGGGACTGTTTCACTAAAATATGAACAGCTAATAATTTAGCTTCAGGGTTTTTTTAAACAACAGTCTCTTTTTTAAACTGAAGGGAACTACAAGTGATTTATGATATATTGATCTTTGAAATTAAAAACTTCTTGAAGTGTTACAATGTTTGTACAAAGACTTATTCCTACCTTGCTATATTATATGCAATATTTTGATATCACTTTTGAATGAGTGATTCTGTCCTAGGCAGTATGTACACATTTTTCTCTACAGAATATTCTTCTGTAAATTTACCAGATCTTTAGAACAGAAAGTGAAATCTCCCTTGTGGAGATCACAAATGAGTAACCACAAGCAGACTGCCAAAAAAAAAATCTCTAATTCCATTTCTTAGAATCAAAATTGCTCTCAAAGTGTCTGTTCAGTTCTAAGTATACTTCCACCCCAGTCTCATAAATGAAAAGATATATATATACCACCCAGGTACCTAAGAAAACTGTCTGGAAAATAACTATTCTTCTTAGGACAACAGAAATTTTATAATTCCCTGTATTCGAAGGCAAACCTTTTCAAATCTGGATATGTGAAATATATAGAGATATGTGCAGCATATACCTGAGATATTTCACATAAAGTTTCATGGCACTATAAAGTAATAGTTTGGACAAACACAAACTATTTCTGTAAAATAATTAATACTTTAAACTTTTATTCAGCTATGGAAAAAAGCAAAGAAATCTCACCACTTAATTCCACTAGGTGCATAACATATTAGATTCACTTTCTCATTGTACTGATTTTGTCTATGATAGAGTTAATTTTCTTTACATTATCTTCTGCTTTGCTGTGTTTGGGATTTTTTTTGGGAACAGTGTAGATACCACAGGGATGTTTTCCTTATTGCTAAGAAGCACTTAGGCCTTTTTCTGGTCCTTACCCCAACCCTCCAGTGACTAGACTGGGGGTGCACAAGAAGGTGGGAGGGGACACAACCAGGACAGGCCATCCTGACTATCAGAAGGATGTCCCATATCATGTGACATCATGCTCAGCAATAAATCTGGGGAGAAAATGAGGAAGTGGGGGACATCAAGAGCAATGTTGTTTGTCTTCCCACATCACTATTGCCACATGTGATGGATCCCTGCTTTCCTGGGAATGGCTGAGCACCTGCCTGCCCATGAGAAATGGTGAATTAATTACCTTAATTTGCTTTGCTTGTGTGAGCAGCTTTTGCTTTCCCTATTAAACTGCCTTTATGAGTTTTCTCACTTTTATCCATCCCTTTCTCACCCTTATCCCACAGGAGGGGGATTGACAGAGCAGTTGTGTGGTACTCACTCCTTATCAGGTTTAACCCAGAAAATCCATCTTTTTTTTTTCTTCCCTCACAGAAAGTTATCTTCAATAAAGTTACTGCCTTTGGATATCAAGAACCAGATGATCTGCACATTTTTATCAGCAGATTTCTTCAAACCACTTGCAGAGAGGAAAACGCCACAGATCACAAAATGTGATAGATATGTCTATATATGATAGACTCTCCTTATAATTCTTGGGTTGCAAAGCCATCAGAAAAATCTGAATATTTCATCTTATATTAATACTAATGTCTAAAAGCTGGCTGATTAATAAATACATAAATATACAGCTACAAGAGTACACATACTGCAATATATTCAGACACTTTCTTCACAACAACATTCTGGGAATTGTCAACATAGGAAACGTTGGCCATCTCTTATCAAAATCACTCCAGGGGAGGCAAATCCATTTCCATCCAATGCATACCATGACTTAACTAGTAGATAAAGAATTATTTTTTAATCCAATCTGCCTTGCTATTTTTACAGGGTGGTATCCAGCTTCTCACTTCTTAAAAGTTTATGTCAGACTGGATCTGTCATATTGCTACAAATATCATTTGTTGCACCTGCCAAGAAAAAATACATTGACCCAATGCTAGTGTCAGCATGGGAAGAGGCAATGCTGAACATTTTAGATTTCCTATTTTCATTTATAGCTTGCTTTACAGTAAAGCAAGCGATTGCAAGAAGGTTAGGACTTTAGAGAAATATAGGAGGAAAGTTACTTGAGGTCCTATATCAATTTATTAAGATCCAATGGATCAATGGCTCCAAAAGGAAAGTAAAAGTGATTCTTAGGAGGATGTAAAGGTCACATAAAATGGTAATACATCCCACTGAATGTTTTTATTCTTATGACTCATTGTGTTCACTTTTCCAATTTCCATCCAGTGTCACTCACAAGTTACTTGCTCTAGCCTATATCTTGAAAATGGATTTTCTTTGGCATGTTGACAACTATCTTTTCTTTTCCCCACAGCTTCTTTTTTATCTCTGGTGTTTGTTTTACTCCTCTTCCAAATACCTGTTTGAGAAAGGCAGACTAGAATAAGAACGTAGTGTCAGTGACAGTGTTATCCTTATGCTACTACAAGAATGTCAAGGATTTGTTCTCAGTTTCAGCAACAAAAAGTCAACTACTTTAGTGACTGAAGTGTACTTGCTAAAGATATTCACTGATGCTACTCAAAGGAAAATGTGATAAGTAATTAAAGTGTATATTATGATTTTGAAAGAAACTATGGAGATTTTTTTCCTCAGTGTTAAGAAACACAAAACTACAATATTATGAAATATATATACATACACATTACCAAAACTTAGTGAAATGTCAAGCAATGATTTCCTCCCTCTCCTTAAAACATTATTTTAGAGTAAAACAGATACCTCGCGTCTAATAACTGTTATATGAGTGATGATTGAAGAACTCAAATGTAATTTCTTCCAGTGCCCATAGACAAACCTTCCAATTTTCAATCACTCCTTCATGTTACTCAATGGAACTCTTTAAGACAGACAGCTCTATAACAGTGAAGAAAATAAATACTAAACCTACACAAAGTACACCAGTTTTGAGAGAGAAAGGTATTTAAAAAATGTCCACACACTGAATATGATAGAAAGTCACTCTCACACTGTTGAAAATTTTGCACCTTTCTGGCAACTAGTGAGGTAAGATGTCAAACACTATTGACAGACAGTGAGGTCAGCAAGAGTCATGTCACAGAGCAACCAGATCAGCAGCAGCACTGGTGCTATCATTTCCATCCTCAGCCCTGACCGGTGCTGCAAGTCCCTTCTGCTCTGCAACTGGACAGCAGCTTCTTCAATGTCTCTGTGCCTCAGAGTTTTTCCAAATTCTGTTCCTTAACCTTTTCCAATTTAATTTCCCCTCCAAAGGCTTTATTTATGCAAATTGCTGAGGTCTGCTACAAATCCATGCCAAGGCTTGCAAGCTCCTTGCATAGTATCAACATCTATAAAAACACCTAACTCTTTTCAGTAAGTAACTCTCTTTATTCGTTACCTTATAAAGAATCTTCTTATAAGGAAAAAATGTCCAGTTCTATAGAATAATATTCTGGAAATAAATCTGTGGCTGTTTGTGTCACCTGAACTTCTTTTCCTTCCTCAGTTAGGGGACATTTTTCACTGAGTTATTAAATAAAGATGATTTTTTTTCTTAAGGGACCTGGAGGGGAATAAGGAAGGAAAAATTATGTACTAGCTTAGTAAAAAGGATTCTAGAGATGAAACATGGGTATGCTAACACAAATATGTTATTTAGGTATGGATAAGAAAAAAAATATAAGCTAGAATAAATAAGAGTCGAGGGGCAAGAAGGATAAAAAGAACAGGTGACAGCAAGTCAGAGTGAGGAAGGTACTGCATTAGGCATCTAATCAGATGTCCTTAACATCTGTACATTAATAGGAAAAGCACAGTGAGCAAACCTAGAAAATTGCACCATTTTTTTGTTTTGAAAGTTTCAAACTGTATAATAGGCATCTTAGGGAGCTGGTGCAGTATCCCAAAGGACTGGAAGATTATGATAATATTATGTGCTGGAAAAACAAGAAGACCAAAGGAGGAGGAATTTTTGAAAGAAACTATATGGCACAAACAAAAGCTTTTGTAATGCAAAAATGGTATAGAAAATGCAGCAAAGAATAGACTTTGGTTAAGACACTGTAATTTCATTGCAAACATAGTGAAACAAACACCTCAAAAATATAAAATACATTGTATTTTTAAAATGAGTAAAAAGGAATAACAGGGAAAGAAGGAGGTAAAATAGACAAAGTCAAGGCACAAAAAAATAAAGTCAGAGGTGTCTAGGATGAAGTAATTCTGCAAGAGAATTAGGAACAGAAGCAAGATTGACAATTTTGATTCAATACTCAGTGGAGGAACAGTGTTTTACAGATAACACATCGCATTCTCCAACTTCCTTCAATTTATCACAGCAGCATTCTTTTTACAAATAAATGTAGAACAGGTAGCTAATACAATTTATATTGGCAGAAAGATGTTATCATCTCTGCATTAAACAGGAAAGATTAATTGAAGAATTTAGATGTGAATGGCCACCTTTTCCAATCCTATTAGCTTTGTCATGATATGTTTTACAACTAAGAGACATAAGATACTGGAGAAATCCATAAACAATTTCTAGGTGAGAAGTGATGCAAACTCCCCCTGAAGGGGATGGAGCAACAGTGGACAAGGTGTGCAGCTGTAAGCAAGGCAAGTGTTAAGTTATGGGATGATTCAGTGATAAGACATTTAGAAGACCCAGCAACCCAGCAGCAGCACATTCACATGTTGATAAAACAAAACCAGCTCAGCATGAGAATCAGGCATTCTCAAGGCCCACATACTGTTCACTGTAATTTACAGGTTTTCAAAGCAGGGATCCAATGAATTTACTACTAGTATAGAACATGAATTGGCCGAAGCAGCTTCAGAATAATTAGTCATTCTCTGATTAAAAGTATACATTTTACACTCCAGTTCCTCTCTTAATTCTTCCTATGATTGAATAATTATCATGCCTGGTGGACAGAGAAAAATTACTAAATGTCAACCATCTTAATGCTTGTGAGACAAAGATCACTGAATATGATTTAACGGCAGGCATCCTCTGGATTTAAAAAAAAAGAAACTGATATATAAGGAGGATTATTACCTAGAAGAAAAATAAAGTATATCTTCTTTACTCATCAACAATGGAAAGGGCTCAGCTAAAATAATAAATTCATTTTGAATACCACATTTTAAGAGAGCTGTGGAGAAGAAGACCTCTCATGACTGTCATGGCACGAATGAACAAACTGGTGCTGCTACGTTATATAAAAAAAGGCATGTAAGAGGGGAGAACAGGTTACAACTTAGAAATATGAAAGACTTGGACAAGGGTTAACAATCTGTTATTCGTATCTACTGAATGTGCAAGAAGTAAGGTATAATATGATTTGTAGCTGAGAAGAAGAAGAAGAAGAAAAAACCCAAACCACAAACCCCAGCCCAGGAATTTTTTTTTCAATTTTTATGATAATCACATCTACAGACAGAACTAGCACACATTAACATAGTACAATTAATCTCTTAAGACTGTCTTGGAGATTAACTTACTTTTCCACCTTTATCCATTCTTAATCTTGTAAGTGCTATACCCAGAAGACCAACCCTGAACTTCATTTTATTTAGACTGAAAAAAATAATAAAAGACTATTACATCATGTATACTTTCAGATATGTTTCACATCCACACAATAACTGAACAAAGAAGAAGAACCAAGTTTTTTGAGCCAATCTTAATCATGCTGGCCCTATTTTGTGAAATCAACATTAGTAAAGTGTTCCATTAATGTAGATGCAATATTAAATAGGTAATATTTGCAGGCTGGCTTTCACAGCTGTTTAGGGATTAAACATAATTTGAAAAACCAAATGCTTACTCATATTTTGTTTACTAGTATCTCACCTTATGTTTGCTTTTTTACAGTCGTCCCTTTAGATTACAGGATTTTCAGAAGTACTTTATAACCTCACTGGAAACAGGAATCAGACCAAGGGCCTGAACATGAAATGGCTAATACTTATGTAATCACTGTGTCTTCAAGGAAAGAAAGATAGAATGATTCCAAGCATGCAGAAGAAATGCTGTCTGAAAGAGGAAAAGTCCTATGAAAATTGTAATCACATTGTCTCCAATATAATATTTGATTCTTTTAGATATTTCAGCTGCTTCAAATCACACTAAACTCTAATATGATACGTCATTTAGCATCAAACATAAAATGTTATGTTTCCAAAGAGACCATGGTGGAAAGAAGCAGAGGAAACAAATCAATATTGCTTACAGAAAACTTCTTTAAAAAAAAAAAAAAAAGGATAAAAAATTTCGACATTTTATTAAATTGGCAAACTACTTCATCAGACTTGAAAGTTCCCAGATTTATTTTATTATATATTACCATGTTATTTTACTTAAGCATACATATACAATATATAGCCAGTGGACAGGGATGAACCTGAATTAGGACAAATTATTTCCAAACTCTGTGAGCTATTCCCCAGTCTTAGTTTTACTAATGCCTTATCTTTGTGACAGCCTCCAACAGGCCACAATATTTTCATACAAAGAATTCCATAGAAAGACTTCCGAAAACACAAGAAAATCCAAGCACCTAAACTTGGCGGTTTACACAGTCCTTACAGTCTTAGTGTTGGAAACACAACACCAATACACTGTTGAGAGATTTTGTTTGCTTTTCACTCCTGTGTAGTGTTAAATGGGTGGAGCTTCACATCTTCAGAGAACTGTGCATCATAAGCACCCTGGGTTATGTGTTTCACCTCCCAATACACAACTCAGACATCCTGGTTATTCTCTCCCCCATGAACACTTTTTTTTCTCAATGCTTCCACAAACATTATGGCACAGGACCTCAAGGAAATGGAAGACTTTTGAAGAGGATAAGCAAATCCCACCAGGATGTGTTTACAAAGAAAGAGCTCCAGAGATTATATGCAAAGCAGCCCAATTATTAGGAAAAAATTTCCAAGATGAAACTGATATAGAATGCTGTTTTCAACATCTATACACTCATACGTGTATTCCTTAATTTTTGATAATCCTAAATAATCAAGAAGACTCAATTTTTGGTTTTATTTGCTATACAATGTTAATTGCAGTGCTCCCTCTCTAGGCTAAATATTTAATGTTATTTTTGTTTGCATTCAAAACAAAAAAAAGCCCCACCAGTTATGGAATTATGATTTAATTTATATTTCACTAAATGTCTTCATGTGCTGTCCAAGCATCCATATAACACACATTTCTAGGAGGTAATAGAACTACAGACTAAGCAGAGTGGATATAGTCTGGGGGTGGCAGGGGTTGTATTCTTTAATTATAATATATTAAATGGACAAAAAGCAGCCTAAAGCTCTTCAGCAATCCTGAAGCCTTTGCTGTTTTGTAAACAACCAGGCAGTGCACAAACAGATAAGAGGTCAGTTCTTATGCACAAACACTGTTGCAGCCCAACAAGCCCCATTACTTTGTATACCTGTTAGTAGCTAATAACTGATACATGATAAAAACTGACTTTTCTTTATCGTTAATTAAATCTTCATAAATAATAGCCCTTATACACTGAAAATTATCTAGGAACTGCTCTACATTATGAACACCCTTGATACCAAGGAATATTTTTAAAAGCACCAAAGTACATGGTAAAATCAATGTTCAAAAACTAGCAGAAGGCTGAAGAAATACTAGGAAAAATATATTTGTAAGCATATGCAAAGTATCATAGTGTCTCTGAGAATAATCTGTGTACTGATACCTAGAGATAGTCCTTTCTTATGGATAGATGAAAAGGGACTTATTACATGATTGTTGATGTCTGAACAATTTCTTAATGTTTCTCCTTGCTCCTGTGCCATATAGTCTCTTACATGGTTTCAGTGTGTTGCTGCACCAACTAGGTCTGTTCAAGTTTAACCAATTTTTATGGATCCTGGTGTTACAGCCCAGGAAGGGTACACCTGGAATTACTTACCAACCAACTACAAGAGAAGTTTTGTATGCCCAAATTAATATATTTTGATGCCAAAAACAAGTGTTCTATGTTTTAGCTACACAATAAAGTTTCTCACAGAGGACTTCAGACTCCTTTTAGCCCGTCACAGAAAACCATTTGTTCACAAGCACCAATTGTTTCAAAGCACTCAATTGTTAATTGAATTTCAAAACATTCAGTTGTTAATTTGCTATGGTACATCATACAGATGAAAGATAAACATCTGTGATTGACAGGAAATATGAAGTGAGAAACAATGAACATAAGAAGAATTTCCTAAGTGAAGAATATTACACATAAAAGAAACTTCAAAATACCAGTACCCACACAGCACAGAAAGCAACCCAGTGATTAAAAACTGGGCCACATTGGAATAAAAGTAACATCACAGAAATATTGCTTATAATTTTAGAAATTTTATGGACAGAAACACATAAAGGAAAATACAACAATCATTAAAATTCTAGGAGTGATATATATGTGTATTCAAAAGGCTTAAAATTTGATTTCCTTAATAATTTTATATTATAGTCTTATGTGGAAGATTTAATAATTCTAAAATATTTGGCAGTGTTTGACTTACAACACTGTAGTATTTCAGTGAGGTAACTTATTAGTATTCTATTAAATATATAATTCCGTATATTGCCTTGGATATGAAAATTTCTGCTCAATGTACCCTGAAGCAAAAGTGCAATTGAGCACTTCCTAGGCAATAAGAATGTTCAGCTCAGTGCAAGTTCTCATTTTGCACTTCACTTCCAGGACAAGCTCTGATCATGTGAATTCTCTACAAAATTTAATCATTCCAACTGTCCTCTTCATTTCATTACTAAAGCAGGCTGCTCACTGTGGTCCTTAAATCAATTAAATCAACTTCCTGACAAATACTTATTGGACATCATTGAAAGGCGATGAAAAAAGTCACTGCCTTCTAAGAATTATGTGAGCAATTAAAATTATCCTTTTTATTAAAATTAGGGTGAAAACCAATGAAGTGTCTGAAAAATTATAAGTTCTGAATAAAGTACTACTAAGCACTAGCTGAGACAAATATGTAAGGTGGATGGTTAACTAGAAGTTAGAAAAAGTTAGCCTCAGAAATACAGAGCTGTTTTATTCTTACTTTCTGCTAGAAGATTAGTCTCAGAACAAGGCACAGCTTTGTTTAAGGACAAAGTTTCCCAAAGCACACATGTGTACATATCTGGACAGAATGAAAAAAAAGTGCTGAACTTTGTTTATCTGATCAAATCCTGTCAACAGTAATGGAAATTAAACACAAGATTAAATAATTTTTGAACTGCTGGGGTCTCCCCTGCACAGAAGCACGTGAATTTATCAATATACCTGGTCCTCAGACTTCTGTGGTTTTCTGCATACAAACTCTAGGTTTGCAATACATAGTAGGAGGTGGCTTTCAGACCTCCCTGGAGGCAAATTCCTTCCCTGCTATTACGAAGAGGGCATCAGAAATCCACTGATAATGAGGAGCTTCTGCAGTGCTGCCCAGCCCTGAGTCCCCTGGTTCCTCACATGCATGACTCTTCTGCCTGAACAAGCACCCAGCACTTCAAGCATGGCCTAACTGACAAGAGCACCTGACTGCTGCTGTTAACTAAAATGCCTTTCAGAAAAGTACCAGAACACATAGAAAGAGGCAGATTAACTCTTATTCAATCTCCTTCAGGATTTTTTTTTTTTTTTTAATGAATGGCAAGACAGACTAGTATGATCTTTTGAAAGTGCAAAATCAGTGAAGTCCTTGTGGATAGCAATGTAGACTTACAAAAGAGAAGCAGGAGAACCAGTCATTATCACCATTCCTTTCTCATATAAATCAATTGTCACAAACACCTAAGGAGCTAGAAAAGAGCTGTAGCCTGGTCTAAAACTATCATAAAGACTTCTGGAATATTTGGAGATAAAGGTGCTTTTCTCCTTTGGCTGAGGAGAACTTGAATACTGTTAGAGAGAAACTTCTAGAGACATAAGGATGTAGTTTCACTGAAAATGTTTCTATCCTGAGCAAGACATTGTGAGGCTATTAAAAATTATGGTTAAATAAAGGGAAAATAAGTTTTAAAATTTCTTAAGGCCAGAAATTTCTCTCTCGTTTATAAGGAACTAAAATTCTTTTTGCCTTTTGCTTCCTGAATTCTCTTAACAATACTAAAAAGTGACAGTTATCCCCATGACATGTCATAGTGCTTTACATCAGAGCAAAAGGATACAAATCCATCGCAGGAAAACACATTTTTATTTCTGAAGCATGT
The DNA here is from genome assembly GCA_037834095.1 of Argya squamiceps. Classification (NCBI taxonomy): domain Eukaryota; kingdom Metazoa; phylum Chordata; class Aves; order Passeriformes; family Leiothrichidae; genus Argya; species Argya squamiceps. The sequence continues at coordinate 73,616,409 of JBBMKD010000102.1, read as the reverse complement.
TGATTTCATCACATAAGAGATAAGAGATAATTTTAATTTTTTGTCTTATTTCAACATTCATAACTTAAATTATTTCTACACTGTAAAAGGTAGGGAAGGAAAAAAGTGCTTTATTTGCAGATAACATATACCTAGGCATCTCTGTTTATCTCCACAAGAAAACAACCAAGTTTACTTTGGCAAAGATAAATTTAACCTAATGCCAAAAATTACGTATCAGTATTACTACTTTTAATTTTGCAGTTCTCTTTTCTATTTAAATAGCCCTCCCCAGATTGTCTTGAGAATTGCAATTTCTGACAGACAAAGTCATAGCTACAAACTCTGACTCAGACTGTTTCTGCAGGAGTCTGAAAAGATGGCACAGCTACAGCGTGCATGTAAGAACAGCACCCATGATTGTCAGGAACCTGTGCTTTTATGACCTTTATGTCTTGTTTAAAATTTCTGTAGACTTGTGGGCCCTGAAACATGTCAGTTATTTACTACTGTAGTTGTACAGCAGGATGATTTTTTTTTCTTTTACTGCTGTACCTTAGGTATGTGTTGCTTAGACTAACTGGTCGTCACGCTAGAGATAAATAATTTTGACAGTCAGGGAAACACACTAAATACACAAGTTCCACAGATCAGCAATCAGTTTTATCTGACAGACTAACCCCAGAAAGAGTTCTAAAAAGCATTTTTTCCTTTTCATCATCTAGACAAGTTCAGTGACAGACACTTTTCAGTCTCCCCTTTATATACAGGATCCAACAATTTCTAGCATAAATAATGTATTTACCTACCTAAAATTCTAACTAAATTATGCACACAGGGATTGAAAGAGCAAAATCTACCATTCAACAGGTGCAATTTGAAGAAAAGGAATATCAGGAATTTTACAACAGAGATGAGGAGATTCTAGCAATTTTTTTTCAAAAATGTATTCTGAAACTGTGCTATACATATTTTCATGATTTTCTGAAGATAATCACAAAATCATTAACTTTTCACCTCCAGAAGCTCCACAAATAGGAAGAATCACTTCAATTGACCATGTTTCCTCTTCCCTCCCTAACTTCAAAGAAGACATTGATAGATTGAATTATTTCATCTTTCTAATACAATTTGTTAACTATCTACATATTCTTTTAATCCCTTAAACTGATTTTACCCCCCTCTTATCTACATAACATTGTCTGCAAATTTTCTTAATCTCATCTTATTGGAGAGTTTCTCTTTGGTGACTAATGAAATGCTGCATCCTCTTTCTATATCTGTTCTTGCTTTTTTGCCTGTCTCATTCCTGTTTCAGGTGAAGTATATTGCCTTAGCTGAAGCTTTTAGAAGAAAGTACATTTAAAAAATGCCTTAAACCAAAAGTTAAAAAAAAAACAAAAACAAAAAAAACCCCTCGAAAACATATGACAGAATTCTATTTTCTCCCTCTTCAATATTCTTTAAAATATTCTGTACTAAGTTTGTATAAAATGTAACAGAAAGAAAACGACACTGACATGCATAAATAAATGTATATTAATCCAGAATAAGAAGTTAAGAAGATATAATGTTGGTAAATACCTTTCTAGAGAACTTTTTAAGATTTAGTTTGTGAGGCCTTAAGCTTCACACTTTTCTGTCGGTGTTTCTATCAAAATTATGACGCATATTTAGATTTGTCACTCTTGTAAGGAAATTCACGTCTTGTCAATTCACTGAAATGAACAATTGTAACTCTTTCTTTTGTTAAGTCACCACTTTAATTTTGTAGTGTACTACAGGAGGCAGATATAGAAGGAGAGAGAAGTATTCAATACTTAAATGTTAAGAGAGTTTACTGGGATGAGGAGGAAATAATCACATTATCACATACCTGTGTAAGACTGTTGAAATTCTGTATCTTATTACACTAATGTTATGATTCTTGTCATCATTCTAGCTAACAGGTAAGGGAGTTTTACGTCTAGATAACCCTAATCAGAGAAATCACACAATCTATAACCAACAAAATTGAATACTTCACCTGTTGACTGACTTATCATAGTACACTGAACTTATCACAGTGATACATCACCTAGTGATTGTTTATTAAAAATCACATCTTAGTGACTAATATTTTAATATTTTCCATGTAATTGTTAGAAAATATATCTTGAATTTTTATCCTTCTAATAATTTTATTTTCTGTACAAATATGGAAAGCATATAGTACACAGATGGTATTGGTCATGTGTACAGAAAGTAGTGGAATAATCTGACATAAAAAGAAAAGATAGGATCTCAAAATAGTGTTCTCATTTGGTATTAATTTTGATTGATAGTATTTCCTCCTTCAGCTGTGAGGACATAATAACTCACAAAGTAATAATCTGACATTGATTTTCAATAACTACAGCATATTCAGATGTTATTTGAACAAGACTATAATTATATTATTTTTTTCAAGAATAAAAACATCCTTACTTTTGAAAGAATGAAAATCCCCCCACCTTAAGTGAAAGTAGGTATCTCGATTCTCTTTCTGGATCTTTACAGAGAATGGTATATTTGCATCTAGAAACTTTTATCAGACTGGAAGTTAGAGAAAAGTAAGCAAATATGGACTATTGCATAGAAAACTCCTTCAGAAGCTGAGCAAGAATGGGATCTGTACTGATTGCAGATACCTACAGGCATTATCTTTAAAACCCCCAGGTATTAAGCTGGTATTTATTTAGTACAGAACCAAAACTACTCATTTTTCTGAATCCCAATGAAAATACCAAGAAAATATACAGCATTCCTGTGCTGTTCTTACTCTTTTTTTGCATGCAGGTTCATATGAATTTTCCCAAGCCAAAACCAGAAAATAAAATTAAAAACAAGAATGCTATCACAGACCCTGGCTTTCTGTTAAACATTACAGGATACTGAAGTGAATATTGCCCTGAGCTAGCTAAGTATTAAAGTATTCTATAGAGATGTAATGCACTACTACAATAAAAATATATTGACAATTGCCTTGAACCAGTTAAGCATGCTAGAGAGATCTAATGCAGCAGACTAAAAATCTATTTCTACGTGATAATGACAGTCAATTTCTGCGAGATTTCTCAAATCGATAATTATAGGCTCTTAAAAAGGAAGAAAACCGAAAACCAAAGATAGCTTTGTCCTATGCATGAATTGGTTTGTTATTTTACAGTCACTATTGAAATTCATACATACATACTTTTCTATCATCAAAGCAATGTACATTTTTGCTAAACTTAGAAAATATGTGCTGAAAGGCTTCCTCTTTGTTTCATATAATTATCCTCTTACCACAAGATGGCACCAAAAGATTAAAAATATCTGCATTCCTAAGGTTCCCGTCTGAAAAAAGGAATACTTTCAGGGAATTGCATAAGAAATGTCTTCAATATTTGAGTTTCAATTTGGTTAGCAAGTTATGAATATCATTCTGCTTACTTTGACAAACTACTGAAATGTAGAGACTTACCACAGAGTTAATGGAGAAAAAATTGTTGTACTAAAGCTTAAGTTTCCTACAAATTGCAAAGAACTAGCTGTGGGCATTTAGAATTACATATTTTTTCTATAGGCAGGGAAATAAAAGCATATCCAGTATACTAATAAAAACTGAACAGACACAAGAAAAAATAACTCAAAAACTATCAACAATGCATATTTTCCCCTAAAGAAAATTTATTATACTTCAACGACTTATGCATAATGAATTATTCCTTTACTCCACTCAATTTTTCCTCACAAATGCAATTAAAAAAATTATCTCAAATCTAGTAAGCTCTTTAAAAAGCTGTATGGTATATAATGTGAAAATTGAAGAAACTCTTTTTCTAGCTTGTAGGATACCGTATTGTCAAATTAATGCTTTTCTATTCCCACAACAAAACCTCATCCTGTATGAAGAGTATTACTATATGACATGAACAGCTTGGAGTCGACTAACTGCGTAAAACCAAACCAAAACCAAACCCCACAGCCCCACGTAGGACAAAAAAATTTCAACCCATAATCACTTCACTGGCAATTATTTCATGTAACACATTTATCTATTAAAATCTCAGCAAAACTACTATTAAAAAATGGTTCATAACCTTCAACCAGAAAGAAACCAAGCATCTCAGAAAATAAAACTATAAATTCCTCAGCAAATTTTACATAAGTACAGCTTTTTCTTTAAAAAAAATAAGTTAATATTATAAAAGATATTTATGTCAGTATTGTCCTGATCTTCATCACTGGTGTTTCTGATTGCACAGAAACATATTAAGCTACATTTAAACATTTTTTCTGCACATCACTTTATTTTAGCTCATATGTTTTTAAGTACTAATGGATTACCCTTGAGATGTCAGTGCTTGATTAAACATTAGAATCATTGAGACGAATTCTGTTTACTTAGATAGAATCAAATACTTCAAAGTATTCTTTTTTTGCTGTCACCATGCCATTATGACATCCCATTTTTTTCATTTTATTTTTCTCATAAGTAATATCCCAGTTTTAACCCACTATAACAATAATTAAATAGCTTCTGAACTCTGAATTTTTTGGTGCCAGTACATCATGTTTTTAGTTTCTTTGGTTTGTTTTTGTTTTTTTTTTTTAATGGGAAAAGAAGGATTTCAATATACTAGAAGAAGAGAGGGACTCCAGAGTAACAAGGAGCCAGTCACATCACTAAAATGGCCTGATAGTCATGGATACCACTAAGGCAAAATGGCCTGGGTGCTTTCCCAGAGATTCAGCCAGAACCATTTCACTGACAGCTGTGGGACTGATCCACCTTAGCTCCTTTTATCCTTTTAGCCCTGACTTTCACAACCTGCCCAAGTGGCAAAACAACCTCAGACCCCACATGCACAAGCAATTACTGGTTGGATCTTGATGGCTGCAGCTATGGAGAAAGGAAATGGCAGGTAGTTTCTCTCCTAAATGTACATAACCTGAAATTTAACAAGAACCCACTGCTCTGTTAACATAGGAGGGTTTGGTCCTGTAATTTAGAAGTGTGAACTACTTTGATCTTTACCATTGGTTTTTAACTCCAGCTAAGTGGTTGTTGTTAAAAGTGGAAACTTAAAAGCTCATGTGTAGGTTCTGTTCTAAAGCACAATTTGGCAAATACAATTTAAATCACTGAAAGCAGTGAAATGTATTCATAGTGGTATAAAAAACCCCTCTTCTGATTTCATAGCTTAAATAATTGGTTTCTCCTTCACTGTCACAGAATTTTAGGCATTCAGTTTAGAATACCTCAAGCTTAGTGACCTTTTTTAGTCACATTATAGATTCTCAAATTCTCCAGAAGATTTATGCTCATCAAAACTTTAATGGGATTATTAAAATAATGCACTATGTCTTAGCTCTTTTTCCTTTTCTAATTCTCATTATTCTGGTCTCAAATAAAAACCTGGAAAAAACCAACCACACCATAGTTAGAATATATTCACAAATAGCACATGAGTTTCAGAGTGATTCAGATCCCTTGTTAATCAAGGATAGAAAGAAGAAATGTATGATTTTGTCTTAATTTTCCATCCTGTACAAATATTCCTCATATGTGTTTAAATTTTACAGAAGACATCAGTTTATTCTGGTGATCAGAATAATTAAAGACTCTAAATAATATAAACTAATAAACAAACAAAGAAGTAATACATTTCCACTTAAGAAAGGTTTTCTCAAATTAATTAAATGAATCAGGATACTATTTGGTTTAAAACCACTTAAGAAGGGAAATCTGAAGGAGTAGTATAAGCAATTTTATAAAAAAGTACTATTAGAGAAGAAAATCCATCTATCTGGTCACATTCTATTCAGCTGTGACTACCAGAAAAAAAAGTAGTTCCAGTAAAACATAGCACAATTGCTTTTAACTTCTTAATCAGAAAGTAAATAAAATGCACCCAAGCCATGGAGAGAACCAAATGTACCAAACATGCCTGGGATTTTTCACCCATTTTAATCAAGATGCCAGCTTCAGTACTATCATCACCATGAGCACCATACTCTCCCTCAAGGGAAAGAGCACATCTCAGCATGCTAACATCAGAAAATAACCTTTGTCCAACAGAGGGGAAAAAATCAGACTTCCCTAAAATGGTTCTCACGATAATGTTCTACATCACACTCTTTTATTGACACTATAAATTTCTGCCAAAAGACTGTGGAAACTATCTCTGAGAGAAACAGAATTAGAAGACAAAAATGCAATTTAAAACTTGGCCATGGGAAGTGGGAAGCAGGAGTTTATTTAGGGAACTTGGATGTAATATGCTTAAGTAGATCTTAAAACATATTTCATGTCATAATTAAATGTCTCAATTCTGCAATCTCAGAAGCATGGAATTTTTTTTAAACTTTAATTAGGTTTACTCCATTAAATTGAGGTCTATACTATTACTTACCACTTAATACAAGACTATTCTGAATAACAGCACTTTTATTTTTTAGCAGAAAGTCAGGAGAGCAGGCTAGTAGCTCTGCATAGCTTATGCCACAGAATCAAAATTATAATGCATGAAAAAAGAATATAGCATGCAACAGTATTGATATGTAAAAACTCTCTCCCATTCTAAC
>JBBMKD010000102.1:73583839-73609739 GCA_037834095.1 Argya squamiceps | reverse complement strand
AATCAAAATTATAATGCATGAAAAAAGAATATAGCATGCAACAGTATTGATATGTAAAAACTCTCTCCCATTCTAACAAAAGAAACCAAAAATTAAAAGGTATCTGTTCTCATAATGAAAATATGATCTATAGCATGATGTAAACCTTTTGTAAAAGATTATTTGCATAATTTGTTATTAAAATTTATTCTTACATGTGGAAAGGAAGTAAGAATTTAAATATTGTCATTCTCTTGCTTCAATTCATTATGTTTGGGGATTTTTTACATTAAACATATTCAGTTGGGTTTTCTTCTTCCTATTCTTTCTTTTTTTTTCTTGGCTTTTGTCTCACAATTATTTCTAAAAACTGAAAGTCAGGATCATCTTCTGAATAATTTTAACATCTAAAAAAACCCAAGCAAATATATACCCAAACTTAGTTTAAGAATTAAATCTTATTAATCTAATTAGCACATGTAAACTTTTAGTAAATGTATTACCTATAATTTTCATGATTTATAGAATCAATGACATTTTATCACCGTCATAGGAAGGATGGGGTTGGAAGGGACCTGAAAATCTTCAACATCATGTAGTTCCAAGCCCCTCCTACCATGAGCAGGGATGCCACCCACTAGTGTGGACAGGATATCCACAGCTTCACTGGGCAACTTGTTCCAGTGCCTTACTATACAAGCAAATAATTTCTTCCTAATATCTAATCTAAATGTCTAATTTTAACTATTTTTTCTGCTGACACATAGATAAAATGGATGTGCATTTATGGTTCCCAGTTCCAAGCACTGTGGAAAAGGCATCAGGGAAATGAAAGGTCACTACTTCAAAGAGAAAGGAATTGATACATTTATGGGATTTTTTTTCTTGTAATTCTTAGAGGCAGGATAAATTTAACCACCCTCCCTCTATTCTCAATAATTACACATACTTTGCGTTCCTGTATCTTTTTTCATCCTCATTTAAAAACTCATAGATTTACCCATAGATTTTACTCTATTGTGCAAAATATGAAATGTTCAAAACTCTCTTTAAGGCTGTGATACTTAGAAGCTGTGAATTCTGTCATTAGTTCCTCTAAGTTTCCTAGACACAGGTATATCTCTGTTTTATTTGTGCTTGCTATTAGGAGAGTATGACAATTAGTAAGACAATTTTTGCATACATTAAACAGATGCAAATACTTGAACTACTGAAGTGTGGTAGACACATGCATGCAATAAAAAGTTCAATTATATGTATTTATTTTATGTTAGTTTGGGGAAGAAAAATTAATAGTCCTCTGGGACACTGCATTTTAGGTCTTGCTAATAGTGCTGCAAATTACATTGGTATACATTCTTCAGGCTCAAAAAATCTGGACATTATAGCATTGGAGAGTTCATGAGGATTGCAGTCATCTTTAAAGATAATTTTCTGGTCTGGGTAAGTGGTGGTATGTCATGTTCTTTATGTTGTAATGCAAAACATTTCAGTAGGGTGATACAATAAACCCAATCTGTAATGTGGTAGGTAATGGAATATTAACAGTAAAATATACATGTACATACATTCATATATATCATACAGTTCTTCATGAGAAAATATTTGAAGAGGGTTTTTCGGTTTTCTTAGAAAACAGAAGAATAAGGTTATAGCTTTTGAGCTACAGAATTCTGGAAACATCTATTTTCAACTAATTTTGTGAATCATTACCTTTAAATAAACACACACACACACACTCTTCATTACATGATTCCCTACTGTTTTAAATATGGTTCAACATACACTTTGAGTTACAATTAAGAGTTGCCATAATAAAGTTACAAATAAAAACATTGTGTGAAGAATGATGTACATGTGGGAATAATATTAAAAAGGACACCTCCTACGCTGCTTTTCATTACATCCAATAAACTTCTTAAGTCACTGTATTTCCCTGATTCAGGCTGTTGGTGCATGGTACACACTTCCAGATAGCAGACTTGAGTTTATATCCCAGAGCAGATGCCCTGTGACAAGTTGGGAAGCACCTCTGAAATGCCACTAGACCTTTATGCCTCCTGCTGGACACGTTTCCTTAACATAAAAAATAATAAACAAAATCTATTTAATCTAAGTTAATAAAGACAAGAAACGGTAGTGGGACTTGCAGAAAAAGTCAAGCAATAAAAGGCTGAATTAAATTAAGAAAGAAATTTTACAATATTCTGCTTCCTAAAATGCAAGCCCTGTTTAAGATAAAGGTTGTCCCTGTTTTACCTCAACTGTAAACACACACACACATTTGAGGTAATTGTCTCTGACATTTAATAATCAGGAAGACTGCATGTAAAAAAAAAGTGCATAAGGCTTCAACTGGCAATTTTTTGCCAGATCGCCCACATATTAAAAAAATAGACTGATAGGCCAGTAGGGAGAACATATAAGCTAAATAGCCTTTGGTTGGGTGGTGTTCTGGCTTCCTACCAGATGAAAACAGAGCAAAAGAAAAAAAGTGTTCAGGTTCAGCTGATAACCTTTTTCTTTTTTTTCTGTGTGCAATAATACAGCCTGGTGACTACACAGCTCCCAGAGATGATTATTTTTTTTTCTATTGCTCTCTTGTAGAGAAACCCACAGAAATAGGCATCTTATGGAAGTCATCATGGAAGTCACCAAGGATTCAAAGCTAAAGAGATGTAAATCCAGGAAGCAAAAACCAAGCAACTTTTAATATAGGAGTTCCTCTTGGCCTAAAGAGAGACTTGAAGAACATTTAGAGCTCAGAATACCATTGCTGCTTCTTTTCCTCCTTTTTGCTTTTAAGTTTTTCCAGAAGTTAGACAGTAGATGAATTAGGCTTTTTTCTCAAAAAGCAAGTGTTCACGTTAGTAGATTTTAAAGTGCAGGATGTGCAGCATGTGTGCTTTTTAATCACCTAATGTTTCAGTGAACTATACCTTTAGTTTCTGAGAGCTTTCATTGGTAGCTACATATGATTCAGAGCAAATGAAAGTGTGCTGTGATGTGGCATCCTTATGTGCAGTGAAGTCATCCTTCATAGTGTTTTATTCAGGCACATTTAAAGTCATAAGAAGCTCATGAGAAGCTGGTTTTTACTTCTCTAATTTCAGTTTTCCTCCTTTACAATAAATGATGTATCAAATATTATGTCAGTAAAACGCCCATAGCAAATTCTGTGGTAATACAGAACAAATAGTCATGTGGTTCCCTGAAGTCACTCACAAAATGTTTCTTACACCCTTATATTCTGCCCAAATAATCAGTGGTTTTCTTCTATTTCTGCCAGTCATATAATTAATAATAATGTCAAAGAATTAGCTGTAGAGCAGGTTTTTTCAAATCTATGAAGGACATACTGTGAAGTCCAATTAAAACACCTTGATGTTCACTAACATGGTTTCAGGTGATAATAATGAATCAGTTTAAAATAATATTACCATAAGCCCATATTCACCCCCTTCCTACTATTGAACAATAGTTCAATCTTACTTTGACCCCCCTGTACCAGTGCTGCAACCTAGTGGTATGATAGGGTATAAAATTATACTCCTTGTCAATCAGCCTCTAAGTATGGTTAGCAGACCTAAAAAATAAATCACTTGCACAGAATTATCCAGATGAGACAGGCTCTATTTCATTCATTTCTTTCCTTGGGAAATCACGTTGAGATCAGGAAATTGCTCTCTCGCAATCAGAGGCAGATATTATCTTCAAATTAACCTTTTCTGACTTTTACATTTAATTATTTAACAAGGAAAAAAACTTACCTTACTTAGCTGAAATTTGTATACTGCTTAGTATGTCTAGATGTGTATTTTATTAATCTCTCTATATTTAATTAGTTCTATGCTCATTTGCCTTCACATATAACATTATTTTTCTGCATTTTTCAACTACTGCTAAGCACAGAAAAGAACAGTAGCCACAGTGTCTACTGTGAGCACATTTCAGTATTTCATCATTCTTCACAGATCCTTTGTCTATTGAGAACATGCAAGTGTGAAGTTTTAGTGTAGCTATACTCATTTAGTCTAATGCAAAGCCAGAAAGATAATTTAGGAATAGATAAGATTCTACATACAGTCTTTTTAAGATGTATTTTGTTATTTTTTTTCCAAAAACTGTTTAAAGTATTACAAATGGTTGACAAGGCAAGTAGCCAAGACACATTTTCCAATGCTCCCCAAACTAACAAAAATCAAATAATCAGGATCAGTTTTCAGTTTAAATATATGCTTAAAATCAACACTCTTCAGACATTTCAGTGTTCCTAATGAAGTGTACAACATCGTCTTGACACCACACATTAAAAAACACAGACATAAATGGAAATTAAAATTAACAGTAACTGGTGCAGAAATTACTACCCATTCATTCAAACTTTTATGTAACAAAGTATATAAAAATATGAGAAGACTCCCTCAGGCCCAAACTAGAGTAAGAGCTGATAATCCAAGAAGTATTCCTCTCTTGACATCAATCCATATTGACTCTAAATAGCTGATTTTCAACTCTTGAGGAAGATAACCTGTTTCCTTCTTCCTTTCCTTAGTTCCCTAAGTTCCTTCTTGCATTTTCTCCTCAAAAAGAGCAAACTCCTATTACATTCAAAAGGTAGACAATTAATATAAAAGTTTGTGTAGCTGTAAAAATCTCAATAAATCCTAGTACTAGACTCGTAATATTCCTAGTAAATGGCGTATGTGAAAAGGATTTAGAGATTCAGAAGTGTGTTCCTGTCTCCCACTCTCTGCTTTTCCCCTCCAGTAACATCACCATGTAAATTTAAAGTCTGCTACCTTTAAAAGAAGAAGGAAACAAAAAAAGGCTCTCTTTTTTTTTACAGACCTGATTCCTCACACTGTGCACATACTCACACACAGATCCACACATACATGCACAACAAGTTGTATAATTAAAAATATACCTCCAAAGCAGCGGGAGTGTTGTTGGGATAATACAGAGGCTTTTACTGAAATGAAAGGCGAAGATTATAGACAACAGCTCCATTTGTGTGGAAGCAACAGAGATGATAGGTCCGTTTTAAAATGCTGGTTGCTATTTGTCACTGATTGCACGTGTAGATGCATTCTCCTAAGCTGAAGGGCTGTTAGATTTTTACAGCTGCAACTAGTATCATGTACAGTATGAGCCTATTGAAAATTTCTTATGCAGCTGACAATGCCATCAATAGTTAGTAGTTGGGAGCATGGATTTAGATTTGTATTGTGCTGAATTAATTTAACACCACATCAAATATGGATTTTATTGCAGCAGTGACAATAAATGCTCACACAGGTGCAGACTGAATTTTTTCTCCCTCCACCTTTTCCCTTCTACCCCCTGGTTTTCCCTTCTCCCTCCACTTCCCCTTTACTGAAATGTCAAACCAGGCAATTTTCCCCCCATCTGTGTGCATATAGCTCTGTAGAGATATTTGAAATATTGCCTGTATCCACTCTGCTATCCCTCTGCACAGGGATTTCCTTCATAACAAGCATTTTCTGTGAGCGTGAATAATTATTCTGAAATTCAATCCAGGGTAGAACGATTAACAGCGAAAGCTGCAACAGACTTGCACAGGTATACAGAAAGTGAGGGCACATATGTGCATGTTTCATGCTATGTTCATGACTGTTACACTGTGAAACATTGTGCTTTTTTTCAATTCAATCAGACTCGTTCCCCCCATACTGAATTTGAAAGAACTGACTGTAGATGGAAACTGCAGCTCAAGAGACAGCCTGCTTACTAGGAGAAAAAAAAAAAAAAATAAAATGCTTAGTGTTTCAATCCTGAATGCATATGATGATATTGGTTTACTTGGAGGAGAGAATGCACAGCAGTTATTTCCTATCCCTTTTCTCATTACTCCTGATGCACATAAAATGCAAAAAGTTGTGTAAGGTAGAACAAATATACGAATGGCATTAAACAACATACTGCTCTAATATAATAACTGTAATAATATCAACAGAAAGAAAATAAGCAAGGTTCCTACCTTTTGCTGAGAAAGTGAAGTAGTGTCCACCCCAACCCAACAGAAAAACGAGCTATTACAGTCCTTTTTTTGGTCAGTTTCCTCCTGTTATTTCTTAAGACTGATCCTACTTGGATCTAACTCAGGCTTTTTCTCCCAGCGTCACTTAACTCTGGACAGTCCGGAACCAAAGCTAAGGGGGGAGCTCTCCCTTCCGACTGGCTCTCATTCAGAGCTTCTGATTTACCGAAAAAAAAAAAAAAAAAAAATCACCCACACCAGCAAAAGCCAAGACGCAGCACCACAGGCACACACACACAGGCAGCATGCACAGACACACGCACACACACGCACCCTTCTCACTCTCCCTCCGCGGAGGGCAGCGGGAGAGAGGCGCTGCTGCTGGAGCCGCAGCACTTACCCTGGGAAGGTTGGAGCCCGGGGAAGCGCAGTCTTCCCGAGCACACAGTGATTTGCAAGTGAATGCGGTGGGAGGGTACAGCGAACGGAAAGCTTTTTTTTTTGTGAAAGCCTGTCGCCCTCCCTTCGCTGCCAGAATGGTTCTCTGGTTTGGAAGGCTAAGCCTCATCTGCTTATCTTGTCGTGATAATGAATACTGAAAGCACCTCCACTTTTTTGTGGTGTGCTTTTTCTTCATAAAATATAACCACTTCACTGTAACGCCAGTGGTCTTACAGCAGTTTATAAAAGATGTACCTATTTTAAAAAATGTCATGTTGGCAAGTTAAGGGAAAACCTTTGGGGGCTGAGATGAAACCACGGAGTAATTTTCTTCACTGAACTGCTTTTTCTGTTAGATTAGTAACATTTTCCCTCACACCTCACTATTTTGCTTTATGTTTAATACAAAGCAAGACAGGTTCATATAAAATTAGGTATTTTCACATTTCCAGAGGTTCTAAAAAAATATTCAGCATCACTACTAATTTCCCGTTAATATTTTTCCACACTTGGTACTTGTGATGCCTGCTTTTATTTTAGTCATTGTATTTGGACTTCACATTTTGCAATGTGTTTCTTTTCATTGAGTTAATCTGTGTTGGTTTCATGTTTCTAAGACAGCAAATTGGACTTAGCACAATCCTCCTTGGATCATATCAAATTCAATCCTTTCATTATGATACTGTAGACAGTTATGTGTACATTAGTTAGAAGAGATTTAGCAAATAGTCACATAAGATTAAACCAATGGATGTCAGTATTGCTCTATTTAAGAAGTGTCATAAGAGGCTTTCTCTGGTTGCAAAAAAAAAGCCTTAAAAAATGGGAAAGCCAAATTCTCTTAAAACAGGAGTTGAAATATGTACATGGGAGTGAGGAAGAAAATAACAATGAAAACTATTTCATTATTAGGAAATCAAATCTAATACAGAAATGTGTAGCTTGCTGGGTGTTGTTAGGCTGCTCAGTGTTAACTGTTCTGTTTGTTTTTAGCTGCTTTCAAGAGAAAAGACAATAGAAAAAAAGGCAAGATGCTCACCATAACTGATATAATTTCCTAATGTAACCACCTGCTGTTGCTTCCCCTTATTTGTAATCATCAGTAGAAACAGAAATGAGCCATCACCTAAGCACAACCTTTTGGCAGATGAGCAAGTCAGCATTTTGGTAACATGCTATACTAGAATGTGAAGACATCATCTGGAGATAGAAACAAGTAAAGAATAAAAATGCCAAGTGGTGGGGGCAGAGGGAATCTCTTTTGACTGCCATATATGAAATGATGTTGTTTTAAAAAACTCATTTACCCTGAGAAATTTTTTAATCTTTTGAGGAAAGCAATTAAATTCATTGGCTTTCATTGTACTTAGGCTCATACATACTCAGTGCCAGGTGTAAAACCTCTATAGAAAAAAAAAATATTCTTTTCTTCTCCCTTTCCCATTCTTTTATCAATATAAAAATCAGAACAGCCATGTGCCCCTCTGCTGCTGGTTTCCAAAGGCACTCATTCTCAGTCCTTTGACAGGAAAGGAGAAGACTGGAGGATCTAACTAAAGCTTCCTCTCTACCACCATTTGACACTACACTATGTAAATGTACATTCACAGTTCCCAGGAATCCATGTGGAACTGGCAATATTATTGAGGTACCTGTGCTATCTTCCAAGTTTACACATTTATTTGTGCAAAACTGGAAGCATACGATTCTTTTATTTTAGGCAAATCCTCTTATGTTGATCTGAAGGTAGGTTCATGGAAATTCCTTTTTGGACTGTACCAACTGCACCTCTGTCTCCTAACATATTAATTAGATTTAGGCTTTGATCCCATAGCAGAATGCTAAGGATTATGTCAGAATAAAAGTTGCACTTTCAATTTAGTAATGCTAACAAATTAAATTATGATAAAAGGAGACACAAATATGTGCAAATGTATATACATGGATTCGAAATAGCTTTTTAAAACTGGACTGCTTTTTGGATGATAAGTAGGATAGTAAGGGTTAAATATTAAGGTTAAAACCTCATATCTTTTTAACATTTTTCTCATTTGCAATCATGAGGTTGATAATAAATGACAATTTGTGTATATGCACATAAATCTATTCTACACATACACACAGAGAACTATGCTAAATTTTGAAATCAAGAAAATAAATGGAATAATTCAGGAAAAAGAAGGTCAGAGACCCTGACTGTGTGCTTACTCTGCTATCTGGAAAGTATTTTGGTACATTTCTTCTAGGGTTTTATTCAGCTGAAGTGAACCTATCTTATCCTAGAGAGATATTAATTTATTCAGGCATAGTTACTGCAAGTCACACTTGTACCCTTAAACTGGACTGACTTTGGGAGTTAAGGTTTAACTCTAGAAAAGCCATACTTTGTCACAAACTACTGTTTCTGTTGGTGTGGTCAGCTGCTTAAAATTCAGTGTCTATTAATACTGATAGCATATGGACATCTAAGGAAAAACATTTATTCTACCATATACTTATTCATACACATGACAGTAACTTTAAAAAGAGGTGGCATCATAACCTATTTTTAACACTGCATAATACTTCCCAATAGAACAGTCCATTTTTAGTTACTTATAAATTTACCAAACAAATTATTTAGGATTAAACTTTCTACACTGATGGTCTGCCTTGGGCAGAAATCATTTAAAAATATTTCAGCCAAAATGATACTGAAATTTTGGAGAATCAGGAAAAATTACACAGCTGAAATTTTCTCACAGGTGTGAAACAACCCTCATGTTTTGAAGGCAGAATGTGAAACTCCACAGGATATAGCTGGCCTTTGAGTCACAGAAGCTCACCAATAGGGACAGATTAGGTCAAGGACCATGAAAATAAAGGGCGTTAGAAGCAGGAGTGGAGGCTGGAGGACTCATTCTTCTTGGCCAGAAGAGGGGAAAAACCAACATCATATTTCTGATAAAGAAAGGAAGAAATAGTGGCAGAATAGGGAGAAAGAAATTAATTCACAGAAACTGAACAAGGAAACCAGATGTGAAGAGAAATCAAAAAAAGCACACAAGATGAAAAGCCAGACAGATAAAGATCTCACCAGAGACTATGGGGCTGCTTTTTGCCATCTCTGTCTTCAAGGTAAGCGATTTTATCATCTGAAATTGTATGTCTACTACCATACTACAGTGGAGATGATTTCCTTTCTTTCATTTCTGGTTACAATATTGGCAGAGATCCCATAGGCCAACAGTTGTATTTTTAGGAAAATGCAAAGGTATAAGAAAGATGAGAAAAAAATATCTGAAATTAGACCCCATTCTACTAAACATTGGTACTGGCAAATATCTGTCAATATCTACTGGAATTCTCTCCATTCAATGTTGGCCCACATGGAGCATGACAGCACATTAGTAGCCTCATGAGTCCTTGAAATACAGGGCAGTGTGGTGCTTCAAAAGACTCCAAACCTAGCAACGGCCTGTATGGAACCTAATTATCTTATTTCTCCATGGTTTTATTCCACATTTGATATATTTTTTATCTCTGTAAAATTGTACACAGAAACCTAACAATGATAGTCAAATGCTCCAAAAAAACAAAGATCAGAATTGTTTGTTATAAATAAAGAAAACTAAACTAAAATATTGTAGTGCATATACAAAAATAAATCAAGTTATTACACATATATCCTAATTATTTTCCATCTCCCTTCACACAATCCTGAAAGTACCCTTCCTCAATGCACTGGTTGGACTGGGTTAAGGAATGGTTTATGGGTAAGTCATAGTCTAGAAACAGCTGTCTAGAAAATATTGTCTTTTATGGTGGCCAGAAAATTTGTGGGGAATGGAGCTGATTGGAGGGGAAAATAGAAGTTTTCATAATGAAAACATTCTTCTTTGAACAAGACCATGTCTAATCCTCTGCCACTTACACCTGCTTGATGCTGAACATGTTACTTGAATCAGATAGCTTTCATGGTTGCTTTCCTGTTATGTCTTAATATTTCCAAGTTTCTGATTGAAGCACTAGGTCTGATAGAGAGAAGTGCTGAACACTCAGTTTCATGTGCTAAAGTAACTGCAAAAACTGTAGAAGTGAAGTCTGATTCTCTGTCTGTTTTCACTAAGTCAGCCAGTACTTCTGATCATGGTCTCTCTCCATGTCTTAAATTCTATTTTTTGGAAAAAGGTTAAATATCATGGCCCCAAGTCAGACACTTAGAGGGCCAGCTACTGTTTGGAAAGCATTAATGTTAGGAACTATAGAAGTCCTTAAGAATTATGTAAAAAAGCAGGATTTGAAAAGTATGCCCCAAAGTCAGTCATACACTATACTGAATAATCACAACAAAGGAGAATTTTTTAAAAGAGAATGTGTGCCTTTAAGACAATAATCTAGGAAAATATTGTGATTTTTATGCACCACATTGTAGCTGAAGGATAAGCAAATAATTTTAATATTTCCCGAAGTTCTGTAACTTTGTATCTAAAGTCTTAGCTGTTTTCTTCTACAATGACTACATGCACATCTGCAATGTTGATTATTTATTCATGAAATGCCCATGAATATACTAGGTACTTACATATGGAGTCTAGTTGGAGGCCACTTGCTAGCAACATATCCTAAGGATGCGTATCAGGGACAATATAGTTGAACATTTTCATTAATTATTTGGATGATAGGGCAGAGTGTACCCTCAAGCAGTTTGCTGCTGACACTGAACTGGGAGGAGTGGCTGATGGGCCATGCTGCCATCCAGAGGCACCTTGACAGGCTGGAGAAATAGCTGATGAGAACCTCATGAAGTTCAACAGGGTGAAGTGCAAAGTCCTGCATCTGTGGGGAGGAACAACTCCACGCACCAGTATATTCCAGAAACTGACCAACTGGGAAGCAGCTTGGCAGAAAAGGACCAGGTGCTTCTGCTGGATACCAGGCTGAACATGGGCCAGCAACTTTCTGCAAAGCAGGCTGATGGCTGCATTTGGCAAAATACTGCCAGCAGGTCAAGGGATCCTTCCTCCCCGCTCAACAGTGGCAAGGCCATGCCTGATGTCCATTGTCCAGTTCTAGGCATCCCAGTATGAGAGAGACATGGACACACTGGAGAGAATCCAGCAAAGAGTACCTCACATACGAGGAAAGGCTGAGAGAGCTCTTTGCACCAGAGGAGAGAAGGCTCGGGGAGATCTTATCAATGTACATGAACACCTGAGGGGAGAGTGAAAAGAAGACAGGGCCAGGCTCTTTTCTGAGTTGCCCAGCGACAGGACCAGAGGCAATGAGCAAAAACCAAAAAGCAAGAGATTCCTCTGAACTTCAGGAAACACTTTTATCCCATGGGGGTGACTGAGCACTGGCACAGGTTGTCCAGGTGGTCATGGATTCTCCATCCTTGGAAATATTCAAAAGTTGTCTAGGCATGATTCTGGACAACCAGCTCTAGATGGCCTTTTGTGAGAAGGGTTGTGTTGGATAAGATAACCTCCAGAGGTCTTTTAGAATCATAAAAGAATAATGATAAATAATAGAGAGATGATGGTAGTAAAGGAGCATAGGATCCCATGTCAAACAATCTAAGTATTGTGGAGGAGCACATTGGTAGTACTAGGAACAAAAGGAAGGAGGAGCAAAATATTCCACAGTGCATGCATTAAGAAAAAAAATCCAACACAGCAGTACCCTATTACTCTTGTAAAAGTGTCATCACCTCTCCATTCTATCCAGTAGTGTTCATACCAGCTGCTGCTCTGACAATACCATAATTTCCTTTAATTCTCCATGCCCTGTCAGCAATGTCTTAAAATGGCCTAAGTTCTGTTATAAATCCCCCTTGATCTATTGTTACAGCAAAAAATCAAACAAACAGCAAAAGAGGAGTTTTTTGCTTCTTTGGTTTCTGGCATCACTTTTTAACCAAAGCACAGTGGCGGGGGGGGGGGTTGTAATTTTTGAAAGCTAAAGCTAAGTAGCTGGTTCCAAAGAATCAGTCCAACATCCAGTCTTTCATTCATTGCAGTTATTCCAGAATGTGTACATCCTGGTATCTGCTAAAACTGTTTTGCTTTTATAAATCATCTGTATTCCTACTCGTCTATCTTAAGAGTGCAGGTGTTCTGATGCTACAAGTGAATTTTAGCACAATAAACTAAAAAGTTTATGCTTACATGGAAAACATCTACAAACATGGAATTACGTGCCATTTATAAATGAAACATAATTCATACAGAAGTACACACAGAGAAAAGATTAAATTACTAAGAAAGATGTAAAAAAATATATGTTGTATAAAAACTTGTCTTTGGTTTACCTAATAATTACAGAAAAAAAATTATAACAACCAGAGGGATAAATCTTTATGGATTATTGGTAGCAGTCTTCACATTGCCTATCATTTTTTTAGCAGTTAGAATAAACAGTGCTTTTATAAAATAATGCTTTATTAATAAAAGCAAGGAGAAGTTTTTGATAGAATAGGTATCTGTTCTGGACAAAAATTATTTCTGTATAGTACTATGAAAATAAATACGAAAAAATACATCTTTACTTGACTAAATTACTCTCTGGATTTCCCTTTTTCAAGTCAGACAGTTGTTCATTATTTTTTTGTTAATACTGGTTCAAGCCTGGTTAAAGTTAAGCTACGGATATAAGACATTACACAATGTAAAAAGAACGCTGCACTGTAAAATGTCCTTAGTAATAGCTATGTGAAGGTTGCGAGATCTCTCTTTTCCTTGATCTTTCCATTTCTTAGTTTGCATTCAATGATAGCTGCACCAGAAATGTTACAATTACAAAAACTTGTTCTTTGATTCCCACCTAGCATTAATATGTCTCTCTGCATTCCTAAGTAAATGATACTTTTTATACTTCAGGCTTATTGACATGTTTGCTTAAGATGTATGGTTTTGATTTAATATAATATACTGATGCTGTCACACATAAATCTGTCCCTGCAGGTTTATAAGGAGGTTTAGTGTCATTCCATTACAGTTAAATAAGAATGTGAATGTAAATGCAATTGCAAATAAATTAACAAATACACAAGAAATCCTTCCTCCCTCGATAATATAACATATCTGGAAGAACACAGATTAAATGTATCAATTTTGCATTTGGCAAGTGTGATGGTGATACATTAAGAACAACTAAACTGCTAACCATCTTTAGATCAATTGCTCACAATTGAAAGAAACTATATTCCCTCAGAGAACAAAATCAAATTCAGCATACATTTTTAGCCTAAATAATACCAGGAATTATATTTATAGACAAAAGCAGATAGTAAATCATAACCCTGCTCAGTAAAAGAGACAAAAATACAAAAAAAATCTCCTACATTTCAACATGTGTATAATGTTGCTATATTACATTTGAACTCAGAGACTTAGGGACATTTTAAGCTCCTTAGTCATTCAACAGTTCATATGCAATTAGCAGGATCCAGACTGACTTTTCTCAGCTTTAACAGATTATGAAAAGTGCTACTCTTGTGCTAACATCTACTTGTCAAGAGGTACACCTTCAAGTTAGTCTAGCATATAAGAGGTGAAATAAGAAGTTAAATAAAGAAAGGACCTGTTATTTCTTATGCTGTCGCTGTTATGGGTCAAATTTCCAATGTGCAAAGCAATACACCTGAGGAAATGTTTTTTTCCACAGAACCTATCTCATACAGAATGACATATAGAGGGCACAAGTCAGACAAAGAAAAAACATTAAAAACAACAACAACAACACAAAAAATCTCCCCAATTCTTTCTTAGCAGTTCTTAGGTGATTTGCAAGTCAGGCCGCAATTAGCAGGTCTGAAAGTCCCATTAGTAGTCTTTCCTATTCCTTCTGAGCTTTCACCCTTTCTCCTACAGAAATTAGCCACACACTTGTACTCCATCTTTAGTTTGAAACACCTCCTTAAGAGACATTTTGCTAGGGGCTGGATGAAAATTCGTGTTGTGACTGAGAATACAATACTATGTAACCGCAGAGGTTATAAAATGTTTTGTATTTTCTTATTAGAATTGATTCAGGTATCTGTTCTTTTACAGGTTTTATTCACAAGAGCATGTAGTGACAGGAAAAGGGGGAATGACTTCAAACTGAATGAGGGCAGGTTCATATTAGATATTAGGAAAAAGTTCTTTACTGTGAAGATGGTGATGCACTGGTACATGTTGTCCAGAGAAGCTGTGCATGATCCATCCCTGGAAGTGTACATTACCAGGTTAGATGGAGCACTTTGCTACCTGATCTAGTGAAAGGTGTCCTTGCCCTGAATGAGATGATGTTTAAGGTCCCTTCCAACCTAAACTATCCTATGACTCTATGATTTTGACTAGCAAGCCTAAGTGTATTCAGTCTCTTCTATCTATAATTGGACAAAGATAAACTCATTGGTTAGAGAGAGGGAAGCTGTCTAACAACAGAAAAGTGATGTGGCATTGAATGTTTCGCACCCTACCAAAAATAATGGTAATGATAAGTCCCCTATTAAATATCAACCTAGTGTCTTCCTAGTATTTGAACTAAATAGTTCAAAAAATATTTATTTCTATTCCAGATAGTCTGAACAATAATCCAGTCTACCCTTGAGAATAGGTAGAGGGAGACTTTTCTATAAATTCTTACTCAGTACCAAAACTCAGATAGAAAACCAAGAGTTTCAGTTCATATCCCTATAATACATGCATGTAGATACTACAGAAGTGATAAGATGGAACCTAGGATCTTTACCAAAAAGCAAATCAGATCAAAAACATGCCAATCAAATACTTCCAGATTCTGGTTATAGCTGTTTCATGTGAGTTTTTTTAGGGGCATCAAACACAAACCAGCAACTTATCTACACATGTGAAATACTTTGTGTATATAAACTGACCAAAACATAGTCCAATATCCAGATGTAAGAAGAGAACTTCAGTGTTACTGACATACTTTTGACTAGAAGTAAAGGAAAACAAAAGGTGAGAAAAAATTAAGGTGCCTTTGTAAAACAAGAAAAAGCGTAACTTGTATAGGTGTATGTTAAAAGATGTGTACCAAGCAGCAGAAGGCAGTCTTATCATTCTTGTAGCAAAGGAACAAGAGATTGAAACAACAGATGTTAGCACCCTTTCTTAACATCAGAGTTTACCCTGAACTCCAAATCACAAAGTTGAATCTCTTATATGTATGGGTTCCATTGAATTAAAGGGGAAAAGCCCCAAAACAGGCTTCCATAAAATAGAAGGATTACACTTTGAAAAAACCAACCAACAAACAAGCAAACAAACAAACAGACAGACAGACAAATAAAAAGCCGATAATTGACTGAAACTCTGCATCTGTGCCTAAACAATGTAGCTGATGCATAATGCTCCACATGGCATATTTTTCTTTTTTTTACCCCTCGCAGAAGTATGCCTAACTTTCTTGTCTTAAACTTTCCTGACTGATACAGGAATAGCAGTATCTTTCTCTGAGGAAGGAGTGAAAATAAAAGGAGTAGAAAAACAAGAAGTAAAGATCTACAAGGAGTAAAAATACAACAACTCATTGTAGTTTGCAAAACCATTATCGATATCTGCAAGCAGAACTATTTGTTTTCTAGCCTATGTATTCATGTGTTACAGATTTTTTTTCCCTGAAAAATTTAGTGAAATTATCAGCTTCCCAATTCTAAATACAATACTAGAGACATACCAGTCAGGAGACTTTTGGGGATTTAGGTCTCAAGTAGCACCCTTGATTAGAATTCCTGCTCTTCATATTTCAGTGGGATGCCAAACAGACACAGAACTCACAGGCTGTAGAAAAAGGACTGTCATCATCTTGCAAAAAAGACTTCAGAGTGCAGAGTGCTCAACTCTAACACAAGGGGCACGTTGCCTGAAGTCAAGAAATGTTCTTATCCGTGTTTGGATGACACAGTTGTTCCTCCTTGAACCTTGATCTGATCCTTCTGTATTGAGGAAACAATCCTACTGAAGTGTCACCAAAAGAATGTCTAATTTTAAAGTTAGTCTGTCTTTTACTGATTCCTGCAAAAATATCAACTCTTACGTTATGTGCAGAAATGTCATTATTAAGTTTTCTGAAAAAGAGGCATGTTAATTGTCAACAGGAAAATTTTAACCAAATAACAACATATTAAATTACAATTCAAAATCATATGATAGCTACAGGCAGGTCTCCTTTTAGAAATGGATATTTCTAGAGTAGGCAAATATATACCTAACCAAGGACATGACCATGCACATACCTGATATGAAAATTTAGTCTGTAGTTAATATAAGAAGTCATCATCATTTAATGTTCAGTTAGTGGTTTAAATAAAATCACTTTATTGCTTGGACAACTGCCCAACGAATAAGGACCCACATCATAAATATGCACACATAAAAATTGCCATCAGTACTCATTAGAGTAGCAACCTTGTTGGCAGACTCAACAAAAACAGAAAGGAGATTTGCTTAGGTGACAACATAACATCTCATGTCAAAATAAAAATGGATGAACAAACACAGAAAGCACAAGAAAGGAAAACTGCCTATGAAGTCAGATGAGATTAAAATCAATCAATCAATCAATCACATTTGATTGAATCAAAATCAAGTGAAAGCTAATACATAGTATTTTGCTTTGTTGTTGGTTTTCATGGCTTAGTCAAAATAAAGCAAGGGAAAATTCTTGCAAATATTATAAAAAAACCACAGTTAAAACAAGACACTGTATATTACTCTTGTGTATAGTTTTATGTTTCTTTCTGCAATATTACACACTTCCTGGCATAAACAAGAATTAAAGTGTTATTTTTGTGTTTTGTTAGATATTTTAATAGCACCAGATATGATTTTCTTCACTATTTGAAATTTACAAATTGTTACATTTATATTACTCCAAATATAAATGTAAAACTGTTCTGAAGGTTTATACACATATTTGTTACCACAATAATATTACCAGCTGTTTCGTATCTTCAGAAAAATACACTGATACATACAGGGAATATACTGGAAGAAATTAAATAGATACCACTCAAGAAAAATATTCCTCTGTGACAAGATATTTTTATGCAGGAGTCAGGAAGTGACTTAAAAGTTAACAAAAAGTTAAAACAGAAGGTTTACCTTCAAACTCTGACTCTTCATCATTTAGCAAAATATGGCCTATAGTAACATCATAATACAGAAAACCTCTAAACAATGATTCACTATTCAGTCATTTAACTCTTTCTCTTTTTGTTTAAAAATGTTACAACAGAGCACAAAATTAATATTTCACATACATGTTTCTAAAAGACCATAATATTTCAGCCCCAGGACAATAGCATTACAAAAGGAAAACAATCAAGCAAACTCGAACCAAACAAACCAACAAAAAAAGGAACTCAGTCAAAGAAGATCCAAATGAGCCAACATCCTTTAATAGGTTTATCTTCAAACTGAACATCAGACAAGAAGCCTGGGTATGCTCTCTTGTTAGGTCATTTATTGTGCTACATTCTGATCCCAAAAAAGCGTGTATTCAAGAATTCTGACTTCTGGCATTTTTTAATTATGCTTCTGTGCAGTATAACATGAAGTTATAAGGTATAATGAAGGCCTACGGGAGACTATTAGCACAGTTTTTTTAGGACTTAATAAATAATTTTAATATTTATTTTGTCATAAATGCCATATGCAGAATTTGTAATTAAGAGATGCAGACAAAAGAACAGAACCCTGAAAACCAGACTATCATTGTTTAACATTTTTCACTGAATACTGCCCTTGTTTAGTTTTTGATTTTATGTAAAAAGAGTAAATAAAAATAATTCTTTAAAAGGTAACTGGTCTCTTAGGTCTCAGTACAGTTAAGTTATATAGAAAATACAATGCAGAGTGTACTCAGAGAGAACACCATGACAGCCTCCTAGATTTTATCAAGAAGAAAAGAACATTCCTGAATTTTTTAAAAACTGACATAACTTACATGATTCAAAAAATGAAAAAATTAACACTAAACTGTGAAAGCTGTAAGATGATGCATGGAACATAACTCACTATTAATGGATACTAGGAAGAAGATGATAACTGCAGGAAATCCCATCTATAAGTATTATAAAATAGCTTATAAACTATAAATGTTGTCTAGCCTAACTGTAATGATACACGTCAAGTTCTAGAGATGGTAACCTCTATTCTATCTCTGTCATAAATGCTTTTTGTGAATTTTGGCCAATCGCTTATCTGTTTTCATCACTAGTGGAGATATTAATTAAAGAATGAATATATTTCACCTTCAATTTGCAAATTGCTCATGTAAAGCTTACAGTTTCCTTGCATTTCTTCTGCATAATTAATAATTTAATTCTCAGATGCGGATTTTTTTTCCACTGAAATTTATGCAATGCTGGCTAATTTTTCTTGAAACATATATGATACTGTGTTTTTTCCTAATTAAGTAAGTCTAGACTTTAGCCAATTAAAATTTTGTTACCAGCCACAAAATATTAGTGACAAATATATTGGGAAATAATGTCTCAGTTGTTATTGAAGAACATGAAATAACTTCAGTAGGAACTACCAAATAATAATTGTGTTTTTTTCATTTTTATTCATTGTCTTTTCCCAGAACTGTAAGAAGTATCATACTAATGTTCATACAATGATGTTAGAAAGAAATAGGATGTTAACAATAATGGCAATAAACAATAATTATTTACATGCTTTCTACAAAAGGTATTAAAACACATTATATTTTTTAAGAAGATTTGAGGATATTTGTTTTATTTTGATCCAGAGGAACAATTCTCAGGTTTGCAGTAAATTTGGCAAATTTTGAAGGTCACAATTCCCACTGAAATGTCAAAAGATTTTCCCCAGAACCCAAGGATGTTTCTGGAATATTCTTTTACTGCACAGTGAGAAGCTAAGCGAGAGAGATGAAAATAGTGCATGCAGAGAGGAGCAGTTAATGTTTCACTACAACAAGAAACATTTGGGTAGAAAATACTGGTCAAAAGAAAAAAAATATCAAGCTGAAACCTTCTAGCCTACAGAACTAAGATCACTGCAAACTTAGGATGAGACAAACCTTCTATGGATCACCAGAAAGGCAAAAGCAAAGTAAGACAGCTTTTGTGTTCGTTAAAGACATGCTGCTTTTCTCAAAATGACAATCTTTCTGGATCAAGCTAACAGAGAGTCAGGTTTTCTGGTGAACACAATGTGCCTTAACGTCATACAGGATATTTCAAATACATTTCAAATTAAAATATTTTTTCCTCACTTCAAAATGTTGCAGAAATAAGAGAGAGAAATTAATCTTATCAAAATACTCAGAATATCAGAAGGAACACTCTTAGATTATGGTCATATGCTAAAATTTCAGTATTTTCAGAATTTTTTTTTTTTATTTTCAAGATATAAATTAGAAATGTCCCTTCAGTTTCTAAAAAAATAACAACTGAAAGAAGCAAGAACATCATTCTTTGTTGAAAGATGACAGGTACTGTTACAGAGTTCACCTTGTAGTAATCTTTGTAATGTAGCTACTGACTTTCATTCAGGCATTCTGTGGACATGCACTTCAGTGAATAGTTGTATGAAGATCTGCTTTGCTTCGTTGTTAAATTTTATGTGTATCTCTAATGTGGATTATTTTAAAAAATAAACCCCTTTACTTTGAGTGGAAGCATTCAGAAAAGAACCTTGAGCATATTGTGATGGAAAGCAAAATTAAACAGTACTTCATTTAAACAGTAATTTATGTACTATGACTTAATTTCAAAATACCTTATTTTTAAACTCTTAAATTTGCATTTAGCTTTATTTTCAAGCTGTAAATCAGCCTTTAACATTCTTTGTTTTTCAATAGAGTTTCATAAAACCAGCTTCAAGTTAATCTTTATAAAAGGCTATTTCATTATCTATTTACCTTGACTATGAGCAACTCTATTCTGTGAATTAGTTAATTTCTGATGAACCATCATCCAGTTTCAACTTCACAATTGCTGCTGGATTTTTATTTTACTGTGGTAAAGAATAGAAAAGAGGGATAAAGAGTGAAACTACATTAAAATAGAAGTATTTGTTAAAAGATGGGAAGGTCAAACTTTAGCTTAAGCAAATTACCAAAAGTCTTCATGTGAGTCATATAATGAATTTTTTAAAAAAAAAAAAAAAAGTACCTTTCTAGTTTAACCAGCTTTTCAGAATTCCTTCAGTTTCTCTTGAGCAAAGCATAAGAAAATCAATTAGTAACCAGAGAATAAAAACACAATTCTTATATGTAAGTAAAGAAACCATTCAGAACACCACCACAGAGTTTCTAATTTTATTTGCATGCGAGTCAAAATCAAGAGAGCTTCTGAATGGCAAAAGAACACATAAAATTATTTTGGTTAAACTATTATAGTTGTGACATTTTTCTGTAACCTAGTGTGGGGTTTTTTTCTGTCAACATTGGAAAAGGAAGAAATTGTACGTGAGTGATCATGAAACTTTAACTATTACTAAATTTTGTTTTTAGCTCTCTGTTACCAGTGAACTGAAAAGGTGTGGAATTAAACCAAACAAACAAACAACAAATTGGCTCAGCATGATTATATAAGCAGCAATAACTGATTTCTAGTTAAAAAACTGAACCAAGCCAGGATGTATTAAGAAACTGAAGATAAGTACAAACTGCACTGCATAGAGAAATGCACTGTCATCTTGAGACGTAAAGACTCACAGCTTTTCAAAACCAAAAAATACACTTTTCATTAAAGTAAAGCTTGTGGGTGAATAAGGAGGTCAAATAGTAAAATGGTAGGCAGAGGGTAAAAAAGTTTCTGAATAAACTATACTTTTTAATCAAAGAAAACATAGCCAGCTGCATAAGCAATCACCTTGTGGTGTTCAGAGGTGATTTGACATTGTTTGGTATTTCTCTACAGTTTTTGAGTCATTTGGATATATATGAACTCACTGTATTTTGTGCTATATATAATTTTGTCAGTTTACAGAATAAAACACAATAATGCACAATCTCTTTACACAGATTCCCCTTGATATATTAAAAAAAATGTATATGTATAAAGTAAGATGGTTATATACATGAAATACATACACATACAAGCTATTGTATTTCATGTAGAAAAATACTACTGCACATATAATAAACCTTCCCTATGAATGTTAGCAGATTTTGGGATGAAGGAGTAGGAAGCTGTATGATTTGCATGTCAGATTAAAATAAATAAATCCCAACACAGATTAGGAAAAATGTAATCAATACTAAACATTTTTATACCATGATAAAATATTAGAGTCTATTGTATCAAAAAAATAAAGGGAGAGTGGGGGATCCAGCAGCCATTGACAGTGGCACTGCGTTCTTGGGATTGTGTCATGAGATATGCTGACCAAAATTTTTCTTGGCCATATGACGTTTGTGACATTTCTCCTGAATGAGCAATTTCTGGTATCTAATGAAGGGTGAGTGCACATTAAATCTTTAGCACAATTTAGCTTGAAAAGTCAGCCAATAAGAAGAAATAAATGCACTGGAAATTAGCCTCCTACAAACTCATAAGTCTGCCAATAACTGAGAGAATTATTAAAAAATATTTTTATTTATTTAAGCCTCATAAATATATTTTCTTATTCCTATTATTTATGTCAGTGAAACATCTACAAGGTCTTTAGTTTATTGGCTCTCTGTAACCAAGTTCTCCCACTAATATGTCATTCTTGGCCCATGAATGTCTTATTTTGTTTGAGTTCTGAGGTTAATTTCCAAAGAGAATTAATGACAAAAAGAAAGAACTATATCCTTTGCTTTGCCAGATGCTTTACTTACAGAGCATTAACAAGTTAAGAGATCTTGATTATTTACCTCAGTCTACTTTAGTAGATTGAGCCATTAGTTATGAAAAGTTTTAATGCTGTTAAAACAACTGGGATGAAATAAAGAGGTGGCACATACACCGTCATTTTGGTTTCATATTTTCCAAGAAAACTTATTCCAGAAATAATTACAGCACTTTTTCCAGGGGAAAAAAAAGGAATGAAATTTACAAAACACAATTGGCAGGAGACAGGGTATCCATTCAGTATTGACTGAAAAAATTCTACTGCCCAGGAGACATCTTCAAATTGATAATGCTAGAATGCCAATTTACCTTTCAAGTTAAATTTTTGTTAAATATTCAAAAGCAATATAATAATTTAGAAAAAGCTAAAGGACGCTGTTATGCATCCCCAGCCATTACCTGTCACTGACCTGGATTTGTACTGCATAGTGTTAGGTTACCATCCAAGCTAGACAGGTTGATTTTAAAGTGGCACTAATGGCCATGTGTAATGAGAGAAAGATAATATTTGAACCTTGGTTACTTTTTTAAAAAAGATCAAAAGTATATTTCACCTTTCCTCCAGGCAAAACTTGCTTTAACTTAGTGGAATGCAGAAGTTTTGAGTGGGACATATTTATCAAGAGTCATTAAGTCTCCATCTGTAAAACAGTAACTTTTTCACTAAGACAGCAAGTGTTTTTTCATTCTGTCCTTTCGAAGTTCCACCTGAACCTGAGGAAGAATCTCTTTACTGTGCAGGGCTCTTCAGATTAATCCAGAGAGGCTGTGCAGCCTCTCTCACAGGAGATACTCAAGAACTTGCCAGTATGGCACTACAAAAGGCAGTAATGGCCTTGGCTCTATGTAAGCCCTGCTCAGCAGTAACAAAAGAATCTCTGTATTATCAACCTTTGTTACCCCAGCCAAAACCAGCATAAATTTTCATTCCATCATCTTTTGGTCCCAGACTTTCTTCCCTTAGTGAAACTACTTTTCCTAGAAATTTTTAATTTTTTCATTAACCAAAAATTACAATGAATTTCAGTATTAGGTATCATAAAAAATTAATTAATTAACATGCTTCTGCCGAAAGTTACGGGGCTATAGAGAGAAGTTAATAACTTGGCTAACGTATTTTGGAAAGGTGTTGTAAAAGTGTTTAATTGTTTTCTACCTTGTGTATTTGGAAGGTACATTAAATAATACTGTTTAACAAGTACACTTTTTTGCAGTGCACTACATAAAAATTGTATATATCACTTTGGAGGAAATTATTTCAAGAAACATTGCAATTATATTGTTGTTTGCCACTTCTTTTCCAAAGCACTGTTTTCAAGAATGATACTGTGCATTCTATATCTGCAATGACTTACACAGCTCAGCTGAAATGCCGATTCAATATGCCAAACAAAATAATCACCTATCACATATGTACATTTTTTAGAAATTGAAGATATTCCTCTTACACATAAATTTATCAAATAGTTGCATAAACTTTACACACTCCACAAAGAAGGAAAATGCAAGTTCACAGTAACAGTAAAATTTTGCAAAAGTACTGAGTCATCTCCAAAGGCCTAGGAAGAGAAAATGCCATGCCAACAGCATGAATTTTCCATTCTTCCAAGTTGTTTGATTATATTTTCCTGAATTTCTGAAAATAAAGCCCTGATTTTTAGTTTCTGAACTTTTTTGTTGAGTTTTGTTTTCAAAATCTTTGTCACTATATAGCCAGTAACTAAGATTCATTCTAATCTCACAAAAAAAATCCAAAGCAACAAGTGCAAATGTAAATTGTCCCATAGGCAAAGTTTTTTACTTCATATAAAAGGTAAAGTAAAAAATAACTAATCAGAAATTAAAAATCAAAATCAGAAGAGTTACCAAAATGAATAATAGCACATGAAAGAAATTAAATAGCTAGGTTAATTAACAAGAAATTGTGACAGGAAAAGAAAACAAATCTGTCTTGGATGAAACTTGCAAGATACATTCTTGGAAGATATATACTATGAACACTGGAAGAAAATCATCTAACTACCTGCACTGCATCGAGAAAGCATTCAAGTCCATTTGATCACACATTCATTTTTCTAATGATGAATATACTTTATTGTAAATTCGAACAGAAAACTAAAATTTCTTTTACAATTCACCATCCCAAGTGTTATAGAGGTACAGCAGAATAATCTTGGTGATGCATAGGCACAGATTAAGGGGCCCTCAAAGACATCCCAGGTCATGTATGAATCGTGAGGCAGACCTCCCTCTATCTCTTTGCTAAATGAAAACACTCAGAGATATCCAAAAACCTTTGATCCTTTTCACTATTTTATAGAAATATAACCTGGAATAATGGAACTTGTTTAAGTGAAGATTCAACTTTGTTGAGGCAAATAAAAGATTCAGAAAACAGACCTTGAGACTCTGTCTCTCATTTCAGCATGATGCCATGTAGCTGCATGCCCACAGCAACTTATGAACAAGTAAATCCCCTCCTTCATAGGAATATACAAGTTGAATACCACTAGAGAGGAGTAAAAAAACCTAGCTTTGTGTTATGACCTATGCCTGAAGATGGGGTAACCGATGTTCTTGTAATAGATCCCTTGGAGTGAATTAGACTGAAATGACAGCATGTGTATTTGTGGCAGGTTTATTTCAGAAGAATTTGCTTGCAATGGAAAGGAAGTATGTAGCCATTTTTGCTTGTTATCAATAGAAATATAACAATATAAAAGTATAAAGAAAATATATAAGAAAAGAAAAGAGAAAAAAAGGAAGAGTAGATAGTAGAGAGGAGAGAAATCACTACCTGTGGATCCAAAAATGTCACCTTCTTGTTACAAATTTGATATTCATTGGTCAAAGTAATGGTCACAGCCATGATCTGCCTGGTGTGGGGGAAGCCTGAAACACAAAGTTCAGTGGGCTAATCGTGTTCATATTCAGGTGGAGATGCCCAAGTACCTCCCCTGGGTGATAGTTTTACACTGCCTGATGTAACACTGTGGATCATGCACAGTCCTCTGGTGGAAGACCCCAGGAATGAGTCTGAGGGTGCTTTGGGCATGTTTGATGGTTTATAGCCCCTTCTAATTATATGACCACTATTTTGCCCTGCTTCTCATATTGTGCCTTATCAGAGGGAATTGGCATAATAGAAGCCATCACATCTCTGCAGAATCTGATTCTTACTGGCCTTTTCCCTTAACTGGCCAGAAAACAGCTTGTTTAAGGCATCGCTCAGAGCCTACCAGGGACACAATAAGTCACAGGGCTCAATTGGTTTATCTAAACAAATGTCAGCTTCTTCTGGTCACCCTCCAGTGGTGGGTGTTCACAGCCTCTGTCTTATGTGGATCAGAGGTTTTGCCACCACAAATCCAAAACTCTCCTCCATCCTGTGATGGTTTCTGGGCTGCTTACCGGCTAAGCAGTAGATACCAGCATAAAAGGACAGTTTGTGGGTCTCAATCTCAGTTTGTATCGTGGTTTTAGGCTTGGAATGAAGAGCGGACCCTGGATGTGGGTTGAAGGGGTTTATTCCAGTGGAGATTCACATGCCAGAGCAAGTTTTGGGCCCTAGCTCTCCCCTTAAGTATCCAGGGTGCAGCCTGGGCAGGAGGGAACTTCGGGCCAATGGGGGGGAAGGAAGGGGGTGGTTCAGAACAGGTGTGCTTAACACA
>JBBMKD010000102.1:73570171-73583739 GCA_037834095.1 Argya squamiceps | reverse complement strand
GTTTTGCAAAAGGACAATTGTTTGAGTCAGTAACCATTAACATTTCAGCCTCACACACCTTGGAGAACTATAAACTACTGAAACTGAAAAGTAATTACTAGAAAGAAGATGAAGGAGCATGAAGAAGTAAGAGAAATACTGTAACTTTTTTTTTCAATATCATAGCTCCAAAACTAAGTTCCTAATGTAGTTGTCTCAAACTGTTAAATAAAGATAATTTTAAGATATGGTTTCTAATTCAAATTATTTTATTAACTAATCAAATGCATTACAGTGTTCAATATATCTAGTGTCAAATAAATCTAAACTAATGTATGTAAAAAAATGCAAGCATTTCAGATACTTCTAAGTGTCTGAATCAAGGGATTGGATTAAAAATATTTAAACAACAAAACTAGCATGATATTTGTTCTATATTATGGTGCAATACATTGAAAACCAGAAATATACTGCAAATAACCAGAGAGGAGATGACAGAGAGGAAAATAAAGACAAAAAGTAAAATATTTCTGAGTGTTCATCCACAGCAATATTTTTTATTATCTTTATTAAAAAAATTCTAGTTATTAACAATATATATTTCAGAAACCATTTTTGTTTTGGAAAATGGAAAAAATTACCTACAGGTATATTTAATTTCCTCATAGAATCAGGCAACTTCTCTCTTTAAGAAAGAAGTTTCCTTCTCCTATACAGAGTAAATTATAATACTACTACTAATACATGCTACCAATAATTCATTGTCCAAGAGGGAAATCTCCCTTTTCTGTTCTTCCTTATCTGACTTCTACTATGTATAAAGATCCATAATAAGAATACATCTATATCCTATCTACAGATATATAAATATATAAGAAAAGATTCTTAAAAAAGAAACTAATCTTATGTGAATATGAAAAGTACTACAAGCAGTTAACAATAAAATCTCCTTTATCTAAACTCCTTGGAGAGCTGTTCAGTTTGGGGTATTTGCTACTATGAGATACACATTTGCACTTTGCTGTTATTTTACCAGCAGATGTAATACTGATAAGAAATGGAAATGCTTTAACAAAGTAAAAGTAAACCGATGTTATCCCTCTGGTCAGCATTTAGAAATTTTCTTGAAACCAGCTAACCAACTTCAGCTAAGTTGAAGAATGTAAAACTCTGAAATGCTACGCTGACACTGCCTTAAGAATTTGCTGCAAACTTGCTTCTAGCACAAGTTTTTATGCATGGTCTAAGATTAATTTGCCTACAAAAAGAAAAACAAAACTCAACAGTAAGAGCAATTCCTGAGGTTTGTCTTGCTTAGCTGAATAAGTGCACGGCAAGATCCAATGGCTGGAGTACTTTTGTTTATCTGTTTATTTGCTTGTTTGGGGTTTTTTTTGTTGATCAATTTAATTTGGCAGTGTAAAATCTCCCAAAGACATTTGTAAGATCTCTACAACTGTTTAATTTTCATATTTACTTTGGGTCCTTTTATAAAGGCATTTTAAGAGTTTTAATTAAAACTTAAAGACAGAAGTGAACTTCCCTTATGCTATTATATTAGCTGATTAAAGTGGTCACTTGTGGCCTTTGTTATTAACTTCTTGTTCCATATCTTTAAACTGTTTTCCTTTGTTTTCTGTGACAGAGGACTTTCAGATACAAAGGTCTTTCAAATAAATGTTGATGTTAACTTTTAAACTCAGGGATATAGCATTGACTGGAAATGGATATACCTGTTCAGTAACAGGCACTTACAAGACCACATCTGGAAACTATCCGGTTTTGGACTGCCCTGTACAAGAGAGATAATGCACTGGAGTGGTTCCAGCAGAGGGCTACAAGGGTGAGGAAAAGTTTGGCTTTAAGAAGAGGAAATAAAGGGGTGAATTAATTGCTATCTACATCTACCTTGGAGGACGACATGGCAAGTTTACCTTAAGTAATGGCCAGATGCCCACGCATCCACAATCTCACCTACCCTCCTTCACAACAGATTAGGAGAAAAAATGAATGAAAAGGCTCATTGATTGAGATAAAGACAGGGATATCTCTTACCAATTACCATCAAAAGGGGAAAAGCAAAGTAAATAATTTCCAAATAAAAAAAAAAGATTTGAGGATTGTGAAATAAAAGCAAAAATTCACACATCACCTTTGCCCACTCCTATCCCTCTCTTTTTTCCCCAGGTTTACTTTCACTTCTTCATCTGTCAATCCTCTACCTCTTCCCCTCTGTTGTGAACAGAGTGGCTTAGATTACTTTAGGCACCACCCTCAAAGGTATTACCAAGCCAAGTTTAACACAAATGCATCAATACACCCTCCAGGCAGAGCAGGGGGATGGGGAATGGGGCACTGTGGTCAGTCCATGGCAGCACCTCTCTGCTGCTCCTCTCTCCTCAGACGCTGCACTGGCTCCAGCCTGCAGGACCTTCATGAGCTGCAGTACTTCAAGGCAATCTTACTACAGCATGGGCTCTCCATGGGCTGCAGCTTCCCTCGGGGCATATCCACCTGCCCCACCAGGGGGGTCTCTCCTGGGGCCAAAGAGGAATCCCTGCTGGGGGCCTGGAGACCCTCCTGACCTCATCCTTCCCTTTCTCCTCGCTCAGCCTTGGCTGCAGGGCAGTGTTTTGCCCCCCTTGTCCAGGCTTTCCCTGGGGCTCTCACCTGCCTGCCTGTGCCTGAGGGGCTCACCTGTGCCCTGCACTGGGGCCACCAACAATGTCTTGTGAGCAAACCCCTGTCTGGATTCTTCATCCCTTAAAGCCCTGTCCCTGGGATGCT
This sequence comes from Argya squamiceps, assembly GCA_037834095.1. Classification (NCBI taxonomy): domain Eukaryota; kingdom Metazoa; phylum Chordata; class Aves; order Passeriformes; family Leiothrichidae; genus Argya; species Argya squamiceps. The sequence goes on along the minus strand of JBBMKD010000102.1, from coordinate 73,580,973 downwards.
GCACAACGTGGGCTGGTTGGAGCACAGATTGGATCGATAGACCGCTGGATGTTTTGCAAAAAAACAAGTTTCTGGTCAATGTATTTATTTACAAGTTATACAGACCAATGTTGAAATACCTGCTTGGAGCACTTAATAAGGTTAGAAATCATTATATTAAATGAATCATTGGATGGTCAGCACGCTTCTGAGGTCTGGCAAACTCAAAGTTTGGTGAAAATGTTGAGTACCACTGAGGTTTCTACAGAGCCCAAAATTCTTGTTTGTAGATGCAAATCTCACGCTGAAGTATCAGTAGGAAAGGTATGTGACGGATTCTACATCAATTAGCTTATTTTTCTGTGTAAAATGGAATATAATAAAATAATACTAAATTCATTACTGGTTTCAAGATCAGTGACATTTCAAGGAATTCAAAATTTTATCAGCCCTGTAGGAAAAACAGCTTAGCTTCTTCCTAGTCCACATATATTTGAGATTCCTTATGAACTTTTCACTCAACTCCAGCACAATTTTCATTTTCCCAGCAGCTTGAAGATAATGCCCATTAATTTTCCTATGGCCTCAAACATAGCCTTCTTGCTGACACACATCTTTCCATATGAATGTTTCACTTAGGCATTTCTTTCTAAACTAAGAGCTACTGTGTTGATTTCCAGAAAAAACTGTGCAGAGACCAAATACAATATCTTTCTCTCTCCATGAAAAAAAGAAAACCCTTTATAATGAAGAGGTCTTATATTTTAACTTACAAAAGAAAAATAATTTAAAAAACTCCAAACAAACAAATTAAAAAAAACAAACAAAAAACTCAGAACACCTCACAACCACTTGACACCAAAAATTAAATTGAAATTCCAAAAAGCACATTTTAAGTGGTTAGATGGTTAAGATAAGGTAACTGGTAGCTAGGCAATATAACATGGCAACTGTGATTACGCCACAGAAAGGAAGCCTTAAAATAAAGCCAAGCCTCTCAAAATTATAATAGAAAAATAACAGACTAAAAGTGCAATGTCACAATCTAACCTGTTTGGCCTTCAAGCCTTAACAGAAATCAGATTTTACATCACACATGTTCCACAAGTAAAAGGTAAAGGAAAAAGAAAAAAATACATAGCCCATAGACACATTGTGGAAATAAGAAGACTAAACTATACAAATCTCAATGGTTCTGACAATGTAGGCTGCTTTTAACTTCTGACCACTGCTTACAATTAAGATGCAAGCTGAAGTTGCAAAGGTAATCAAATTAGAAAAATGGGAGTTAATTAAGTTCTGGCAATGAGAATTCCAAATTTTCTCTCAAAAAGCCAGGCAAGACTTTACTTAATCAAGTGTCACAGTGGCATTGGTAATATCGATCTCATTGCTCAATTGCCTTATGGAATGTTAGCTGTAAAGGAGAAAAGTCAAAGGATCAAATCAGTTAAGAGAGGAAATCACCTGAACATTGAGGGAACTTATGCATGTCAGGTTCTTATAATTAAATGTTCTAGTGACATTTTACTTTTAGAGAATTGAAAATTCTGATTTCTATCTTCCTAAGCGTTACAAGTCTTCATCCTCCCCAAAAGGTATTAAATGCCTTTACTGGCAAGTTAGTTTTTCTGATGTCAGCATAAAGATATTACCTTCCATTGTTGGAATGCACTCCCACACATTGTATCCATCTCAATATTTGCCTCATGATTTCCTTCCTATTCTGCTTTTTCCTTCCCATTTCGTTTAAATCACAGTCCTTCTTCATCTCAACCAGTGAAAACAGCAAAATTTTCTCACTCATTTTGCATGCTTTTTCTACTTTACATCGAAGTTTCCACAGTTCTGGAAAAAAAAGCCCCACACTTGCTCTTGGCTCACCTCATAGATACTTTCAACTCTCTCTTGTTCCATTTCTGTTCCATGTGATTAGGCTGCTCTTGATTTCAGGCAATGTTTCCCCCTTAAAAGCCCAGGAAGTTCTATTCTCACTAGTCTGACTCCTTTCCCCATACCTCAGGAGCTGAAGTTAAAAACAGTTGTGAACTGCAGGGTTTTTTTCTACTTCTATGGCCATGATTTTCCAGGTAAAATAATACAGATTTTTTTCCTAATCTCAAGGTCCTTTAATTAAATTAATTGCATTTTTATGATGGAATCTCTGAGACTGTTAGGTGCTTTCTATGTAGCAGCTGATACATATTCAGACAATTCCCACACTTCTATTTTCCTTAGAATTTTTCATATTTATCCAGTGTTGAATGCCAATATACAATACACCTATCTGAAATATTTTTCTCCAAAATTATCTATGGGCCCACTTGTAGTTCCCCTTAGACACTACCTTGGCTGAAAAACTCATTCATGTTTTTCCATTTTAAGACAGATGAAATGCATCCACACAGTTTAACTAAAAAAAATCATTTACTTTTTAATCCCCTTGTATTCAGAGGTCCTGGTTAGGAACAAAGAAACTTTTCAGTTGAATTTTTAAATTAATTTAAAGTGACAAAAAGAAAACTGGTAGGCAGCAGGAAATTTAAAACAGTGGGCTCTCTTACTAATGGCTCAGTGCAAGAGACCACTATTGAGTGAATCTCTGTAAACTCTTCTGGAGGAGGTAGTTCACAATTGCATTAAATAATCAAGTGCTTTGTAATTAAGTTAATATGAAATATTTTTTTAAAATCTAGTATGGCAGCAACCCACTGAGTTCATAATGGTTTCTAAAAATTCTACTTCAACAACTTCTACTGACAATATATTTTAGAGCTCTTAATGAATCTTAATGAATTAGGCATGTTTGTCTACTATTATGAAAAAGTTCTGCAATGATACTTAAGTAATTTTGGAAGAAATTAAAAGAAAGAAATTCCTCACATCTTTGAAAAAATAAAATTACCTTTCTAGTTTTTTTCAATAAACATAATACACAGACCAGAAAGTTGGAAAAAATAGAAGTTACAGATTTAGGGAAAGACAATTTATTTCATGCAAGCAAACAAAGACTATTTGTGTGGGTTTTTTTTACAGTGGTCATCTTTACTGTGATCAGATACTAGGTCTAATTCTTTCCCTTTCCATCATAAATTAAAAAAATAAAAAAGCAATTTAGTTTAAAAAAACTAAAGCAATAACTATTTTATAAGATGCCATAAATGAACAATTTTTTTCCATAATCTATTTACTATATGTGCTTCTGGATATTTTTCAACATATATCCTAGGTATATGACAACTGAGCACAAACAGAATATTTGGAATTGGTGCTTGGCACTTTGAAAGCATGTTATGACTACAGTGCCTTGCTGTGATGGTCCAAGTAGGTTATTTCTACATTGTGAGAAATTCCTATAGTATTATAAAATACATTTTTTCAACCTACTAGCTGAAAAGCCAGAAGTTGTCTGCTAAAATATTTACTTGTGATCCAAGATGACAAATCCACAGTTTCGGTGAACGAGTTAATTGTGGGTGTTTCTGAAGAATGGTTAAGACCTGAGACAGACCTTAACATAAGCAATGTAGCCAGTCATTTTGGGGGAACAAAATAACCTTGCCAGGTGCTTACTACACCCAGGCTATACCCCTGGAAATCCACAAGGATTCCAGTCTTGTTTGAGCTAAGGATAAGCCTCTCTATCATGGTCAGTCATGAGTGGAGGTGGTTCTTTCTAACATTAGTACTTTGTATATCCATCCTACCAGCAATAACAGAACAGCCATCGTTATCCCTCTTCATTCTTCTCCATGATTTCTTGTGAATAAGATAATATGACTCTGGCATAACACCCTTGAGCAATGATGTTCAGTTTTGGCCATACCATTAACCAGTCTTCATTTACCACATGTCTGCAGTACTCCTCTCTCATTTTCTTCGAAGACTAACTCAAACAGAACATTAAAGCCTTTGCCTCTTAATTCTGCTTTTATTTGTATAATTGTCTGTCATAATCACTGGCATAACAGATATTATTTCTTGCAAGAGTAACAGAGAAAAAAAAGGGAGAGGAAAACCTTCTAAATAAGGTTTCTGAATTTCAATCAAATTATACTAGTTTCACACTGTGGAGGCAATCCTTTCCAGGGCAAGATTATGCTCTGATTATAAAGAAGTTTGTGGAACTGCCTTTGATAGAAATATTTACTGTTTATCACTGAAAGGGAATTTACTAATAGCAGTGTGACAATGCAATAAATATTCTGTTCTGCATGTGGGTAGGAGAATTCAATGACTAACGAGTCATAATTTAGCCAGATCCCCAAACTGATTTTTTTCCTTACTATCTGCATTTCTCTGTTCCATATAATTAAAAAAAAAAAAAAAAAAAATTTTTGTAATTTCTAGGTTGGGAGTGAAATGCTGCTGAGCAAGAAAAACTTCCCTTTGAAATAAATATGATTGATCTTAAAGGATAAGACCTTGAAAAAAAAATCAACATAAGGAAAGCTAAATTTTTAAATAAGTTTTTCAAATAAAATCCACACTTCTGCATTTATAAGAAAAATAACAATTCTTTTAAATTAACCACAAAGAATATATAAAAAATATATATCTTCTGCAATGCATTGTAACAAGAGGCAATTCAGAAAACTTTTTAGGAAACACAGCACTTTCCAGTTTATCTGTGATGTTGCTGTAGGATTTTTTAATTTTTTAACTTGCGAGTATAAGACTATTATTCACTTTTCCATTTAATTGTGAAAGCTTTTCAAAATCACATTCTGTTTTCCTGGTTGTTGATCCATCACACTGATCCACAACACATGCTCTTCTAACATCACCTATTTTACCTTTTTCTTGCCCAGTTTTCTGCAAAAGTTTGCAAATATTTAACCCACTAGTGACCTCTCCAATTCAAGTAGCCACTGAACTCACTTGCAATTCTACTCTCCCTGTATTTCATGCCTATCTAGTCCTCAGATGTGAATTTTTTGGGGTAAACCATCTTCACATGAATGTGCAGAATCTGTATTGGAAGCATGCGACAAAGGTACCTTTTAAATTTCCTTTCTAGCTCTACACAGATGCAAATGAGTATCTAACTCTTATGCATGTAAAGATGATTGCCCTTCTAATTTTTAAATAGAGAACGCTTAAATATTGCAATGGTTAAAAAATCTTGGTATTTTCTCTAAATCATCTCTAAATACTTAGCATATATAGAGCACATTTTTTCTGTGTAATACATACTGTAGAAAGTTCATATTGAAGTAGTTGTGTCTAACCAGATGGGGATGAAACATGCTCAAGTACACCAGTTATCTGACACTGTTTCCATAGGGAATTAGAGCACAGGGACACAATCTTTGAAAACTGCAAACAACTAGTCAAGAATTTCTGTGCAAGATCAAGAGGTCAGTACACCCATGAGTAAATGTCTAATGTCTTCTGCCAAGAAGTGAAAAGTGTTCTGTAAAGTGTTTTACCATTTCTAGTGCTTGCAGATTAAAGAAAACCCCACAGATCTCTCTTTGACATTTTCAAGGTATATAGTTTGATTTTAAGTTAAGTTCAATGAACTTCAGCCCATCATAACTTTCTTATGCTGATATTTTTTATTAAAAAATGATGCAAAGCAAGAAGTTCAGGAAGGATTTAACTGCTGTTGATATAATTACTTGTAACTAAAATTTTAAACAAACGGAGTGAGTAAAAATGTTTCATAATCATACAATTTATAACAGAAGTTTGTAAAAACAAGTCTCCATTTAGTTTTGTCTTACAGAAAATACTCCTGCTGCTGTGAGATTTTTTATTCTGTGAAGTACTCTACATCGTTGGAAGACATCCCATATTTGGCTTGTAAAAAATAGTTTTTTGCTTCTCTGTTTCTTTTATTTACACTTCCTTCTCCATTGTTTCTTAAGTCATTGTACAATCAGAAAAGCCCAATAAAAAACATCTAACTGCAATGGTAATTTTGTCTAAAATTACATTATATGTTTTCAGAATCCTTGGCTACAGTGATAAATGACTCTAGGGTATATAATAGAAGTGATCTAAGACAAAGGACTTGGGAGAAATCTGCATATTATTTTTCTCATAGATAAAAAACCCTCCAGTTGTTCCATTTTCACTGCATTAGCATTTTATGTTAGAGACTTTTTTCCTCCAGAGGTATGTCAGTTCTCATGTGAAAGAATTTAAGTTTTCACTTGAGACTTTTACCACACCAATAACTTCAGCCCCTATATCTGAGTCATCTTTTGGGCACAGTTGTAAGTTAATACAGTGATATCTTGCCATGTTCACAAAAAGTCTAGCGTGTAATAGTATCATTAGTATACGCTTCTATACTCTTCTGTTACATGTTGAACAGGATAGAAAAGGAGAGAGTCACCAATTTGTTTCTTCAGCTAGACTGTTGACTACTATCTCTCATATACATTGGCGAAATTGCCTTTTTCTGGAGGTAAATTCTTTTTCGAGGAGAGTGGTTGGGTTTTGGTTTGGGTGTTTTTTTCTTATTCTGTTTGGGTTGTTTTGTTTTGTTTTTGTGGTTGTTGTGGGGTTTTTTTGTTTGTTTGTTTGTTTTTCCCTGACTGGGGGGATCTTCCTGAAATAAGTGAGCATTTGATTATTTGCAAGACAATGAAAATTTCTAATATAAGCTTGTTGGTTAGGTCTTAGTGAAGACATTTAACCAGGATAAAACTAACACTAGTAGGAATTGGAGTGAATAGCTACTTTGTTTTTAATGGCTAGCAGCAGGAAACAGATATCCTAGTTTTCAGATCAGTAATATGAAGTGAATTCATCTTTACCTTCCAGGCTGTGAGAGAAGTGCTTCAGTGAGAACAGAGCTTACTGAAACATAACACAGGATATGTATTATAATGTAAGATTTTTTTGTGAGAGTACTGATCCACTCAAGATACACATTAATTTCATAAAGGCTCAAATTCTGGTTTAAGAAATTAAGGAAGTAATATTTGAGGTTTGGTCTAGTTTATATTTCATTTTGCCATTTCATAGTATTTTTATCATTTGACTTTCAGGGTATTCCTAAATTATCCACAATAGTCAGAATTTCCTTGTAAACTTGTGAGCATAAACCATTTTCAGCTGTACCCTGAGAGAAAGTCATTGAAGGGTCAGTTTTCTGTTGGCCATCAAATATATAAGATCTTGATAACTTGGGCATAGATACAGAAGGATGAGAAAGATCCTATTAAATATTTTCTTCATCTTACTTTATCTCAACATAGATCTGAGTAAATTATGTGACTATTCTATACCTTCCAGTAATATCAATTTTTATATTATAAATATTATACTAAAATAAGAGAGATTTCTTTCTGAATTGAAATTAACTGTTCTTGCTGAAAAAAAGAAATACAAAGCTAACAAGTAGGTCTTCTATGTCAAGCCTTACAAAATTATTAAATCTTGAGTAGGAGTTAACACCTGTTCTTGATTACATGCACAAGAAAAACCTTGAAATGTCTTACCAGATTCTTGATATTCATTTCCAGTACACACATACTTGTACATATATTGAAATCTTTATATAATACTCACATTAATACCTGTACTTCATATGACAGAATCTATTTTGACACTGTCTGATACATGGATGAGAAGTAACTTAGAGTCATAACATGAAATATGAATACAAAGTTTGCCCCAATTTTCTCCCTTCCATACTCTGTGGACTTAAAATGTTTACAAGAAAATGGTCCTTACCCTCATAAAACCTTTTTGTGTTGCAAGGCAGTCACTCAAAAAGTTCAAAGTGTAAAGGTCAGTTAATAGTAATAGAGAAATATTTAATTTGGTTTCTGTACCAAGACACTGTTACAGCCTGCAAAACAAAGCCTTCACAAGCTAGAAATATCTGTGTTAACATTATCTACATTCAGATAAATATCTTAGAAACTGAGAAATTGTGGAACAGTTTTTAAGTGACACAATCAAATATTTTACATAAAATCTGTATTCAGTGGATAGCTAATATACTGAACAGAAACAAGAAATTAAGTTTGAATGATGCCCTTTCTCAACACTGATCATTTAGTCCTTTCATAAACAGTAATTGTATATTTTTAACTGAGTGTCTGCACTACTTCCTCTGCAGCAGAAACAAAAAGGAGTCATTTCTTAGACAGACAGACCTTTCATATTCATGTGTCATCTTGTTGTCTTAGTCCCCCTGCATTATACAACTTCTTTGATAAATAAAGGTACTTGTGCTTAACTGAATTAAGGGTGCAACTGGAGTTGCTTTGAATTCTGAGTTCCTAACAGTGCAGCCTAAACAGTCTCTTGTATTAACATTCTACAAACCAAGCAAATCAGGCTATCTAGGTGTTAAAGTGTTCTGCAGTAGATGAATACATTCAGGTAACAAGGAAGAATCAAACTGATTAATAGGACCCAGATTAGTCTTGCACTGCTCAAACGACGCCCCAGAGATCCATTACCATCTGGCCTGCTGTCTTTTCCCTGAAAGAAAAGGAATACCTGTTTACTCACTAGCTGCTCACAGCTTGGAAAAGACAATATGTTGTTACTGCTGAGAGGACAGATCAGTGGCTAGTATTGTCCTCCTAGAGACTGGCTGTACATCTGAATTTCTGTAGTGCCCTGACAGTTCCTCTCTTGCACCTCTTTCCCCATTGCACAGAGGAGAGGCATGTAGGCTGCTGCCAATGCCAAGAGAAGGAAGATGTTAAGTGCTCCTGCCAGATGGGTAGATGAAAAATTAAAGGAAAAGCAATGGGAGCACAAATCCAGCCCCTGAAATTGTCAGCTTTGCAGTGTGCCAATGTGTGACCATGTAGGTCTTATATAACTGAGAGAGATTAGCACACAATAACAAAAACATACAAGCAAGAATCATTTTTATCTGTCTGAAGAAAGAGAGGTCACCCTCATTTTTAAAGCAGTGGAATATAAGCTGACACAAACAACAAAAAAATTAACACAACAGAGTAAAAACTTCCTTAAATGTGCCTAATGTTTGCTTTTCAACTTAGAGTACAATTTATTACTGAATAAATACATTAATTTTGTAGACTTAAGAACTTCCACTCAGCACTGGTGGATTTGTAGATTTGCAAAACTCTGCAAATTTAAAGAAAAACATAAAGAACCATGTCATTCACACTGATCAAACCTTCAGGGTTTTTTTCCATGTGTAATTCCTTTATTTCTAGCTCATTTTCCAGTGTAAATACTGTAATCTTACGTTAATGTAATGCTGGAGGACCCTCTGTTTCCTTTATCATCTCCAACTGTATATAATTTTAAAAGAAACTAATTTAATCCCTCAGCACACATTCATATTTTCAGCATTTTATCTTATTTATGCTTTCAAAATTCACAGGAGAACATTTTCTCTCTCAAAAAAAGTTTTTAAATATCAAGAATGACTATCCAATAATATTGATTTATTTTTATTTTCAGTTTCTTTATGAAAATGGTATGAAAAATATTTGTTGGGGTAAGCGAGTTGTGGTCTGACATACAACATATATTCCATACAATCCTTTACAGAGGGAGGTGAGAGGTTCCCATATTTGCAATAAAAGGAAAGGAAAATGTGGTAGAATGGTGATAACTTGCTGTATTCAAGTCTGTTCAGTTTAGACATAGTCACAGGATCACATCTCTCCAGTCAGAAAATGGAACAGACCTTTCATATTCAGAGAAAGAGAATAACCAGTTAGTTAGTTATTAATGCAAACACCAAACTGTCCTACCATATATTTTCAGCTTGAAGCTATTAGCATGTCCTAAAATTATAAAGTTTTCGAGGTAAGAGAAAATAAAGGAAACTGCAACATACAGTAAATAAATATAAAAAAAACCCTTTTAAAGTAAAATTCCTACATGTATTATGTTACTCACATACCATCATTACTTGGTTGCTTACTGTGGTAATAACTTCACAGTGCAATAGATGAATGCTTTTCTCTACAAGGTCTCAAAGCTGAATACAGGTAGGCATTTTAGATTAAAAAATTTAACTAAGAATGATGTGCCTGATTTTTCAGCTGAAATATCAAGGCATAAATTTTACACTAAATATCTGGGATAGGTAAAATTTTCCTATATGTTTAAGAGACATCTGAATAATTAAATAGCATCTTGTCTCAGATAAAAGACTTATATTGCAGAATTTTATAGAACAATTTCTAGCAAATAATGAATCTACATGTTGTTCTTTTCATATAAAAAACAGTCTTGCTCAGTAACCTGCAAAATATGTCTTACAATAATTGCTAATCTACAGAGTATCATTAGTACTAAATAAATAGAGCTCAAACATTGATATGATTAGCTTCAAGTGACCTCTTAAATCAAGAAGCCAAATTTGGTTTGTTTTTTCCCCCTCTGTATTAATAATTTTCTGTAGAAGTGTTAGGCAGTTGCAGTTATCTTTATCAACTACACAACCCAGTACATAAACTATTGCAATAAGAATAGTTCAAAACAGCTTAGAAGCAAAAAGCTGTAGCTGAAATTAGACTTCGAAATTCTTTTCTACCTTATAATATATTCTGTGTAGAAAAAATTTGGTTTAGGCTGATTGAATGTCCCATTACCAATTCACACTGCAGTTATTTTTTGTAACTGAGTCTGCAGAAGTGCTGCATGCTATTGAATGTAAAGTGGTGTTTTAGGCTTTAAGAAATTCAAATCAGAATATAATATCACAAATACACAAAAAGTTCACTTTTAGATTTAAAACCTACATTTCTTTCATGCAAGTGTTCTGATCTGTACAGAAAAAAGGAAAGAAAGAAAGAAAGAAAGAAAGGAAGAAAGAAAGAAAGAAAGAAAGAAAGAAAGAAAGAAAGAAAGAAAGAAAG
>JBBMKD010000102.1:73468553-73570071 GCA_037834095.1 Argya squamiceps | reverse complement strand
AAGAAAGAAAGAAAGAAAGAAAGAAAGAAAGAAAGAAAGAAAGAAAGAAAGAAAGAAAGAAAGAAAGAAAAAATAAACTTGGATCTTGATTATATTTTAGTGAAAATAAATTTTTAAGACATTGATAATAAATTCAAAAAAACTCTTAGAATCATAGAATATGCTGGGTTGGAAGGCACTCACAAGGATCATTGAACTCCTGGCCCTGCACAGGACACCCCAAGAATTATGCCATCTTCTTGGGAGCATTGTCCAAATTCTTCTTGAGCTCTGCCAGGCTTGGTGCTGCGGAGCCTGTTCCAGTGCCCAAACACCCTCCAGATGAAAAAACCTTCCTCTTATACTCAGCCTAAACCTCCCCTGACACAGCTTCAGGCCATGGCCTTGGGTTCTGTCACTGATCACTGTCACAGAGGTGAGTGATACCACTGGAGACATTTCCAGTTTTCAGCACAGTGGTCCTCATCATCAGTCCAAGGAAATTAATAGAAAAATCAGGCATATTTACCTGTGTATGATGCCTCAAATACCAAACAACTACCACAGATCCATTGATTACTATGTCCTAGAAGAATACTTGGAGGATGACTAGAAAATATAAAACACTGGTGTATTTTCTGGGTATCAATGCTTAAAATGGAGAGAAAACAGATACGGTAGTCTTGTAGCTCTGACCAAAAAATGACTGCATAAGAGAATCAAAGATTTAGTTGTTAGTTACCATTTCTCAGGACATACCAAAGTCTTTTCATGTGATAGATGCTAGTTATACAACTCTCAGGAAAACAATCTCTTCTTGTCACATCATAGTGCTAGTAGTAACATTAAATTAGACGGTATGCATGCAACAGTTAAGTCCCATGTAGGCCAACAAAAGTATACTGTATACTAAAGGAATAAGGCAGACCTTGATGGTCCTAAAAAGAAAATGTGCCAATTGAAATTACTTACATTTTAGAGGATTGTGGGGAAAAAAGTAAATTTGAGAACAGCAAAATCAGAATGTATAATCAGACTAGTAAAAAAAAAAGCTTCTGACATATCAGCTAGGTTGACATAAAATACTGGTTTTCAGAAAATTGGTTTCTTATATTTTTGCAAAAGTTGGAGATAGTTTCAGTAAAAAATATTCAAAATATTTTTCCATTTAAAACATTCTTAGTTTTAAAACTTCTTTGTGTTAAGAAGCTAAAATCCTTTTCCTTGCTAAATTACATAGAAATTCATTCTGTTGTAACTATTTTTCCATGCTACTGTTGAGTGTCATGTATTTTCTTACCTGCCTACTTACCATATGTGAACTGTAGAAGTAGATCAGTGTGTTGTATAAAGAAAATAAAGGTCACTCTGAATGAGAGTGCACAGATGCTACTATGGATGCACACAAATAACTTCTAGTCGTTGTAAGTGGCCTTAGAAAATAAAATGAAATTCATTCTCTATGCTTACCTTTTATTTCTGAAGCTGACAATAGAAAATAAGCTACTTTCCAAACTTCTTTTATGCCATATGAAGATTTCTGCTATGTTAATTTACCAAGGAAGATACTTTGAGCAAAAATAGAGAGGTGCAATGAACTAGGCCTGTGGAAGAATTTCATCTGGTATAATGGTAACAGGTGTAAAGAACCAGAGGTTATCATGCTATTCTGTATAAGACTGAAAATAATTCTGCAAAGAAATATAAGATATTCAATGTATACTAGTTTTTCAGGGGAGAGACAATTGCTATTATCCCTGTCCATTTCTTTTAGCTTATGCAATATAATTTGCTTTCCTTTCTCCCAATTAGGTATTTAATATATGTACTGTATATTAAATATATGTACTGTAATACAAGACGAGAAAGAGGAAAAATAATGCTAAATATAAAATAAAATTTTTTTTCACAAAGATGTACTCAACATTGTAAGTAATATAACACATTTCTAAATTTGTCTAATTCAGGCTTTAGGTTGTCCTGGTTTAGGACAAATTTGGAAGGGAACTTCCCAAAGGGATGTTTCTCTAAAGGGCAGATTTCAACAGCCCCTCCCCCAACTGGTTTGGGAGTTTAGGACGGACAAACAACATACCATGCACATTTCAAACAAAGCCCACCACCGGATGATAATCTCCATCCTTTCCTCAGTACCTTTGTAAATTCCCTAAAAACCATTATTACCGAGCCCAGCCAAATAGCAACATGAATCCGTACCCCTCTACTGTAAAAGCTATGTGTTAGGGACAACACTGGAGCTATCTGTGGATAGGAAAATAAGCCTAGACACCAGAAAGGTATTAACACCTCAAACAGGCCTAGGGACCAGAAAGACACCAAAGCCTCCACCCAGAGAGACATTATAAACCCAAGAGACATGGTGGGTACTGAGTGCTTAATCCCAATGCAGAGTAAGTGAAACCAAAATGCAATCAGAACAGGTTTTCTCCATTTTCACGTGCCCCACATTGGGTGTCAAATTTATTTGTCGTGGTTTGGAACAAATTTGGAAGGGAACTTCCATTCAGCAGCCCCTCCTCCATTCAGTTTGGGAGATAATCTCTATGGAGAAGAGAAGAAACTGTTTATTTAACAAGCAAAGTACTCACAAACATGGAAAAAATGAATATTAAACAATGAAATCTCTCATCGTTCTGAAGAGATTGTAAATTCCTAGTTTGTAGATTGTAAAATCCTAGTTCAGAGAGTCATTTTTGTGGGTGTGTCTTGGCTTGGCTCTCTCTGTCTCTCTGGGGCTGTTCACTGTCCAGGCTGCAGTGCAGCTTGTGGGGGGCCCCGGGTGATGGTCCTGGTGTTCCTGGATGAACAACAGCTGAACAGTCCCAAAGAAATATTCAGGCCTCAGCTAATCAGAAAAAAACCTAAAAGAAAAGGAGAGCCCTATCCCACTGTCTGTGCTGCAGACAACACAGTCCATGAGACAGGAATTCCAGGGGAGTAAATTGAAGCTTCTGCAGACAAACTGTGCGCTGTGTCTCCCCTGCTTCGCTCTCGGAACCAATCTTACAGGCACAAAACTCAGTATCTGGCAGTAAAGCAGAACAGATGGTTGAGGATACTGGGCCATACAGTCACCCCAGGACAGAGGTATACCATATTGTAGTTCTAAAGCACAGGAAAGAAAGCCACTACCATCTGTGTCAGCGTAGAAGACCCTGATATTCTCTTGAATGCTTTATGAAAGCATGTAATGCAAAACATGGCAACAAAATATTTCTTTGTCCAAAGCCCATTCCTACTTTAAATGTTGAAGAAAGGTCAGTGAAAGTATCACTATGTTGATAAACCTAGAGGGTGTTTTGTGGTTTTGCTTGTTGTTTCTATGGCCTTTTATCTTTCCTTTAATTTGTTGTAAAGTACGTACTGGTACAGACTAATTAATCAGAAGAGCTAATAGTCATATTGATATGTAAATCAATTTTGTTAAGAAGGAAAGTAATAGAATAAAGAATTAAATAGGGATATAGACCAACAACAACAAAAAAAAGACAAATACCGTTAATACTTTCCATTATTAGATGCTCACATATAGAAATTAATGTATTATTAAGTAATTCAATATTAGGTAATTAAGTAATTAAATATTATTAAATAATACTTTGGCATTCCCAGTTTCCTTTGTGCTGAGTTAAAATTATCTAAACAGGATTAACCAAGTAAAATTTAAACTTTAAAACTGACTAGTAACCTCTACGACAACTTCAGGTTTCTGCATTAAACCTGCCAGGCTCCTGGGAATTTTACAAGCTGTGAAAGACAGTAGGGTTTTTTTGGTTTTGTTTTTTAAACCAAACCAAACAAACAAACATAAAACACAAACAAAAACAAAAAACCAAAACAAACCCAAAAAGCATCTAAATTAGCATGTTTTTAAATTCTCTTCTTTGTTATGTCAGTAGTTTATCCAAATACCTCAATCTATTATATTTCATCATCAAAAAAAGAAGATTAACAACATGATCTAAATAATAAATTTTAAGTACAGAACAGTAGATAAAATAAACATTGATCTTTCCATGAAAATGTGCATTCTTAGGAGATGCTACCTAGGAAAACAAATTTTTGGTTAAATCAAAGCATTTCACAATGTTCTACTCTATTCAGAACAATGGAAAGGGCTTTCATAGGAGACAGCCATTTATTCAGCTCAATTTATCACTTAAGGAATCACTCCTGATACAATCCACACTCAGATTATTGCTTGATGAATCATATAATTCCTTAGCCATCCTGGCAATAAGCCCTTCCCAGAAGCACAGTACGTTCCATCACCACACATCCTGTTATCACATTGTACCCTTTACATTGTGAAGGATAAGAATGTCAGTCTGAACAAGGCAAAGGAGAGAGGTATAGTTTCTCACAGACAGATAATATAGGCAGTTGCTTATGCACTCCTCCAAAGAGAAACAATGTAGATAACGTTTTCCAAGGAGTCATCAGAATTGTAATGGGCACACAGTCTTTCCAAAGATATGCAGATCATTATCAAACATTTCATATTTCCTTACATGTCCCCTGGGGTGTATGTACATGGTGGTGAGAGAAGTTCAATAGCACACTGTGGAAACAAAACAAAGATCAAAAAAATTAGCTTCAGAGTCTGCCTTTGATCCTAAGAGAAACACATACCTTGCTTTGCCTAGGCATAATAATTCTGCACTTGTGTAATAACCCCATGCAATGCTAAAGGCTTGAGAAAGTATAGGTGGAAAGCTGTCTGGTGGAAAGGGACCTGAAGGTGCTTGTTAGCAGTGGTTGAACATGAGTCAGTGCGTCCCCAGATGGCAAAAAGCCAATGACATCCTCCCCTGTGTCAGCAATAGCATGGCCAGCAGGACCAGGGCAGGGATTTTCCCCCTGTACTCAGCACTGGTGAGGCTGCATCTCACGTGCTATATCTGATTCTGGGCCCCTCGCTACAAGATGGACATTGAGGTGCTGGAGCCTTTCCAGAGAAGGGCAACAGAGCTGGTGAAGGATCTGGAGCATAAATCTCATGAGGAGTGGCTGAGGGAGCTTGGATTGTTTAGCCTGAAGAAAAGGAATGTCAGGTGAGACTTTTTCACTTTTTATAACTTTCTGAAAAGAAGTTGTAATGATGTGGGAGTTGATCTTTTCTTCCAAGTAACAATAGGACAAGAGGAAATGACAGTCACTTTGCACTAGAGGAGGTTTAGGTCAGATATTGGGAAAAATGTCTTCACTGGAAGGGTTGCCAGGCATTGGAACTAGCTGTCCAGAGAAGTAGAGGAGTCACCATTCCTGGAGGTATTTACTAGGTATGTAGACATGACACTTTGGGACAGGCTGAGGTAACAGTTGGACTCAAAGACCTTAAAGGTCTTTTCCAAGCTAAATTAATCTATGAT
The DNA here is from genome assembly GCA_037834095.1 of Argya squamiceps. NCBI lineage: Eukaryota > Metazoa > Chordata > Aves > Passeriformes > Leiothrichidae > Argya > Argya squamiceps. The sequence continues at coordinate 73,564,699 of JBBMKD010000102.1, read as the reverse complement.
CCTATGATTTAAGGGCCTTTTTTCACACAGATGCTTCAGAAGTTCAGAGAATGCTGATGCAATCCTGATTTTCCAAGAGGGAAATGGAGACAGAGACATTAAATGAATTATTCTTAAAAGAGTAATAAATTAGAACATCGTAACCAATACAACTCATTTTTTCTGATTTGTTTTTGTATCTGATGTATATGTTATTGTCAACAACTAATGTAAACTAAGAGGTTTTTAATAGAATCAGACAAATGAAAAGGTTTAGCTGCGGGCCAGAGTGTTGCAGAAATTTTATTTCATGTATTGCTAGATTTGGTATATGTTAGGCCTTCAGTTTAGTGATATCGAAAGATCTTGGTTTTCTTTTGTTGTCTTTCTTCATTGTACACTACCAGCATGACACAGAGACATCCATGCTATCTTGATGACAAGGAAGTTCATCCAAGTGCTCAAAATATCAGTGCAAACTATTCAAACTGATCTGGTTGATTTTGCCTGGAATTAATTATGAAGCACTCACAGGAACTCTGCATCTGGAAAATGTGTTATCACATGCCTACTTGATGTTGCTGGACGTGTCAGAGAAATTTAAATCTGGTTTTTTTTTTTTTTTTTTGTCTAGGGAGACTGTATATAGTGTCAGTTTACATTATACATGGAAGCTGTTGGAGTTTCGTTTGTCTTTCTAAATACATTATCACCCAGTTGTCCAAATGGACTATTAATTAAAAGAGTTAATGGTTGCTATTCAAGATTTCTGTTTTTAATTGAGAGTATGTGCTTTCTTTTCTTGTAGTTTTATAGTCTGTCTTGTAAAAAGGATTTGGTTAGCAGAGGGTGAGAAACAGATGCCTTGCTTCTGCTAATCCTCCTTGCAGGGTCAGCCAGACCCTTCCACAAGAAGCCTGGTCACCTTGAAGACCTTTTTACAGTGTAGGGTACCATTCTACCAGATTATGAGTACAGACTGAGCGTAGTCTACTTATATTTTCTTGTTTTTATCAAACCTGCTGTCTTTCTGAGGAAATTTATTGTCTGTTTTCTTCAAAAGTAGAAAACTATTAATATATAATTTTTACTATGAAAAAGATTTCGTTTTCCCTTTCCCTCTACCTCTAAGTTAGCATTTCAAAATTATCCTCCAAGAAGGTATCAATATGCTACACTGTTTGCTACCATAGCACCTTCCCTCAAGTGCCTCTATTCTTGTGGATAAAACTACCTAATAAAATGTGATAATAAAATATTGTCAAACATGGTAATACAGTAAAGTGTTTGTGCTTCAAGCATTTATTAGCATTGTGAATTGTCTCAAAAGTTCTTTTCAAGGAAGAATTCAGGTTTTGCTTTTGTGAAAAAGGATCATTTACGAGCTAGTGAGAAAATACTACCACTGTTCTAGAACATTGTTCTCAGTGAACTACATAAGTTGTACTAGTATAAAATCCATTCTAGTAGCTATTAAAATAATAATAAAAAACTTTTTATTTGTAAATCAATTGCTTATTAATTTACAAATCTTGATTATATAGCTGATTTTTCTTTTACCATTTAATCTTTTCATATGTTAGGTGATAATATTACATTTCCAAGAATGCAAAGAAAATTTTAGGCATGGTACTACTTTGCATTACTTATCAAATATTTCTTCCCAGTTATAGTTTAAAACAGTAGAGAATCTATCCAAAGGGACACTAATTCTATCCCTTAAGTAAATATTTTTGTTGCAAGTTTACATGAAAAAATCCCCATTTTTTCTCTCCAACTTGGATTACATGAAAAAAAAGTAATGAATATTTTTGAAAGGCAGCAATTGTATGTGGCAATGAAAATGAAATTGGATTAGCACCGTTTGCTATTTCCATCAGACAGTGGTATAGATCTCACTACACTATCATGAGATGAAAATTTTTCATCAGCAAATTTGAAAGGGAAAATTTAATCTCATTTTTTTCCTTTGCAGGAATTCATGCTTTGATTGAGCTTTTGTTACAGAAGTCTTTTAGAAGATTTTGCACAGGAACAATGACAAAACAGGGGAAAAAGAATAACTCAGTACAGGTAATATTTAAATATACAATCTTAGTTAAAGGGCAGAAATGGTTATTTTGTATTTTAGGAAATACATTCATCTCATATAATTGTCAGGGGTTTTGCTAAGAATTTCAGATCGTGTTTGACCTGCTAAGACTGCTTGATTTATCTTTTCCCTGAATCAGGAAGAAATTATATTTACTACTACAAAGACACCTTTAAAATGTAAAACTTTAAAAATCAGCATCCTAATATAGGCTGTGATCAGGGCAAAACCAGATATTGATGTCTTTCCCAGATTCCCCACACCATTTTATCCAGCAATTGCTCAGATTTATCAATAACTCATTTCCGTTATCTCCTGCTTGGCCTTCTAAGTTGAACCACAGATGAACCATATATACCTTTCCATGGAAACTATTATACAAATCTGTACATGTACCTGTTTCCTAGCTACTGATCCCCTGTAGCATTGCTTAGCAGAGGCACTACGGCTTGTTTAGTTATAAAGTTGAAAAATGAAAATAGTGCCTGAAACCCAACATACAACACAAGCAAAATCTAAATGTATAGGCTTAACTTTTGTATTTAACTGTGCATTCAAACATATTTTCCTTTGTTTTACAAATTAATCTGGTTGCATAGACTGTGTACTTCTGATTATCACTCTTTCTCTCAAAAATACATATTAAATACTCTTTCATATTGGAAGGACATTATGAAGCTTTGCTTAGTATTATCTTCTTTCTCTACTTACAATCAGTAAAGTGGTAAAATTATTTTGTGGGAGTGACTGTAGCGATACACACAGGAACTTCTGGATTTGAACATATACAAATACTTAGAATGAAAAATCACTGGAAGAAGAAAAGTATCAGAAAACTTCAAGACATCACAAAGCAAACAAATATAACTTATTCCATTTCTGCTAGACTTCTTTTATTTTTCATGACATCTGGATGATCTGTCTGTGAGGTAGATCAAACTGTACCAGACATATAATAAACACTTGGTATTTTCCCATCATTTTACATTCTGATTATGTAAAAAGTTTATTGAGGGCCATTAAAACAGAGATATTGGAAAAATGGATGTCTACACTCTTATTTTCCTCTCATTTTCTCTTCTATAATCACCTTTCATGTCACTGTGTTTCCCATTTCTATTCTTTCTCTCTCCTGCTTTGTGCTCATTTCCCATTTGTTGGCCCCAGCATACTCTGATCAACAGGGCTGTTGTGAAACTTCAAAATATTTGTAAAACCCAGCGGAAAGGAAAACAGATGTTCAAACCCTCATCATAAACAGACAAATTAAGATAGCGTTCAAGACTGTTTCTCTATAATATTTTCCTTTGAGGCACTTTCTATGGTTTGAAAACACCAGATCAATTATGAGGGTGAAGTATCACAAGCTCTCATGCAAGCATCCACTAAAGACACAATATATTCATCTAGAAAAAATTAATCAAAACATTTTCTTTGATGAAAACCCTGGAGAAACATATTAAAGATATGAAATGTGCAAGGAAATAAGACTGAACACCCAAATATATAAAGAGATTGTAGTAGAAATGCTAATTATGAGAAGTTATAAAATGCTTGTTTTAGTCAGTACCTTAGCCAAACTCCAGTCTGAGGTTTTTTATGCCAGTTAAATCCATTGGTTGCAGAAATGAAAAACATGACAAATAAAATTTGTTTAGAACTTGAGCTTAAAACTTTAAAGGCAAATATAAACAGATTTGTTTTTTCCTTCTACTTTTGAACTGAATGTTGACTTAGCTGCATATTATTGATAATAAATCTCAGCCTTTGACAGTGGCAAATGGCAGATGATTTAGAAGATGAAACATAGCCCTTCAGCTCGCTATAAATAAACAGCACAAACAAACAAACAAACAAACAAACAAACTTTAAAAATTGATCCTGGAGTTGTAATTTCTAAAATTTAGATTATGCAACATTTTTCTTTTATTTAAATAATAAAAATGTCTAAATCATACTGATACTGCACATCCACATTAGGAGACTGAATATTTAAAATCATTCTTCAGCAGTTTTGAAAATAAGAAATTATAACCATTTTTTTATTGTAGGTAGAGTGCTATCTTACACCTGTGAGTCTACCTGGTCCACCTTAGCTCTCCATTTATTTCCCAAGAAAATGGGATCTCTTCACTTGGATTAATACTTATTTATAAGCAGAAATTGATGACTAGATGAATGGAGAATTAGAAATTTTATACTACAAGACTATCTCTAGGACTTGCCTTAAACTGAAGTTTGGATTATATCTAAACCCCCTCACATTTCTCTGCACTCAATTGTTTCTTTTGTTCCATACTGAGTTAACAGAATCATAACTCAAAAATAACACCCAAAATTATCAAAAAAAGAAATCGCACACTCATTTCTAACTTTCACTGATACCATATCCACATTTTTCCTCAGTCCCCTTTAAAATCTGATACAAGTTCTACTTCTGCATGTTTCCTGAGCTGTCTGTTTGAGGAAGGTAGATAAACAATCCTCCAAATTCCTCAAAGCATTCCCCCAAGTGATTTACTTTAAAAGAAATGAAACCATTGGGAACGTTTGCAGGCAGTTAAAATTAGTAGTCCCCATATAAACAAAAATAGCAAAGATATTACCCCAAAGAAACATTGTGCCCAAAAAGAATGACCAAGTAAAATCTAATCTACCGCAAGAAATTAGGTGTTAGTTGCCTTATATCTCACAGCAATCTCCCCCAAAATTATTACAGCATGCTCACTCACACTCTGTGAAAGCTTTATTAAATGCTACACACACACACAAACACACACACACAAATATATACACTTACAGAAAAATAGCTCAATATAACATATTTAGTGAGGACAACCAAGATACATGAATCACCAGAAATAAGAAGTAATTGAAGAAGGAGGAGAGGAGGAAAAAGGAAATTACATCTTAACTGCTCTCCATTTTTCACCTGTTCAATGTCTTTTCATGGTTAAAAAGTTTCAATGGACTATTTCAGTCAAATAAGGTTCTCAGAAAAATTAGAAAAAAACCCCAGGTGAGTATGTAGGAATCAATCCTTTGTGGATTGTGACAGAAGAACTTGCCTACCTACTTCTCTTTTGTTTATTATCTGATATCTTGAATATGGCCCTGAGGGGACAATACAGTCTAGGATTTATTAATACTCCCTCTTACAGTTTTAAGTAAGCATTTAGATTACAAAAATGATGGAAACAGATAACAATTCTTTTTGTTTGAACTCCTACAGAAAACTGTTATGTTAATTTTAATATGAGTGTAAGTAAACCACTAATCCCTGATGGTACTCTAATTTTAATCACTTGACACATCAAGCAGTGATATGTGAGGACAAAAAAAGATAAAAATTATATATATATACATGTATGAAATCATAGAAAAATCATATATTTTCTTTATCTCAGTAGTAACCAAAAGTCAATCAAATGGCTTAGTATTTATGTAATTCACTTCAATTAAAAGAAAAAGCTCAGTATACCAATAGAAATAGTGGTTGCAAATCAAGTAGCACGACATTGTCTTTATCAAATGATAAGAAAAAAAATTCAATCAGAATAGGAACAAGAAACAAGAAATGAGCCCAACAGTTGTCTGTAGCTACGCCTACTACAGCATCACAGCTGATTTAATAATCAAATAATCACAGAAATGATAAGTGCAGCTATACAAAAAGAGTCATAGAGGGGAAGATAGGCATCTTCTATTTTAAATCCTATTAAGTTAGCCATTTTCCCTGTATGCATACATTTAAGATAAGTAGAAACAGAAAATGTTTATAAGCTTCTTTGTTTTATTTAATGACACAAGTCTCCTGTGAGTGAAATTCCTTAAGCTGTGCACTGTCTCCGGGGAGAGGTAGGTGCTTTACAATGGCAGCTCTAGAAATCCTTAAGTTGAACAGTGAGCCACTCGAAGCAGGTAAAAGAAAAACTGTATGTATAAAGCTGTATCAACTTGTCTGATGGAGATTTTCTCTGAGGCTCAAGTAACTCTGTCAAGGATTTGGAAGCCTCTCCTGTAACTGCTCTTTCGAAGAACTGCAGAAGGCTGTTTCCAAGCAAAACAAAATTGTGAGAAAAAGAAGCAGCTGATATTTATGTCCTTGGATAGTTTGGATCCTCAAGCAGACATCTTGTAATTTCTCTCTTAAAATGAAGCAATTCAAATCTCCATTCCTCAAAATCATCTCACTTGATGGGTAATTAATTAAAAATTAATTAATATGCACATGTGTATGTATGTATACTTAACATCTTTCCTCTCAGTGGTTAATATCCACTCAAAATGCTTTTTTCCAGACAAAAACCTATCTAAAATTTTTTTTTCAATTATTAAACTAATCATGAGATTAAAAACCAAACCAAACAAACCCAAACCCAAACCCAACCAAACAAAGTAAAAAAAAGAAACACCATCCTAGTTCCTCATTTAGTACTGTTTGGAAAAAAAAAAATCTGTAACTCACTGACAAACTAAGATTTCCAAAGCCTTATTCTTGTCTGTTAGATCTAAAGTCTCTGAAGATGTACATGAAAAATGCCTACTTACTGGATTATGGGTTAGTCACAAATCAGAAAAAGAGCTTTCCAGTCCTGGCTGTCTTCATCAGACAAACTTTGTTCCTAAGAGCTAGAAAGTAAATTATGACATTGCATAGTGAGACCAAAGACAATTCTGAAAGGGGTTCTGTAAGTGTTTTTAGGGAAACTGGTATCTCAGCTCTACCTAAGACTTTCATTCTGCTTAGTAAACAGCAAGAGTTCATAAGTGCAGTTTTTCTTCCTCATCTTCTGTCTTCATTACACAGCAATCATGTTTTCCAGTAAGACTATCTGAACGCAGTGCTGCCAGATACTTCTTGAATGGCAATTTCATTTTAGATACAAAAAATGTTTGCTTTTCAAGATGGGTTTTGTTGTGATATTCTCCTCTGTTCTAAGAAGGTTGAAAATATACTTGTTTTTTCTTTCCTCAATGAATGTTAATGCAATCTAATTTCCTCAAACAGTAGTCTTGAGTATTTCAAATCTAATATTAAAGAGGAAAAAAATATATATCCATCTCCTTTCCCCCTTTTCTCTGTTGAGTACATTCCTTTTTTGTTTTGGTTTGGTTTTTGTTTGGTTTTGGTTGGTTGGTTGGTTTTTGTTTGTTTGTGGAGTTTTTTTGGGTTTTTTTGCTTTAAGATGAAACTTTTATTGTACCCTACTGTACATTTAAAGATGTTCTTGAGTGTAGGAGCGACTTAGACATCTAAGATTTCCACCACGGGCAATATCATGGAAATTTTCTGAAACTTTTCTTATTCTAATAATTTCTGAATGCTTTTTTCATCTGCATATATTTATTCTATATACGTCCTTAAAAAAATTAAATGAATAATCAGGGAAATAAATTTTCAGAGGATCATATACCATGGTAGTTTCTAACTAATCTTACTGTAGTTTAAGAATGATTGTTACCTTTTGAAAAATTTATATTTGAAATAGCATGGAGCCGCCAAGATTCGTATTCTGAAGTGTACAAACAAAAGTAATCCTGAAAAAGAATCAAAAGTCACTTAGTAAACTTGCTTCCCCCTATAGATAACTCTAATTTTATGTGTTTTACATAAAATAGCCTGTGAATTATAGCTTAACCTTCCGCTAGCTACTGCTTGGAAAACCTGACTTGTATGCAGTAAGTAGGTGGCAAAACCATCTGAAATTCATGAGCATTAAACCTCTTGGCTACAGCACACAATGACTTAATCTTTAAACTATTATTATTGGTAGATGACTCCCAAAACAACATCAGTGAAAGGATTATAATATAATACAAAACCCACTATATTAATAAAACCTCTGAGTCTTTTCCATAGCACTGTACTTCCAGAATGAATGAGTATTTTTTCCTTTTGCTACTTGGAATCATTATTTTTTTCTTTGAATCTTTTTACAAGAACTAATAGTCATTTATCAGAAACCCTCTGGTAATGATGTACCAGTAACAAGACTTCTTCTTTGCTGCCAGCAACTCTTCAAGTATCATAATTTTAAAGGTTTATGATTCATTGTACTTACACGTTTCCTATAATAAGTTATTTTACCAACATAAATGAAGTAATAATGTGGACATTTTCACATTTTAGGGAGGGGGATTTGACAGAATTCTCAGCTCTGTTCTGAATATCCTGTGCTTTTCTACTTTACATACAGACATACTCACTTATTATCTGTATTACAAAATAATGACCATGAATTTTTTTTAGAATTGAGAATATTGTCTGTACAGGTCTGCAGATACAAAAACAAGAGGAAACTTCCAGGGAATTTCCAGGGTGTGGTTTCCCCTAGAGATAATAGCAGTGCTTCTCTTGGTTTGGATCAAAGCTTTGTCTATTGAAGACGCTTATAGGTCAACATAAGTAATTTTTAACAGCAGGGCTTTTACTACTGTTAATTGTAAGCAACTTTTAAGAAGTTACCACCCCCACCCAAAATTGCCCAATTCCAAAATTTGCCACAGAAAATGCACAGTTGTTCAGGCATAATTTATAGTAACTTTGTAAAATTACAGTTTTTAGATGCAGATCCATAGGAATGACTTGACAACAGGTATTCTGTGTCAAAATAAAATTCTTAATGTAATTTAGTTAAATTACTGACAATTAATATTCATTATATGAGAAAGAGCAAAATACTGAACTATTAATGTGACTCAGAAAAGAAAAAAAAAAGAAAAATTGCATAACACTGAGTCATCTGAGATATCCTCATTCAATGAGACAGAATTTTTTGCAATTTGAAGGTTAATAGGCTTTTATATAATAGTATTTTTAATTAAAAAAATATTTTCTAAAATAAGATCATAGTCATAATCTGAATTTTTCTTTCCTTTTTCTTTCATGATATCTGACTTCAAAGAAGTAAAAATTGTTTCCAGTAAATAATGCATATACTTCAATATCACAATCAAAAGACTTCCTGACAGTGAGATTTTCATTAGTATTCCTATAGATAGATACAATATTCAATGTACTGCAATGTGGCATCTCAAAAAAAAAAAAGCTCATAAAGTTCCTAGAGACTTTCTTGGGTCCTTGATTCATTCTTCATCACTTAGCTGTACAATGCTCATTTTAGAAAAAAAAAAAAACAAAAAAACCACAAGAAAACAAAACAAAGCAAAAAAAAAAGAACAAAAGAAAAGCTGAACCAATAAAGAAAAACAGACAAGAAAACTCACAATATTCTTTAGTATTATTGTCCCTGCATAACAAAACAAGAATTTTAAGTAAAGTGTAGACACGTGTATAAAAAACCCTACTCCCTATGTCACAGAAATGTTATAGCAATATTTTACTGCTCTGTTGCCATTGGAAATTTTTTTCACTATATGACCTAGCTGAGACAGATTGCTTACTGCTGTGAGGAGGCTTATATAGCACTAATATCATATATGAAACAGATGTCTAGGTTTCTTCTTGTGAATCACATTGTGATTGTAACTGAACAGGATTCAGAGGAAGATTTTATTATGACATCAGATCTATAATAGCAAATGTTTTGTGTCCTGTTGGAAGGTGTTCTAGTGATAGAAAACTCCTGCTTTTTCTTTATAAAGATGTGAAAATCACAAGCATCCCAAATTTCCTTCTAAAGATCAGTTTTGTCTTTTTCTGAATTTTGTGTTACTGACATAGTATGGGCATCAAGTAAAAGAGAGGTGAGGGAAGAAAAATAAATTCTAATAAAACCAGGAAAAATTGGCAGCAATTTTGACAATGACCGATATGTTGGAGTTTTTATGTCAAAAGGTAAAATCATGGAGCAGAGTACACAGGTGGCAAATACTTTATGTACTACATGATTCATATTTATAACATAATTGCCATTTTATACATAAAATACATTTTATTATTTATATCTGTATTTTTTTCTGAAGGAGACCACCATATAGGGGAAGAAGTGTGTATGAATGTAATATTGCACATAAAGGTTTCTTTTTTATATAAATTAAAAAGAAAGGTTTTCACCAATTGCTAATATGAAGTCATCATTAACTAATGTAATAAAACAATCTGACTCACTTTTGTGTTTGAAGAATTCATTATACACTTAATGATCCTGACAATCTGCAGCTCTTGCTTTTCTCTGAAGGGAATGGCAAGAATTAAGTTATTCTATCTGATTTACATACTGGTATAGAGTAAGTGTTTTTGTGATAAAATAGCAATCATTACAAATGGAAGGAGTTTGCAAAATTCCTTTTCCTACAGTTGTCCAGTAATGTTAAAAGTCCATTTCTATTTGGTTAGTTATTTTTATTGTTAAAGGCACATTTTTAATGAAAATTAAATTGGATAGTAACCTTCATCAAAATCCTAATTAAACTAAAAGGAAGAAAAAAATACAGTACTTAAAATTTATGTAGGCTTGGAACACAGATTGTAACCTTACATAAATTACCTAGGCTATCAGAATGTTTTATTACGTATTAGAAACATGATAATTTATCTTTTATTGATCTGATCTCCTTTAAATTGTTTTCTTGTATTGTTTTAATACACCAGGCCCACAAGACTTACAATTTCAGCAGGAGCAGGGAGATGAAGTTATAACTCTCTATTCATTGGTGGTGCTAGTGTAATACACAATATGAAGTATGGTGCGAATTCAGAGGGGTTTCGTAATCGCACGTAGCCGTGCGCTATTAATCCACAGCATTACAAACCGGGACCAATCCAATATCAGCACTGTCAAGATTCAAGGGAACAGTGAAATTACAGTAAAGCCCAAAGGTCCTAATTTAGCAGTTACATGAGCATAAAGTTGTCTGTTGTTTATGATCAGTGCTGCACATGAACTTATATTGAACTTCTTGAAAAGCAGACAGACTTTGGCAGATTTTTGCAGTCTCAGTGTGAGTAGTGAAGGGCACAATGTGCAGATATTCAATTTGTTTCTGGTAGCCATCCAAATATCTTCTTATACAAGTAAATTATGGAAGTATAATTGAATCAGTATATATGATATCTGGTCATCTGTTCAACCCAACCATATGATCACTTGTCTCCTATCATTACTCACTATCATAATACCACTTCTGACATACTCATTCCTTACTTTGAATCACATATATATTGTAACTCTGTTTTCTTTTGCAGTTCTTGACTGTTATCCTGTAATTTTAACTTCTTCGCAAGTTAGGCTTGGAATGTGGATTATGAAATTTTGAAGTCAGAGACAAAAAGACCTAAAGCTATGTCATTATATTACTTTCTGGAAGACACTATTTCCCAACTGGAGATAATTTAATTTTAGTACCACAATATTATCTCAGATTATTGAAAGGTTTTGCCTTTCAGAAAATTAAATGCAGATAAGACTTTTTTCAAGATTATAGTGTTTTTGCATTTCTGTGGGGAATTGTCATTCGTGGTTTTGGCTTTTTTTTTGTTTGGGTATTTTTGGTGGTTTTTTTAAATGAAAATCTGTTGGGGTTTTAGAAGTGTGTTCATCAGAATTTGCACCAGTCTGTCTTTTCCTAAGGAAGTATTTATGACCAAAACCTGATAATTAAACAACAACAACAAAAAAACTTTTAGTGACACTCACTTGATACAGTGTCATTGAAGGATATATATTTATTGAATTTCTATGTAGTAGAATTTACTCTCCTGTTTTACTGAAAAAATAATCATTAATTCACTGTCAAAATGCAAATATAATAATTGATTTAGTTATTATACTGTAGTTCATTATGCATGATACATATCATCATGCTTTGGTCCCAATTTAAGCTTTGCATTTACCATTCTGCTCCTGTAGAGCTTAAATATAGGATTTGATTTCTTTGGGAAGTGTTTTATACAGTAAAGATCAGATAATCAAAGAGTATATACCCACGTTACCAAAGGGTAAAAACCACCAAGAAACCCAAACAACCCAGTCAATGAATTGCATTGAAAGATATGAATAATAAAGTACTGCAGCACAAAGGGATCACTGAAGTATGAAGTCAATCTCATCACAACATAAATAACTTGTTACAATGAGTAGTAAGGAATATTAATAAATGAAATCCAGTTTACTGAAAACTATAAAAACTGTCACTCTTGCATTTCATATATGTCTTGATAAGTCACTGGAAGGACATAAACTTTCTTGTTATTGGTATTAATTTTTGATTTTTTTTTTTTTTTTGTAGAATTATTTCATTAAGGTTTTCTGAAGTTAAAGGAAAAAAGAAAACTAAATACAATGTTGCTGCAATATACTTACTCAAAAAGTTGTTTTGGAGTTTATTATTCAATTAAATATTTTAACAGGATTTTTAAAATGTTACAATTTAGAAGTTTTAAAAATAATTGAAAAACCTCCAAAAAACAACAAAACCCCCCCACCAAAACCCCAAAGAAACCAACAAAAACATAGACCAGCAAATAACACTAAGCCAATTGTGACTTGAACTGTCTTGCTACCAACATACATTATTAATGAAAAGATAGTGGAAAGGTTTTTTCACATTTCAGTTATAGGTAAGGATCTATAATGATCTTCTAAGAATTCTTTTTTTTTTTTTGCATAATTTAGTGTCAGCATAACAAATATATTAATGAACAATTAAAGAAAATATGCTGTAATCACAGATACAGGGACTAACATTCAAGCTAATGAAAAATAATCCATGTCCTGTGGAATTTTTTCGTTAAAGCTATACAAGCTTAGATTACACTTTTAGGCTAACTAGAGTGCAGCAAGTTCTTACATATATTAGCTTATATATTATATATGTATGCATTCAAAGTTTAAACCTGCTGGACTGTGCTTTTTATTCTTTTAATTTCTTTCATTAGAATTGAAAACTGATGATTTAATGTTCTGCTTCTGGTCATACATAACATAGGCTTGATCCCTGACCAATCTGGCAGACAACTAGAAGATTATAAAAACTTTTCAACCTTGCATGGCCTGCTTAAAAGCCATACAAAGTCTACTTTAAAATCTACTGTCTTGTTATAAAATTGGCTCTAAACCAGAAGGTACACATGATGAGATGACAAAGTTATTGTTATATCCTCCCCATAGACCACTCAGAATATTTGAAGTGCAAAGTGAACTGATACATATATTAACATTGTTAGTAATAGCCCACAGCCTTTGCACTGAGTTTGCAAAACTGAGACTTGTAATGCTTTTTTTGTCTCAACTTGGTCAATGGTATTGACCATTTTGGAGCTTTATTTTCTCTTTGCATAGCCCTAAAAAACCCTTTTTTTTTTTTTTTTTTTTTTTTTTTAAATAATGACAAAGCATTGAAGATCTCAGGGCTACAAACCCCAACAAGTATCAACTAAAAAAAAGCATATCTAAAGCTAAGACTAATCGATCTTGGGGTAAGAAAACAAGTATTAAAGATATGTAACACACACTCTGTACAGTAAATTCATATGTAAGAGGAACTACAAAAGTACATCAGAAAACATACAACAGTAACCCAAATTGAATCCTAGAGTGAGGAACAAGAAATCACCAACATCATAATCCTCCTGGTACAGAATTTCAGATTCTTGTAAGTTGCTGCCCAGCCACAAGAAAACTGAAGCTATCAACCCGAGGACCAAGGACCCAAAAGGAATGTTGAACACAGCACCTGAGAAAGAGATATATAATAAAATATGCATGTATGTCTAACTGTAGTAACAGTATATTTTTTTTCCTATAATAATTAGATCTGGGCTAAAAACAATTCATTGATTGTGTCGCTAAGATTTCTGTTATACCAGCAATATATCACTGGCTTAATGTATAATATGTTTCCTTTTTGCCCACAACAAGATTTTGTACCTAATAGTTCTGCACCTCTGAAACAGTAACAGCACATTATTGAAACTCCAGATTAAGGGAACCTCAGAAAACTGATCTTTCCAATGAGTATCTTTTCTGAGTTATACTACTACAATAGCTCCATGTCTTAACAATCATTAAAAAAATGCCTTTCAGATGTTCCCATATTTGTACCCCTGAATAAAAGAGGTTAACAAGGAGAAAATAAAATTACTTTATACAGTCAGTCCCATCACGGTTCACAAAAGTTTTTAGCAATGGATTGCTGTAACCCAAGATGAAAAATTACCTGCTCTGAATGTAGTAAAAGTGATCATAGGGCTAGACAAAACTCATTAATCTGCATACCCCAGCTTCTTAAATTGTTATTCTGAAAATAACTCTAATCCAGGAATTCAGAAAACATCGGCGCTGGTGAATCTGACCAGATGCACTCCTATTAAAAAAAAAAAAAAAAAAGCTTTCTCCTATCCCTAATAGTAGTATATTGGGACTTGTATGAAGTGTTGGTAGGATGTTGGAAGGGAGAGGTTGAATGATTGTTTCTAACTTATTATTATTCTCTTTTTCTATTTTTTTTCCTAACTAATTGATTGTTTCTTTTGCTGACAGCTTAGACTCTTGATTTTACCTTGATTCATCTCATCCAGAAATAAAAGATGCTAGCCATAGGGACCAATACATATGGTATCCTCCCACTCTGCCACTTCTAAAATTTAGCAAAGAGTTAGAGGAGCAGTGCTGATGCTTTTGCCTTTCCCTCTGGCTTCCTTAATTGCTCTTCCCTCTTGCGCTACACAGTGAATAATAACACATGACCTTTTACTTGGTGCTGCTTCGACATTGTGTTTAGTGAAGGTTCTTCCAATTATGCAGACTTCTGCAGACAGATTGCAGTGCTGACATTTCTATGGAATACCATAACTTTTGCAACATTTTTGTTTCCAAAGGGAAAAAACCCAAATAGAGTGAACTTTTTTTCACCCTTTTTTTTATTTTATAGCACTTCTTATCATTTAATCCAGCAAAACTAGAGAGGCATTAATCTGATAACTTTGCAGAGCAATATCGAGAATTTTATCAGAAAGATTTGAAGCATACCCAAATTTAAGCTCAAGGACAGGGATACTAATTCAGAGAACTGTCATTTGTTGCTGCAGGCTATGGCTTTGTTTGCCTGATACCTTCTCAGTGTGTTTATTACCATACAGCTAAGTTGTGTTCCCAGCATGAGCTGACATCTTTCCAGTTCATTGATTTCAGAACTGTATCTGAACACGTTCATTCAACAAAAATAATCCCTGGACTTTACAGTTCTTCCTTACAATTTGATTAAATCACAGTAGAAGAGCAACTGACCTGAGGGATAATATTGAGGGATAATATTGATGTTAAAATTAAGTATAATAACATATTTAAATGCTTTTTTTGTTTTCCTACAACATCGAGTGTTGAAAGAACTAACAACAATACAACTCAAATTATTCTTACACAGCATGTCAACATGAAAAAAGTATTAAGATTAATGTGACAGCAAAAATTAAGTAAAATGCTAAACAGGATATTTGTGATTACAAGTAAGGTGTGTTACAATAAAACTAAAAAAATAAAATATGTGAAGTGGATAGCTGTCAAGAAGAATGAATTTTTGTCTGTACATAAAATACACCTTCATAGATATATACATCATGGAACCTAAATATATGAAGGAATGCACATTAGTTATGCTTGATTTTTATATAGTCAGATTGACTTTCTTTGTCACAGTCATGGATCATTTTGTCATAACCAGAGAGACAACTACTTAATAACACATTATTATTATCTTCTGAATGTGAGTCCACGTAATTTTTAGCCCATATATGTTGGTTTAATATTTTGCTAGTTTACTTTCTGGGCAAAGTTTGTAATAGATTGTAGCATGTGAAGGATAATCAACTCAAGGTTATTGGGAAGAAAAACCCATGAGAGATGCTTCAAAAAGCCTTTGATATGATACCCCACAAGATCCTTCTCTCTAGTTGGAAACATATGGATTTGATAAGTGAACTGCTGGATGAGGGACTAGCTGGATGTCCAGATGGAGACCAGAGACAAGTGATGTCCCTCAGGGGTTACCAGTGGGATGAGTACGGTTTAGTATCTTCATCAATGACATAGACAGTGCGACTGAGTTCACTCTCAGCAAATTTTTGGACATCAGGCTGAAGTGGTGCAGTTGACACAGCTAAGGGATGGGATGCAATCTGAGAGACATGGACAAGCTTGTAGAGTGGGCCTATGGGAACTTCATGAAGTTTAGAGTAATGGTTCTAAAGTAAAAGAGAGGAAATTCTGACAAGAATTAATGAAGAAATCTTTTACAGTGAGGATGGTGAAACACTGGAAGAGGTTGCCCAAAGTGGAGGTAGATACCACATCCCTAGGAGTGTCTAAGGTCAGGATGGGTAGGTTCTGAGCAACCTGGTCCAGTGAAAGATGCCTTTGTTTACTGCAAGGGGATTAGGGTAGGTTACCTTCGAAAGCTCTTCCAGTGCAAATTATTCTATAATTCTACAGATCTTTTATTCTATGATTCTATGTTTCTGTGATTCTGTGATTCTGTAATATTCTGAAAAGACAAAAAGATGAGGCTAAAGTGCATATCATCAATAGACTTCGGCAGCTGGTTAAGTCACATTCTCAGAACACAAAATTTACTTAGAAAAACTGGGGCAGTACCTAAATTTTAGACATCTTACTTTCATAGGCAAATGAATATAATTATTCTCAAGAATCTTGTGAATCAACACTAGAGGCTCCTTAACATTACCATATGAATGATTAAATCTGCTAAGGAGGCACCACCATTACCATTTACTGTTTCTTATGGGATTTTTCTGCAATTGTCATCATCACATGTACGAATTTCACAAAATCCAGAAAGTTAAACTTAATGTTTCTCTGTGAGATAAAAAGTATAGTAACTTTTAGTATAGAAGTACATAACAAGTATAATAACGATTAGAGAGAAACATGGAACATACTTTAACTCAGAATGTGTATCTGCTCTAGAGCTGGTGTTATTAAAAAAAAAACAAAAACAAAAGCCAAAACCTAAACAACAACAAAACCACTCCCACAACCAACCCCTCATGCCCTACAATTGAAAAAGAAGGCGAAAATAAAATCAATAAAAAATACAGTATAAACAAAAAAATACATATGATAAAAATGTATATTGCTGCAGTTTAAACATCGATATACCATTAGTGAAGCAGAGTCTATTTTATCTTTTTTTTTGCTTGTCAATAACACTGTTTAACAAATTTATCTTTACCTCTAAGTATGAAAGAGCTACCCAAACAATCATCAGAGCAAGTATAAAGAGGTTTAAGAGGAGAAAAGTACACTGTATCACCTAATAAAATTTCATTTTCGTTCTTTTTCATTTTAATCAAAGCCCCACTGAGATTTCAATTTGAAAAAAGGCAGCTGTGAGAGATTTTATAAAACGAAGACAGTTTATTTACAATAATCTGAGATACAAACAACTGTTAGCAGAACATCAGAAATTACATCCCCACTGTCTATTGTAAAAAAAAGCAAACCAACAACACAATAATAAACTCTGAAAGGATTAGAGGTTTTGTTTTGTTAAAGTGACCAGGGCATCCCAGGTTGAATCTTTAACATCCAGTGCCCCATAATGCACTCAGCATGAATCTTTGGTAATTAACTACCATTGTAATTTATTTTTTTATCCAAACAGCATATTTATGCCCTCTAAATGTAGAAAATAATATATTATATATTTAATTGCTATTATGTCATTGGAACACTAGTAAGAAACATGTCAGGTAGAAAATTTTGCAGTTGCTCCAAAATTTATTTAGCAAAGATTTGAAGGCTTTAAATACAACCCGAATATTTGTTAGATGATTTTGGAATTAAAATAGTGAAATATTTATTTTTCAGTTTATTTATTTTATTTAGTTTATTCAGTTTATTTATTAATATTTATTCTGCAGTTCAACAACATATGTCATTATTGCAACTTCTTCTATAGCAAAAGCCATCAAAAGTATATAAAATTTGATCTAAGTTTTTGTGTTGAGTCCTTATTTATGAAATATCTCTGTGAGGAATCATTCTATATGTTCTGCAAAATAAAACAGATATATAACTTGAGAAATTTATTTTATTTTAGCTAGAAATACCAACTTAGAATTTGATTTCCATGTTAGAATGTCTGTTATATTGTCCTCTTGAATTAAATTAATTAGAAATTAAGTGAATTTTAGAGGGAAAAAATCCACAGCACCATTTATTCACTTCACCCCACCTCTCTTTAGCATGATGAGCAGATAGCTAAAGTAATAGGTAATTTTACATATATTTACACATTGCAAATATATTGGTGTGAGGGAAAGAGAGTCAATCCCCTTTCAAAACATATTTGATAGTCTATTTCAGCCATCTTAATTAAAAAGGCAGAGCTCAGATCCTTTTGAAAATATAGTCTACTGTGAGGTATCTTTTGATCGAATATCAAATTATTTAACCATGTTTTAAATATTTCAGCTGGAGGATGTGTAAGTATATCAACTTGTACAGCAAAGTTATAAGGGAACACTTAGCCCTTCCTCCAATCTTTAATTTTTTTCATCTGTTGGCATTTGTCATGATGTCAGGCAAGTCTAGAACATCAGGTATCTATTGCTTGTTTAATACTGTGCTTGAATATCCACTTTCTTGGTAATGTTTTTATCTCTTC
Source organism: Argya squamiceps (assembly GCA_037834095.1). Taxonomy (NCBI): domain Eukaryota; kingdom Metazoa; phylum Chordata; class Aves; order Passeriformes; family Leiothrichidae; genus Argya; species Argya squamiceps. The sequence continues at coordinate 73,546,038 of JBBMKD010000102.1, read as the reverse complement.
ATAGTGTGTGTATAATGACAAAACAGGTTTGAAATGTTACAACCAAAAAACAGCTGGGTAGGCTGTACCGCACTCTCAGGTGTGTAGGCGTGTGTGTGTTTCTTCACCACTCCCTCTACAGGCAACCTTTGATACAAATGCACGTACACCTCTTGCCAGTATGCGTAATTTGCTCATTTTTTATCTGCCTATTGAGGTCTGTGGCTCTGTTCCACTTGCCAGGTCAGAATTACTTGATAGATGCTGGCCCTGGTTCTCTAGTAGAGATGAGATGAGTCACAAGTGGGATTACAAGGTAGACCTGGGCTAAGTCAGAGCATCAGAGCTGGCCTACTTCCTGTTGGGTCCCCGCTCTGCTCAAGACCCCTGAGATCTGGGAGAAGAGAGGTGCAGATCCCCTCTGCACAACAAAGGAAGGCACCTGACCCCTCCTTTTCTTGTGATCCAATGTGACAGGACAAAGAGCATATTATTTCTTGTGGTGTTAACTACCCAGGGGTTGCTGAGCTCCTTTTCCCACATGTCTCTCTGTAGATCAATTACTCATTCATATGTCCATGACCTCAGTTTTAGAAACCACCTACTGATTTGCTCCATGACCTACTCACCTGCTGGAGAGGTCAGAGGTGGGAGCTCAAGGTGGGAGCATGACTCCAGGCTGCACCCTCTCCTTAAGCGATATTGGGATTGAGAAATCACTGATGGCAGAGGGAACACTGGCAATGTCCCTGCTATTCCACTTCCCAAAGTGCTTCCCTCAGAGCTGCAGAGATGGTGGTGGAAAGAAAGGACAAGGGAAAACAAGCAGATGGAAAGGCTCAGGGAGAGCTCACAGATAACTCTATGGCAGATACTGTCACACTAATTGCAAACTAATATTTGGGTTGGGAGGGTAGGGGGCGCATTACAGCAGCTAAAAATAAAAATATGATATTTATTAAACTTCAGCCACCTGAAGAAATACATATAAATAGCTACAGGGTGACATTGCAAAACTGGAGACTAAAAAAATAGGTGTAAGGAATCATGTAATGGTTGAGATTTTGCAATACAATTTGAGGAAAGTGCCTCAGTATAGAAGCCTCACTAATAGGTTATGAATGTGTAGTGCATTTTTTTATTTCTCTGTTAGGGTTTTTGAGAAAAAGCAGGTAATGATCTTGATCTGCATGTATCACCAAGGCAGAATCAGTACTGGTAGGCAAAAGTATAAAAATGATAAAGGAAAGAAGAGGTTTGGAAATTTCAAACAGGCATCATAATGAGTCTGGGTTACATATAAGGAAATTTAATTTTCTTGACAGTGCTCTGTCATATGAAAATAGTATAAGAATTAAATATGACAGAATTCAAGAAGTATTTGGACAACGCTGTGAGGCACATGGATGTGATTCTTGGTCTGTCCTGTGCAGGACTAAGAGTTGGACTCGATGTCCCTTCTAGGTCTCTTCTAACACAGAATACTCTGTGATTTTGTGATTCTGTTATTCATATAGTATTGGTTTGTTTTGAAAAAAAATAGTGTGGAGGGAAAAAAGTAATGACACCAACTAATCAAATGTTTGATTAATAAGTGCTTGATTAGCTGATGGAAAATAGTGATCAACCATTTGATGAATAGTATATTTGTAACAAGGTTTAGTTATACATAGGTCTTGAAGGTATTACACTTTTATCCAATTTAACCTATGACAATTTCTATTGCCTTATATTTTTTTCAGTTAAATACATAATAATTTACTGCAGGTATGGATGCTTTTTTAGTGACCTTATTATATTTCCTCCTAACATTCAAATACCTATTTCTCATTTTGTTATGTCTGTCAGAGTTTTCTGCAAGTGATGTCTAAAGTATGGTCTATGCTCACATTGCATCCCTTGTCTTTCTTCTCTCTTTATTTTCTATTTTTAACAAAGGTTGACAAACTCAGAAGGTCAGAGGGTGCCAATATATTTGTCTGACTGAGCTGGAGTTCATTTTCCTGTAGCAGCCCTCACAGTGCTGTGCTCTGCATTGGTGGCTGCAAAGGTGTTCATAACACACCAGAGTTTTGGGTACTGCTGAGCAGGACTGGCACAGCACCAGCGCTGCCGCTCAGCATTCCACACATCAAGGGGCTGGCGGTGGGCAAGATCCTTGGAGGGGACACAACCAGGCCAGCTGACCCAAAATAACCAAAGGGATTTTCCATACTAAATTATTTTAGCCCTGATATAAAAGTTAAGGAAAGGAGGAAGAGGGGCGGGGGGAGCATTCAATATTTACCATGTTTCCTTTCTGGAGCAACCACTACATGTTCTGAAACCCTGCTTCCCTAGAAGTGATTGAAAATTTTTTTGCTGATGGGAAGTAGAAAATAAAATTACTCTTTTTGTTCTTTGCTTGTGCATGTTCAAAATTTTTTTTCTACTTTAGTAAACTGCCCTGCCTCAACCTAGAAGTTGTTTCCCGTCTTATTTTCTCTTCCTTGTCACCTGGGAAAGGGGACTGATAGAGGAGCTTGGTGGGCACCTGGTGTCCAGACGAGGTCAACCCACCAGAGTCCACCATTGTGGAGATGTGAAGGAAGGCTTAAGGAGACCTTATTCCTTCTCTTGCACTCCAGGGTCCAAGACAAAACCTCCATATCTATTAGAAGACAGAAACTACCCTCTTCTGCTGGTGTTGGTTGCATGCATCCCCCAAAGCTTTTCCTCTCATAAAAATATAAAAGTACTTGGATAATGCTTTTAAATAATTTAAATACAGCAAAAAACCAGTATTTTGGCTGTAGGAGAGTCTCTCATTACAGTGCAATTGTATGTCGCCATGTGGAAATCTTGTGTGCGACAGGCAATGGTGTGGCAGTAGTTGCCAACTCTCATTGACCATCCCAGTGCAAGACACCTTCTGCTTGCATGTGGTGCATGTGCCACACAGACTGCACAGCTGCAGTAAGAGCTCTGTGTTCTGGGTGTGACCGTCACTGCATGTAGCTTCTGGGAAATTTCAGAGCCATGTGATATGTAAGGAAAATGTCTGTCTTTCTCTTTAGAATTGTTCAGGTGGGGCTCAAGGTGTGATCTCAAATCCCATAGTGTAATTCTTTAACAAATTATTTTCTTTCACCATTTTCTTATATTGATTTAAAGTTGTTGACCTCTATATTAAGGATAAAAATTATCGTTAGTCACAAAATCCTCTTATTTTCATGTGTTAAATGTTGGGAATTCCTAGGCTGTCCCCATCTGGACTCACAAAAAATCTTATTCTAAAAAAATGTTGTTAATGTTTTGTTTTGTGTAATGTTCTGCCTCAATTATTCCATGTTTTGGTGTTTTTTTTTGTTGGTTTTTTTTTTTTTTTTTTTTTTTTTTTAATTAGTTTAAACTCTCTAGTATGACATTTGTCGCTGGTATAACCCTGTCTTTTCCCAGAGCTAATCTGTTCATATTCTTTTGGGACATTCTGGTAATAAGTATACTGTAAAATCTGGAAAAAAAGGTAGATATATAGTAGTTGAAATATTTAATTGAGGGCAAACCTCAGAAGACTGCTGATTATTGTTGACAGAATGTACTGTCCACAAAACAGGTTATTGCCTCACTATTATTCCTCTTGATCCCATAGTATATCAAAGCCCATATCATCCTTCAAAACCAGTCACAATCTTTCCTTCGAGCAGGCTTTAACAAATACTCTCAATCACAAGTAAGGAGATTTTCCTAGAGAACAGATGTGTTCAAACAATTTTGATACTAAGACTTTGTGTACTATCCTGTATACACCTTCAAATATATCTGGCAGTTACAGCAGAGGAATATTTGATAAAACTTATAATAGATAACTTGTCAGCAATAAAACTTCCTTAATAGTGAGGGGAAGACTTCCATTTGTGAACGGAAAGCGAATTTTTGTATTGGACTTACATGACAAGGTTTTGGTAGCAGTGGGATACAGAGGTGGCATCTGTGATAATCTGCTGGACAAGACAGACCCACTGCTGGTCAAGGACAAGCCGATCAGCAACAGTGGTAGCACCTCTGGGACAATGTATTAAAGAGGAAAAAAAAAGTTATGCAGAGAAAAGCAAAGTTTAGAGGAATGAGAATACATGAGAGACTCAAGGAAACAGCCCTGCAAGACACCAAGGTCAGTAAAGAGGGGAGGATATGCTACAGGTGCTGAAACAGAGTTTGCTGGAAGCCCTGCAGTCTGTGGTGCAGACCATGGTAAAGCAGCTGTGTCCCTGAAACCCACAGAGGTTCATGGTGGAGCAGAGATCCACCTGCACTCTCTGGAGGAGCCCATGCTGGAGCAGGTTTTCTGGTAGGACTTGTGAACCTGTTCCTGAAGGTCTGCATCCCGTGGAAGACTTGAGCAGTTCATGGAAAACTGCATCCTGTGAGACGGACTCATGTTGGAGAAGTTCACAGAGAGCTGCCTCTGTGGGAGAGACCACAAACAGAAGCAGGGGAAGAATGTGAAGAGTCCTCTCTCAGGAGAAAGTAGAAGCAGTGACAGCATGTGATGAAGTGACCACAAACTCATTCCCTGTCCTGCTGTGGTGATAGCAGAGGAAGGAGGTAGAGAATTGAGAATAATGTAAGCCTGAGAGGAAGGGAGGAGGGGAGGCCAGGTGTTTTAAGGCTTGGTTTACCTTCTCATAATCCTACTCTGATTTGACTGGTAATAAATTAAACTAATTTCCCCAATTAAGTCTGTTTTTCCCATGATGGTAGCTCGTGAGTGATCTCTCCCTGCCCTTATCTTGACCCATGTAATATCATCTCCCCTGTCTGTTTGAGACTGTGGAGTGATAGAGTGGCTTTAGTGGGCACCTGCTGTCCAGTCAGCAGCAAGCCACCACAATACTGGAAGACAGACATGGCATTACTTAAAGTACTATCCAGGGTTTCAATATAACTGGGTTGGCTTAAAGCTTTTGAATGCCACAGGTTGCATTCAGAAAATATTATATGATTTTGGAGGGGTGAGAAAAGAGAGAAAATGCATTATTCATGCTGAATGTTTCATAAGACAGAGACAGTTGCAGTTCCTGCCAGTCTTGGCTCCTAAACCTCAGATTTCTGGGCTTCCATCTCTTTTCTCATTTGCCTTCTGTATTGCTGTGCCACAGGACTAGAAAACCCTGAGGCTTATGTCTGATCTGTGAATTCAAAGTCTGTATTTTCAACCTCATCTTTATTTTTAAACCATCTCTTTTGCTTTTGTTGGTATCTCTTTTGCAGAAAAAAAAAATTAAACCTCACATTTCATTCCAAAAAGTCTCTAAATTCTTTCAGAATTCTAGATTGTGTCTTTCCTGGAACAGTTATTTTTGTTTCAAAAGCATTTCAGGTTGTGAGTTTTAATATTCATGATATCCTGACAACCCCTTACAATAGACAGCTAAGTAGAGATCTGCGAATCTTTATGTCCACTGTAATTTACAGCATTACTTGTTGAACTGGTATATGGCTGTTCCAGCCATAACAATTGTAACAATTTTGAAGCAGCAATGAATGTTGATGATTAATACATTGGTTCTATACTTATATCTGACTTTCTGGAACATTACAGATAGTATATGCATAGGACTCTGCTTTGGGGAATCCTAACCACAATGCATAGATGAAAACATTGCATTCAAAATATCGCAAATATTGTTCACAGGCAAAGAGGAAGCAGACATCATATATAAGTAAATGTAAGAAATTGTTAGCTTAGAGTAAATATTGCCAGAGAAAAAGAAAAAATAGTGCAGTTAAAGTTGTAACATGCATACTCCTTAGTTAGTCTTTTTTTCCTGGTCTTATTCTCTAATTCCCCTATTGCTCTAAATGGTGAGTTGTCTTGCTTCAGTTGTGAGGGTGGGTGGCTGGGAGTTGTTGGGTGAGTTGTCAGCATTTGTGAATTCTTCTCCAGTAGGAATATGTTCGTATTCATGTTGATGTTTTCTACTTCCTTTTTGTAGGACGTACTTGGAATCAGTTTTATATTTTTCTAACAGGTTTTTACACCTTTCTCTTTCTTCCTGTGTATGCATGTCCATGTTGCATCCAAATCTCTTTCATGTATTTAATATAATATTTTTTTAGTTCTTTTTGTTACCTGTAACACCAGTTTCATCTGGCTCTCTTCCCTTGTGTATTCTCCTCTAAACCTCATTTTGTGTCTGTTCTCCAAACCTTTGCTCTTGTAACAGGCCTGCATTTCCCTACACTTCATCATTATTTTCTAATCATAACATGAAATTCTCATAGGCAACCTGCTTGTTACAGCTATCTGTATAAAACAATGACTCCATCACACAAAGAAAAACAAAAGCAAAACAAATTAATGTTACCTGTCTGGTGAATTAGAGAAATTAGTCACAACTGAACCAAGTAAAAAGTAAAACCACAGGAAGGTGATGAAGGCACATTCATCTTGAAGTCTTGCAAATTCCATAGAAAGCATATAACCAGATACTAGCAATTCCAACTGTCCTTGTCCTACAGGGTGACTTGGTCATAATGACTAGGGAAAAGCTTTGCATTAGGAATTAAATCTATTCAGGTTTAATAATCCATAAACCTTGCTATGACAAGAGAAAAAAAAGTGCTTCTGACTATAAGTTTGAAAAAAAATAATGCCATGTACTATTTATGCAGAAATTTAACAGTTTTCACTGAGTAAAACATAAGATTTCAAAAGTTCTGAAGAGTGTCATCAACTGTATGAAATAAAATTTCTTCCCCTAACCTTTTAAGTTTGAGTCTTGCTTATTCTTCTGTTTCTGTTTCTATTGTAACATCTTTTTTGGTTTTGTTGTTTGACTGCTAATTGTTTGTCTTCTTTCTTAAAAAAAAAACAAAACAAAAAAACCCTTAAAGAGTTTTTTGCTCCTGATAGTGACCATTGCACTTTATTCTATGAAGTAAAAGGAAAGTGAGGATGAGAATATGTTAGGGTAAATCATAAGGTGACTATGCTACATGCATAATTACGAGAGTATGAATCCTTTCGTAGATCAGAAAAAAAAAATTGTGGCCAAGAACTTCTACCTATAAAGCACAAACCTTGCAAGACGTTGCATGGAGACTGAAGTCACGAATAGTTTTATTAATAGAGTCCATATTGTGGTATTTATAGGCCTACTGCCATATTATTGCCACAGAATAGTGAATCCCAAAATACAGAACCAGTCTCAGTAAGTAGTGAGATAGTTCTATTTGTTATAAATTCTAGGCAGCAAAGAGCTTGTGTTTATCTGTATGCATTTATTCTCCTTCAGTAGAGTTTACTTAAGTCACAGTGGGTCCTTCCCTGACAAGCTAAAGCTGTTATTATGATTTTTGTTGTGCTGTAACTCCCACAGTTTGTAGAAATGTATGACAGGAGACTTACTGACTTGTTTGTGGTTTACCGTGTGTTGTCTGTGTGACAGATCTCCTGTTTAAAAACTTGTGATTGGTCACCTTATCTTTGAAACTGCATTACAAAGCAGAGGCAATCTTCTGGAAGAAGGGATAAAGGGCATGCTCCTTCTCTGAGTGCTACTGGATTTATTTCAGTGTACTGTGATCCTGTAGTATCTCAGCTGAGATTCCTGATATGAATTGGGAAGTTGAAAGCAACAAGCACCATACCAAAAGCCAGAGTTTAGAAGTGATAGGAAAACTAAGAAGCAAAAGGTTGTTTTTGTTTTCTTAGACCTAATAATCAGTGCAGAAAGGGGGAATCATGGGAATTGTTCTTTTTCTATGATGACCCAGTGGGCAGAGCATAAATCTTTTTCAAAACTCTTTTATATTTTATCAGAGCAAGTCTGTTTAAAAGACTGACTTGTTGCAGTTTTTCTCTTCATGTTGTAATTAAATACAGTTTAGGAAATTGGACACTTTTGCTGTCTTTGGTATGCTCATTTAAAGTCAAAGCAGTTCCTTTTCAAAGATTTTAACTGTCTTGGACTCCTGACTCAAAAAACAGAAACAAAACCAAATCCAAAACAAAATCAACCGACCAAAAAATTGAGATGCTTTAATTTAAAAAGCATCAAGAAGAAATCTTTTCATATTTTATATTTCCTCATAATATGTCTGATAATTACACGGTTTTGCTACCAATTTTCTGTCATTCCATTTTTGCATGTCATCTTGTTTATATACTGAGTACTTTCAGTAGTCCCTTTGTTATTTTGGTTTCCTTTGCCATTGTATTTTATTTGTTTTCCCTTCTCCCTGGTTTTAGTTTAATTTTTATTTCAATTTATTCTTTGCTTATGATAATCGATTTTGGCCTTTGAAAACTGCATTGCAAATCAACTCTTTTGTTTTCTGACTCTTTTCTTTTTAGTGTCAATTATCTCTTTTTTATTTGTCTCACAAACACCTAGGATTTCATCATTAGAGATGCATTTATTAATGTCATTACTATTTAAGGTGGTCTGATTTTTTTTGGTAGAAATAGGTGATTTGGGGTTTGGGTTTTTTTGGTTACAGATTACCCTTATAAAATTTCATAGACTGAAATTTTACTCAATATTTCTTCCATTTTTTTCTAGTATGAATATGTGTTAGTATTGCTAGAAAGTATGTGGACAGGAAGTACATGTGATGCGTTTCTGCAAATACGCTTTTGTAGTCTGCAACAGTATCACTAGCAATGTAACATAATTGGTGTGCAGCTAATTAATTCTTGAGAAGACCTTTCTGAAGCAAGACTTTGGCAGATGAGGAGTTATATGTGCTGTTTGCTGAATTCTTAATGGTCAACTGAAACAGTAAACATTTGTCTAAATCAAAAAACTTTGAACCATTTCAGTCCACGTATGCCTAACCGAGCCAAGTTAAGACTCTTCAGAGATCTTCTTTTTAGTAACTTCATTTATTTTGTGCAAGCCTCTAAAACTTAAGTATGCAGATAGCTGACACATGCCACTACTACAGAATGACTGAGTTTCATACTTTTAAAGTCTTCAAGGGTAGAGCAGGACTTAAGCAGTAACTTTCACTGTTCTTTAATGGATGAGAAAACAAAAGCTAGGAGACTGACAGGGTAGAGCCACTTATATCCTCTTTGTTGAGACTATGTCCAGCTACATGTATGCACAGAATGAAAGAACAGATTTGAGTTCATCATAGAAAGATGAAGTTAAATGGAAAAGCTGCTGAAAAACTATGTTTTTATTTGTAACTGGCAGAACCCATAAGTTACAGTAATTCATATCACGTCATTAGAATCCTACGCTTTGATAAAAGAAATTATATTAGGACATTTTAGGAAAATCTACTCTGTTCTTCATAGCCACCTTTGACTGTGACTCATAAGAAGTATTAGTTTCTTTTACTTGTATGATTTTTGGGGGTCTTTGACCTTTAAATGTTCAAAGTTAGTGTTCTTGAAGAGTTAATAAACTAAAACTTTGCAAAAATTTTAGCTGGTGAACACAAGAACCATGAGGGAGCTGAATATAATTGATATCATCACCATGCCAAGCAATGAAGAATTTGTTCTATCATGCCAATTTCTGTGGCACATTTGATTACTTTCAAAGTTTTGCAACTATAAAACAGAATCAGCACTATGCATATTGTTCAAAACAAAATATTTAGATTGTGCATCTTTATGTGTATCTTGTGCACATATCTACTTAAACAAACACATGCACATGTAAACTGCTGCATATAATTTAAAAACACATTAAAATGAAATCGAGGCAAAGGACATATATGCTAAGAATGCAAAACAATTACAGAGAATACGTGACTGATTCCAAGAGCAGGCTGATAAAGAAATCATTTAATATAGCTCAGCCATATTGAAACAAGGGAATGCAGAACTAATTAGGCTCAAATTTTTGTCCTGAGCTCTTGTGACACCTTTGGACAGTCTAAGCAACGGAACAAGTGTGTTTCATGATTTTCAGACCAATGAAAGGTAAGTTTGTCTATTTCCTCTCTTTGTCCCTACCATTACTTTAAGAATACCACATTCTTTGCTTATTTGAAAACTTAAGTGGATACGGATATTGTAGTGATAAGTAGGAGGAAAACAAAAACTTCTATGGCTTTGTACAAAAATTTTAAAATTTCGGAAACAGAAGGAGAGTTTAATAGTCATTTATACACTCAGAACTTACCAGACCCTTTCTCAGGGTCACTTGTTTGCAAGGAAAAAATTAAAAAGAATTCCCTTCGATTAACAGGAGTATTATTGGTTGAATGAAATAAAGACTGCATGAAATGTTATCAACAGGATTTAAAAATTTTAAAGGAAATTCAGACTGTCATTTAAGAAATAGATGCTTTCCTGAAAATTTTCAAAATGCATTGCACAAAGCTGTGTTGTGGGTTAACCCCAGCTGGCAACTAAACATGGCGGAGTTACTTACCCACTCTCATCCTGATCAGGATAGGGAAGAGAATCAGAAAAATAAAGGAGAGAAAACTATGGGTTGAGATAAAGGCCATTTAATCAGCAAAGAAAAAGCTGCACACAAAAATAAAGTAAAATAAGGAATTCATCCACTGCTTCCCATAGTTAGGAAGTTCTTTTTTAAGGAAATATATTTAAATATTAAAACCTGAGAAGAATAGATACTAATCAGTAGCAAAAAGGAAATAAAAAACCCAGCAAATCTGTGAGGAAATGTAATAAAATTTATCTTCTGGCTAAATACTAAAGTTTGAGGCAGGTGTTTCAGATCCTCAAGAAAAAATATAAAAAATTATTGTAGAATTTAAAAATTGAGGTGGAATCTTCAGAAATACTCCCAGTTAGTCTTTCTCTACTTGTGCTGAAGAAGAGTTTATCAACAGGTCTGGAAGGTAAATACTTTGATTCATCTTCAGTAGTGAAGATGAAGTAGCTTCTGAATATGAATACTTCTGTACTGCAGAAAATTAACCTTCTTCAGGTGTATGTGGTGCCTCTGTTGCAGAAATATTTACTTTGTCATGTTACATGTAAATATAAATTTTTAAACTCAATAAGTGTCTTGGTTTGTTTCCTGCTTTGTTGTTCAAACTTGTATTTAATAGACCACCTCAAAATGAAACTATATTACTATTTCTTCTCTTATTCAATTTGTTAATCATATTGTTAATGGAATTAAAATTTTCTTGTAGAAAATATTTATTTCTTTTCACTTTAGAGATTAATAAGTAAGTTATAGGTGATTCTTTGTCTACAGTTTCAATACTTTTTTTTCAGGTATCATCATTGCTCTTCAGCTTTTTCTTCCAATTTTTGAAGTCTTGTTCATTTTAGCTATCACATTTTTAGGAAGCACTTGGCCTTTTCTGACAAGTACGGAAAATATCTGGGAACCAAGTCAATGTCTACAGCTATGATTATGTCTAGCTATCACTTAAGTTAATGAACATATTTGACATTTCTGATCTTTTGTGTGAGGTAGTTTTGAGGAGGTGTGTTCAGCTATATTTGAGCATAATAAAACTATTTCTCTTGTTAGTCTCTATGAACGTCACATTTTATTTCTATGAGGTTCAGCAAAACTTCTCCCCACCCTAGAGCTGTACCATTTTTGTTGTTATAGCTCAAAACATTCTGATGACATTAAAAATTACATGGTTTTGACAGCATCATTCTGTGCCATTGCTTATCATTCACAATGTGTAAATTTTGTGGGACTCTAATTAATTAAAAGTATGACTTATTCCCAATCATGAAAGTATCCATTGAACTTCTACATAATAAATATTGCTTTGGATACTTTTCTGAAGTATTTTATATCACTTCGGATATTTTGATTTGTTTTACAGTAAGGTGCCATCAATTGAACTCAGACAATTTTAAGGGAAAGATGGAAAGTTTAGCATTTGTAATGAATGAGAAGGACAGATAGATGGAAAAATATTGTTTCAGTCACCTTAGGGGACAGCTTCTGGCATCCAGGCTGGGAGGAAATTTAATAGCTTTCTGGAATCTAAGACCAGGATTTTCATAAGGATTAGTCATAAGGATTTTCATAAGTCATAAGGATTTTCAGTATCCAGATAGGCCCTATGGTTTGTTGGGGTACTTTTGTCTCTTCTTCTTAATTTGAGGGGTAAAATTAACCTGTTGCTGAAGAGCAAAACCATTTGTTAATGTGTTTTTCTCCATTTTGGACACTGATAGTCTATTGCAACCAAAACTGCTGGTTTTGTGTTGACCACAATCTATTTTCCTATTAGCTGTGACCCTTGAAATAGGACTGCAGTGTCTCTACTGGGACACAGGTAGATCAAACAGTGTGCAGCCTCACAAGAATTTATAGCATGATTACTTCTTGGTATTACTAATTTCCCGGAACTTGTTATGAATTATTCCCTTATATTAAGTAAATAAGAGAATTATTATTTTTTCCTGATAACAAACAAAATTAAATTCTGTAGCTTGTGCTGGTTAACTCTGCTGGTAATGAGTTTTCTCACTTTCTAGCAGGATTCAGAAAACCCGAAATGCTGAGATATAGCTTCTGGAAAAGTATTCTTGAATTATGCTTCAATGGATGAAAAAATAAAACTTTTATTTCAGAATATGTAATATCATTTCAGTAAAAAAAAAAATCCAAATAAAACATGAAAAAACTCTCAAGTAATTGTGCCACAGTTGTCCTAGAACATGAAACAAGATGGCAAGACCAATATCAGGGTCTTCCTCTGTCTGGAGGCTTTCTCCTCTCCTCACCTATTATATGATCATATATCTTGGAATGGTCCTATCCTTAGATAAAGCTTTTAAAGAATTAAATTTTAAAAAATAATGGAGAGAAAGAAGGGAAGAGGGAAAGAGGTGAAAGAGGGAAAGGTGAATTTTAACTCTATTTGGTATAACTCTTGCATCTGTTGAACTACTTCCAGTAGAGTATGCAGTCCAGTGTTTTATTTCCCTAAATTATATAGTTGCTTTTTAGAGAAACTGAAAAGATAAACCAAGTAAGCTAATAGAGTCTTATGAAAAATAGGCACTACTAGAACTGACAAATATAGTGAAAGGAATAATTTCTTTTTTTCTTGTAAATGTTGTAGTATACGATAGTATAAGTGTATAGACCCCAAAATCTATAATACCTATATATTTATCTATAATAAGCATCTTTGTTCAAAATATGACTGAGAAAATTGGTTAGGTTTTTTTTTTTTTCATTCCAATAGCCTTTGGTAGCCCTTTTGACTATTCTGTTCATTATTTATATAAGGCTAATTATTTACTGCTTAAGTTCAGAGACACGGATGTGTATCAGACATGATTTTGGAACATTGGCTGGGGTGGCTGGGGAAGATCATAGGATACGTATTTTACATGGCAACAGGAGAGACACCATCATTAGATATGCTGTTTAAATCTCTCAGGAGGCAACAAAGTTATATGGCTCTTATTTTTCTTAGTTTTTTATTTCTGATAGCTCTTTTTTTTCATTTTGTTTAGTTTCCATAACTTCTTTTAGATTTATTTGCTCTACCATTCATCTTCTGACATGGCTGGTGTCAGGAAGAACACAAAATGAGTGAGTTGTAAGGGAAAGATGTCACAGAGTTGTAGAGCAACAGAGCTTAAAAGATACAAGTTTAAGATTCCCAGTGTAATGCTCACCTTCTTTCCTTTAGGCAATTCTGTGGCATGAATTATGTGCTCTATTGATAGCAATAAATTTCCTTCTTGGGGGAAAGTAGGAATAAATAAATATCTGTATAGGTTGATGGTACAACTCAGAAATGGTAAACAACTAAACATCTAAGGAACATGAACACAAATATTTTGCTTTAATGCTATAAAAAGAAAGAAAACATGTAAGAAACGCTGTGCAGCAGAATAAATTAAAATATGTTAGGTGCCACAAAGGTAACTTTATATTTTATTTAATTTAAACAAAATATGAAAATGCTATAGAAATGTTCTGATGTGTTGAGGACCATCTGCTCTTATTTTTTTATATAATGATTTGCATAAAATCTATTAAGTTCATTATATTGCATGCTTCAGGAATTTAATAAGCCAGAATTATGTATAATATACAGCACATGGCAAGGAATTGTAATAAACAAGAATGGTACTTCTAACTGCATATAGAAAAGAATGTGTGATTTTTAGGAAAAAGTAAAGATATCGTGACCTATTTTCTGTTGTGTTTATTTAGTAATTAATGTGTTTGAATTCCTGTGAGATCACATGTTCCATATTTCTGTAAATTTGACAAAAGGGAACATAGAAAGATGTTAGATTTACTTGCTATTTTAATATCACTCTGTTTTTTTCACATACCTACCATTCTTAGATGCTTACCAAACTAATGTGGATTAATTTCTTAATAATGCATTGCACGTACAAAGACTAATTCTAATCTCATACTCATACAAACAATGCCCAACTCTGATGACATTAAAAGTTTAGTTATTAGTATAAAAACCATAAGAATAATACCTACATTCATATAATATAATAAATTATCTAATTTTAGTAGTATAAGAATATCTATTGGAAGGCTTTTGGACTTCTGTGTCATACAACTTCAAAACACACTGGAAAATATTTTGGTATAAAATTTATATATTGCAAAAGTTGTTTAGAAATTTCCTATCGACATTATCAAAGAAAACCACGTCTACACAAAAGTGGAAAGCTAGTTCTTCCTGTAGTCATATTGAAGCAACTGTGATCCCCACATCAAGCAATATGGTCAGTTAGAGCTACTTTACTTAGAACTTTAGACCAGTGGTTAAATTCCAGCCCTTAAGATCAACATTAAAAATCAGAGAATGAGAATGAATTCAGAATACAATTGGTTTGAAACATGATCTTTTTTCAATTGTAAGCTGTTCATGTGGAAGGAAGTCTACCAAACAAAAAGCTGATATCATTCTGCTTTCCAAAGGTAGACTTAAATTTCTTGCAATTAATGCTCCTGGCTACCTTCCCTTATCTCCATTCCTCCTTTTACAGCTCATTAGCTGTACGCTGTAGCACTTCAGAATCTGGGACATGCATTAATTTGTATCAACTGACTCATGCCTCCCCACCTGACTGGCATCTCCCCAGCTGAACTCCAGCTGACATTAGCCTGAGCCCAAGTTTTAATACAGTTACCTAAAATTGGTTCCTGAAGATCTCCCTGGGCAGAGTACTGTGGAGATATAAGAAACAGTGGTCTATTTTGTTAGTAATTTTCCATACCGAGGGGAGCCTTGTAGAGTAATTTTACTCCTTTTCTCCTACCACAGTGGCAAAAAAAAAATGACTAGGACAAAGAACCTCTCCAAGAATAATGATAGCAGCATCTTGGCTAATATGGTATAATCCATTTTCCTAAGTTAAACTCAACTTACCTATCAGAAAATCTAAATATAACTGTGTACCTTTTTTGTCATATTAAATAATGATGCTCTACCTAAAGAGACTTCTTAGTTTGCTGTGAAACTGCTTGGTGCCTGTAGGGCAACTCCTGTAAACTGAATGAGGTCTTGCTAATCTTATACAAGACATGAAACATGAAGCCTGACCATCAACACATGCTAGTCTTATCTAGTACCTCAAGAATGAACAATATATGCATGTCTAGACAGTGAATATTGCTGGCATGTAGAAGTATTTTACATTATTGTTTGTTTTTCTCAAACAGTTTAACCCATTACAGAATACAAAAGGAAATAAAATAATTTATTGATATTTATTAAGGATATACACAATTAAAAAAGTTACTTCTGAATATATAGGAGGATATATTAGAGGATATTGAATTTTAGGGTTAGCAAAAGGATCACTGGCATTTTAGGCTAAGATAAACAAGTGTGATGTTATAATGTGTTAAAAGTTTCAGTTAATATGTTTCAATTAGGCCGGAAAACAAGGTTAGCAGAGGCAGATTTTTTTTCTCTGTTAGCAGAGAACAGGTGTTTGAACTTTTGTCTCTTTCAAACTCTAAAGAAATGCATGAAAAAAAACCAAAAAAAACAAAACTGTTCATTTATTTCTGGATTAGAAAAATATTCTTTATCTTTTCTCTGCATTAGCTGATAAAAGCAGGTTTTCATCATTGCTAGAATAATGGATATCTTTCCTCTTTCCTCTTTTTCTTTTTTCTTTTTTCTTTTTCTTCTATTTCTCTTTTCCACTTCCACTCTTAACATTGTGTCTAAACAAGGCCCTTAAAGCATCACAGTATTGTCAAATCATTCAGTCCATCTCTGGAGGGAAAAAAAAAAAGAAGTTAAACCAAAGCTTGCTTGTGAAAAATATTAGAATGCCATTCTTTAGCTATGACCTTAATATTGTGAATGTGACATGTCTTTACCCTATATTTCTCCAAGTCTTTTCTGCAATGTTGCTGTTTCAGAATTTTTCATTTTATATTGACATCTCCTTTGAAGTATAAAATTTCCCATTCATTTTCACTGAATTTCAATTTGATTCCACACATTATTTCTAAAATAATTTGAAATTATATCATTGGCCAATATGCTTGACATCATCTTCATTTCATCTTAGAAGTGTTCTGTATCAGATCCTTAATGTAATCTACAAGTTCAGATTCTGAGTCAAATTTTAACTTATATTTTCTTCAGCCACATTTTCATATTTTATGAGAAGGTCACAGATAATTTTGTCCAAGCCTTACATACTTCAAGATGTGTCCTAAGATTTATTTTATTCACAAAATCTTTCTTTGAGAAAGGAGATAGAAGATTTGTTTCAGTACAGTGACACCTTCCAATGGTGGTGACTCCAAATGGCTGAGAGTCATGCAAAAGATTCAGTGGTATGCAATATGCCTTTTGAGACACTGGCAGCTGTGTTTTTCAACTGAGAAAATATCATCAAGTTGCTCTGTATTTTTTTCTGCAATTTTTAAATTCTTCTTTTACGCAAACATATGTTGTTTTTCTAAACTAAGAGGTTGTGTCTTTTTGCAACTACAAAAATTTGGAAAGGGAGAAATGAATACCTATGCCACAAAGAGATCCAAATATTCAGAATACTGCTAGCTTGTAATGAGAAAGAGAGAAAACAGCAACTGTTGACATGTTATCCTTGATCTAACTCTCATCTTTTCAATTCTCAGGAATATATCCTCTTCTGACCAAAAGCTACAAAAATATTTTCATGTGTCAAAGAAATATAGTAGTATTTCCTTTCTTGTGACAGGTATGTTTCATGAAACTGCAGTTCATAGTACATGGGTCCATTATGGATAAGACACCTGTCATGTCTTTGTTGGATTTTCTAAGTTCTGTGTAGTGCTCATCATTTTTTCTTTAACTCAAATGTTATCAAATGTTATACTTTTGCTATGGCAGTGTCTTACTGAACAATTTGTTTGGTATTACATGAATTCTTTTTCCTTTTCCATATAATTTGAACTACAGAGCCACTGTAGATGAAAATGTGACTATCTCACTAATAGTCTAATGTTCTTGGTTTCAGGCCTCACTCACTCAGACACAACTTAGAATTATTATACAAATTACAGGTAAAACATACACCAAATTCTTGGTGTTGGTGTAATTTGGGATTAACTTCATGACAGTTTATTAAGTTACTCAGCTGTGAACCAAATTAGTCAAAGATTTTAATACCATTTTCTCCCTGTTGTGAGGATGAAATTTCTTATAGCCAGAATGAAGGAAAAAAAATCTATTCCTCTAACTTTTTACTTTGGTGAAACAAATTTCTGAACTTTTTTTTTTTAAAAATCTTATTATTCTTGGTCTACTAATATCCTGTGTTCTGAGAAATGGCCAGTAAGAGTAAAACCTATGGGACCACAACTTTTGTTTAGAACAGGGAGTGAATCTACATAATCTTCATAGTATAATGTTGTCACATAAAATCAATTGAAAGAGATAGTTTCTGGAGATAAGTGTGGGAAACACCATTAATGAACAGCATTTCATACAATCCAATAGCTTATGTAAGCAATTTTAAAATGCATTTCTGTAATGTTTTAAGGGTGATAGAAGTCTAGAGCTCTGCTGTCAGCACAGTGAGAGTGAATAGTAATAAGTGGCTTGGGTGTGGGAAGAATTAGGAGTAGATAAAAATGGCTGCCATTGTCTTAGATTTCTCTGTGTGTATAGCAATGCATGCAGTATTTATATTTCTGCTTGATGAAAATGATGGTAAGGCATATGAAATCACAGTCAGAATTTTGTTATATACAAGCAGGTTAAACATTTACAATGAAAAAGGTTGTCTAGCAGTAGGTAGTATGCCTATACTTTCCAAATTTTTGTGAACTATGACAGACTTTTCTCTGTTGAACACAAACTTTATTCCTAATCTCTCCAGAACTATAATACCTCATGCACAGTAAAGACTTACATATAGAAACAAATTTCTTCCTCTGTTGAAATATAATAATACTTATTTTATCACTTAAAATAATCAAACAATATAAATGTGAAAGTTATCAATACATAAATAAAAAGGCTTAGTAGAATATTTGTTTTAAATTTTAATGATTCGCCACAGAAAAGAGCATCAGACCTATTTACAATTTTTAAACCTTATGGCAACCAATTTAATTGGAATATTTTTCTTTATATTTTAAGACATATTCCATAGTATTATTTCTAAACAGCTTTAAATATACTGAACAAGCTCCCTCAGATTATATATATGCACACACATATATAAAAGAAAAAACATATGTTTTCTTCAGTTTTATCTGTTAGCTAATTCTTAAGCAGATGAGGGAATATTACAATTTCAGTGTTGCTCCAATTCCCCTCTATTTTCTTTAAGGACTCAAGAAATTAGCAGTGAACTTGTACAGCTATTGTTAGAAACCTAATAATTTAGGGGTTTTTCCCACATGAGACCATCTTATTTAAGTGAATTTCTAAATATTAGGAGTAAAAAACAACATAACAAACAGTTTTAAATGCAACATGGAAGATAAAAAAATATTGTATGAGTCTACGTCTATTTCCTTTTTAAAATTAGTGTATAGGCTAAGGAAAATGATTGGAATAAGACCATAATAAACAGAAACATGCATGATACTAACTGAAAATTAGAAAGAGTAAAAGCAAACTAAAAGAAATCATCATAAACTGAGAAGTTTTTCTGAACTAGTGCAGGTTTTTACTTCTGGGACCACTACATTTTACATATGAACACAAAATACGGAGGCTGATCAAGAAGATAAAGATATTAAGATAAATTATCATGAGTTTTCAGTAGAAGAAAAATATTGGTCCAATATTATTGCTTTTTAGTTCTAAATATCATAGTAGGAGATTAAATCTGCTTTGTAACCCCACTTCTGTACCCATCAGATCCGTGGAGAAAACCTACATTGCAGACTGTGCAACCTTACTGAAAAGCGATGTATGTTAGTGCTAATGAAGCTTTATGCAGTTCCTGCAGCACATTGTTTCCCCTCCCTAAGTTAACCTCATCAAAAATATCTAAGGGAGCTCTTAAGATGTTGCACTCTGACTTTGGTCTCTACTACTACTACTACTACTACTACTACTACTACTACTACTACTACTACTACTACTACTAATAATAATAATACCCAAAACAAACCAACACAAAACCACAAAACCAAACAGTCAAACAAAGACCAAAGCAACCAAGCAACCAAAAACAAAAACTTGCACCAAAAAAAGAAAAGCCAATCAACCAATCAAAAATTAACCAACCACAGTCAAAAAAAAAAAAAACCTAAACCCAAAAAACAACCAACCAAAACCCAGAAGCAAGTAACCCACCTTTGAAAAGTCCTGCATTCTTATATGAGGAGACACAGTCTCACTTCTTTGCTCTCTCTATCATCTGCAGTCTCAGATTTTTGTATCTTTGCTGAGAACTGTATATTCACGGGATAGCAGGACCCTTTTATCTGCTTATAGACAAGTAGATCAGGCTGCAATTACTACCTGTTTACAAGTACACGGTAAGAGTTTGATTCTTATATCAAACTGATTCCTGAGTATTTATTTCTCACCTCTGAGGAATAAGAGCTTGAAAGCTGCTAAATGGACATTTTATCCTAAACAATAAACCTCTTGAGCCTATGTAAATTTCATTTTGGTCACTTGGTGATAGAAGGACTGGAAGAAGCAGTCTATATGCAAGTCATTCACATTTATTGTGTTCATGACAGCAAATGCTTCCATGACTTGGAAGTATTTATAAAAAGGGAATGCTGAGCTGAAAGAATGAGTTTACATTTAGCCAGATTATACAGCATCAGTTGTTTAGTTGGAGGAATATATATTTAGGAATAGTGCGTAAAGAAAACCTTGAAATTATTATCTGATAAACACAAGAGAAAGACACAACTATCATCTAAAATGAGTATTTGTATGTCTGCATAGAAATGTAGAAATATATACATAGTAAAATACATCAAATGTGACTGAATTTTAATTATCTGTTAACATATATACATTTTAAAAAAATTACTATGGTAAAAGAGAAAAATTTGGGATTCTCACATGATTTTAAGAATGTAATAACACTTTAAAACTGATAAATCCTGAATTAACTATTGCAGAGACAAAAAGAAGCAGTTTATGATGTGAAAATTTCAGGGGATGTTGATTCCTACATTAAATCTGCATGATCATATAGACTTTTAGGCAATCAGTGCTCAGGGAAAGTAAACATCACAATCTGACAGAAGAAAATTTAATGAGACTTCAAACACAAAGGAAAATCCCTTTTTATAGATGCTTCTGCTTAAGAAGTTGTGGTGCATCATCCAGAATTTTTTGACAAATTGAACAATTACAGTTATTTTGAACTGAACAAAAGCACTTAATTGACGGAATTCAAAGTTAATCTTAAATTTAACTCTACTTTCATTCCTAAAAAAAGGAATCATATGATTCTTTAAATTATTGTTTCCTTTTAATTGCTAAACATTTTAATTAAGGTTCATTGGTCAGGGATTTGAAGGAAAACAAGTTGGGTATCAGCTAATATTCTGCTTTCTAATGACACTAAAACAAATATTATATAAGAGGATTTAACAATATGCCCACTACTCACTCTGGGAGATTTCCCAATCTTTTAAGACTTTCATGATGATGGCATGCATTTTTTTTTAATCCTTGGAAGTTTAATTTGCATGGGCTAAAAGAATGATTCACTCTAAGTTCCAAAATCCATAATATATCAGTTTACAACCCACAGCCTTTTTTTAGAATTCTTCCCACAACTACTTTATAAAAAAAGCCTTGCAATTTTTGGTTGTTGTAAACTGTCTTAATTGGATTCCTGCTCATGTTCTTTTCTCCATCTCTACTGCCTATTACACAGATTTTTATATGCTCTTCCAATCACAGTAGTATCCAGCTGCTGAAGGTTTTATTACACAAAATATTTCTCTGGTGGTTTGTGTTGGTATGTGCTCCAGAGTATGAACAACTGATAAGGATGCATTCCAAAACAATTAATTTAGTGCCATCCAAGTAGAAAATTAGTTATTTTTAATATATAAAGAGTATTACTTGTAACTTATCTGTTTACTTTCTCATGTGTTCTCAATAATTGAATTATACATATATTGTAGTACTGACTATATATTTTTCTCCTTACACAGATTTTTCTTGAACTAGTATATTCCTTAATTTTTGTGAAAAAAAAAAAAATGCATAGTCTCACTTTATAAGAAGTTAATAATTTTGCTAACAAATCTGTATGACTATTAAACAAAATTTCTAAAACTATCTATAATTTTTATAGATGTTTTACAGAGTAGCTCTTTTACAAGAACCTCTGGGATGATGTACGTTTTGGTTTTCAAATAATTTATTTTATTTTGTTTCATTATGTGAAGACACCTACTTTGAAGTGAGATTGTCTCCAAGAGCAGAGATTGCCTGTAATCATGAATTTAAAAAAAAAAAAAAATCATAAGTTGTAGTGTTAAAAGTTGAGTACTGTCTCTGTCTCATTTATTCATAACAAATACATATTTTTGATGCATAAGCACTAAGTCTTCATTCTGTAATGTAATCCTGGCAGCCAGAGCTTATGGGTGTATGATCATGGACCTTCCTGGAAGTAAACACCCAGAGCACATCAAATTTGTCTGCATCTCAAATAATACTAATTTGAACAGAATATACAATGATGCTCTTTTTAAAGATCAAAATAAGACCATCTGAAATAAGAGGGCTTGTGAAAAAATATCCCTGTTTATTGTGTTCCTAAAGTGTCCTTTTCCATGTCCAGCAAATTTCAGTGGTGCTATTGAAAGGACAAACTTCACTGCGGCCTTTCCAACTTTCTTGGGAAAACAATTTCCCTTAGCTGTATTTGAAGAGTGGCCTGCTGCTGGATTGTGCTGCAGTCTCCATGCTCCTGAGACACAGTCCCTTCAACCTGTCTGTCACCCTCTAGGAAGTTTCTCTAGCCTCAGTTTTTTCCACGTGGAAGAATCTTATTAAAATTACAGGAAACAGAAACAGAATGCTTGAGAATATCAAAATTAAAGCTGTCTATAATTGTACTTCATTCAATACCTATAATTTCTTCAGAATTAGCTATCCCTCTCCCTCTGCGCCTTCACTTTTGAAATCAATTAAGAATTTGCTTTGATGAGGCAATGTATGCCTCTATAGTTGTCTTCTGGTTGTTGCCAAAGTTATTGTCCTAGGGTGACTTTATGATGCTTGTATCCCCAATTGTCTGTTCTGTTTATGTGGAATATTGAGTTCTACACCTTTCAGACTGGTTCTGAGAGCAAAGGGGGGGACAGGAAGTGTGCAGTTAGTCTTCAGAAACTGCACTTGCTCCCCTATAAAGTGGCCCGTTTGTGGGGAACGCTTTCTCCGGCTAGCTGATTCCCCGAGCCAATTTATAGCAGTTTGTGAGTTCTCCAGGTAGCTCGCTGGAGTGTGGATTCAAGGCTTAGAAGAAAGAAGCGTGCTCTCCCTCGTGGGTTAACAAGGATGTTTATTGAGGTGCAGTTCCATGTGGCCGGGGCCTTGCCAGAGCCCTGCGCATCCACACGTGGAGGGAAGGTGGAGAGAGAGAGAGAGAGCGAGAGGGTGTGTGTGTCCCTTTTTCCCAGCTCGGGGGCTGGGCGGGGAAACACTGACCCAATGGGGAAGGGAAAGGGTAGGGTTACATCAGGATGAACCAAGTACATCAGGGGTAGCAATGGGGAGGGGGGAAAAACTATACCAAGTACATACAAATAACAAAATACAAATACAAAAAAACCTGAATTTCGCACTGCTACACTCCCCAGCATTGCTTCACATGGACTGTGTTGTCTGCAGCATGGACAGACAGTGGGAGAGAGCTCTTCTTTGCTTTTTAATTAGTTTATTTTAGCTAGCTGATGCAGAGAAGTCCCCTGGACTGCAGCTTTTCTTTTTCCTGGAACTGTTCGAATGGTCTGGACCAAAAACCCAAGAAAACACTGGGAGCTCACACCTAAGGCCAACCAGGACCTGGATGCAGCATTTTCCAGAACAGGAGGGACTGATAAGAGACAGAGCAAGCTGAGCTACACCCCACGGCAAGGACTCTCTCTGAATTTGTCATCTCTTCACAACAGCGAGAGGTTATATTGTTTAATATGATTCATTTTTTTATGCTTGTGAGCACTTTGCTTTCTAAATAAACAGGTTTTTTCCACTTTTCTCCAAGGAGATCTTTTCCGGAACGGGCTGGGGGAGGTGCCACTTGAATTTAATTTTTTAGAGGGACACTCTTCAGAGGTTTCCTCCCAAAATTTGCCCTAAATCAGGACAGTTATTAACTAAATAATGTGCAGAAGTAGAAGTAAATACTATATGTAGTGTCAATATTTGGGTGTATGTTTCAAAGAGATGAAAGCAGTGATGCTGAGATTAGAATACAAAGGTTCTATCTACAACTGTCTACAAGTTATACTCTTACTCTTGATCATAATTAATTTTTAAGCAACATTTTGCCCTTTAGTTAACACTTATTGCCATTTCTTTATTATCATCATCATCATTATTGTTATCATTATTAATAATAATAATCCAATTTGTAAATATTTTTACTTCTGTAATCTTTAAGCCAAAATTTTTGTGGCAAATGATCAGGAAAAACCTTTTGTATCAGCTGTAAAACTTCTGGTGTAAAGAACCATTTTTGAAGTTAAACTTTTTTGAAAACTGTATGAACTTTAATGGAAGAGTATTATATTACTGTAAATGAAATAAGGAAATTTTTATTTGCATGGCTTAACTACCAGAACATATGTAACATCATCTTTTTGCTAACTAAAAAAGCAAGCTCAATAGAGCAGTAAACAGATTTTTAGAGACTTACACATATGCCAAGAAATTAGTAAAAGTAATCAATATGAGTTGTACAGAGAGATTTTAACTTTTGTGAGCTTGAAAGAAAAGAACTCTAACCACTATCATTCAACAGAGGATCTGCCATCACGCCAAAGAAGCTGCTGACTGAGCTGGTAAACATTTAGTTGGTTATCTGGTGGTATAGGTTTCATGTTCTGCTGCAAAGTTTTTGGCCTAGACAGACAGACTCACCTCTCCTGAAATTAGTAGTGTTGCATGTCAGATTTTCAGAGGGATCACAATTTGCAAGTGCTACCTAGAGATCATGGAGGAGCTGGAAATACACACTGCTGCGGAATCACCAAGACAGAGGTGATTGCCCTGGAGGGTGACTTGGGGTCCTGGGACATGGGTGGGATGAAGTGGGAGCTCCAGGAGACTGAAAAGGGCTCCTGGGCTTTGGGCAGGATGTGAGGACTTTGCAAGCACAGTCAGGCTGGAGGCGCCCTCAAGGGTCTGGGCATACAAATTGCTAAATCCCTGTTTTAGAGCAGCAGCACTTGTCACTGATTTTATAGTAGTAAACACAGGATTGGAAACTGCAACAGAAGCATGAAGGCTCCTGATATCTGGCAAGTCTGGTGCTCCTCTAGTTTCTTCTTTTTTGATCATCCTGTCTGGCTTCTCATCCATGGTGCTCTAACAAGCTTGTCAGAAATGGGTTTTAAACCTTCTACCAATTCTCCATACAGGAGAACGATTCCAATAAAAACCAGTTGGCAATTGATTCTGATGAAGTCAGCAAAGTTACTGGTGTTAAAAATTATTTGAAGTAGGAAAATTTCACCCTTTTGGCATAATGGAGTTTAACTTCCCATTTTATTCTCCACATATGGAGCAGAAGAGAAAACAAGAAACTGGAAAATGGATGATCATCTCACTCGATTGGCTGTCACAGATTGCTCAGGCTGTCAAACATGCAAAAATATATCAAAAGGTCCTATTAGAGTTTTATTTCTGTCATACATGTTTTGAGATCTCCATTATTAGAATATTGACTTATATAAACAAAACCAAAATTATTAACTTAATCCTGCCATACAACTATGTTTTACAACAGAGATATGTATTATATATAGATGTATTTTATGTATTATACCTTGCTTCATATATATAAGTAAAGCAAATTAGATTATAGTGAAAATCATTTATAATTTTGTGCAGTTTTGTAGATAAAATCTGCCATTGTATATAGTTAGTAGTGTTCTGTAGGCATTTTCAGTATAGTCTAAGGAATCTGTGAAGATCCGAATAATTTTCCTACATATCCCTGACTATAGCTCTCTGTGGTTTGGAGAGTTGCACATTGTTTGCTTACTAACACATCACAGAAGATTGAAAAAGCAAATACAGAAAAATGTATAACTTTCTGATAAGAGGTCCTTTTTCTGTCCATCGCAACATCTACATCACTGGAAACCCCTAAGCTGAAAGCCCCTGATGATTGTGAGCTTGGGAAGTCAAATATATCGTTAGCGAGCTAATGGGTGAAACATCTCAATCTGCTGGAAAGGACAGAAGCAGAACTTTGTGCTAGACCATTAATTCAGGAGATACTTCTAAATCCTGTTATTGCTTTCTGATTTGAATACGACACATAGAGCATTATTTATGATTTGGAAACTGTTACATAATTAGAGACATGATTATCTTTTGTAATCTGCAGATTTTTTTTTTTTAATCCTAGTGAAAGAATAATTTATTACACATTAAAATTCATAGCCTCATACATTTCCTTATAATTGCACACTTGTGGGACATAACTACATTTATCTGTGAGGTATATACCCCCACCCCAAATTCATAAATCCTTAACAGAAAAATGTATGCCAGACTGCATTCATTGTTTGATTCAAAACTAGACATCAATTGCTTTTCCCTATTGGAACCTGGATTAATTTGCCAAATTCCCATTCAGATGAATTAGTTCTGCATAGGCTATAAGATATCACTTAGATTAATGTGTTTCCAGCACATTACCCATAATGATGGTCAAATTAATTCATTAAAACTTTGACCATCTTTAGAAATAATGTCCTCAAGAAACATTAATCAAGGAGATACTTCAGATCATATTCTATATAGCATTGAAGCTAAATTACACTAAGTGACTCTAACAATTCAAAAACAGTATTTGAATCACTGAAACATATTTCTCAACTGAAAGTGATTCAATGTTGTTGTTATTATACAATCACAGTAATATTTTGTCACATAGAAGTGACTGCCTCTTATATAGGATTTAGGTTGGACATACCAAATACATACTGGAGTAGTAAAACAGACCACAATGCTCTTTAACATTAATACTTTTTCAGTTCTGGATGAAAATATTTGACCCTCCAGGGAACAAAAAGAAATAGACTTTTAAAATGAACTGAAGTACAGATCAATAAACTAATTCAGACTGGCATCAGAAATCAAGATATAATGTTCCTCAGTTTGCAATCCTACAAGAAATATATGATACATTAAATTTAACATTTCTGGATCTGAAATAGGTGTGGCAGTTACTATGTTCTTATTAACAGCTTTAAACAAATCAATAGAACTTTTTTCTAAAGGAATTTAATTTTTTTTTCATATATTACACCTATAAAAAACTTTTGAAGGAAACCAAATGGACACTTTTGCATGCAAACTAAAAATATTTTAAATTATATTGCCAGTTAAAAATCACACATCAGAATTCCTTGTGTAATAACATAATTTGTCTTCACATTTATTATAGTTATGCTTTAGCTTGCAGTTAGTTATGCTTGCCTTTAGGACGTGTAACTTCCATCAAAACCATTTCTTGTATCTCACATTTGGGCTAAAGAAATGTTGGTACTCAATATAAAAAGCTTTATTCTTTCCTTATGGTAGTTTCCCACTTACTTGCATTGTATTGCTGCCTACCGATGGGAAGTACTGATAAGCAATTTCCAGTTTCAAGAGCAAATGAACTACGCTAATACTCAAAACCAAGACTGGTTTGGTGATTTAGGCAATCAATGCCAAAACCAAAGGAATTATTACCATGCTAGTCCTCTTCTGCTAGGCAGATAGTGTCATGACATTTGCATGGAGAGGCAGTTTTCATTTTTGCAGTCTTGTCATGGCAATGCTGGGAAGTTAAGAAGTGGGAGTTGTACTTTTGGCATAGATTTGAGAGCCTTCAGCAGCCTAACTGCTAGCCCTCTTTTCTATTCCAGTTGTTCATGCCAAGAGTATGGATGCAATCAGCAGACCCAATTAGCACAAAACAGAAAACCAGTGATCTGTTTACATCACATTCTAGTGGACAAAAGCAATGACAGATGAACACAACTAGTTTGCTATTTTGTATATAAGTGAGGTTTTTATTGTCTTTAAAACTGATATTTATCCCATTTAAACCAAGAGGCCTACAATGTACTACTATTTTTGGATGGGTATTCTATATTATTATTATTATTATTATTATATTACGTGTTCTTTAAATGGAGCAAATTTTGGAGATAGTTTTTTTAAAAATAGGTTTTCAAATAAAATGTCATATCATCTCAAATTAACTCTCCGTTTTTGCAGAATATTAAGATCTTAAAAAGATCATTATTATGAGATCAAAGATATTATTTCAGGGAAATTAAAACTGGACATATCAAGAAAAAATCTTATTTTTCTAGGAGTATTGAATGAGAAACCTCATCCAAATAAGTATTAATCCAGTACATGATACAACCTTTACAAACATTATTTATTCTTCTTTTCCAGTTTCAAAATAATCACAGGAAGGTATTCAGTGCTTTCCACTTTATCTTTGAAAAAAAGATGGGAACTTCAGCTATTTTTATTCAAGTCTATCTTAATTCTTATAATGCACATGATCAAAATTTATGATTCACTCAGTGACTTAGTTGAACTACAGATCATATCAAATAAGGTAACTGTGTTCTCCTTCCACTGCCTGAAAAGAGGTATTCCTTCTATTGACTACATGCTATTTGGAAATAAAACACCTTAATGAGGGAAATAATAACAGAAATAATAATAAAGTATAACAATAATAATAAGTAAATTCTCTGCACAACTTAGCAGCTAATCTGCACTCTGCAACAAAAGAAAAAATGGTGGTGAATTTTGGAAACTTCTTTCAAAGACCTGAGTTAGCTACCAACCACTAATATAGTAAATACATAGATTATGATTATTCTGGAGAATCAGATACATTCTCCTTTGAACTTTGACTTGAAGAGTTCTTTATCCTAAATATATTTACTAATGTGAGTAATTTCTTTTAAAAATTATACACACAATTTAACGGAACGAGACAGGCTTTTAAAACCATTCCATAGTATTACATAGAGATATAGAATATTTAAAGTCTCAGAGCTATTTTTAAAATCCTGGAGATAATGTATAATTTTTCATTAGTTCCTACTGATAATTTATTCATTTTAATTATGGATTAATAAATTAGTA
The DNA here is from genome assembly GCA_037834095.1 of Argya squamiceps. Taxonomy (NCBI): domain Eukaryota; kingdom Metazoa; phylum Chordata; class Aves; order Passeriformes; family Leiothrichidae; genus Argya; species Argya squamiceps. The sequence goes on along the minus strand of JBBMKD010000102.1, from coordinate 73,517,319 downwards.
GTTGAAATTAATAAAAAGCATAAGATTTTTTTTCCAAAGGAGTGAGAAGTTTGAAGAATTTAAACTAGTGTTCTGTGGAAGTAATTCTAAGATCTTTGAGAGCATAAATTTACAGATAAAACAATCTTAATTCATATGGAAAAACACAACATTAGGTGCTGAACCTAAACCTGGATTAATATGTATATTATTGCTGAAATGTTATAACCAGAAGAGTTTTGACATATTAGAGGACCAGATAGCCTCCAGAAGTTCCTTCCAAAGTCAACCTTTCTGCCCTTCTGGGGTAACAGAGACACTTAAAAACATGGAATTCAAGAATCACTTGATTTTTTTGCCAGGTTGATAAAGAGCATCCATGACAGTGAGTCACTCACCCAGGACAGTGTGTAATATTGTGTACTTAGATGTGTACTAATATGCTTTCTATTGTACCTCCATCTTTGCTTAACAGTCAGAAAAAAATTAATATTCAAAAAATAGTATTTTTTGTCCCTTATGATCAAGTGTGCTAATGAAGAGTATTGTGAAGTGGCATGGGGAAGGAAGGGAGAGAAAAGCTTCTGAGTATGTTAAGGTCTAAATTTTATTTCATGTATAATTTTCAAACTCTCTTCCTTCTGCATATTAAGAGGAATTCTGAAAGTTACTTCATCTGGGTTTATCACAAGATTTATGGTGCAGCAATGATAAAAAGCATAATTTCTAAATTACATGTTGACAATAGCATTGCAATCTACTTGATAGCATACCTTCTTTTATGCAGAAAAGGAGACAGATGTCATCAAACATGCCATGCTTTCATGGCTTATTCTGATGTAATATCATAACCCCACTTATGTGTGACCACAATCAAGTTAAAAAATTAAGTAGTTACCAAGTGTATCTAGTAGTGGAAAAACATAAAGATTATGTTTACTGTTGCAAACATACATGAACCTATGGCAAACTAATTGAAAGTTGCAATCAAAGAAATCATATTAAAGAAACCATGACCATATCCTGGAATTCTACTTATGTATTTTTCCCTTGAGTGTCCAGAAAAAACCTCAAATATAATCACTTACCAGTGCAGAATAAAAAGCTGTGTATAATTTTTTGCCATACAATTCCAGAAAAAAAAATAATAAAATGCATTCAATTATTTCCCTATTCTAAATTATTTAGCATGTTTACATATCATCCATCAAGAAATAGACCTAACTTCCACTATTTCCTTTCAGACCTTCATAAAAATATAAGAAAATAAAATAAATCCCTTTTTTTTATTGTCCTACCTAAGCTTCCCATTCTTGAATTGTAATTGCAAAAGACAAAGCAGGCTAATATCCAGCCTAGGAAATAAAACATTCAGAGTAATTTCAATTACAGTGATCATAGGCAAACTCATGCTGTCATTTTAATGTATGTTAGCTAACTACACTGCTACCTTGTTGGATCTAATCAGCAATAATGGGATGGGGAAACCAAGAGGCGTTACACAAGTTTTTTATTTCATTATCAGTCTCAGTGAAGGCAGAGACATAGAAGATGGTAAAACTCATGCCATAACAACAGAAGCCAAAGTTCTCTTTGTTACAAGGCCTTTTAAATCAATAGGCTAATGCTAAAATATTACAAGTGTCTACTTAAGCCAATCAGTAGACACTACACACACACCTTAGAGCATACAGGAGTTGTTTGTTCTATATTTTTTGCAGCTCAAAAATTTTCTATGCTCCAAATATTTCAAGGCCAAAAATTCAACTCTGTTTCAAGCCTCTATCTATGTAAGCCTATTGCAATGCTGTGAAAGTCCTCTGCTTTTTCAGTTCCCACAATTCCCCCTCTCAGTACAACCAAAAAAACACCTCTTTTGCTATCTTTTGTCAAATATTAACTACATTGCATTGCATAGTTCTACCATAGTACATCTTTTCTCATCTAGTAAAATAGCGCTACAAGTTTTCTACACAAAGTTACATTGCCAAACTTTAAAATCTTTCACTACCCTACTTAATATATATTTTGCTTTTTTTAAGGCAATTTTTCTGTTTGCTTTAAGCATTTTTATTTTGAACTACAGTAATTCTAATGCTGCAAAAGATCTGGTCTGTTCCAAGGACATAAGTCAAATCCTGTAGTGATTTCTATTTCTTGTTTTGATAAGAAATGCTAAAAGCTTATGAGCACTTACTCAAGCCAATCACTAAACACGACATGTACATCTTACAGCATACAATAGTTGCTTATTCTACATTTTTTGCAGCTCAAAAACTTTCTATGCTCCAAATATTTCAAGGCCTAAAATTCAACTCTGTTTCAAACCTCTATCTATGTAAGGTTATTGCAACGCTTTTAGAGTCCTTTGCTTTTTCAATTCCCACACTTCCTAGAACATATTCACTGAGCTTTTAGAGTTAGTAGACACAACATTAACCATAGTTTCAAATGTTGAAAGTTTGGGTGTCAATCAGTATTCAAAAAACTACTTTATCTGAAAAATATTTTTAATTACTTATAAGGTAAAATATTTATCTGAATTATTTTAAAGTAGATATTAAAGCTTCAATGTTTAATCAAACTTAGTAGGTGGGGTTTATTTCCCTAGCTTTGTAGAACAGTGGACGTGGGTTGCCCCTGTTCTGTGGTCCTGAGCAATCTAAAACATTATTTCAAGTCTAGATATCTAAAGAATAAATGTAAGGAACAAAGCCAAATACACTGAATATGTAAGAGGACAATGCCCCTCCTATTTAGTTCTTGAATGTAATTTGTGAAGGCTGTCAATAATGGCTATAATCCACCCCAGATCCGCTTTACATTCCAAGGATATATTTTGTAAATGGGAATGAAATAGCACAGGTATAAGCTCTGTGAAAGACTAGTCAAACTGTCTTTATTTCTTCCACTGCACTTTAATAAGTGTAATGGCCTTCAGTTCTTCCATTTAAACATAAAATCAGTAGATGTATGACCACCTCTAAAGGAGTAATTCTGAATAGCAGAAATCTGTATTGTAACCACTGGCTCACAGTGGGGGAAATAATTGGTGGTCCCTGAAAACACATGTTGACATGACTTTGACCTTAATTATGGACCTGATTTGAACTAAATGGAGCTGGTAATGAATTTCAGTCCTGGAAAGTTTCAAATGTAAGTCCATGGCTCTTTAAGGCCAATTGTGCCTCTAAGTTTACACTAAGGGAATATAAAAGCAATACTGCACCATCTGTGTGTGACTTTGACATGAAGTATTGTGCTGGGGTAAATTTCAAAAATCAAACCCTAATCTGAAGCCTGACTCAAAGAACCTCTGAGTAATTGCCAATGAATTTCAGAAGAAAAACAGGGACTTGGGCAGATGGCTCTTTTTCCCTTTCTTTTCAGATCTGCACTGAGCTTTTAAGAGAGCTTTGATCTTGTTACATTCAGATTAAGATAAAGGAGAGAAACAAGAAAGCTGATTTTCTACTTCCTAATGAATAAAAATATTAACTGACCTTATATTCCACTAAAAGTCTAGCAGTCCAGTCTTTAGTCTGTAGACTAAACAGCTCATACATAATATAGTTTTAGAGTATTTTTTAATGTTGTATTCTGCTATATTAATTTTTTTTTTCCTGAATGCTTACTTTAAAGTGAAAGCCAAACTGTAAGTGCTATTTTCTGGCTGATTTTTTATTACTATTGCTTCATTTTATCTTCTCCATCTTTTGTAATTATATCAGATCAGACAACTTTATGTCTGTTTGAGGCTACTGCAGTTGTTAAGCAATTATAGTTCTTCAGAAGACTAATAAGCATGTTAAATTTTTTTGAAATTTCATCATATTATAAAAATTAGAAGTAACATTCATATTTAACTGAAAGCGGAACCTCCAGTATCTGAGAGCCCTATTGCATTGTGTGGTATTATACCATACTTAATGAGATGTTATTTTATTTTAAATTTTAATTTTTATTTTATTTTAAATACTTCATGGCATTCTTTAATAATAAACTCTTTTTTTGCCCCTTAAAAATGTGGTGTCATTCTAAGGGAATGTGGTTTGTTAACGGCAGCATATTTGAGCGCTTTGATAGATACAATAATACATGTATATTCATCTCATGCAGACAACATTTGAAATACTTTCCATGAAGATAATAATCCTCCAATTTTACCCCTGACTCCAACTGAAGTTTTTAGGATAACAGGTATAATTTTTAATGGTTTCTTGATATTTTAAATTTAGATGTTTCTTGCCAAATTATCACAGGACTCTAGTAATGCTGCCAGAAACGTTTGAAAAAAAGATAAATCATGGATTGTTTTGCTGGTAGCTTTAAAGTAGTTCTAAAAGGCAGGTCAATGCATTTAACAAACAGAAGTTTAAATTCCCATGCAGAAACATGGTCTTAGCACAAAGTAAATATTGCAGATGATCCTAAGAGCCTTTGATGCTCTAATTTTTTAAACTTTGGCATTAATCTTGGGCCTGAAACCCTAGGTAGGAGGAATCTTAATTTTTTAATGTCAGAGATGTTGAAATCTATAGCTAAGCTAACAATATGAAGTATTTTTTCACTTGATGACTAAAAGCAGGCACTTTCGAAATATAGTTATATCTTATTAATATCTTATTAAATACCTTATTTATTTTGAATGTCTGCCTTAAGAGGAAATGACATTCATTCTCCAAAAACATGCTTTTTCTATTACTAATCAATTAATTTTTAAAAAGCAAAAAAACCCCAAAGACTGTTAAAATGCAATACATAGTAATGAAATATTCCTCCTTACATTATAGTAATATAGTAATGTCCGAAATGCCATATAATTTAATTGTGTTTCAAGTCAACAGAAAGACCATGCTTAAAAGGTCAAATTCCAATCATGACCTCACGCTTTTGAGATTCACTTTATCATTTTATGTTTTTTAATCTCTGATGTGTAATGTTTTTTGCATCTCCTCTATACACATTCCTTCTTCAAATGCATCATGTTAATATTTTCATTACAATGAATATGTTCCTAGCAAGAATGTATGTCTTAATTTTCACATTATTTGCAAGAAGCCAAGAAAAACCTGAACAGCCTTTTTAGTGAGTTTGTTCCATTTTCAATTTTCTTTAAAATGAACATTTACAAGATAAATACACCATAAAACCTTCATATACACTCTATCTTTTTAGATGTAATGTGTTTTGATTTGTTGGCCATCTTCTCTTTTATCCTCAGAGGTTGTAATAGCCGCGGTAGCAGGGTACATGAGCAGCCATTAGAAAAAGAACACTGAAAAGGTCAAAGTAGCACTATACTGTTCACTTTTTACACAGTGTTTGTTGAATTAAAAATCTCATTCTTGCTGTAATGGGCATTGCTGAAGGAAAAAGTGCAAAAGTAACACAATCTAAAAAATCCCAATCCTCATGAGGTCTAGTTAGTACCATTTCAAACAAAAGAAACTACACTGCTTTTGACTTGAACTTTATGTTGTTTCCTACAAAAACCTTTTTGCATTTCAATGAAATCAATTTACATTGCAATAACAAAGCACAAATATGAAAGATATAACTGCAACAAAGTTTCTTACACATATAGAACATTAGGTTTCATAAATGAGTAGTAATTTTTTTTTGTATGTTTGGTTAAACAACATTCTACTTATAAAATATTCCTGAATATTCATATGGTAATTTATATGTCTTTATACTTTTGCATATTGATTTCCTTCCTTTATATAACAAAAATCAAACTGATGTTTGCCTGCATTATCCTGTTTGGATTTACCTATAGCTATGAAGAAATTTATGTACAATTAGTTACATAAGAGTATTCCTCATCTTAAGAACAGCTACCTTTCTAGTCTTAATATTGATTTCTTAAGTAGTAAGGAAAACTCAGTCCTTTTTATTTGTGTCTTTGTTTGTTTCTATGTATGTTTCAATTCCACACAGACATAGACAGACTCTATCCCTAAGTAGTTTTGATGGGCTATCAGTTGGCAGAGGCGGAATTTAAATTTTCACTGCCATTGGCTCAAGTTTTCTTTGAAGAATATTCATCTCATTCTACTTAGCAGTATTTCAGCGGCAATGTATTTTGTTCTGGCCTAAAGCCTAGAAATATTTAAACATATGAGCAAGATAATTAGAACATTTCAAAATCTGCCAAATACCAGTGGCTTAAACTGGCCAATTTTTTTTTTTACCTATTGCAAGACTTTGCATTATGTTATTAGCACAGAACTGTAGCAACACTTCACTTTTTTACCTGCCAAGGTTCTAATGAGATATTAATTTCAGAAAACATTTTAGTACATTTTCAAAATAGCAGAAACAAACCAGACATTTGCTAGAGTAAACAGTAAGCTATCACAGAAAAGTGCAATATACCCAATTTCAAAGCATGAGAATAATTCTGTTATGAATAAATAAACAAGCTGTCCTTATTGCCAGTAGTTCCACTCAGCATCATTAAACAATTTTAAAGTAACTGCATAAGTGTCAGACCCTTAGAGTTTTTGTCTATGATCACACAGAAGCTCAAATCATGCAGAAAATTGAAAGTATGAATATTTCTGAACTTCAGCAAGCCTTCAACAAAAGATAAAAAAATCAACCACAAAGCTAAAATTCTATCTCTAATGTTCATTTTTGACATTGGTGTGGACAGTTATATCATTAATAGTTCACTGATGATTTGCTCATGAAGGGATATTAACATGGGTCACAGCCTTGGCCTCTAATGTTCCAAGTCAGCTTTCTGAAATGACAGTGTAATCCCATGTGGAGATACACTAAAACTTTGCAGAAGATTTTGCTCAAATAAAATCTATAAGATAATTCCACCTACAAGCAACAGCTGTTTGTCTCCCACTGATTTTGGTCTTACACTAATTGCTGTGCTAACAGATTGTTGATTATTTCTGAAGTTCAGAGAGTGTGCAGAAGGAAAATGATGATTACTAACAAATCTGAAGGCAAAAAGTTGGAGAAAAAATGATTTTAAATTACATTGGAAATTTCTTAAATAGTACCTGGGCACTTTTTAGAAAGTACCACTGCTCCATCCTGTTCAGTATTGTAAAAGGGTCCTAGCAATCAGGGGAGGTGTGTTTATTAAACTCCTCTGGAGAACTGCTGTCTTATGCATTGCTAAAAATTTCTATCTGCCTAAATTTATATTGCTTTGTATATGGTATTTTAACTATCACAGGAAGTTTACAGGCTGAGAAGCAGTTTAACAGCTTGCAAAATCGAAGAAAAGCTTTGGCAAGGTTGAGAAATCCTTTTTATCCCAGGTTAATGTGAAAGAATACAAGGTAAATTTTCAGCAGTGGGGCTTGTCCAGAGAGAAATGTGTTCTAAAAGAGCCTAGTTTTAGGCTACAGCTACAACTTTCATACTGGTACTGAGCCTGTTGAAGAAAGACCTGTTCCAGATCTCTGTCCCTCTGTGGAGCAGTTGTTAAGGGTTTTTGGGGTCTGTTAACGATGCCCATTTCCAGTTTTAAGGATTAACAGTGCTGATGGGAAACAGACTGGTTCAAACTAAAAATCCTCTCTGGGACTGAAGTATAAAGGCTATAAATTGTAGACAAAATATGTATGAAACAAATAGCCACTGTAAATAACCACAGTGTATTTTATGGATTATAATCAATAGTGGAATTATTAAAAGAAATCACTACAAGGGTTCACAAGGTGATATGGCTCAAATTGAAGTCACATGACATCACTGAGAGTTTCTAGATGATTTCTCATCCTGCACTTGACTTGTTCTAAAAACTAGGTACGGTTTATGAGTGGTGACATGTACAATCCATGTAATCTGGAGTACTTCCATTTCTGAATGTTTTTTTCTCCCCCTTTACCCCAAAATATTGTGCCTTCTCTTTCTCTGCAGCTTTGGCATAAGATCTTACAAATAGCACTGACTGTGATCTCATTCAGAATGTTAGACTAAAAATTTTTAAACTTCTGACCAAACAATTGTGTGAGAAGCATATACAAACTTCCACTACCAGACAGTCTTCTTATGTTTGTCCAATTACTGTGCCTTCTTTCAGTACCTCTATGCCCTTTTCATTTTTCCGCCTCTATTAAAAATTGTAAAGGGACAAGACAATCTCAATTTGGTTTTTAACTAAAATACAAGTTACATTTGTATTAAAAGTAATGAAACATACAGTACAATGAAGGAATACTTCAGAAACATTCTTTTACATCCTGTTTACCTTGTAATTAGCAAATAATTCTTCTCTTCTTTTTTCAAAAGCATTAAATCCAACCCTTTTTTTAATAAGTCTACACAGTATTTCATCATTTATTTCAGCATTTCCAGCTAATATCAATTAGCTGACTAACTCTAAGTATATTACATTGAATTATATGCTCTAAAATCAATAATTAAAGTCACTGAACTTATTTAATATCCAGTAGAGAATTCATTACACTTCATCAAAGGCATTTTTTCAGTATGTTCATGAAAGACTATTGGAAAACAGCCTGAAAGCCCTGCTAACATTAAGACCCAACTAGTAAAGAACTAATCCAATGTTGTTAATTTTTTCTAATATCAGGATATTAGAATAATGCATCAACAAGTGTTTTTCAAATATTATATATCATATTAGTATAACTGTCTCTTCAACTAAATTTAATGAAAATGTGCTTCTCTATAAATAATTTAGAAAGAATGATTAAGCCAAATGTAAAAGGAAAATGTTTCCTATCAGCATAGAACTGGGATACAGTATTACCATCCAATCCATTGGGCTAAACTGTGATTCTGAATCCAAGTGATACAAGAAAGCAAGTCTAAGAATAAAATGCAGGTGACATAGAGAGGCTTTTAGAATGCTAACCTAAAAAATGCTGCCAAATTTCCTTCCAAAATACAATGCATTTACTCTCAGTATCTTCTTTGAATTTAAATTTAGGCCTGTTTTTTATATTTCTGATTTTTCATTTTTCCACTCTTTCTGCTCATTGAAATTCCATATGTAGGTTAAAGGATTTTATAAACCTAGTGGAACTTGCACCAAATTCATAAAAAGGTTTTAATTAATTATACTTTTGTGTACAGAATGACTGTAAAAGGACAAAGTTTATGTTCATAATGATTTATGCTTGCAAGATCATGAAGCATGACCATAACTGTGATAATTTTAATCTGACAAAAGTGTAAAATCAAAAGAAGCTGAGATGTTTTTCCCAGCCAAAGATCCACTTTTGTTGTAAAGCAGGAATAGAAAATGTCATCTCTTTTGTAAAGAAATACGATTTCTTGCTGAAATCTGATGAGAAATCTACAAGGAGAAGACCATTTTTACTAACAGAGATTAGTAAGTTTTATCTGGAAATACTGAAGAAAAGGACTGCAACATCTTCCCCTATGACATGTCTTTTCAATTTTCTCATTGAATCAAGTTCAAAATACACCAGAAGCAGCTAAGAGAAAAAAAAGAGAGGAAAAAAAAAAAAAAGAGAGCGCGAGAGAGAGAGAAACTAGGCTTTGTAAGACAGCATTAAAATAACTTAAAAAAGCAAGAATCTGGAAATGTTCACAGGGTGTTTTAAGATACAAACCAAATTAGAATGAGCCAGTAATGTTTACAGGTGAAAACACTGAGCTATCATCAATGCTTTGAATACTTTGAATAGTTTATAGTTTTATAGTTGCACAATTTCTAAAGATCTCAGGGTTTAGAATATGACTAAGGTAATTTACCTCCCAATATGCCATTAAATTTAGCAGTTCTTAATGATCACATATAATCCATTTAATTCTGGTGAACTGCAGCAGTGTAAGTGAAAATTGATGGAAGACTGATATAATTATACCCTACCAATAACGAGATTATTTTAAGAGGCTGTCAAAAAGATTAAAATGTAAGAATTTTATAAAACCATCCTGGAATAGTACTTAATAGACATATTTCTTTGTTCAAATAAAATTCTTTTCTTCTTTTCTTAATTTAAAGATAAAATAAAATAACTATAAAGAGAGCTAAACAATTAAATAACAGTGTTGTCTGTCAAAACAAACATATAGAATCTTAGAGTCATAGTATGATTTGGGTTGAAAGGAACCTTCAAAAATCTTGTTCCAACCTCTCTGATTTGAAATAGTGTCTTCAAATTTATCAAGTTAGTTAAAGCCCCATCCAATCTGGCCTTGAACATTTCTAGGGATAAGACATCTACAGCCTCTAAGGACGACCTGTTCAAATATTGCACAACCCTCGATGTAAAAAAAAAAAAAAAAAAGTCTTCCTTTTATCTGGTATAAATCAATCCTATTTTAGTTTAAAACCTTTATTCCTTGTCCTGTGACTAAGGACCTATTATAAGGCCACACTTCAAATCCTGTGTCTGGTTGCTGGCCTCTCACACTGGGAAAGACATTAAAGTGCTGGAGGGTGTCTAGAGAGGGGCAACAAAGCTTGTGAACGGTCTGGAGTGCAAGGCTGATAAGAGGCAGCTGAGGGATGTGGGGCTGTTTAGATGCAGAAAAGGAGGCTCAGGGCAAACCTTATCACTCTTTAGAACTACCTGAAAGAAGATTGTAATAAGATCAGTGTCAGTTTCTTCTCCCAGGTAACAAGTGACAAGAGAAAATGCCCTCACATTGCGTAAGGAGAAATTTAGATTGGATGTTAAAAAAATTTCTTTGTAGCAAGGACTATCAAGCATTGGAACAGGCTGCCCTGGGAAGTGGTTCAGTGACCATCCCTGCAGTTGGACATGGGACTTAAGGACATGGTTTAGTGGTGAACATGGTGGTGGTACTAGGTTGATGGTTGGACTTGATGCCCTTAAAGGTCTTTTCCAGCCTTAATGATTTTATTATTCCATTATTCTATATACACTTGAGAAATCAACTTGCTAAGATGGCCATGTGTGCTTCACCTGTACCAATTATTAGCTGTTTATTTCCTAAAATTAAATCCAGGTTCATGCTCTTCAATGGAAGTACCTTGAGTTTCAGTGATAATTCATATCATGTAATCAAAAATCCCTTATCCTCCATCTGATTTTTATGCCTAAGTGTATCACCTGGCACTGAAATATAAAAGTTCAAAACAAATGTGTAAACAACAGGTACTCTCACTCTATTATCCATGTTTCCTAAGGTAACTTTCTCATTCTACTCTATAATTCCAGCCCATGGCTATACCACCTTCAGAGGAAAGGTGATTGCCTTTGGAGAAGACAAAACAGAATGTGGGAAGTATATGAAGATTTAGTCAGTTGGGGTATCCTGCTGAGTCATTAGTTGAATTTCATATCAAATCTCTCCTAGAGAATAATGTCAGTCTATTTGACTTATTGTAGCTGACAGATGAATATGTAAATATGTATAGGAATTACTAGAATCTGAAATGTTATTTTGGTACTTGCCTTAAAAACTAAAAAATAAGAATTAATATATTATGGTCATATAAAATGCATGTTTCTTTTGTAGGATCAAGATTTTTTTTTCTATGAAAGCAATTAAGTATTCAAATTTCTTAGCATTGTATGTATGCAAAATACTGAATTGATTATCACTACATTTTTTACATGATCTTTTCACCTTTAATAAAAATATCTGTATAGATGTGTGTCATAATTATGACACAGTTCTAAGAAATAAAACTGGACACAGGAAGTAAAAGTGAAACTTTTTTTAAAATTCATTAGAAAGGTGTTTTATCTTTCAATTACCTAGGTATGATGGCTCACAGCACTTAAATGTAATAACACAGTTATTTTCATCACAGTTGCCAAATATTTTACAAAAAATATAAATAATCAGAAATAATGAAAGGCTTAATTATCTAAATCTCTATTTGTAATTATTTTTCCAGCTGCTGCTGTCTGCTTGTCAGACAACTGAGAAGGAGGGGAGGAAACAAAGCTACTGGTGATCTTTAAGAACTCAGATACCATGATGGCAAAGTGGTAGAATAATTAGTGTAAATAATAATAAGTAGAGTATAAAAACTTTAAAAGTAGTGAGTAAAAATAACATAATAATGAATGGTGTGTAAAACTAAGAGGGCTTTTTTTACTACTCATCATTCCAGTATTGTTGTGCATTACTAAGTGTACGCTACTAGAGATTGTGAACACATGTAAAGTTGTGGGGATTGCCATAACTAAGGTCTTGCACCTGGGTCAGGGCAATCCCAAACACAAATATAGGCTGAGCAGAGATTGAGAGCAGCCCAGATGAGGTGGACATGGGTTTGTGGTGAATGAAAAGTTGGACATGAGCAATCAATGTTGGCTTGCAGCTCAGAAAGCCAACTCTGCAACAGAAGACATGTGGCCAGCACATCGAGGAAGATGATTCTAGCCCTCTACTCTGCACTCATGAAACCCCACCTGGAATGCTGTATTCAGCTCTGGGGGCCCCAACACAAGCGCACGGCAAGTCCAAAGGGGAATGACAAGGATGATCAGGGGACTGGGGCACTTCCCCTGTGAAGATGGGTTGAGACATTTGGGGCTGTTCTGCCAGGAGAAAAGAAGGCTCTAGGAAAACATTCTAGCAGCCTTCTGATACCTGAAGGAAGCCTACAAGAAAGTTGTATATTGATATTTTACAAGAACACGTAGTGAGAAGACAAGGGGCAATTGCTTCAAACTAGAAAAGGGTAGTTAGATTAGATGCTATTAAAATTCTTTACTGGGAGGGTGGTGAGGCTGTGGAACAGGTTTCCCAGAGAAGGTGAAGATGTCCTGTCCCTGGAAGTGTTCAAGGCCAGATTGGATGGGGTTTGAACAACCTGGTCTAGTGAAATTGTCCCTGTTCACAGCAAGGGGGTTGGAACCAGGTGATCTTTAAGGCCCCTTCCAAAACACACTTTTCTGTGTTTCTATGATCAATATTATAGAAAGGTTTATAGAGATTTGTGTAAGAATGGGTCACATTTCACTTATGACGAAAAGCAGAATGTGACCTTTTCTTACAGTGGAACTAGGGTATCTCTTGTGAATGCTAATAACTAGACAACTCATTGGTCATTACTAGATTAATTAAGACATGTGCAATTCTCAAATTTGTAAAAATGTTAGCTGAAGTATGCAATAATCAAATGAGTGTATTTCAAACATTTTCCACAGGATCCGAACTAGTGTGATTTAATATTTTTAATCTGTGGTCTGGAAATAAACATGAAAATCATCACTGGGAAGATTTATATGTGCCATAAAAATTAGTGGAATGAGACATAATGCAGAAAACACACTCAGAAAAAACCCGTCTGGATTATTTGATAAGTGATGCACTTAGATAGCATTTACTTTGTACAGTAATATTACAATTATAAATCTTGAAAGATGGAATGCAAGTCATACTTACTCAAAGAATGACTGCTTCTTATATGGAGAATTTGCTTTCTTAGAAGGATTTGGGAAACTGGTTGATGCAGTTTACAGCTCTGTAGCCCATCTGCAGGGTAAAATATTGCATTAATGTAATGGTAAACCATGAATTGTTAGAGACTGGTACAGCAGGATGGACTAGAACAAGCTTGGTGGACACTAGAACAAGTAAATCACGATTATATGGTACTTTTTAATTCTATTTGGAATCATCTGAGGGGCCATGCACTTCTTTCCTTACCTTATCTCGTGGGACATTTGCCACTTGTGACAAGGAGGGTTCCATCTAATTTGCACAGTTACCTTGTAAAGTCTTACTGTCTGTGCAAATGGCCTGTTCCTGATGGGCCTCATTCTGTGAGAAACCTTGTTATAATGCATCCTGGGAATAAAATACAGAGCAATATTACAATGCTTGAGTGTGAAGTGACAGTGATTCTGAAAAGAATGTAGAGGTCATAACAAGTAAACCTGAATATGACATAGCAAAGACTTTGTATGATAATGTGATATTAAAAAAAAAAAAAAAAAAAAGGAGAAGTCAGCTTTATGAGTAGGGATATGCTGACCTTCTGATGACCCCCACACATGCATCTTTGGAATGGATTTTGGGACATTATGTTTTTGTATAGTATCCTTAGTTTAAGAGAGTGTTGAAAAAACGTGATTCATAAAAGTGTCATGACAGTCAGTCTCTAAGTGAAGAAACTTTTCATTGAAGGATGGAGAGAAAACAGTTTCTAATTTCTAAAGAAAAGCTTAGTTGCAATATGCAAACATATCTATGAAGAAAATGTGCTAGAGTACTACAGTATTTCATTTATCAGAAGAACTTTTCAAAAGCTTATTTTCTTAAATGTCTGTTTGCACTACTGCACTATTTCACCCAAATAATAACTCCAGTTTCAAGGTCATGTCTTTTTAACCCCTCCTGGGTAGCCATGATCTCAATACTGTTTTCAAATGCCATGTAATTTAAATGCTGCAAACAATGGAAATGCTGTAACATGGTCTTTATCATTGCTCCCCACCTGTGTTGTTTAAGGAAGTCATATCTACAAGTCATTGGTCATTTCTTTGGGGTGAATTCACATATGCAAGATTGCTTTCTTTTCCTTTTTTTTTTTTTTCATTTTCTTTTTTTTTTTTCATAAACATCCATCTGTTCACATAGATTCCACAGATTGCGCTTGTGGTTCTGGCTGTCATAGAACAAGGAGGCTTAGCAAGTATAGCTAATACACTTTAAAAGTAGTTTGAAAGTGATTTAAGAACATGGAGAAATGTGTAGGCTCCAGGCAATCTTGTACCTTAGAGAATGTACCCATCCCAGAGCTGTAAACTCCAATAAATCATATTGTGAACATACTGTAAACATTTCCAATGTTCCAGCTGGCAAAATGTATTTTCATGCACGCAACACACACCCTGTTCCAGAGTGGTTGTTTTTGTTTTGACCAAAAGGACAGAATTACTTTTTAAACAATGTTTAGGTTCTGTGTTGCATTCTTTGCCTTCACTTACTGTACTGTACTGTGTTTTTGTCAGAATCACATCATCCTCAGCTGAAAAACAGATTATTAACAACTAGAATAAATATGTACAGAGAAGCAGTTAAAACATGATACAAACCAAAAATAAAACCATGTTCCACTTAAGGTCAATCAGATTTAGTTAGCAGTCGTGTGAACATAAATAAGAATTAATATTTATAAAGATTGCTGTCCTTCAAAGGTTCAAGTTTCTCAGTGAAAAGATCCAGATGTTCTTTCGTTAGTGGCAATGCAGCAAAATGGAACTTCATAGCTTCTATTACCTCTTGGACTAAAATTTAATTGGTGAGTGACTTTTGATTTTGATTCATTATTTACAGATTCTGACACATACAGGGTTTTAGAAGGTATATGTATTAGAAACAAGATAAAGGATAAAATTAATGTGCAGTAGAAATGGGGATACTATAATGAAATCGAAGGGAGAATAAATAACAGGAACACAAATGTGGTTCACCTTGGCGCATAGAACTGAGTGAAGGAAAGAATATGTTAGCTCTTGCTGCCCCTGCTTGGCAATGGAAACCATTTCAGCACCACTAGGGCCATCAGTCCCAGATAACATCACAGAAGGCAACTACATTGTCAGTCTTCATTTACCCTTGGTAAATCCATGTTGACTGTTCCCAGATGCCTTATTGTCTTCCTTGTGCTCAGAAACATGCTGCCAGAGGATTTTTTCTATGATTTTCTCAGGGTCAAGAGGGAGGCTGAATTGCTTGTAGTACCCTGGCTTTTTGACATTACAACATTTGTGTTTTCCAAACATTACGGACATGGTCCGAATCTCCATGACCTTACAATGAAGATAGAAAGCATACCTGATTAAAACATCTACGTGCTCCCTCAGTACTGATAAATGTAGCCCATTTGGCCCCAGGAAATTGTATAGACTGAATTCAGGAATATAATTTCTCCCTCAATCCTACTCCTCAACTGAAAGTTATCCTATTTGAGCCTGCATCTAACTAGAGAGGTCTTTAATGGTGATACGTGAGCTAAGTTTCCAATGGAGAGTTTGTAGTACTCCCAAATCACTCCCCCGTCACCCTGCTGGAGAGCTTCCATCAGTCCACTGTGTGTTCTACTTACCTCACTGCAGAGAATCAGGCCCTCACATCACAGTTCCCAGTTTACTGTTCTATTCCTGAGCTCCCTGCATGTGCTTCTTTTCTGTGGATCCCAATACAAATGTCCTGCAAATCCACATTCATTACCTCCATATTTCAAGGGATCTAATCTTTCTCCTCCAGGGAAAATGTTTCAATCAACAGCAGAACAGAGGTTATGCTAGGAAAGTGTAATTTCTGATAAATGCTGAGTATGTCTGGTGCCCAGGAATCCCATCGATTTTGAGCTTACATACAATGTCTCATGGTCTGAAATACATTGTGATGGAAGACACTGATAAAGAAAGAGAAGAGGAACCCAGCAGACAACTGCCAGAGAACTAGAAATCTTGCTTTTTATTCTGCGTCACAGGGCACCAGAGATCATTGCAGTTTGTCTTGGATCACTGGAAGCAAACATCTGCAAGGTGGGATTCAAATTACAGAGTGAGAAAAAATGTAAATTACTTCTCTCAGTCTCTGCTTTGTCACAAATGGTGCAATCCTAGGCAGCACTTCCTCTCCAGCTTAATTGCACAGCCCCCAAGAAGTGCTGTGGCTTTGTCCTGTCACTGTCACTTCTGTCTTGCTCTTCATGCTATGCCCTTAGCCCTTGTGTTAGTTGTCAGTATCCTCTGCTCCCCGCTCACGATCTGTCATATCCAACTGAGCTCATGTCCTTAGCTGAACTTTACCTCTTAACTGGCCAGGCCTGGAAAAGAGTGCCACCTCTTACATCTGACCACATTTCACAAAGTTGGATACAACTGTTTTTTTATGAAAAACTCACCTTAATGTAAATAGGCGTCAAATAATAGATGTCTAGGAAACATTATATGCATGAGCTTATGTAGAGAAGGTACAAACAGGATATGCTGGAGATAGTGAATATGCATTTAAGCAAAGATTTTCAGAAATTACTTGTTGTTCCCAATAAATAGAATTTAAATAGTCAGCATCTACCCTTGATCCAAATATTGTGTGTCACTATCTTCAGTCAGGGATTCAATAGTAAATCAGAGGAATGGTTTTCACAAACCCAAATATACATACCCCATCTTTTTGAGATTTTCTTGTATTTTCTTTTCAGTGAATCATCAGTTTCATCTTATGATTTCCATAAGAATATAAGACCCAAAGGATTTGCTTCCCTGTGCATCAGTAGCATATTAGTTTGTCAATGTTTGTACTAAGCTTTAAAATATAACTGCCAGCTAATATAATATGAGTCCATTAGAAATAATAATATTTGAGAAACAGTTTAATGTAAATGTTATCTCCTGATTTTTACCTTAATCTAAAGAATGTTAAATATGCAAATAATATTTTTTGTTAGAAAATGTCAGCCAAAAATTTAAGACTATATTTGTTTAAAGTTAGATTCATACATATTTAATTCTACTGCACTATATGTTGTGCCTACTTAATGTAAAAGATATTTTAACTTTGTTTTTTTCAAAGTGCTCAGCTCTTACAACTGATTTCTCTTCAACTCAAATTCCTCATTCTCAGCAGTTTAAATACAAGTGTATGTATTTAGTGTCTTGTAGATGAAAATATACAGAACCCTAATTTTATGGGGTCAGTTTTCAAACTTTCTTGGTATGGGATATTAAAATTATTTAGAAATGTTCATTGGCCATCTGCAAACCCGCAAGTGTACCATATTTCATAGAGTAAGAAAATCTGTAGCTTTTTTCTTTCTATGTAGCTGAGAAACATTACTTGCAAGTCACCTTAAATTTAATCATGAATTGCAGAGAAAGTATTTTGAATCTCTGAGATAACTTGCTGCCAAAATACTGTTTACATTGACAATTTAATACAATGGAAAAAAGATGGTTTTCTATTTAGCAAAATTTAGGACCTGATCTAGATGGGAATTTCTTCCACAATAGAGCTCACAAAAACTGTCAGGCAGCAGGTTATGTAGCATTGCCAGTGAAATGAAATTTTGAAAGGTAATACACCTTTGCCAAAAGTTAATTGGACACTCTGCATAGGTTACTTCTCAAGGAGGAGGTTTTCATCTTATATATAGCAGAAAACTACTGAAGCTTGATGATTTCATTAGTACTGTGAACATTCTTAGTGTTTATCCAGCATGGATACTTATATTATCAAAGCATCATTACATCTGAGGATTGAGTTATTCTTTAAGTGTTTGAAGAAGTAAAATAAGCTTAAATGGAACAAATTTAGAAGCAGCCAAGTTCCTTCCTTTCCAGTCACACAGAGAAGCATGTAACAAGCATCACACCTTGTCCAAAATGTCCACCTTTTCAATATTGATGGAAAGTTAGACATGAAGGTGTATCCCCCCAGTTTAAACTGATAAATGAAAAAATCAATCAATTATAGGAGGGTATGTAAGACAGTTTATTTTTTAATTACCTTCTTGTTTTTTGTTTGTTTGTTTGTTTGTTTGTTTTAATAGTTCCCAGGTAATAAATTAAAATGAAAAGCTTTGTCAATAAGAGAGAAGGGACTAAAGCCTTTGTTGTCTCCAGCATCAGTGATCACATGAAGACTGCACTCTGTCCTGCCTGTTGGCATATTGTTTGATGAGATTTTCCCACAACACCCATGGGGTTTTAAATTTTAATTAAAAGTTTTCTGGTTCCTTTCCCATGATATCACAAAAGTGAGCTCTCACACTTTAGTAGATTACTTCTCAAACAATTGCAGAATATGAGAGAATATTCTGGAGAGAGTATCCTGAATCACTAAATCATCTTAACTGAATTCTCATTATTGATATTCATCCTATTCCTTTTTTGAATCAGAATAATCACTGTGCATTACTTGTCTGTTCTAAAAACTGAATACATAAGAGCTGCCTCTGGTATCATCTGCATTGGGGCTGAGGTTGACATCGCAAACAGTAAAGGGAATGGCTGATGTGCCGTGGCCATGGAAGTTCACAAAACCAAAGTCTTTTTATTCACAAAGTTGTGTTTAACATGTTTTGAGATTTCCTCACCAAATCTTGATGTTTAAATGTATGCTTTAAATTAGGATTATATACAGACATATAAATGAAATTGTACAATCCAATAAATGAACATATAGAATTAAATATGTAATATATACCGTATATAATATAAAACATAGTGGAAATTACTAAAAATTTGCATATGAAATCCAGATGAAATGTAAATTGAAAAGAAAGAACACAATCAATTAACTCTAAAGAGTAAGAAAATAGCTTCTAAAATATAGAGAAACAGCCTATGTTACTGTTGTAAAGCCAGTTTCACTCATGCAATACAGTTGAAGTCAGTAAGTCTGCATTAAAAATAATCCCTCTACACTCAGGGATATTATAACACATAGCTTGGAAATTTTTGACTATTAGTGAAATGCAGATTCTCGGTAATAAAGCACATTGACCAGTGAAGCATTTTATTAAGGGTTCTGATGAACTGTTTTCTCCAGAAATTTATAATATTTCTGCATCCAAAATAAGAGCTATTTCAGATAATTTATATTACTTATACTGGAACTCAGTCTAGATATAGCAAATTTTTATGGTGCTCTAAAGAACTCAAGAAGTTTCTTGCAATCTTTTTACAGTGTTTATTAAATTATCAGAATAAAACTACAAAGTGGTGTGACGTCTTGATATTATAAAAATAATAATTGACTTTTTTTCATACAGTAGTTACAGAACAGTATTACTTCATATTTTATTTTTCCCTGGGTAATTTTAATTCTAGATAAAATAGCTAATTTTTCTCCCTAGGTTATTTTCTTTTAGTTTTTGTACATAAATCTTGTTATTTTCTTGAAGTTAGGCTTTATGTATATTTCTGACTTTACTAGACTAAGATCCACTCCTTGAAAGAAAAAGATTTAATATGTTTTCTCACCTCTGGCATTTGAAAGGATGTCTTACATATGTCAGATATTAAGGAATGTAATTTCAGAACCAAGCATTACTCTTTTAATATTCTGATAAAATCTAGTGATGCAGTCAAATGTGCCAGTAAATAAAGAAACTATTAGTACCCATAGGATTTTATTTGTAATGTAAAAAATAATACTAATTTATGTCAGTGAGGCAGTATCAGGCCCATGCATGTTTGATAGAATTCCATTTAAATCAGTGAGTTTCTCAGATTTTAAGTGCCCCAAATAGGATCACACTATCATATGATAATCTAACACATTTTTAAATCAGTGGAGTTACAACATGAAGAATAAAATTATGTAAGAGTTTTTTGGTTTTTTTTTAATTTTACACCTTGGCAGCTATCTGATTATCGTGAACTGATAGCTAGAGACTCATTCAGCACTTTACTAGTCAATTCATTTTGATCTTATTTTTGCACCTAATGGAGATGTTAAGTTTTTTGTCACATTGTCATATACTTGTATCTCTCATCTGACAGCCACATGAGACATTACAAGCTGAATAGCTCTGAAAATACTCTAAAAGTACATTTTTGAAACATTCAAGAACCAGTCACTGTCTTTAGGGCATAATTTCATTCTTTCCCTTTAGGTGATAAAGGAGGTGCCTCAACTGCATGGGAGACATGATCAGCTGGGGGAAAAAAAGTCACCCTTTCAGTAACTTTGTTTTGTTGATTCTTCATAAGTAACCTGCGGTAGTAAAATTGCAAAATTGAATTGCAAAGTTAATGGAGATACGCCTGTAGCCTATGCAATGCCTCTCTGGTTGTTGCTAAACAGAAATTGATGCTATTTGTTATATTTTCATTGTTACATACTCGGTACATAGCAAGTGATAAGAAAAAGACTGAAAAACACAGAAATTATAATTTTATGGTATTTTTAACATTATAAGAAATTTTCAGGAACTGGCTCAAAGTATGTGTAAATTTCACCATCATGTTTTTGGTTACACGTAAATGCCAGAAGAAGAAAGGATGGGTTTTTTTGAATGTAAGCAAGTCATACAAAAGTTGAGAGGCAACATTAAAAAAAAAATCATTCTGAATATCTTGTAGGTATGTCAATATGGGCTTCATGTCTTTTTTTTTCTTTGCCCTGCTTAGATTTGTTAATCATAATGTAGATATACTGAGTAATTTTCAGGTATATTTATCTTTTAGGAATACAGTAGAGAAAATAGAAATATTTATATCTTCCTTTTGAAAAAGATTAGTATTTGCTGTTTGCTTATGTGTTGATTTCCTGTTTAGGGCAAAGTGCATCAAATTAAATTCTGGAATTTATAAAATTATAACTTATGAGGTCCCTGTAGTTGTAGAACAGAGTTGGCTGCAGCAGCATTCAGACATGCTCGTCCTCCTTTATGAAGCAGCTGGCCCTCACTCCACCACGACAAAAACAGTGCTATGCTTCTGAATGAATTGAAACTCTTCAATTTTGTTATGAACTTTGCACCTAAATACTTTTTCTTTTTTCCCCAAAAAATTTGAATATGTATTTTTTAGTTTCAGTCTCTGCTAATTTAAAAATAGGATTTCCTGAATAATCATAGCAATGCTCTCTGTCTGCTAGGTATGCTGATTTCAGTTAGCAGTTCATGGAACATCAGCAAAATCTGGCAAATTGTCATGGACATTTTGGAAGCCCTCAATGCTCTGAGTCTGACACTTTTTTTGATTCCTGTTTTAAAGTAATCCTGGAGTTGACTGTTGAGTTTCAGTTTGTTAGGGAAAGTGTCTTGTCTGATTTAGGCCTTCTATATGGATTTTGTGCCTCCAGTGGTGATAGGAGTGGATTTTGCTTTAATTTTCTTTGGATATAACAATGGAATTAGAAGTTACTTGGGTAGGTCTATTCACTTTTGGATGAAATGTCTGCAGTCTCACAGCTTTAGATATTAGTTTGATTATTTGCATTCATACAAATAATAAATCATGAAGCACATGAATTCAGGAATTCTCTTTAAGCAACAAAAACACCCTAAGTTAAAGCCTGCACTGAGGGGAAGAAAATCCTGTGGTGTTGATGTTAAGCAGAATTTGGAATAGTATGTTAATATTGGAAGTTTTGACTGTTCTTCCCTTTAAAACTTTGGCTAGTGAGTGCCAGCTGGTACACAATGCACAGGTTAGACTGGGATGAACATTGTTCACAAATATTCCAGTCTCTTCTGTTTCTGATATATGCAGAATCCACTGGGGAATCACTTTAGGAATAATTAAAATTTTAGAAAGATAAAAATCTTACAAGTTTATGCTAAGTACTCATGACAGTAGATACAGTAAAAAAAGCATGCTGATGCTTTGATGACTGGGGAAAAAAGCAGATTCAGTGTAGAGGGGGACTTGCGAATTCACAAACTTATGCAGCTAGTAGAAAAAAAAAGACTTTATCATCAAAACTGGTAGCTTTCATCAGACAGCTCTGCTAGGAGTGTAAGACACGCTATAACACTGCTCTCAGAGATGTAAATCCTTATAATTGCTATGTTGTTGAGCCCAGTTTGCTTATTTGCCTGTCCATGGAGTTTGATTCTTGCCAAAACCACTCCTCCACTCTTTGTTGCTAGAAACAAACCACATCTGTCTCTGGATGGCAGTTCAGTCCTTGAGAGCTGTATACCAATGAGGAAGAATAAAAAGCCCTTGCAATATTTAGAAGCAGGCTCTGTTCATTCAACTCAGAAAGCCGAGAGATGTAATTACAAAGCAGGTGATCGACTGCTACGTATGCTGATCTTTAATCAACACATACTTGAAACTAGAAACTCATAGTACAAGAAAACTATTAGTTAGTTTAATAGCTAAAAGAAAATCAAATGGGAATGTGTTAAGAGCAGCTGACAACTCATTACTATGCTGGCATTTTGTGTCAATAAAACACACATTTACTTGGAACCTATATGATATTTTTGCAAAAAAAAAATTGTTCAAAAAGTCAAAATGTCAATCACCAACTAGAAAGATTCTAAATTAAATGCAATCTTAATTTTCGTTTTATATTTATTAACCATGTTTCCTTGCCTTTTTTAGGACTATTAAATTAGAAATCTTAAGAAAACCCAGCATTTCAGCCAGAAACCCATGGCATTCAGTGATTCTATGTCAATTATGTCCACTAAGTAGATTTTTTTCCTAATTTGTACCAGTTTGAGAAAGGAAGAAGTTAGTCTTGTTTTGGATGAAAATAAACAATGAGTAGTCATAGAAAAATCTGACAGAGTTCAATACTTCCCTGAGTTCTTTCTTTTATCACTGACAACATGGTAAAAAATCTGGCCTGCTTTGACCACATCATAATTTAATTAACCTAATTAATTAGCCTGTATGAAATATGATTATGTAATTGGAGACTTTTCCTTCCCAGGCAAAGGTAGATTTTCCACTTGTAAACCTGTCTAGCTCCACAAGTAGAAACACTTGTTCTGTTATGCAAGAAAAGTGTAAGTTAAATACCACTTGTTGTGATCAAAATCTAACTTCTATGTACATTCTTTTTAAATTTCATTGATTGTTCTTGAAGCTAGAGGCAACAAAAAGGGCAAAAGTTGAACATGACAATAAGAATCTGCAAAGGAAATGACCAAACATATAAAATGAAGGTGAAAAGCAATTTCTGCTTGTACTCAGCTCCAGAATACTAGACATTTATATTATAGCTTCAGAAGTAAATTTCATTTCTTTATTCTGTTTGTTTCCTGTTCAGATCACTTGCACTTTTCATTTCACAATATCAAGTGACTGAGCCATAAAAAATAACAGTGCTTGTGAGAATATCTCACCTTTATGGGCTTAAAATATTATAAATTCTTTTTTTTTTTAATAAAAGAACAACACACAGAGAACAATATATATATATACATACACATATAAGGTTCTATATGAAAAAGTTCTAGAACTATCAGAAGATCAGTTGAAATAGTTAATGTTATATGTTTTTCTTAAACGTATAACTTCTGCTTATATATGGCTATGATAGTTTAAACTGGCTTGAAGATAGTGATGTGCCATCATTAAAAAAAAAAAGAGTAGGAAATTGTAGGAGTGTAGTATGTTTACACCTGGTAACATTCTTCACTTAAGTCAGCATTTAGGGTGGCAAGAGTTTGTCTACTCTTCTGGAAAGCCTCTTTTGCCCTTTTCCCCTCAAATCCCAAGATATGATTAAAGTGATTTCTGCTGTGACTGTAGCCTGATAACCCTGATTTTCTCCTGCCTTCTGTGGGCAGTCAAGAACTCCAGCGAGGATTAAAACCTGCTTGGTGAGATTCTGATTTGATACTTGCTGGATCCTGACCCATGAGAACCAAGAGTTCCTATAATAATGTTCCACTGATATAAAACCTGGCTCTAAACATCACAGGAAGTTCTTTCTATAGTGTTATTTATTGTGTTAGCTATGTCCTTCTTCTCAGCCCCTTCCCCTCTCCATTTTTGTCTATAGATATTTAACAAGGTGAGGAGCAAAAGCAGAATCTCTTGGCCAAAATGAATCTACTCAGTTTTAAACACTGAGTGTTGGAAAGAAAAGCAGTTAGAGGGGTGGCAGTGACTGGTAAAGAAATGTAATAGAAAGTCTACATGAAGCGAGACAGAAGAAAATTATATAGAGAAAAAGCAATATATTTCAACAGGAGGGCTCTGCTGCAGTACAAGCAGCTAAATGATAGATTACTGTGAGTAAATGTAAATATACATTTCTGCATTCAGTTATTGAACTGGCTTCAGTAAATACACACCTCTTGTAACCTCCAAATAGAAATTGGATTCTTCATGAGCAATGAAACCACGTTAGTGGGCAATATTTTAGCCTTTAATGTCAATAAAACTACACCCATTCTACTCAAGGAATACATGTCTGACAGGACAGCTTCTCTGAGTGAATTCAATTGTATATAATTTTTTAATATTTAACATAATTTTCTTTCAGCCCATCCCTTCTGAAGGCCAACTAAGCTTACAGAAATATTTTGCTCTCTAGCGTGATATTAAGGAAGAATCTGATCTTTTCCAATTTACTGATACATTTAGTAATACCTTTCACTGCTAACCGTGTTTATGAGTTCCTTAAATGCACTTTCAGGTCCTGATTCAAGAAGGTACTTAGAAACAAGCCTATATTTGAGCATGAGTGCTAAAATCAATGGAATGACTTAAGCATATATATTGTCAGTTCAAGCATCTTGCTGATTTGGAATGTCAAGCGAATTAGAAGCAGATGGCAGCATATATCTCATTCGGTGGTTAGCAGGGGGGAAAGCATGTAAACTGCCCAGCAGGTTTAAGGCTTTGGAGAACTTGAATAGGATTGTCTTGCAAGTTTTCTTTCTGATTTAAGTCCCTCACAGAAAGTCTAGGTGAGCTGCTGCATTGCAGACTTTGATATATCTAAATCAGTCTGGTGTATGTCATCACATAACTTAAAATTTCAGTTTTGGAAGAGAGTCATAGTTTTTATGCTCCCTCTCCCATATCTGGTGTTTCATGCTACATTTGCCTGGAGATATGTGAATTCATACTAGGCATCCTTATGTTCCATATTGGATATAGATTTTGTGTTTATATCCAAAGAACAAAAAAATTGCAAATTACAGTATCTCAATGAATGCAGGAATTTCTAATTAAAAGCAAGATTAAAAATAATTGAAAAGCTACTTAAATATGAATTAGGAAAAAGGCCGGTAATGGTTTGTTGTTTTCCCATCTCCTTTCCTTCTTGGTATGTAACAAGATTAATACTCGATTTTGCTTCCTCTTACATTAGAACACTGATTCTTTTGGCATATTTAATATTGCTTTTTTCTGCTTTTTCTCCATCTTCTCTGTGGTGCTTTTCTTGCCCATCACTTATTTCTACATGCAGTAAAACTGAGAAAGCTCTCTCTGAAGGTGTTTATAAACACTGATTCCCTTTAATACATCCAATTAATATGTCTTGTACACATTTTCAAATTTTAAAAAAAATCACTGAAGTGCTTGTAAATAAAGCTTATAAGTGGCAGGAAAGGGCAGTGGGCTGCTTAATTCATAAGCCCCTTTTGCTTTTTTTCCTTATTTCTATTCACCATTAAATTCAACTGGGATAGTATGAGTGAATGTAAGCAAAATATTTCTTTGTAGTACTAGTTTGCATTACAGGATCAGATTTCAGGATTAATTTAATTTCTTTTCTTTCTTGACATGTCATAGGCTTTGCCACACAATTTTAGCAGACCATCCCTGCTTGCTTAAAAGAGCATTTATACGACAGCTATTGCCAGAAAACTGGGAAACTTTATTTTTTTTTTCCCTTTTCTGGGTTATTTTTAAGGTAGATTGAAAGAAAAAGAAGAGTGTACATTACTCTAAAAGAGTATATTCACTCTCTCTCTCTTTTTTATTTATAGAGAAACTATATTTTCAGGGTTTTGTTCTTTAATATTTTTATCAATAAAGAGAAAAAAACCCCATTGCCTACCAAAAAGGAATACTCATAACAGAAAGAAAAGGAGAATGTCTTACATATATTTGGAAATGTACTTTAGGATTGTTTTATTAGCTAAGTTTCTCAGGCTCAAGTCAATTGTATGTATATCGTACTGATTAAGTTAGTCTACAGTAAATGTTACTACTTTCTGCAAGAGGGTTTACAATTCAGAGGATTTGTGACTTATCAGCTGAAGAAAGAAAGGGCATTACACTTTTCTAATTTCTTTTTCTTTTTTTAAAAAAATTAATTTCTTCAACTGGCAAATTACTATAGTTTTAACTAACTGTGTGTACACTTGAAAGCAAAATCTCTTTAAAGAAGGAAAAATATTATCCACAAACTTGAAAAATTTTCAGCAAAGAGCATAGTACAGAAACCTACCTATGATTATCTTAAGGTGTAGTCAAAATGTACCTTTGCTTTAACAGAGCAAAATTAACGAATAGTGGCAAAATATCTTGAAAAAGACAATTCCCCAACTCAGAAGAGGAAAAACGAAGCATAATTTCCACAGAAATAAAACAAAGAGTCTTTTTTTTTAAACAGAAGTGCATTTGTGGCCCAAAAAAGAGAAGAGTGACCACAGGATAAGAGGTTTTTTAAGGACACAATGATTTATCTATTTATGCCTGGAAGAACCTGAAGGCAAGTGAACAAACTGGAATAAAGGTGCTTTCCAACACGATAGTTCCAGATTTTGCAGGTTGATTTAGACTAAAATATGAGAGAGAGAGAGTTGAATCTGCTTTTGGGGGAGGTTATTCTAAAGATGTGAGATGTTTTCTCACATATACACAGCCCTAAGGCTTAGTCAGATTTTTGGAAACAGCAAGAGCCTTTTGCAATAATATTAACTCCTTACCCTGATGCTGAAACTGAACAGGTTTGCTAGTATAGGGACAGTTGTCCAGCATGAACAGCTCAAGAAAAAGTGATTTGGAGAATGAGATTTGCCTTAAGCTTTCCAGGTCCTATTACTATTATTTGGAGTAGGAGTTGAATGCCTTTTCCATTTCCCTTAACCAAAACTTGGGAATACATACTGCTTAACCATCTACTCTACCACAGGTAAGCTCAGCCACATACCTGTGGCTGCACTGTGTCTGCTTTTATGACAGAATGCATTTGGACAGTGATACTTGGAGAGTTAACCAAGGCACAGATGTGTGCCCACACTCATGCATGTACATAAGAGTATTGAGACACAAGAGAATTAACTACTTGTGACGAATAAATGTATGGCAAAGGATAATTAATATAAATTTCTGTTAATTTCTGTTCAATCTGCTGGGAGAGAAGCTCCCATAACTTATGTTTTGCAGTGATAAGTTAGTAGGTAAAAGTATACGTTGCAGGATAATAAATTGTAGTACGACCTTTCTGTGCATTAACTTCTCCTCAAATCCTGCATGTATGTATGTTCCCACCTCATAGCACCTCAGAATAAATATGACCTGTTTCACTTCTTCTTTGTGCTTTCTCAAAGTAGTTGATGGATAGGCTGCTGTTTGCTTTACTACTTTGAGACTAATGTTGCAATATATTTAACACAGAACATCTGATGCACTGTAAATTCAGGTTTTCCAAAAAGAAAATCATAGAATCATAGAAACATTTAGTCTGGAAGAGTTGTCTAAGATCACTAAGTCCAACCATGGTCAAGTCCACCACTGAACCATGTCCCTAAATCCCACATCTACACATCTTTAAAACGCCTCTGGGGATGGTGACACAAAAGCTTTCCTGGGCAGCCTGTTTCAATGCTTGACAACCTTGCCTGTGAAGAATTTATTCCTCATAGCTAATATAAACCTACTCTTCTGCAGCTTGAGGCAATTTCCTCCAATCACTTATTACTGACACTTTCCTCACTACAGCCTCCTTTCAGGCAGCTGTAGACAGTGATAAGGTCTCCCCTGAGCCTCCTTTTCTTTGGGCTAAACAACTCTCAGCTGGTCCTCATAAGACTTGTGCTACAGACCCTTCACCAGTGTTTGTGGTGAGACCTCACTAGTACTGAGGAGAAGTGGATAATCACTGCCCTAGCCCTTCTGGCCACAGTAATTCTGGTTACTGTGGCCTCCTTGTCTACCTGGGCACATACTGGGTCGTATTCAGCTGGCTTTTGACCAACACTTCAGATCTTTTTCTGCTGGGCAGCTATCCAGCCACTCTCCCCCAAGCCTGTAACATCGCATGGGGGTGTGACCCGAGTGCAAACTCAGCACTCAGCCTTGTTAAACATCATATAAATTATCTCATCCCATTGATCCAGCCTGTCCACATCCCTCTGCAGAACCGTCCTTATTCTTTAGCAGATCAACATTCCCAACCAGGTAGGTGTCATCTCCAAACTGACAGAGGGTGCCCTTGATACTCTCAGTCAGATCATTGCTAAAAGTATTTGGCAGAACCGGCCCCAGTATGAAGCCCTAGGGAGCAAAGGGGATGATTTAATCTGCCTCTGACATTCCAATTTTGTAGTCAATGCTTGTTCAGGTTCCCTTGTTCTTCAGTATTCTTCTGGTTCAATTGAGTCCTTGAGGGACTATCAGGAAGTAATAGATGAAGTTCCTTAGAAGCTTGATATCATTTAATATCTTTAAAAAGGATCTGAATGACAGGGTTGAAAGAACCCCACTTATGTCAGCTATGTGGATGACAGCAAATGGGGAGATAATATAGATCCACTAGAAGGAGGGGCCACCTTTCAAAGAGACCTAATCATGCTGAGAGATAAGGTCAGCAAGAGCTGCAATGAGTTTAAGATGGAAGAACCCCAAGCAACAGTAAAGGCAGGGCTCTGACTGGCTGTGGTGCAGCTGCAGAAAAAGACCTGGGAATCCTGGTTGACAAGTCGAATATAAACTATAAAAGCACCCTTATGGCCGTGAAAGCAAATTTTTGTCCTCAACTGGGATATTGTGGTTGTAGTCTCACACAATTCAGAAGGCATTAAAAATTGGAGGGGGTTCAGGAACCACTAAGGGCAACATCAAAAAGACAGGAGGGTTGGAATATCTTAAATATGAGAGAAGGTCAAAGGAATTAGATTTGTTCAGCCTAGAAAGGAGGAATGTATATATAGTGTGAATTATCATATCCTTCCAGTACTTAAATGAAATAGAGAAGATGGATGTGTTCCTTTCACAAAATGAGGTGACAGGACAAGAGGATATGTTCACAAGTTGTTTCAGGGAGCATATCTCTGAATATAAGAAAAAAAAACCCCTTCACCATGGGAAGAGTTAAACAGTAGTTGCCCAGAAATGTAATGATATCTTTCTCATTGGAAACATTTAGCTTTATGGGTCCTCAGATAAACTAATCTAAGGTTCTACTTTAAACAGGAAGTTGGATCAGATGGTCTCCAGAGGGCCCTTCAAAACTAAACTTTTCTGATTATAGGATTCTGGTTCTTTCCTGCTTCTTTGGCAGGGTTGTTCTAACTGTACCACAGACTCTTCCTGCTTCTTCTGCAGAACTGTGTTAGTTTTCCAGGACAGTAGGAAGCTCTTTCTTGCCTACAGATTTCATGACTTACATGTCTTTTCTTCACCCTATTTGTGTAACTGTGCCATGAGTCTCTGTTGGACTTCTTGCAGTTATGTCTCAGCTGTGTTAGAAAATGCTATTTTTGGTGTTAAAGTGCTGTAAAATGCTTGCACACCATCACCAATTGTGCACCTATCACTGGATACAAGATAGCAAATATTAATTGTATCTCATTTAGTATGTATCCATTTCATGCATGTCCTGTTTTGGACATATCACTTAACATGGATGTAATCACTGTAGGGCAAAAGGATTTCAGGGCAATATAAAAAAAATGTCTCAGATTTAGGTGCTCTGAAATGCCGCAGTAGATGTTAAGATGGGAAGCAATTAATTTGGGGGGTGGGGGAGGACACTGACAATCCAAATGGTGCGTGAATTAGAGGGTAAAGGCAAAATCTCTTTGTGCTGAAGTAGCACAACTGTCACCTTGATTTTCCCAGGACTAATGGGCATGCTTTCTTATTAGGAACTGAATATATATATTTTGCACTTATTATTAGGGAAATTGGTAACATCAAAACTTATTGGATTGTTAGGTAAAAGACTAGTTCTCTGGAAGTGCCTCGTGATGACAGGCCCTCATATGAAGAGATTACTTAAATGGTTGGCAGGTGAACAAAGGCAATTCATGCGAACCTCTTAAACAGATAGAAACAAAGATGAACCATGACCTGCACTGTGTGAGTTATTGCCAGACAGCTCTCAGATTAATTAATACACTGAAACCTAATTAAACCACAATCCTTTTATCTTGTCTTTTCCTCTCAAGTCCAGGACAAGTGGAAGTCTTCATAAATCTGAAATATTATAGGCCAATTAATATGCACACAAGCTGCATATTCTGTAATGGGCATAGAGTTAATATAACATAAATTTCCTTTTGGAGACTGAGAGTAACATTAAAATATTTGTCCCAACTCTTGTCTTACTTGTGCTGTTTCCTCAACAGTGTGATATTATTGATTCCAGTGGTGTAAACTGAGAAAAGGTTTTGTGTATTGTCATAATCATTTAAAGTATATGGAGCTGATTGTTCTTCTCCATTAGTCAATAGAAATTTAATGTAGAAAGCTAGGGTGAGTAGGATGTGTGATTCATTTTTCTCAAAATTCTTCTATTCTATTAAACTTATTATAGGCCACATTGTTAAACATCATATTATTCCAATGATTTTGTCTCATAAGTTGTTTAACCCCTGTATTAGCCTAGACACTCATTTAACTTTTACAGAATGCTGTAAATCCAGACATGCAAAGGCAAAGACCATAAAAAGTACCCATAAGGACCATATTTTGTTTGCATTTCCAATTATTTTATGAGGCTTATGATGACAATAGTGGTTTTATTACAAAGCATGCTAAATTTTTGATTGTAAGATTTAACAACAGGGTCAGATCTATGTTTTTTCAAACCAACAGCCTTGTTTTTGACAGATGTTGTCTGCAACAGATTTGTTGAGAATACAAGAACAGCAGCACAGAGTACAAATATACAGATATTCTCCTGGCTTCCATTAGTTTATAGCTCATTGAATCTCTGATTCCAAATGGTGCCTTTTATTTCTAGGCTAAAAGGTTTGCCTTTATTCTCATGAATTTGAATCATGGAGGTAAACAATTATAGGACGCATATTAATTTCTTTGTATTCACAAAGTCTCCCAGAAGTTGTGTCCTCTGAAGCACAACCTTTTGTCACTTTTTATTTTGGAACTTTGACCAAGTAAATCTGACATTTCCTCATTCTTGTCCTAGATGTGTAACCAAGTAAATGGGATTTTTGACACTATTTACAGAAGGCCTCCAGTCCCAAGGTGCTTTTGGGGAGCAGGTCTATGCTCTCTGGGGCTGTCCTTGTCCCAGTTCAGGTCCAGGTGTTGCTGGCTGTCTTGACTGCCTGCAGGTGAATGGCTCTTACCTCCCCAGGGCACAGTAGGGAAGTGAGATACTGACAGGGATATAGGCTGTGCAGAGGAAATGCATAAAAATAAACTTAAATGGGCCTAAAACTGACACGGAAAAGGACCCCCTCCATGAGCGTCAGAGTCCTCAGAGGTTGAAATCTTGTAATCTTCTCCCAAGGGAGAATGAAACTCTCTGCCTAAACACCCAGAGGAATGCCCAAGGGGTGAGCACTAACACCAAACAAGAAGGTAACAGTAGGACAGTGAAGAGTTTCTTGCCATCCCATTTTTAAATGTTATGTTAGCAAAGCTTGTTTTTAGTAATTAATAGTTTGGGTCTATTAGACTTTTTTTTTTCTTTTTTAATTAAAAATGCATTCATAGGCTCACTCATGTGTTTATCTGTCTTTTGCCTGTAACAAGATGTAAAATATTTCACAATCAGATAGTGACTGACTTTGTGCAAGCCACTCTGGACCAGTAAGTTTTGTAAGTTCTGTAAGTTTGGAAAATTGTATTTGGAAAATGTTTTATAAGGAGCAGAATCTTATGCAGAATTTGAAAAAACACATTAATGAAAACTTGTGCTTCTAATTCACTTACAATGTTGAAAATCCCATCTCTAAATCAAGGGACTTTTCAAGCACTTTAAAGTCTTCATCTGACACTCAGTACAGTTTAATGGATTTTAATGGATTTTAAAATTTCTCCTGTTAAGTGAACTATGAAATAGTTTTTACAAATATGCAGAATAATGTCAAGCAAGAACTAATGTCAACTAATGACCTAAGCTAGAACTTACTTTAAATGAATAAAAAAAGCAACAAAAAACTGAAACACAGAAGCAAAAAATAAAAACCTCAAAACTACTGTGGTTTATTATTTGTGAAAACAAATGTTCTTCTGAAATGTAGTGCCATGTATTTTTTTCTAAATAGTCCAGTGCAAATCGAGAGATATTCTATATTCTGTTCTTTCTGCCTTAAGTTATACACTTGTGCATTATATTGAATATATTTTATTTTTATCTGATAAGATATTGGAAATTTTTTTTACCAGCATTTTTCATTTCATAGTGCAAAAAAGAAATCATTTTCATGACTTTCACTTTTGCCTTAGTTCTCTCAGAATAATTATTTTCTTCAGACTCCTGTGTATTTATGGATATGATTTCTACAGAGGGCCTGCAGTACATTAAGTCATACAACCAACCTAGATGACAAGAGTATGCTGCATGGTAAAGGTCTGAGTAGCATTAAATATGCTTACACTGATCTTCAAATATATATTGGAAAAGGTGAGTAGGAGCAGCTAGGTAGAGGTCATTTCATGTCATCACATTAGGAGCTAATGCATTTTGTGCACTTCAGGACCTGTAACAAGAAGTGATTTGTCTGTCATAATCTATCTTTTCCTCTCATATCAACATATGAATAAAAATTTGTAGACTGTGAGTCTTCTATATCAATCACTAAAGCAGTTAAAGGGAAACATCACAGGAATGGCAAAAATGGTATTTGTTCAGGAGACTTTTTATCTGTTTGTAAACTTACTAGTGGACATTTTGCTAAAATATATTGGAATACAATTACTTAAAGCATTCTCTCATAGGTAAATAATACACTGCTTTTTGCTTGTTTTTAATGCTCAGCTTTCCTTTAACTTTCAGTGGAGAAAATGCACCCTGTTTAGCTGTAAATACGGCATGATTTTTTTGCAGTTTTACCTTGATATTTCCTATATGAGAAGGAATGATCAGAATAATGGTCTGTATAAATCAGAGAACCATATCAACATATTTTTAGCTGTTACAGATGAAGTTGATTTGGTTCATCCAGCACCACTTCGACAAATTTCAGAAAGACCAGATTTTATAATGGGAAGGGTCATCTGACAGTGTGGAACAGCTGGTGAAAGGATTTAATCTCACATTTTTGTGGCCATGTAAGAGCTTACACATCATTTGCATTTCTAGCATGTCATTTCAATTTCCATCCAAATACCCTAGCACTGTCATATGCAGATAAGAAGGTGGGAAGAGACTGCAGAGCTGTGCTTCCCTGGTGGTAAGAATTTCCTCAGTGCAGCTGACGTTATGGGACTAATGAGAAATATTTCCTATTCTCCTTCAACTAATTCTGCACATAACATAAAGAGAGATATATCAGCACCTATAAATATGCACTTGGGAAGATCACCACTGGAGCAACAGAGAGATTACTGTGGGAATATAAACCTGAAAAGTAGTGACAGCACCCTCCTTTTTGGATCTGTTGAGCTGTGTAACTATTTAGCTAGTGCTGGTATCAGATGGATAGAAAATTTAATTTTCTAAAGACGTCCGTGTTATAATCAACAGAACAGTGAACAACAGAGTCATGATGCTGAAGCATGTGTGAACTGCAACTGTTGATTCATGTTGCAAAGTAAAGATAGCAAAACAAGACATGGGAAGGTTCTGCTATTTATTGCTGTCCGGAAGTCCTTAATAGCTGCAAATGATCCATGTATTGAATAAACCCCTACTAATACAAATAATACTTTAGTTAAATATGTATTCTGAATATGTTAAAAAAGTAGAAAATAATTTAATTTTTGTTTGCTGACACGCTTCAACATATACCTCAAAATGATTGTTTCAGTTCAGTTCCAAATTGAGGAAAGAAATATTTCAGTTCAACCTGGAAGTAAAAATTCTTCAACCATTTAATTTTATAACATTTTCTAATAGAATGAAATTTACAGGAAATATTCAGAAATTTTAGTTTACCTTTTAAATAAATCCTATTGTAATCCAGTCACTACAACTCAGAGAGTCTGATGTCCCATTTTCTCTAATCCCTTTAATATGAATTTGGTGCAAACATTCGTCTTTATTCACCTTCAAAAAAACATTATAAAACCGATATAAGGTCAATCCCAAGCCAGAGGATATTTCACCCTTGCTTGATTTCATACTGGCCTTTTACCCAAAGTCAGACATCCTTTTGGACTTCAACATTGCTTGCTCTGCAATTTCCTTTATTTGAAAACTCACTGTGACAAATTTATTGGGTATGGACTACTTATGGGCAATATTGGGATCATGGTAGATACATATCAGAAAAAGCAGTCAAAAATTTTGTTTTAAATAAATTCATATTCTCTCATGTTTCAGGAACAGCTTTGCCGTCCATAACAACAAGTATACTGGGGTGTAAAGAAGATTTTAGCTGCCCATCAGCCCAAGCTTCTATTCCCAGCCAGGGATACCAGGAAAGCAATTTTTCCCAAGGCTCAGATGAGAGCAAAGCAATCCTGAGTGGCACAGTCTCATAGCTCCTGCTTATTTCAGAATTTGGAAGGAACTCAGGTGCATAACTTAGCCTCTTACAGTGGCAAGCATAGAAAAAGAAGATTGTCCAGTTAAATAGTTCATTACTGATCCAAAGACCTTCATGCCTGTCTACACCACTGTCAAAGAGTATGTGACATTCAGTAATAAAAAGGCAATTTTTAGCTATGTATTACTAATTTTCTGACTGCTCAGTTTGGAGGAACTGATAAATGCAAAAGAATGCAGTGCATATTAAATACATGAATCTAGAAAATGCAAGTCAATCCGGAAATTTAGGTTCTGCATCTCTTAGATTTGCTATGTGAATTTTAGTAAACTAGTTGATTTTATAATCTTAGTCCCTTGTCTATATGACCTTCCTAACTCACAAAAACCCAATTTTGTTAAAATTTTTAATTTATTAAATGCACTTCCCTTATATGGATGATCCTTGTAGAAAAATTAATGAAAAAAACTAGCAATTCTCTGTTCAGAACAGGAGTTGAATACTGTGTAGTAACTGTTCCTTCACACAAGAATGGAGCTGAATGGGATTATCTGATCATTAACCAAGTACAGTCCTTCCTATTCAAGAATTACATAAAATAATATGGAATAAAGTACAGTGCAATTATATATCTGAAGAATTATCATAATGACACACACAGGGGTATTAAATTATTGGTTTTCAGACAATCCATATTCTAGCATTCCCTTACTTGTGAATGTTTCCAACTTCATGATGACTTAACATTGTGTAATAAAATCTTGGTGGGAGGGAATACTAGATGATATGGTAAACTGGATATTTTAAACTAACTCTTTTTATGTATTTACTTTCTCTGATGAAAGATTAGCAATTTTTGCCATTATTAAGACTTCATTAGAAGGTCCCAAATGCCACAATTGTTTTGTCAGAGAAGAGGACGGACAGTAGTTAAAATTAAATTTGGGCACACAAGTACAAGATTGAAGTAGCCATTTTACACTTACCTTCAGTTAATCTCACTGTTCTCCATTTTGCTTGGTTAGCAATAAGTTTCTTTAGCCTTACTTTAGCCTATAACTAATACTGTTTTTCAAAAAGTAAATTTTTGTTGAAAGATTTTTTAGGGAAAATATTTTGACTTGAAAATACAGGAGAAATGTTCCTTATGCCACACAAAATATTGAAGATAGCTTTGAGGAAGCCTTGTTCTGAAAAACAGGTCTTCTTTCAATTATTTAGGTTTATTTTATTTATGAAAGAAGTGTTGCTCTGTGCTTAGTAGGAGAAGAAGGGAAGAAGGGGAAAGTATAAATGAAAACTTGAAAAGTGCCATTTGGTATGGCAAATTTTCCCTTCAAGTTTGTGATGCAGTCTGCGGTCACAAGAAAATAAAGGAAATACTTGTGTTCTTCTGGATGCTAATGTCTAATCTTAATGGGTTAAAATGTATTTGAATGATCCCGCCTACAGTAAAAAAATAAATTTGGCTGACAGGGGAATCATGAGAATTATCCTTCCTCAGTCTATTCCAAAGAATAAATGGCTTCTAATACTGCCATGACTTCTTTCGGATGGTCTGAGGAGGATAGTTTGTGTCTCAGATTTGGTTCAAGGAGGGAAAGGGTCCTGGTGCCTGGTACAGAACCACGTCTGTGGCATACTTAGAGGCATGAAGTGATAAATTTGTTCCATGGTAGGAATCTACTTTGATCACTAAAATTTTTGCAGAAATCTGAAGCTGATCTCTGCTCTGCTGCTGAGGGCTACTTCTTTCCTCTCTTCCTCTGAAAAGAAAAGAAAAAGGAGAGACCTAATTATTGATCTTATTTCTGGATAACATGAAAAGTTTATGTAGGGGTGCAAACCAAAGGAATAGGTAGGATTTGCATACATTTTCAGATCGACAGGGAAACAACTTCTCTCATAGTTTGGAAACAGCCCAGTGTCTGTGGACGTGATTGTCTTGTTTCTTCTGTCCTCATGGAAAATGTGAGAAGGTTGGGAAAACAGAAGTATGTCCTGCCTATTTCCTCTTGCAGTTTGTCCTTGTAAACAAAGGAATCAAATGAAACATCTCCCTGCTCAGCCCTCAAGGACTCACCTAAGAGAAAAAAGGTAGCAGGGACATGTGCGCCTGATATTTCTGAGTCTGAAAGATTTTTAGCCTGCTAGCAGCTGCTAACTTTTTCCCAAGGAAGAATTTCTCAAGAAAGTTTCCTCTCAAAACAATCTTGGCAAACAGCTATCCTTTCTCAAAACAATCTTTTTCCAGGTGGTGTTTTGCGGTTTCTCTAGTTTAACCAATGGGATTAGAGAGGTGTCATTCCTATTCACCAATCATGTTAAGTCTGTATCGGAACACCTTATAAAAGGTAGAAAAATTAGAAAACAAAGCCTTCTTTTTCTATGCTCTTTGCCTTCTGAAATACTTGGAGTCTTTCTTTGGTGTCCTACAGCAACAAAAATTCTTGTGAAAGCCACACAACAGAAGGAGGACGGAATTGATACACACAGAAAATTTAGCTGCTGAGACATTAATGAGACCAGACAGTAAAAAAGCCTTGTTCTGGAGAAACAAAAAAAACCACTCAGGAAGGATATGAGCTTATCCAGGCGGATGAACCATGTGTAAATTCTGGCTAGCAGTCTGGATCTTCCCAGCTGTGCAAGCTGAGGAGCAAGTTTGTACCAGTTTCCTTCACTGCAAGGTTTCAGATCTTGATTTGGTAAGCCTCCTCTTTGCATAAGGGAGAAATGTTTAATTTTAACTGCATTTTCTGTGTGTTTAGTATTTTGCTTATGTTCATCTTGTTATAGTCAGCAGCAGTAGCCGTCTCTTCATTGTATTCCCCAAGTTTTCCTCCATGCAATTGTTTTTCTATTTTTCCTTTTGATAATTTATCAAAATCTGGATGGAAGGAAGAGGTGTCAGGAGAGATGACAATAGAAAAAGTCACATCCCAAAGGAAATGAAATGTTGTCACCAGAGAGGGAAAAGGCACTAGATGTTTTAATTTTAGAGAAATAAAAAAATCAAAGAAGCTTATAATGTATGACCCAGTAGAAATTAAGAGAAGGTGATAAAAAAAGACTTTTTGGATGCCATCTAAACCTGTCTTTTATTTTTTGCTTTATTAAACTGATCAATCTTTGTATTATTTAAGGGAAATCACAGTCTTCATGGTGATATAACTCTCTCTGTTTATCTCACTGTATATTTGCATGTGAATTGTACAAAGCAAAATGTTTGAATTTCTGATGTTTTCTTTTCTATTTCTACAGTCACACTGTGTCACTTCCAAATATTACTCAGAGGTTCTGCTTGTCTTTTCTGACTTCAGAATAAAATCTTTGCTCTAAACAACACATTTTCTATGGGAGATACATTAGTTGCACATTGAAAAACACATTCCTGTTGGTTATACTGGGAAGGAATTATGGAGTTCATAACAAAACTGATGAGAGGATGAAGGAGATTCCCTTCATGTGATTGAGCTTTAATTTCTAGACCAAGACTGACAACAAATCATGATTGTCTTCAGGGAAGAGAAAACAATAGGCCTGGGGGAAGAAAAAATAAGAAAATTGGGAAAAAAAAATAAGAAAATCGGTCTTTCCACCCTTTGGTAAATAGTGCCTGGAACAGAAAATAGACCATGATACACCATTAACACTATGAATGTTCTGAAAATGCTTGCTTATTCTTTGTAAGAATACAGTACAAATCACTCTCATCTCTAATATCTATAAAAAGGTTGGTCTGCACTACAGGGAAAATGGACAGATGCATTAAAAAGCAGAAGTAGGAAGATATACTGATTACTAGAGAGTAGAAAAATTTTCCCTATACTGTCAAAGAATTAAGATTGTTCCTCTCTATATGTATAGACGTGTGCATTTGCTTAGATACCTTTTATGTAAAATTATTAAATGCAAATCCATGAAATTTTCTTACAAATACATCCTCAGTCAGTTTGTAATGCAGAATTTCTTCTCTTAGTACACAACAGTGTTATTAGGATAGATGGAAAAGAATGGTAAACAAATCAAGGAAGTATTGCCCCTTTATTTCATTCATCTTTTGATTTAGCACCATGTAATAATCATGTAATGTGCATTCTTAGTTGAAGTCCTTTAGCAAGTGCAATACCAATGCAGTAAGTGTTTACCAGAAAAACTACACACTGGAATCAACACCAAGCACAAATTTTCTTGTCCTTACTCTGATGTCTCAGAGGACCCAGGGGATTATCCACTAGCTTGGACTGCAGATGTCCATTTTGGGTGTAGCTGAGGATCTACGGGGCAGTGGTGGGCTTTTATTCATACTGCTATAAAAACTTTTGATTCATAGCTACCCACACCACCCACACCAGCTCATAAAAATGGAAAGAAGACTGAAAGGAATGAATTAACAGAAGAAAGAAAGGAAGCATTAAACAGTCACTTTCGTCTTTTTTTCTTTATCTCCTGCTTTGGAGACAGTCTTGTGAAATTTTAGAGTCGATTCTATTTTCAATGTCTTCTAAAAGTGCTTTGATTCTAACTGAGCATTTTTCATAATGTCATTCTAAACAAAGTTATTATTCAGATGACTCTTTCATGCATGAACAAAGTAGTTGAAATGGCTTGTAAATATATTAGCAGGGCAAATACGTATTAACTTGCTGCCTTAGGTTATAAGCCTTCTTTTAAAAGAAGGTAATATTTGTGTAGAGTGAATAGCTTTATTGAATTATAACTTATAATGCAGCATTACATGCTGTCAATAAATGACATCGTGTTTCTGTAATGGTTATATTTGAGGAAAGACACTGTAATCACAGGAAAGCAGCTACTTAGAGTAGAAGTTCTGGAAACTTTATCAAATCTTTTTTTTTTCTTTCCTTCCACCCCCAGAGTAAAGACTGGAAACAGAACTCTTTTTTGCAAATACCACTTTTTTCTAATAACTTGATTTACATAAAACTGGATGCAAAATCTAAGAAATATATCAGGCTTTCAGATGGTAATCACTTATTAGTTTTTATTCTCTTGTACACTAAAAACTGATGTTGAGACTCTCAAGGTTTGAATCAAACTTTGCAAACTTCTTTTTTTAGATGTTAATCAGTAGATTTAGCTGGATAGTTATGATTAAGAAACTGCACTGTGATCATTGTATGTTTGGCTAGTCTTTTGTTTCATAGAAAAGGGAAGACAATCCCAAGATTAATGGGCAGTCTAGATGAAAGCCACTAGGAATGACATCAGCAGAAATGAGCAGTAACAGGGGGAAAAGTAATTCTGGTGGTGGGAGTTCACAAGTACCAACTCACAGACCACCTCCTCAAAATGGAGTCCAGACTCAAATGAGCGGTGATTTAGTTTGTTAAAATGTTAAATTATGTCAAAATGTGTAAATAGTGTAAAGTTTTGATGATAGGGGAACCAGCCTTTTGTGGGGTACCACCCAGCTCCCTATTTAGTGGAAACTAGAATCAAAAATGGAAATTCCTTCCCTCAGGGTATGAGTTGGTGTTGCTCACTTGGTAATGAGGTAATGAGGTAATGAGTTTGAGACAATAAAAAGATGAACATAAAGTCTCTTTATCCATTATTTGTGACCAATGAACAAGTAAAGTTAACATTTCCTTTCAGTCCATCCTTTTCATACAAACAGTCTTAGTTACCAGTTTCCAATATTAACTTCATATATTTCAAATTTTGCATCCAGATGTTTACAAGATAGAAATAAAAGGTATGGTATTAGCATAAATCATTTTGTCCAAACCTCATGGTGCTTCAAAAATATAAATTTGCAATTTATAAGAAATTTCAATTCTTCAGTGTGTGTATCTCTCCAGAAAACTCAGATCTACAGTGGTGAGCAGAATCAACTTGTCTTCCAGGATGCAATAATGTAGTTGATTAGCCCATTCTAACAATTCCATATCACCTACACTCATTTAAAAGGGAAAAAGAAAAACAAACATTCACAATGTATTTTGAAATCTGTTAAGAGATGTTACCATTTGATTTCACAGGTTCTACAGGATATATATTTATTAGATAAACAGACCAACAGTCTAACTTTTCCACATATGGCACTTTTGACGATATTGCAGTGCTGTAGGCTTGGCAGATGGAGCAATTATATATTTTTTAGCTAGGAAGTAACCTTTAAAGTAAGACTCTAATGTAACATAGAATATGGCATGATTTAAGAATTTCTACTTGTGTTCTTACTAGGTAATAACTTTCAGTGTTATATCTGTTGGATTATTGAAATTAGTTTCCTCTAATTAATATATCTATAAAGTCATTTTCTGACATTCAGCTATGACATATGTGAATATATCAGAGTAGAATAGTTTGATGAACAACAAATTGTGGGTTTGATTTTTTTTTAAATTAATATATTATATTGCTTCATTTTGCCATTAAGAAATCAGAAAAATGTAACAGAAATGTCAGCAAAGCCATTTTAGAACACTCAAAGTTTAAAATATTTCCTGAAAAATAATAAGAGAAAGGGTTTTGGGTTTTTTGTTTATTTGTTGTCTTTGTATTGTTTTTGGTTTAGTTACATTAAAACATGCATATTTTAAAGAAAATATCCAGAACATATTCAAGCTGTGTTGAAATATATGCTCTGTTATGGATCTGGTTTTTTCATATTGCAGCCTGTGACTTCCAGAATTTTTCATCAAGAGTTTTGTTTACTGAGATGTTTATAATACACTGGAGCTTTGTCCTTTGTGGTATGTACCTCAGCCTTCAACCTGATATCTTGTGTTTCTTTGTTTAATGATGTAGTCCGACCAGAAAAAAACAAAGGAAAGAATGCTACTGTGAATATATGAATGTGAATTGATCATTATGTAACATCTTACATTTTTCATTTAACTTGTAGTTACCAGGATACTACAAATAAAGCATTCAGCAGATTTTCACTCAAGGTATGTCTCATGGCTTATTTGGTCATGACATTCAGGTATCTGTAGCTAACCTTGGATATTTGCTACTATTAAAAATTTAGTTTATGCATAAATAAACTGTCCTTGGACAACATATTTAACTCAGAAATAAGATGCAACTTATTTACTGACTCAGGCATTCATATTAGCTTCCTTGCCATTGTGTAAGGTAGACCTTTGGCAGAAAGAGGCTTGTACTATGGTTCCTTGAAATTCGTGGTTAGATTAATATATCTATTAACAACATTATAGTTATTCATCTGTATGAAAGCAGCAGTAAGGTTTTAATAAGAACTTAGAATAATATAGCATACATAATAAATCTTTTCTGCCTCAAATTCAATGATAAATTCACTGATAAAATAAGGAGGGGAAGGAGAAAATAAGGAATGAATAATTATCTTCATGCCTCATTAACCAAATGAATTTCGAAATCTGTAGGTAGGAAAGGTGTTTACTACCACCTAGGCAGACTTTAGACCTGTGGTGGTAAAAATGCATGATTCTTTCCACAACACATCAGGAAGAAACCAGGCAGGCTCTCACTTATAATGAGGACCCACAGCTTCTGATCTCCTAGGTCCTGTACTGTTAGCTATATATCTGTACTCTCAGATTTAATCTAAATTCAGTCAGTGATACACCACAGCAATTATTATTCTTTTATATTATTTTAAAATTTTCACTCTTGAACTATGTTAATTAGAGGTGCTGAAAAATAAGAATGTACTGAAAAAGGATATTTATTATGTCAGTGATTATATAAGTTTCCATTATCCCCCTTATTATTCCTCCCTACTTATTTGTCTTGTCTGCATATTTGTGGAGAGCGGGAAGGTGGTGTTTTCTTCCCTGAAGATGGCTGTCAGCTTTACATTCTTCCCTTAATTTTAAAGACAGGATGTGGTGCCATCTGTGTTTTCTTCATGTTGAGACCAAATCACCGTTAGTAAGAAGAATGAGGTTTATCTCTCTGCAGGAGCTAGAAGCATAAGGGTCTGTAACAGTCTATTCTGGGACTTAAGGAATATGTGTTGAAAAGTTTTTCTTGTCTTTTCCAAAATACTCAGTTCCCAACCCACTTTTCCTTATTATATTATCATTATTATATTTCCATATTATATTATTCCTTACCTTGCTTCTCTTGTTCAAGCATCACGCAGTACAATTAAACTGGTCTTTGCTAGGAATTTCTATGTGATTTCTTCTTG
This sequence comes from Argya squamiceps, assembly GCA_037834095.1. Classification (NCBI taxonomy): domain Eukaryota; kingdom Metazoa; phylum Chordata; class Aves; order Passeriformes; family Leiothrichidae; genus Argya; species Argya squamiceps. The sequence continues at coordinate 73,473,991 of JBBMKD010000102.1, read as the reverse complement.
ACTTTTTGTTTCCTCCCTTGTATTTTTCCTATTCCTTCCTAACTTATACTTTTCCTCATTTTTTAAAGTCTTTTCTCTCTCTGTTTCCTCCTTTTCCTCTTCATCTACCATCTCACTAGACAATCAGAGACTAGGAAATTCCTGCTATGGGGCATATAAATCATGTAGTCATGATTATTTTCATAATACTTCCCCTAAACTGTTACATAAAATCACAGAATCATTTAGGTTGAAAGAGACCTCTGGAGATCATCTAGTCCAACATTTTCCTGCCTGAGTAGAGTCAGCTAGAGAGATTTAGTTGGATTTTGGGTGTCTCCAAGAATGGAGACACCATAACCTCTCAGTGTTTGACCACTCTCACTCTTCAGTAATGAAGTAGTATTTACTGTTCAGGCAGAATTTTGTGTTTTTCAGTTCATACTCCTTGCATCCATGCTTCTGTCACTGGGTACACTGAAAAGAGTCCATCTTTCTTGTCCTTATCCCTTCCCATCATGTATTTATAGACATCAATAAGGTCCTCATTAGCCCTTGCTTTACCATCCTGAACAGATCCAGCTGTCTGTTCCCTTTACTGTGAAAAGATATAAGAAAATATAATAGCTGGACCCTGAACTGAATAGATTCAAATGTAGTTGAAGCAAACACTTATAACTGTGACAATAATTAATCAACTGAAACAATTTAAAGTGTTCAATGATTTATTTTAAATCAATGCCTTTGTCCTGGAAAAGGTCTTGGCTACTCATAAGATACATGGGACAATGAATATCTTAATTTCAGCATGTTCAACATTTAATGTCTTCTGGAAGTAAAATTTTCCACAGCTATTGAAACTTCACTCTCCAAAATTTGGACACTTGTACATTCTAAGTTTGAGCATGAAAAAATATATAGTAAAAATTATAACGAAAAGTGCAAACAAGAATCTCAAACAAATCAACGTTAGTTTTATACTAATTTTATTTTCTTCTTTTCCAATTCTCTGATGAATTGTCCTTTACTTCTTCTCCAGTATGTTCTGATACTACTCAACCCATGCATTTGATTTGATACCTATAAAGCTGTCTTTGGAAATCTCTTTCATTATTCTTTTTAAAATATTTAATTTAAAAAATAATTAACAATAATGAACTTCGATGTCACCTTGATTTCTCTATGATGCCTCTTGAAGTTAAAGGCAGCACTTCTAGGCTGTGTGACCAAAACCGTGCTGATACAGATCCCATACCTGTGAAGGTCTGCAATAAATCACAGGGCTTCATGCACATGCAGTTTAGCACAAGGCTGTGCTTTCAAGATCTCTTTCTCTCCCAGCAGGAGGATCAAGCAGGTCTGTGAGAGTGTAATATCTGCACACAGGAATTCTACTTCTCAAAACAGGCAGAGGATGAACAACACTAGGAATAATAAACGGATTTTTTCTCACCCTGGTATTCTTTGCATTCCCAGCTGCAAAGTCACTTGAGCAAATTTACTATCTGCTTCACCATTCTTCCACTTTTAACTCTTTCCTTCCAGCAGTAAACATACCAACAGATGCCTTTTTTACCATCTTCAGAATAATTAATTAGTAAGGTGAAGACTAAATTGTTTTGTAGGAAGATTGGTTTATGTGTGTGTTAAGTACTTTACAGCTGGAAGCTGCACATGCTTATAGGAGTTTGCAGCTCCTAATAGGCATTGTAAGTGCTTCCCCACAATTTTGTTACTTTTAAATTGCATTGTTAACTGTTAAGAATTACTGTTGTTTAGATAAGTTTGTTTCAAAAAGATGGGAGAAAATACTCATATTTAAATCCAGAACCTTCTCTTTTGTTTCAGTCATTGCTTACGAAATAAATATTCTCTGCAGTACTTTAACAGCACTGATATGTATTTCCATGGGAGTGATAGAATTGCATAAGATTAGCTCACACAGCTCCTGCATTACCAGAAGTTTCTGCAAGACACTTAACTTTTTAACTGCATCACTTCAGAAAATGGCAGAGTACCATATAAATGGCATCTCTTAGGAAACCATAATTACAGAGTTGTTGAATTAGATTCAGACATGTTAACTATCACATACATTTTCTTGGAAGAAGGTAGCAGTAAGAAAGAGCTTACTTTCTACTTTTTCAGCTTTTTGTTGCTTCCCTATTACAAGCAAGCTTAAGGAAGCTGAAAATGTTCTTTTATAGGTATCATATAAATAGAGAGCTCATCTGTTAATTCAGAAAAGCCCTTATTAATGTGGCGGCTCCATAGCCCAGGCACACACATATGTCAGATCATATGACAGGGCATTGCTTACTGAACAGCCTTCTGGCTTCAGACATATGTCATTTCATATAACCAAACACACAGGGCTAGCTCAAACGATGCCTTCTGACGACAGGTACGTATTCAGGGAAATAGCTATTAACATAGTGCATAAATACTGTAATGTTTGTGTCTGGTGTCTACAAGGAGAGAAGTTTTTCCCTGTAATATTTACATAGCTCCATTAAATATGTCATATTTTTACTTCTGGTTGTTGGGATGTGTTGCTATGATGTCTTGGAATATGTTACAACTTTAGAGAACCTGTAACTTTCCAACTTGAAGTGCTGAGTGGTGGAGTATGGGTAGTATAGCAGAAGATGTACTACAAGTGATTTTATGATTTCCCTTATTAATTCAGTAAGAAAAAACTCTGGGACTTTTTTTCTTGACCTTCTAGCAACATGAAGTTTAATTCTTACTTATGTTCTATTGGATACATTTATCTGTTATACTCTGTCTTCAATTATGTTGATATTACAGCCACAATAAACTGATGCAATGTTTTTGTTTTTAAAAGTGGTTTTTTTATCCTGAAGCTTCATGCTCACACAGAATGGCACATTGTTAACTCTGTTGATAATGTCCTTTACTGTCAGTTTGATTGTGGTTGGTTTTGTCTGGTTTTTCTTTTGTTTGTTTGGGTTTTTTGTTTGTTTGTTTGTTTTCTTTTCCTCTACACACTACTGTTGTTTTATGAAATGGAGAAAGGGAATTTTCAGTTTGTTTCCATTGTGTTGAACAAGGAAAAAAATTAAATTATTTAGTTTGGAGCTGTTTTGTATAACTAAACTATGAACATTGTGCAGCTGTTTCTTTCGTATTTTAGCCACATCATTACTGTCTCATGTTTTGAAGGGAGTTAATTCATTATCTATTTCAAAATTTTGGAACTCAAACTTTAGTCACTTGTTTCTACCTGGAGAACAAAAATAAGGGTTTCTTTGCCTGGGCTTATGGAAAGGTATTGTGAACTGCTATGCAGATGTGTGTAAATTATACCTTCTGCCAAAAAATTTGGTAGAATAAAGCTAAGATAAATAAGATATTTAAAAAGGATTTTTAGGCAGAATAAATAACACTTCTTTAATATACTTTTTATTCTTCCAAATAATATTTAACAGTAATGTTAATAAAACGGTCTTAAATATAATTAATTACTCTTACTTTATTCCCCTTGCATAGTCAATAAAATTTTATCTACAGCAAAAGCACCGTTTTCCTTATAAACTTAGTCCTTTCACCAGTTTCTCTTATTTGCTGGTAAACAACAGTTGCAGAAAAGAAAAATTGTGAATGTGATTAGAATATTAAAAAACCAGATGAAATAAATATTTCAATGGCACATAAATGTTGTTACTCCTAACCTGTGAAAATGACTGCTATTTGAGCTAATATACCTAAAACTGAAACCAAGAAACAATGTAAAATAAACAATTTGATGAAAAGGGTAATAATATATAGGGAATCCCACTAAAAATCTTTAATTAAGAAATAATAAAACAAAATTTGAATAAACACTGTTCTCTATTCCATCCTCAGGTAGTCATCAAACATTAATTTCTCTATCATTAGCCTAAAAACTACAAATTTATGGAAAAGTCATGCTTTTTTTTTAAATACTAATATTCATTTGGTGTTTGTGAACTTCATTGTTATTTGAGGAGCTGACAAGATATATACAATCTTTTGTATGAAAAAAGATTGAATGTGTTCTCACTTAAATTTATTAATGCAGGCAAAGACAGTTTTTAAAAAAGGATTTTTTCTTTTTCTTTTAACATATTTTAATATTTTTACTTGAGTTGTGTCTTAATGAAGCAAGTATTCAGGTAAACACATAGTGATATTTAAACAATAAAATCTTATTGAATAAATATCTAGGAATTTTATAATACTGAGAACTAAGAAAAAAATTCCCATGTATATTGAGAAACTGATAACAACCCATTATAATTTAATTTTAAAAAAAATGATAAAAGGAAATTATTAAAACTAATAAAATGATAATCATTATATTTTTAGGTTTAAGATAGTGTGCTTACAGAGGATTGTAATTAAAGGAGCTCACCATTTATGGGACTTTATGAGGATCAGAACACGCAATTTTTTCTAGAAGTGTAATGCTCAGATTTTAGTTACAGTAGCTATTTAATCCAAATATCCTTTAAAGTTTTTTTGGTAAAAAATAGGTACACATGTACTGGAAATAACTGTTACTTGTTAAATGAACCAGGATAGTATTTTTCCAGTTGAGACCAGTTTGTTGGAATTCCTTTATCCTTATGGAGCTGAATGTCTTCATTCACAACTTGACAAAAATAAAAAAAAGAATCTTTTTTGTTTATCAATTACAAATGTATGCAAATTTCCCTCACTCTTGCCCTCTTTTTTTTTTAGTAACTTGGTATCCTGTCTCTTCCTTTTGAAATATGTTATTTCCTCATTGAACTTGACTTCTCTTTTCATGCAGTGAATCACTTCTTCAGGCCATTTGAAAATACATCCTCAAAACAGAAATATTAAAGGATTTCATCTTACAAATGCACTGTCAAAAGGATGAATGTGGTAACTCTGATGGCTCTGCAAGGCTTTGGTATCTGCTGCTAGTTTAGGGAAAGGAAGAGGAGAGGGGAATATATCCTGTGTAACGATAGATAAGCTGTTTATTGTAACTGGTATATAACTTTGGGTTTATTCTACTGTTCTACAAAGATTTGTCATGTTACAAGAACCTCACCTTATGTAATAGATATGATGGTAAATTTGTGTAATAAAATATCGGAGATATAATAACTGTAGTAGATGATAGAAAGTATTAAAAATGTTGTATTTTGGTAACTCTGTAAATGTAAAAGTAAGTCCTGGTTCCCAAAATGGAGAAGGTGTTTTCCAAATACCAAGACATGCTTTGCGAACTGTGAAGCGACAAATTATCACCCCAATTTGCATGAGAAAGGGGAGTAGCTCACCAAGATGTTTCTCCTTGAGTTAATCAAACCTGGTGCACCTGGACCATCAAATCATCGATGATAATCTCAAGGGTAGACCACAACCTGTGGGATTGCTGAATTTATTTTTGCATGCTTTGGTTTTTATAGGTTTTATTATAAGTTAGAATAGCCTCTTTG
>JBBMKD010000102.1:73427578-73456948 GCA_037834095.1 Argya squamiceps | reverse complement strand
AGGAAAGGGAGGGGGAGCATGGAAGAACACTGCCCCAACAATTGGTTTCAACAGTTGATGAAGAGGGTGATAGAATACTTTGCACATATCTTATTCTACAACCCAGGACAATTGATTTATTAATTATTACGATGGAGTGCTCTTAATGTAGTGGTATGTTATTTCCTGTTAATAGTTCTGATAGCCTAGTCAGTAGTCCATCTGTGCTAAGCATTTCACACAAAACACAACTCAGGAGAGATAAAATATGAAGGGAGGAATTACATCAAAGTGAAAGAGTTGTACCTTATTTGTAGATGACTCCTGAAGCTACAATTCTACAGACAGAACAGACAGAAATTCATACCTCTGTCAATATAAGAAAAAATGCTGAAGTTCCCCATTTGTAATTAAAACTTTGCAATATCCTGCTTTTAGCTTCAACAACCAATTGAATTGGATTCAGAAGTCATTAGGGCACAATGAGGAGTTCAGTTCTGTTTTTCGTAGGTTTTTATAGAGAAGTGAGTGTATTTCCTGTGAAAACCTAACCGTAGGGGCAATAAATAGAAGCATTAAAAATATTATTATTCCTACGTTAAGTTTCATGGTTTGTCATTATCCAACGAACAGCAAGTTTTTAAAGAGGTTGATATTGCAGGCACCTATAAATAAATATAATTAGGAATTTAAGAATTCTTTTATTATAGGATAACCTGATATTAAAAGAAAAAAGGAAACAAAAACCTAACAACAGCAACAAACCACTGGAATCCTTATTATCTAGTCGAGAAAAATATTTACGTAACTTCAACATCAACAATTGAATACGTGGATAGTTATTTAAAGAGTTGACAAAAAGGCATTATTGAGACAGAAGCTAAACACACAGGAACAGAAACACTGGCTAGCCCATTTTAAGAAAGCTGAGGTAGTTCTAATTCATGAGATATGCTATTGCAACATTAAGGGAAATATAGTGATTGTGACTGTTAATATTTGAAGCATATTGTGAAAATAGATCACTGACTTTTTAATTTGGTTTTTTAAGGATAAAATGCCTTTAACAGAAAATAAGTCAGAAGAAACACTATGTGGTGTCAATGATTCACTTTCTCTTGTAGTCACTTAGTAATTCCATCTGTTACAGATGTTTAATTTGTGAGTACTAAATAGCCTCTAATGTCAATGTCAGAAAATGCTGTTTTCATCATTACTTAAATACTTTCTAAAAGACTGAAAGATGAGATTGCTACATTTTTGAAAAATGTGCACAAACATCTCAGTATTTGCAAAATATTTTTAAATATTCTTTTTAATCCTAAAAAAAAAATAAAAATATTGAACACAGTACATCACCCCACCTTTTGCAACACAATTGCATGATAGTAGGTCTTTACAGTTTTGCATTCTGAATATTTGGCAGTTTCTGAGAAAAACGGTGGTACGGTCAATGCAGAAAATGAGCTATCCCTAATAGGATTTATATTAAAGAAGTGCAAACTATGCTCTTAAACTTTGAGCAAAAGGGATATAAAAGCACAATTCTACTTTCTACAACAATGTTTGGAAATATTTGTTGCACTGGGCAAATAAAACTCCAAGTATGAGAAAAAAATCTCACATTTCATTACTTTTATGATTTTTACTTACTATTCATATCTACCACAGTACAGATATTCTCCACAGTATATTAATGAAAAAGCACCATCATCTTCTTCACAAAATATCTCTCCACAATCTTACTAGATGTAAGTCTTTAAGTCCATGCTTTAGGACACTTTTTTCATTGTTACCACAGAAATTTTGTGCTGTCTTCCTGTAGCAATAAAGATGGTCAGTTACCGAAAACAGCAGCTACTGAAATTGCCAATATATTCCTTATAACAACATAAACCTCATCACTTGTACGTTTTTTTATACGGTTTATGCATTTTCTACTTTTTTCCACTGTGTTGCATTATTTCCACAAATTGGGGAGGTAAAACCTTTTACCTTTCAATCTCTTGAGTTATTAAAAATATTATAGGAATGTTCTGTAGGGATTTTGTGTATCTGTAGTTTGGAAGCTTTGAGTTCACATGCATGGAAGTATTCGAATTCGTCATTATGATTCCCTTATCCCTAGTTCAGGAGTTTTACTACATTCCTATATATGTTACAATTTCAATGATATGAAACCCATTCCTTACTGATGTCATAAAAGGAAATCTAGGTGAATGAACATAAAGCAAAAGGCTCATTAATACTTATGCAGCTGAAGTAATCCATTATTCTAGATTGTCTTTTTCCATTGTAAAACAGTTGACTGGGCACTGGAAGTGGAGACAACAGTTTCCTCAGAGTGTGAGGCTTAACTGGATAGAATAGGCTGCTGTAAGTATCTAGAAAATTTGCAGACCAACAGAAAAAAATGTCAAATTATTCAGATGTTGCATCTCTTTCCCTGGCAGTCTGGTCCTGCTGTATTACATTAAGTATAAAATTAAGTTTACTTTATTGAATACAATAGGGATTAAAACATATTGAGATCCAAGCTTCTTCTACTCAGCTTATTTCTTACCCTTTTTTGTTAGGTATACTTCCTGAGTTGTTTCATTTCAGGCATAGAAGAAGATTTTTATTATTTAATAATTCATAAAGTCAAAATAATAAATTTTAAAAAATATGCAGAGAAATGATCAAATTTTTATTACTATTTATGAAGAAAAATTCACCTCCCTTTAAATTTTTTACTTGGATCTCTCCAACAATCGATGGATTGTTATTGGGGGAGGGATGGAATAGGATACCAGTTTTCCAGAAGTAAATGCAAATGGACTATTCTTAGATGAACTTTTACTATTTTGATAGCAACAAATTATGAAGTTATCACACCCATTTTACAAACAGTATGGTTTAGTGGCTTGCCAGTACCATTGTTTTTCTTGATAGCAATGGCTTAATTAGTACTTGGCAGCTGCTGCATCACAGATTTCCTTTGCTTCCAAGCATTCAGCCTCACCTATGCACCTGTTCCTCATCCCAATGAAGTATCCCACCACAAGTACTTCTTGTCTTAATATGAACAACATTTTTTTTTCTGTAATGATGGTTTTTTCCTTTAGAATGGCATTTTTTCCCTTTGTTTTTAATCTCTGGTCTGTTTTTTCTGACTGCGCAGTCCCATATCCTCAGATGTTAGTTTAAGTTCCCCACAGTGAGAGGCAGACTAAGCTAAACTGGATTGCATTACATTTTCTATGACAAAGGCATAGTTGCCATGGATTAGGTACAAATGTTGATCTGAAATGTTTCTTTTATCTATTGATCTTCTAATGTTGAGAAACCTTGAAGAATGATTATGTTGAAGTTGTGTAGACTTTTTTTTCCCCCTTGAATATGAAAAAAGATATTTAATAATGAGAGGGTGGAGCTTTTATTCCTTTAATTTTCCTGATAAATATCCACTGCTTGGACCTAAGCTTGAATGTTTAAGAAACCTAAAAATTAAGGCAGAAAATCAACACACAGTTAAAAGTAAGCATGTGTCTCCATTATGCAGTATGGGTTATAAATATACTCAAGGTGGGATCTTTGAATTTGTCTAACTTGTGTAAAGAAGGATACTACAGATGGATCAGACATTCAATTATATTATATGGTAGACATTGTATTATCCAAAGAGAAAGGCAACAGATAGCTAGGTCTTTCTCAAGTGTTGCTGCTTCCTCCCTAGGAGGACTGCATGACTCATTATTTTTCCTACACTGAGGCTAGATGTACTTCATCCTGAATTAACTTCTCTTACCAGACCTATTTTGATACATTATTTGTGCACAATGGCAAATAAGGAGCATTTATGCTTCAAATTAGCAATGCAGAAAGTTTTCAGCTGTGCAATCAAATCTTCAAAACAATCCCTGTTCCCACTCCAGCTCCCTTATTTTAAAGTCTTTCCCAGTTTTGCTACAACTACTTTGTATTCATTTTATTATTAATAAATTTAGTGGTTTTCTAGCTACTTCTGGTGCATGAATTACCTTCAGGTGCATGAATTAATCAACATGCCAGCAAGAGAGACAAAAAGTCTTCCTATTTTACAGATGTTAATTCTGAATTTATTTCATTTAAAAAATACTCATGAAGCCTGGGGAAAAAAGTGAACTTTATCCCTATCCCTACATTGCTGATCTTTGAGCCCAACAATGTAGTTGACAAGTATGCTGTAATCTTTTTCTGGTTTTCACTCTACCTTACTTTATGTGGACACCTTAGGTCATCATCTCTTTATTCACAGAATAGGTTGAGGCTGGAAACTTATGAAGGTCATCTTGTTCGAACCCCACCTCTGTTCAGGTAAGGCCATCTAAACACAGCTGTCCAGGATTGTGTCCAGATGGCTTTTGAACACGTCCACAACATCTCTTCGTAACCTCTATGTATGTTCATAACCCTCACAGTTAAAAATTTTCCTCTGTGTTCAGATGGATCCTCCTGTGTTCCAGTTTCAGTGCCCATTGCCTCTGGTTGTGACAGTGGCATGAAGTTTTTATTGTGTTTACAAACTGTAAATTTCACAGATATAGATAATTTCAGCTGTGATGAAATGGCACATAATACCCAATGAAGTTGTACTTTCTTAATGCTGGTCTAAATTTGATCCAGTATCTCCAGGAGCATCTTTTTCCTCCCTTATAATTTTCACTAGAGAAACTAGGCACTCTATTAAGGAATTCAGATATAAAAGGGAAGAAATAATTAAAATTGCTTTGGTTTACATATCTTCCTTAAATTAATTACATGAACCTTAAAAAAAAGAGATTATTTTTGTTGTCTACAGTTAACTTACAAATGTAAAGTAATAGGTAAATTTAATACACATACCTATTAGAGTATCTAAGATAAATATCAATGCATTTGAAAAATACTTGGGGAAAAAAATTATCTTCATTGATGTTACAGCAGATGGGTTTCTGTAAAAGATAAGAGCTCATTTGGAAGCAGACCAGAGGCTATTTTTGACATTCTTGTTAGAGGGACAGATGATGCCACACTAACTCTTTAACAAAAATTCACTTAGCCTTGAGTGATGTTTAGTAGAAATCAATTTGGAGTTCAAATGAGTTCAATGAATGTATTTTATGTATGTGTTCAAGGTTAGAATTCTAGCTCTTCCTTTTATGTTGTGAATTTTCTAATAAAATGTATATAATTCAATCACGAAGATTTCAATACTTGTGGGGGTAGATACTGACCCTTGTGCAAATAATTATGAGAAAAAAATTCAGTGCTCTTGATACTTCAAGTTGTTAATCTTCATAAAAATTATTTAGAAATATATCTAAACTTTGCTATCTTTGTTATAATAAGGTTTCATTTTAATAGAAGTGTTTGTTAATAGAAATGCTTATTTGTAGCAGAAAAGAGGGAAATAGTAAGAATGGTAGCTTCTTGAAACAGTTATGGCTCTCTTGTCACTTTATTGAGGGTCTTATATCTGAATTACATAGGTTTACAGGTTATCTGCATCCTGAAAGTGAAAAGAGCTTTGACAGTGATTTTTTATGAAATGTGGAAGGGTATATTTTCTCAGCGAGCTTAATAAATTTAATACATGAGAACGTCACATATTTTGGGTTATATTATATTCATTGATTAAAGACACTCTATGACACTATGAATTGTTACTAATAATCTCTTTAATTTTGGAAGAATACGTGTAACAAAAATACGAGCAGAGGCTACTAGGTTTCAGTCAGGACTATTGAGATATGACTTAATGTTGTAAACCTATATGTTGATAGTCTAGAGATTTTGGCAGAATGTGAAATTACTGAGGGAAAGGAGAAAATAATCTTTCCCTTAAAGTTAATTCAAGTCAGTGAAGTTTTTCCTGTGAGCCTAAAGACAATTGTTTCAGTTGAGTTTAATGTGATTGCTCTGTCACGTGAAAAGGGTAGGTTTAGTCAAACCGTTAGTGTTTGATTAGTCTGTCAGAGCCCCAGGAAATCTGAGACCCTTGTGCCCAATCATTCTGTCAATGTCCCACTATGGGGACCCTTCACTGAGGAATTTATCACATCAAAGGTTGGCTTGACCAAATTGTTCAGGGTCACACTCCAGAGATATCATCTCTTGGGTCTCTACATTTTTACCCACTGCCAGAGATTGTCATTGCTCTTGAAGGACTTGGATTAATAGTGTACAGAATAATGTTCTCAATTAATAAAATTGTGACAGGTCAAGGTTCAAAGATTGCTGGTGATGGCACCTGACTGCAAAAATATATTTAAAGTAATATTCTAATTGAAAGCAGTGTGCAAAAAAGCTCTAATACCCAATATAAACTGGTGTGAGATGATCATTCAATTCTCATTGAGTATGGGTTCTTACTCAATAGATCTTTCTACAAAGGAGAATACAGGTTTAGCCCATTGTCTGATCCCAGAAGTTACGATGGAGTCTTCCCCAGCTCTTCTCCATTCTCAATCCACTTTCATACTATTTCTTTATATTTAGGTGGAGCTTGACTGATTTTAGCCATACCTCTTATTCAGTAGGGGATAGGGTGGGTATCTCACTGTGATATCTGAGATAACCTTGGTGAGAGGAATGCCTCTGTCCATGGAGAGTGATTTGACCATGGCTGCTGATTCAGTAACAGGCTTTTTAAAGAGCAAGATGAGGTGGAATGTAAACATTGGATAAATATTTGCTGGGGGTGGTCATCTGACTAACAGGGATGAAGGAAAAATAAAGGCATTCAATGATTTTTCTGTTTCAGTCTTTAGCAATGGTAGCAGACCTTGGGCTGTCTGGTCCTGAGCTGGAGGACCATGATTTGTGGGAACAGTGACTCTCCATTTGCAAATACTGAAATCGTGAGGGAACAGCTGTATCAACTGAAAGTCCATGTGGACTGATGGGATTCATCCCAGCATTCTAAAGGAGCTAGGGAATGTGTGTGGGGCTTCACAGTGCACTGGGTGAAGAAGGGGCTGAAGGGCAGAGCTCAGAGGGCTGTGATGAATGAAGTTACATCTGGCTGGCGACCAGTCACCAACGATGTTTGTCAGGGTGCAGTCCCTGGGCCAGTCCTGTTCAATCTGTTTACCAGTGATCTGGATGCAGGAATTGAATGCAACATTCATGAGTTTGCTGATTATCCCAAACTGGTCTGTGGGCAGAGATGGGGGGGGGCACAGAGACATGGACAGGGGGAGTGAGGGCTAACAATCCACTCAGCACCATGACTTTCTGAATTTAATAAGCTGCAAGTTTACATGATGACACTTTAGCATTCAAAGCGTGTGTAAGATGCAATGAGCTTTTAAGACCGAATTTTGCAGTGAGTATTCTCTTAAACAATTTACTTAGTTCTTTCATTAAATTTTTAGTTGTTTCATTAAATTTTATATAAAAAGAACTTAAGTTGTAAGCTTTATTCAGTAGTAGCTTTGACTTAGTTTTTCATAACTCATATGTATATTTTTTGTGCTAGGATATCTGTAAAGTGAAATATGACAGCAGGTGCCATCTCTTATAGCTATAGTTGACTCACTTTCATAAAAAGTTGCACAATAAATTGTAAGAATTTGGCTGCTCCAAGGTAAGGATTGGCTTCTGTAGGAGAAAATGTTTTGTGAATTCTAATAATTAATAAAAAGTAATGTGAAATCTCTTTACAAAAATTCAACAAATGTAATTCCAAAAAAACATTGCTTGGAATGTGTAAAGTATAAATTAAAAAAGATAAACTTGGCTCATAATGACAGACAAGGTAAATAGAACAAGCAGAGGTTATTTACTTTCACATTTAAAATAAAAAAAAAAGGAAGGAAAATACCAGCTTTATTTTCAGAACTCCTAGTTTCAGAATGATTCATTACTATTAAAGTCTTTCACATTTTAAAAAGTGTTTTGGAAAGCACTCAGAAGTGTTCTCATTTTTTTTTTTTTCTTTAAAATTTGGTTGATTATTCTTCCCTTTTAAAAAAATTTCGCAGTATTCAGCACATCTTTCCTTGCAAATATTATGGAAGAAAATTATGAAGGAGAGAATAAACTTACATACTGTAATTAGATATGAGACTTCCTCCAGTGTTTTTTGAAATATATTTTTTGTGATTAACATGATAAAAATACATATTGCTTATTTATTGCACACAGGTTAACAAAAGCAAACTCCATGTAAAATTCCTTGAGTGATTTTTTTAACTTATACAGAAAAGTGGTCTAGGGAAGAGAGCCCTGAAGCCATATTGATTCATGGTAAGCAAGAAATATCAACAAAACCTTTTTGAACAATTCCATAAATAGCTTTTTTTTCTCTCTCTATTTAAAAAGAAACAACCAAAATCCTCTTGTTCCTGAGGTAAATAACTGACGAAAGGAGCAAAACTGTTAAAGGACTCTAGAGATATAGAGTAGTGATCTGGTCAATTGAAAAAAATTAAACTCACAAAATGAAGTTTTGAGGTAAATTAAGATGATAAAATTTGTCACAGAAGGGGTTTTAAACAAACAATTCTCCATCAAGTATCTGGAATTTGTGGCTATTAGATAGGAAAATATTCTATCAGGAGTAGTGGTAGAAAAACAGTAAGTTAATAACTGAAAAGGAATAATATCATCATTAATTCAGCTGGTAATTGAATGAGGTAACAGTGTTAAGAACAGTATTATCTCCACATGCAATTTACACCTTTATTAACAGTAAACGTGAAATTTATGCACCAATTAAATTGCATACAATCCTTCAAAGTAAGGGTTTAGCTTGGAGAGCAGTGGCACATAACAGATCCAGGTCAGTTTCATTCCAACAAATAATATTTGGACAACTAATAGTGTTCACAAAATACTTACAAGTTTGATACTGAAAATGTATCCTGCAGGAACTTTTCTACCTGTTAGCATGCACTTCAATTGATTATTTATACAATAGTCTTTTTAAAATGCTCAGCCAATTTGAAGGACCAACACAATGTCTTGTAACAAACCACACATTATAATTGAAGGTACGCTGAATAACTGCAGTATTCATTACAGCTAGTCATTGAATGCTACACTGATTTTATTTTCACAAACCAGGAAAAATTTGCAAACAAACCTGTAAATATGGTTGATAAGACTATCTATCAGTTTTGCATTTTACATCCCTTCATTTTTCTATCTTTTTTTCTTTATTTTGTTGTGGCTTTTCTGTGAAACAAATAATTCAAAAATTCAAATATTTTCCTATCTCTGGACAAGAAACTAAATAACTCTGTAGTCTAAAAATCAGTAGTCCCTAAACTGGAAATTTACATTGTTACACTGGCATCTGCACACTCTTGTCTTCTGAGAAATTCAACATGAAACATTGTTTTAAATAGTGTCTGACTTTCTGTTTACTCACTCTGCTTTTGAACACTTGATTATATTCAGGTCATCACTTTGTGTCCTGCTTAAACTACAACTATTTAGTCTTTTTTGAGTAGAGTAACAAGGACTTCAAGATAAACCTTTTCTTCTAGAATGTCTTCATATTCAATTTCACAACTTAATATCATGACTAGCTTGCCTGAGTAAAATCTGGTGATTTAAAATATAAGGGAGTGCATTAGCATTTTTAGGCCACCTTATAAATTGATCTAGTTTTGGGTTTAGTTAGGGGTTGCTTGGTTTGAGTGGTTTCGTCTGGTTTTGTTTGTTGTTGTTTCTTAGTTGGCTGGGGTATTTTTCTACTTAGACATACAGAATTATAGAACAATTCAAGTTTGAAGAAATATCTGGAGGTCAACTTGCCTACTGCTAACAGCATCTCTGGATAATAAATATAGTTGAAACAATAGCAGCAATGATAATATTTTCAGATACATTTCCTTCAATATTCTGTCCACTAGTGAATATTTAAGTAGAGACCATAAGAAATAAAACTTACAATATTTTTACATTTGATTCTAATGAAGATTCCTTTATTGTAGAATAAATGCTAATACATAACTTCATACTTCTGAAAGTTTGACTGAATAAGAAAGAAACAGTAGATATTTTCTAGCCATAGCCAATCAGGGTGTACCTTTGGAAATGTCTGTACTGTTAATGCTTCTGTTTGAAAGTGCACAGAAAGAGCTCCTTACAGATATTAACCTAAGTCAAAAAAGCAGGTGCAGATTTATCAGCTTTTCAAGAGGCCATGGTCTTAAAATTTATCATTTTATGAGTTTCAAACTCATGGTCTTAAAATTTATCATTTTATGAGTTTCAAACTCCCAGTGCAACATACTTGAAAGGAAGAGTCTTTTCACTTTCAGTTCTGCTGGGAGACAAAAACGCACATATAATGCTGCTGAAGTGTGTGTGCACCCAGAAGAAAATAATAGGCCAAATTCTATTTTTAATACGCAAGCAGACACCAGTTCATGACCCATTAGAATTCAAGCAGAGATAGGTCAAGTAAATGGAAGAGAAATCTCTAGAAGCTGTGACATATATGAAACTATGTTCTGCTCAGAAAGTTCCCTGGGCTGAAAATAGCTGGAGTTTGGAGTATTAAGGAGGGGGTGGGGGGGAAATGGACACTATGCTTTTATCATTACTCTCTTTTTTAACCTTCTCAGGGACTGTTTTTATCTCCAGTGGAAGGGTAGTACTCCACATGATACTGAGCAACATGATCATTTATTCTATCCCTGCGTGGCTGTTTTTATGTTAAAATACAAAGTAGGATGATATTATGTGAAAATCATGTGAATTAGTCATGGCTAGTTTAGTTTATCATAGTAGAACACCAGTTCTTTTATGATTGAGATAATTCTGTTTAAAGATGTGAAATGATCCAAATGCTTAAAAATCCACACAATAAGTTTTTCATTTAAGTGCATTCTATCTTGAAACAGTTTGAGAAGGGTGTTAGGCAAGGGAGAGGGCAGCTCAGCATCATTCAGGAGAATGAGTGCTTGGGTGGTAGCTCCTCTCAGAAGAGTTACAGCAGTAACCAGTGCCCTGTTCTGCTTGCTGCGCTCAGCTGTCACCCCTTATGCCTCTTTTCTGACCCTCTCCCTTTCTGCTGCTGATCATGGAGCTCTTCATGAGGGGAAAAAAAACCCAACAAAAAACCAACAACAACAAAAAAAACACAACAACAACTAAACGACCAACAACAACAGAAAACTACAGGATGTATCATGAGAAAAGGAGGGTAGGTAGAGAGAAAAGGTAGGGTTGCTCACCATACTCAGCAGCACACGACAGACTGTGCTCCTTTTCGGGTGATACATTCCTCTGGCCATAGTGCCTCCCAGCCCTTTTTGCCCTTGTTCTAAACCCATCTATCATTTATTCCTCCAGTATTCTTACCTGCACTTAACTTGCTTGAGACAGAGAACTGTCCACTGCTGTGGAGTGGAAGAAAATTTGCTCAGGCTTCCTGTGTCTCTACTCATATGGTCTGTCCTCAGTATCTATTGACATTCGAAGATTAGATAAAAGCTTTCTAAAATACAGTTAACAAGCAGGTTTCATATCACAAATCCGACCTCTTTACTGTCGGAAAATCCAGAAAAATTGAAAAAGGATGTAGCAGAAGATAAACTGATGTTCTAAGGCCCATATAATATGGCAATGAAATAGTAAGGCTGTAGGTTTGGTTATAATTTATTACAGGCAAGTGTCAAACATTTTCTTCCAGAATAGGCAGTAAGGAATTATGTCTGAGCTTAAGCTTCTGTTAAGAAAGAAAAAGAATTAAGCATGCGTTTGTTCTTTGAAAAATACTCTGCTTGTACCTGGAAATAATATGTATGTGGCCTCACATATTTCTGCAATGTTGAACTTTATGAATCAGGAACCATAAAAGAAATTTTGATGCAAAATTTTGTGTCATGGTGGCTGCAACAAATAGTAAATGGCCTTGCGACATGCTACTCCTTTTTGGGTTTGTTAATAGATTTTAATAAAGCAGTAGAATATCCATGAATTAGCTTTTTGTCTGGGTGCTCTGAATCTACTTTGTATTTTTTTCCCAATGCAAAGCCTTTTTATCATGCCTTATAAAAATAGAATACCGTAGGTTTTACTATTGGCCAAAAAATGTTTTAAAATTCCAGAGCTTCAATAGTCCCTTTCTTACTTTTCCTCTTCCTGACAGATTAATTCATATACGCACCCACAGACAAGCATTTGCATGTCTGTCATTAATACTTCAGCTAGCCTAGAAATAGTAAAAGTTAATTGTGGGACTTTCTGCATGTGAACTTAAAACTGAATGGCTGTACAGTTCTATAAACTTCTGGCCTCCCTTCAAGTATATGAATTGCATTCATCTGGTAAGTTGTGCAAATTTGTGTAATGAGACATAAGCTAAGGTTTTCCATCAAGTAAACATCTGATGAGCTTAAATATTGTTAATATTTCTTATCTTCATAGGAAAAGATATGCAAACAAAGTAAGCAAATAAGTTCAAAGAAGTACACTTCAGCAATAGCTTCAGAATAAGACTTTTTTGACATCTTTAAAAATAGAGAACAGTCATATCAGAAATGAACAAATTGTTTTCTGATTCTTTAGGAAAATAAGTAACTCATTATTATTATTATTATTTTTCTGCTTCTTCCCAAACACAATGGAAAATCAGCAGTTTGGACAAAGTGTCTATTTGTTACACTTTGTGATTTTAAAAACAGGAAAAAAATGTGCCAGATATTTTGTAGTGAAAGAGGTGTTCCTGACTACAAAGCCAAAATAAAGTCCAAAAACATTCCAGAATGTCACTAGCAGTCACCTTCTTGGGTAAAAAAATGTTTTTATCATTTGTCAAAAAGTGGCTTCTCAGTTGACAATGAAACAGAGATAGAAAGCTTAAACACAGGCCTCCAAACCCAACTTGCTTATTGGTGTGAGAAGATCTGTTTACACCCGTTGTGAAAGACATTTGTCTCTCTGATTTCAAGATTCCTGCAGAAAAGTAAGTGACACCACAATGGCACCACAGTGACATTGGATATGAAAACATGAAAATAGCTCTTATTGCTTCGTTCTGTTTATGTTTACACAGAAAAGCCTCGCAGAAATGAATAAATCTAACTTGGAGCAGGATTGAAATAACGTTTGCTAAGGCCAGGAGGTACACACTCAAAGGGAGAAAGCAAAGAGTTAAGAGCCATCTTGCAGGAGAGTAAAGAAAGTGAATTATAAGTGAATTATGGACTTTATATAGTCCAGTTGGGGGTAGACTTGAAAGGTATTTTAATCTGAAATAGTTGCTGTACACACCGAAGTCGCTCTCTGATCTTTCTGAGGTTAATATAGTGCTCATAATTAGAGATCTCCATGTCTCCATGTGTTTAATGTGAAAATGTGACTTGGGCTCTTGGCAAGAAAAAAAATTTCTGTCATATTTCTCACAGGAAACAAGACTGGCAAAGTCTCCTGGCTTATTTTAGATTTTCTGACTGGGATGTATCTTCATGACAATGGTGAAATTGTTTAAAAATTGTGTTATACAGTTCTGACTATAGATGGGGGGAGTTGCAATAATTTTTTATGCATTTTGCATGGATTATTTTCTGTATGCTGTGTGTTACTGAGAATACAAATAAAAATACTGGTTTGAATGGGAATGAGACTGATTATTCAAAAAATACTTCCTTCTTAAATCTTTGTTTCTCAAGGCATAACACAACTGTGTATTTATTAGCAGAAAACTTGTAAAAATAACATTATAATAAAGAGCTTAAAAATTGTTTCCAGAAGACTGAAGGAGATATAGATCTTGCTTATTTGTGGTAATCTTGTGGCAACAACAACAGCAACTATAATATGTCAAATTATTTCCAACACATTAAGCAAACAAATCATTTATATAGACTAGAGCAAGTAAATTATTTATATATTTATTGTGCACAGAGCAGCAGTAAACTGTGCCTAAGAGCCCTGTAGCAAAAGCACATCACACTGTCTAAATCCATAAAAGAGAACTTGCAGGTTGAACATAATACACAAAGATTTAGGATGTGTTCTGAATCACATCTTTATAAAGAAGGAGAATTTAGCAGCCTCATGCTAAAGAAAAGACACAGGAGAACCAAGGGTCTTACACTGTATTTTGTAGTTTCTAGTGGTTTGAAATGAAGATATTTAGTGTGAAAATGGTGTTCTGCTATTTATTGCACAATGAAAAGGGCTAGAGCTTTGTGACTGAAACAGCAGTAAACTAGAATAAATTCAACAACTTGATAGGTAGTGAATGGAAAGCTTGCCTCTCACTTAGACAATATAGCATTTCCTCCCCTTTACCAGAATTAAGAAATCACAGGTTTGGGTTCCAAAAACAGCCCATTGTGGACACATCTGCCAGCTTGCAAAAGGTGATGAACTGTTTATAAAACAGTTGTTTCACAGCTGCTATAACCCCCAATCATAGGCAGAATGTCTTTTAGAGGCAGTTGACCTTAAGGTGGTGTTCAATTTCTATACCCATGTCAGCTCTGGTATCTTTATGCTTGTAGTGGAGAAAAATATAAATGACAGAAAGTACTTGTACTGATAATAGACCTGCGTCTTAATTGTCTGTCCCACATTACATTACATTACCAGAGTACTAATGCAACCCCAGCCTATTTATTCCTTTTTCTCAGAGTGTGTGTAAGCTAGTGGTCCATTCTGTTTCTCCTTATACTATTTTCCCTATTGTACCCATCTTGAGATTCTCTATTCAGGAACTGTAGACCTACATTCTAATTTCTACAGCAATATTGAAATACTGCTTACAAGTAAAACAATTTCTTTTGGTACTTGCTAGTACATTTTCTGAAGTCAAATACCAGTGTGTAGACTCAGGAACACACCTCCTACCTTAACTGATGCATTTTTAACTCCATTTATTTTAATACTAAACATTTCATATTTTTAATCTGCTTTCCATTATTTCTCAAGTTTCCCAATGATGGCTTTGTTTTCAAAAGTGAGAGCTAATCTTTACCATACTGTGATGTAAGAAGCACTACATGACATTGGATGCAGCCTGTAATACAGAAGTACTTATGATGGAGAAAACATAAATTAAGCAATATTTGTAGATACACTTAATTTTTTTTCTTGTTGGTATCTGAAACAAAGTACTTATATATATATATATACTTATTGGTATCTATAAATATGTATAAATGTATAAAAGTCATAAAAGAATCTTACGAGGGAGAGAAACTAATATACTTTTACCTGGAAAATACATATAGCTCTTTCAGTTCTAAATTACTACATTTCAATTAATATTGCAGTACAAGGTACACAGCTGAGAAAACTTAAATTTGAAAGTAAATTATTCCATCCCACAAAAATAATACGTTCTCAATAACTATATTTTGCAAAATTTCTTTTCAACTCAGGTTTTATTTTTAGAGATATTGGACTTATGGATTTCATATTTTCTGTAATCCTTAACAAATCTCAAATCATACCTAAACTCGGTTCATTAAAAAAACATATGAGTTAGCAGGTCAGTGATGATAAAGCTAGTTTGCAATTAATTTTTTTTTTTTTTTTTAACTTGGTCAAGGAATATGTTTAGTCAAGTGTAATTTCAGTTTCAAGCTAACTTCTTTTAATTATATTAGGATGACCTAAATTGCAGCACAGGATTTCTTGGCAGGAAGATACACAGGCATAAAAAACCAAGAAAAAAAATAGGTTCATCTTCAGAACTCTTCTTCCAAGTGGACTAGACAAGGTTTTTCCAAAAATCAGCCTCCAAATTATATCACATGCATGAACTCC
The DNA here is from genome assembly GCA_037834095.1 of Argya squamiceps. Classification (NCBI taxonomy): domain Eukaryota; kingdom Metazoa; phylum Chordata; class Aves; order Passeriformes; family Leiothrichidae; genus Argya; species Argya squamiceps. The sequence goes on along the minus strand of JBBMKD010000102.1, from coordinate 73,441,231 downwards.
CCAATTTGGTAAGTCAATCTTTTTAAACCACATTTATAGCAGCATCATAGAGTTGATCATCACAATCATATGATCCTTCATATCCTGCAAGAAATGCTAAGGGTCAATAAATTAAAATAGTGAGTCTCTTGAACACAGAAGCATAATTAGTCCACCACAGTAATCTGAACTCCTCCCTATGCTTTCTCCATAAATGACTTCTGTTGGTTCCTGTTTGGAATTAACATTCCAGTTACGAGATTTTTAAACAGATATTAAACAGATACCAGAAAGAGCAGATCAAATATGTCACATACTGCTCATTTTAATGTAAGAGGCAGAGATAATAACTCTTTCCTCAAATTATCAACAACATGTGGTACTATTACAGAGAATTAAAAAAACACTCATTTTAGTCACTACATGTAGTCTTAAATAACCTACAGTGTTCAAGATTTTGTTCTGTAACTGTTTTAGCTAAACTAGCTGATCAAAGTTTGAAACCACATGCCAATTGAGACGAACTCCTTGAAACATAATTTATTCTTTTATTTATAATGCAAGTACTTAAATGCTTATATACCATCTTTCTTCCAATCGACTGCACTTATTTTACTTACAAATTCAGTATTTCAGTAAAAGAACTTTGATATCAACATTTCTGTTTAGTTCTATTAAAATGATTAATTAATACACCCTTGTAAAGTCATTACTAAACCAGAAAAACTTGCATTCTATATCAGCGTTTGCGTGATTGAGGATCGATTGTATCAAAAGTACATGTCAGCACTCAAAAATAAAACCGTATAATAGCTGACTGATATATTTTTTAAAAAATACCTAAGCAAGTCTTCATCTGCATAGGACATTTAAGACAAAATTTAACATCATATCTTTCAAATGAAAATCATCAAAATTATGGACAGTATGGAGGATTAAACCAATACAATGATTGTATCACAACTTCTGTGACTGTTGGATAAGTGTATACTTTTTTTATATTTTTATATATATGTGCATGAATATGATAAGACGACACATTTAGGCACAACACATTTTAAAGGTATGAAGAAAATTTTTTTACAAATTATTTCAGATTCCATTTTGAAGGCCTGACATACAAGGAAAAAGATTAGTATCCTCCCTACAGTACATTTTTAGAGCTACATATATAACAGCTATTCTTAAGTGTACTAACAGACTTTGGAAATGCACTGCACACACACACAAAATCTTTTTATGCATAGCATAATATAGGAGATGACAAGTGAATAAAGGAAGTCCTATACAGTGTATAATCTAAAAATTAAGGGCTTCAAGGGGGATTTTAAATCACAAAATGTTGAAAAAAGTAATAGAAAATAAATCAGTCCAAGTACAAAAGTAGTCTTGCTTTTAATAGACTCTAATATATACTACATGTCAGCAAACATACAAAGGGAAATATCAGATTCTATGAAATCCAAATGGCTGGCCAATAATCAATCAATCGATCGATCGATCAATCAGTCATTGAAATATTCAAAGAGGTCAGGTGCATATAGAATTATTTTTACATACTGCCAAATATATTAATATTTTGGGCAAAATCGTACAAAATCATGTCAACATACACAAATCATGACCTGTTTCAGGCAATTTTACAACAGTATTTGTTTCTTTTTTCTTTCAGAACGCATATAAACAAAACCACTTGTCTTTTAATTCAAACATATCATAAATTTCTACATCATGAATAGCTGCTACATTTTCCTTCCTAAAGAACATTTAGTTATATGGTTTATGTGATCAGAGTATAGTAAATGCTATTTTTTTCCCTATATATGCATATAGTTTCATTGAAGGAAATTTTATATCAAATTAATCTAATGGGAAAGTTCATCTTCACATTGAGGTTTATTTCTAATACCTGAAAAGTTTAAAAATAATAAATAGCTTCTTCTGTTGCCCACTGTGAACATTAGTTGCCAGAGGTACAGCAAAAGTAGAGCAATAGTTGTGTGAAAAAAGGATCGGTTTTCTGAATCGCTTCTACTAACCTCAAAGAAGAGCTTCAGGTTTATAATGGTAAGATGAACGTCAACAGTAACTGAAAGAAGCTTCAAAAGAAAGTCAAGGAGCAATTTATGGCCCAAATGGCTTGCAATTACTTCTAGCCAACATGCACAGAAAGGTTGCTTGTCAGGTCCCCAGGAGCTGCTTCTGACCAACTAATTTGGTTTTTTTACTTCTGCAACCCTTTTCTATTCTTTTCTTCACCTGAAACCCATGAGATGTTAAAAAAACTAACAAGTGACACCCTCCCTCCCCCTCTCTCTTTCTCTTTTCCCCTTCTCAGACCTTCTTGTTTCTGTCCTGGAGTAAGAGAACAAAATGCCATTACTATTATTTTCCATTTTCCATTTATTTTTTGCTATTTTACTTTTTATTGTATTATAAAGTAGAAGGGCAAAGTATTGAAAAAGAAGAATAAGGCTTTTCATTTGTGGATTGTGGTGGATATAGAGTGTCAGTACAGTATTATAATATTCTAAAATGAAAGAAAGCAAATGGGCAAAAGAAAAATATAAAATAGAGTGTGGTAGGCCTAATATGAAGAATAGATGCTACAAGAGAGCTAAACAAAGCACTGGAGCAATCAGTGATGGAGAAAACTGACAGAAGAAGAGTGGATAAAAGAAACACATGTTAGAGGGACAGAAAAATGGAATAAAAGAAAAAATGGCAATGAAATAGAGAAAAGAAGCAAAGGCCAAGGGTAGCTGTGTTAGGTAGATTCCAGGCAAGCCAGTTTAGCCCTATGACCATCCCATCCAAGCTTTTGCTAAAACTGGAAGTATGTGTGTTAGTGTTCTAACTTTATGCAGGAAGAAGAATTGGAATGAAGTATTTTACACCCTATAAGAAGGCTAAGCTCAAAATCTTAGGAAGCTTCACTTGCAATTCATGCAATATTAGAAGATAAAAACTGCTTTTAGTCTAAGGTAGAAAAGTTCCCATTCAATAATAAACCTAGTTCTCCCACAATTCAAAACAGGGTGATACAGTTTTTTGAGTATTCCTTTAGGCAGACTGTTTTAGTTCACTTGCAAATAGCATTAATTTGTTGCAGATTTCAAAATTAAAAGTATTTAATTGTCAGTCCAAATGTTGGGTTTAATGCTATCTGCTAAACATACAAATATTGTTGCTGACAGAATTGTCCTAGAAGACTATTTATCCAAAAGTCATTTCATGGTAAGGTTAGACTTATTCTTCTGATGTAGTGCAGAGCAGTTTGACATAAAGCATAGTTGCCGATGGGCAAGAAAAAACCAGAGAAAATGGAAACACGGAAAACATTAATGCTGTATTTTACAGGGAAACTTCAACAGCCATCAGATAGCACTGGGCCTCTGTTAGCTCCAAACTCAGAGCCTTTGTGCTGTAACTGGTGCTGAAGATTGGTATCTTGTACCAAAGAAGGTGAAAAAAATGTGACATGATATGGAAAAGATAGATAACTCCTAAATTCAGTTACTGTCTGCATCTAGGGAAGCTGAACTTCCAGAGCAGGGAAATGCTGCTAGCATAATCAACTTGAGCCATCACTAACCAGTAACCACATCCCCAGGAGCTGGTACAGTGAACTATAACTAAACAGTCCCTGGACTGACCAAGCAGTATTTATCCTTCTAGCAGTAGCCAATGATCCTGAGTGAATTATTTTCTTGTCACTATCATTTCTGTCTTTGCCACCTCATAACATGTCTCTTTGAGTGACTACCATACCTATTTTTAATTAAACTTTCATTTTTGCTGAGACATAGTATAGTACTGTACCCGCTTCTACAGAGGACATTTCTATCTCTGGTAGATGTCTCTTTCCAGCAAAAATGAAACCTTATGCTCAGCTGAGTCTTTGCAGAGCTTGGCATGTGACAAGTCAGGCTGGACACAGTGCTCATTGAAAAGACAGGTACTCGTGCCCAGCAGCAATGTGTAATGGTATTTTTGCTAGCTAATGCAAATTCCTCCTTTGCATGCTTATGAAAAATTACCATGCCTTCCATGTCCTGGCACTAATTTCCAAGGTGCCCCAAAATCACAACAGAGAGAGCAGAGCAGGAAGTTTAAGCACTCTGTGCTACTAACAATATTACTGCTACAATGTAATACAGACAGGAGAGTAACATGCTGCAAGACTTCACTTGCATTATGTTAGATTTGATGATTCAGAACAAATGTTTGATTCTCAGGAATTTCTATTAAATTATTTTGATGTCTTTATGGTAAATATTACATCGAAATAATGATCATAAGGTATAATCTCAATTTACCACCATAAATTTAGTTTTATTAAAGAGTTTATTTTAATGAAGAAGAAATCGCCTATAGTTAGACTTTATAATAAAGTCACTCTCAGATAGGTAAGAATTGGATTAAACTTTCAGAGATCTTATTTTGACTAATGGTCATTGTTAAAACAAGCACAGAGAAATCAGCTTTAATCAGAAGAAGATATGGTGGCATAAAACAGGTCATTGCCAGTAAATTAATTTCTGATAAATCAACTTTTCTGTGGGTGCAAGACCTATTTTTTTAAAAGAATAATAACAATAAAAAGTGAAAATATGTTGTGCATACAAAAGTATTTACAAAATAAAATTAACTCTTATGTACTTCCTTGCACTGAAATTTTATGTGAACACCTGAAGTATTGACAGCCATTTTGAAAACTGACATGAACTACCTTAAAATAAAGTCAGACACAAAATTCTATTAAATAAATGTGTGTTGTCTGAGGTAACTTCATGGTGATCACTGTAAAGTATATGTAGTACTCCTAGGCAGTTAACTGCCTTTGTTACAGGAAATACAAGATGTTTTGGTGTTTGTGAAACCAACTCCTTGAGTGAATTTTTCCACAGACTTCAGTGTTTACAAGATACTTAATTAGCAATTACATCTAGCTTTAGAGTCATTTAGCAATCCCAGCAATACTTGTGATTTATACAATTATTATTGGACTATTTTCTCTATAAATGAAATTACATTATGGAAAAATGAGAATAAAAATAGCTACTTCATGGAGAATTATATATTTTTATTAGTAGAAATTAAACATGTTTCAGGATCGCATTTCTCTTTTGGGCAATCTCTAATGTATCTCTTCTTCTTCCCAGTAAGTGTAAGCAATACAAGTATACAGCTGGTGGATTATTTCTAACCACAAATAATTATGGAACTAGAAATTCGCCCAAGACAGACTTAATGAGTGTGAACTCTGCTACCTAATGGAGAATGGCTGAGATGACCATTTAGGACACTTCAGTCAATTCTGAATTCCCTGATAAATTTAAATCAAATAGCAAAACTCTAAATATTTTCAAGACAAGATGAGGTCCTCAGAAATTTTTTGAGAGTAGTGAAATCCTTATGCCGTTAAGGTCTAACCTCAAAGGTTGCTCAGTATTTGGCTTCTCATTTTATTAACATTCTGTAATAAATGTCCAAAGAAGTATTTACATTTGACTAAGGTTCATTTTATGTGAAATCTTCTCTCATACTGAATTTGACCTTCACAAGTTCTTTTCCATAACTGCTGACCTTTAGATTAGCCTCCCGTGTAAAGAAGTGGCTCTGTTGTCTGACACTGTTCATTCTACACAATACTAAACCAAAAAATATATGAATAATTTTAAATATCAGTTAAAAAATACCCTAGTTAGTTAATGTGTTCCAAATAAAATAACATCTTTTCCATTATGTTCAAGATCCCAAGAGAATTTTGCATTATTTATTTCTCAATAAACCTCAAAAAATATGAAATGTTTCATTATAAACAGATTTTTTGCTGTGTTTACCAGAAATATGAGCACATTTGAAGTGAAAACAAGAGTTTTATGAACAAAATTTCAATTTAAGTATATTTCTGTTCCATTAAAAAGTTCATAATCTCTTATCATTTCTTTATAAACATATTCAGATGCCAAAGAAACTAGAAAAAAAGTTTAGTCTGAGAAATATGCACATGCTGTTGAGTCAAATGCTGGCAATAATAACATAATGACATATTTAGAGTGTAGTCTTTAAAAAATATATCACTTTAGAAGCATTACAATTCTGAATTCCCTTCTTTGTTCAAGAATCTTAAGGCAATAAGAAGTTTACCACCGTAAGTTCTTATTTATCCAATAATGTCTTTATACCTCATACATCTGAGGTGTATAATTTCTTTACAGTGTGTCTCTCAGACTGCAACCTCTGAGGGGCTAAGGCGACAGGACGCAATCTTTTTCCTATTATCATGTACATTCAAAATTATTTCAGTGTAATGCACTGTTAAGCCCTGTCTGTTTCATTATGAACTTTGGGATTGATTTTTATCTTTCTTTTTGCTATGTTTTTTTATCCTTTCTTGTCTTGCTTGCTTTCCTGTCTTTTTCTCTTGGTCCCATTTCTGGTATCTTCTTTGACTCATTACAAGCTGAACACAATATCCAAGTCATTTTCACTCAAAGGTTAAAAACCCTTGCAAACTTCTCACTCACAGAGAACAAAATGAAAAAGGTTCTGTCTACAAGAACCAGATTAGGATCTTTTTTTTTTTTTTCTGTATAGAAAGATTTTACCTCTTTTTATCATTTTAAGATTGTTGAGAATACCTGATACCAGTGACATAGCATATGCAAAACTCTAGAGCAAATGTAGCAAATCCTTCCTAATGGGGCTTGACAACATTTTTATTGTTTAACTTTTTGACACATTTTGGTATCTCTCTGAAATTTTTCCAGTCTTTTGGCTCTGTAAAACTTTGTTTATTTTATTGAAAAGACCAGTGGTCACTGGAAAAACCTCAGGTTTTTGGTTTCAATAAATCATTGCTGTCATTCTGCTGTCACAGGTTGGATAATCAGCTTCAAAGACTGCATGTGAAAACACTCATGATTCAGTGTAACAATGTAACAAAATAATTACATCTATTTGGGTTTTGTTCCTTTATTATAAATAAAAGCCCAGGTATATTAGAATGAATAGGTAGAAAAGTATATAATTACTTGTAGTGATTTTAACATATAAACACTATAGTGAAATATAAGGATATTTATATAATGAGGTGTCATTTATATGCTGTCCAGAATATTAAGCAAACCTATAAAGAAATTTAAAAATAGCGCTTTTTTTTTTGCTTAATACAAATAACTGTAACTATACCTGTATGGATAGCCTGCGACAATAATGTTAATAAATATGTTGAACATATATAAGAGCAGAACTGGTTTTATTATATTTACACTGAATTAAAATAAGAAATTGTACTACATCCAGATTTTCTAAAAAAATATATCAGAAAATTAATATTCTTTTTTGGGATATGTGTATGAAGAAACATCAGTGCTATGGGTATTGATGTGAAGATGATGTGTTAAGTTTTTCAGGGTGCTTAGAGAGGATAGTAAGCCTTTCAGAACTTTCTATTACTTTTCAAAGTAGAAAGAGTAAATGAAGTTCTAGGACGGTTATGTTAGATGCTTTTTAAATGGGGGTCCAGGAAACCTGGTTATTCTACAACATACAATTTTATAGAGCTAGAGAGAGCTTCCTAGTCTTGCTGTTCCTCTTTGCTTTGAGGTGAACTGTAAGCCAGGAAAACAAAATGTACTAAAGACATTTTGAGTATGAGCTTTTCATGCATCAGCTGCTGCAATTGCCAGAGGACTCTGTGAGATGGTAAAATGACCAGAAAAGATAGATAAATCAAGGAAATTTCTCTTAGGACATGGTTTTAACATCCTGTGAGATCAGAAAACTCTTTTAACTGTTAAAATAGTGCCTCTGCCTACTCTCCCATTTAATGGAGAATTTCTGCCTTGCATTTGTCAAAAAGAATTAGGCCACAAAAATGTTAGCAACTTAAGAAGTAGAAAATAGTAATATTATATTTCTCTAAAATTTTATCAAATCTCTGCTGCTACTTGGAAACAGTTTATCGTATTCCTTTACTATATTGTTATATGCTGAAAGGGTAAACGATGACTGTTGCTCAGCACGTGAACTTTCTGCTTTTTCTCTTTTTGTTATTATCTTTCAGTAAGACAGCCCTCCGGGCTTGTTTTAAATTCCAAAGAGAATTCCCCAGACAGGTGAACTCAACTGAATAAAATAAATTGAAACCTTCTTTGTAGAGTTACAGTGGGGTTTGACTTAAGTAATGAACTGAAATATGAAGCTGCTGTGTTCTGCTTGCAGAACTGTACCTGAACTGTAAAGAAAGGTGTGATGTGTATCTGAAACACTAATCTAGATAGAAATCTAGATAGAAATTACAATGAAAACATTCTAGTCAGGGTTCTTTCTCTTCTAAGTATTTTATTGTCTTTTTCAATACGTAGTGAAGTCAATGACACAGTTTCTTATCTTATATTTCACAGGAAATATTAGCTTGATAAGGCACACCACAATCTAGTTAGACATGTACAAATAACCTTTTATTCACACAGATTCAGATTTAATTTCTATAGATATAGATTAAATCTGAGAGCATAAGACTTTGAACTTTTTATATTCAGTCAGAAAAAATAATAATGATAGTGATAATGATAATAATAATCAGGAAGAAATAAAAAAATTAAAATGTGTGAAGCAAGGTGAAACGTAGGCAAAAGAACAAGTTTCTTCAGTGTAATTTTTGGTTTAAGTTTTCAAGTAACAGCACAAATTCTAAATACAGCAAAATATGTAGATTCAGTACCTGTTTCTATTGATACGTTTTATTCTTGTAAATGTTTCAGAAGATTTTAGCACTAATTCCAGACAAGTTCATCATAGATATGGAGTAGTGACCATCTCTTGACACAGGAATGAAAGAATGTAAATTATTACTTCGATAAATGGAATAAAGAAGAAAACGAAGCAATTTTTGAATTTCTAGATAAAATTTTAAAAGTAAAAATATATTTTAAAATATTTTTTATGATGCATGTTTGGACTAATTTATATATAATATGTACAATGGATAAATCGATAACTACTTTGATTCTTCTCTTGGCTAAACAACCCCAGCACTCTTGATAGGAGAGGTCCTCAAGCCCTCTGATCATCTTTGTGGCATTCCTCTGGACTCACTGCAGCAGGTCCGTGTCCTTCCTAACCTAAAATTACTCATGCTTCATGGTAACATTATTCCTTTTTACAGCATACCTGGGTAAAAGAAACCCACTGGATTAATGTCATACTCAGTCAAGAACATTTAAGACAGTATAAAGACTGTATCAACAGTCACTACTTTATACTTCCTACTTAGGGGACAATATTGATACTTCATATTTCATTAAATATTCAAATTAGCAATCTCTACTTCAATATCTTACAGAACTACTGTCTTCATGATGATATTATAGTAGCAATACAGATCAAGAGATATAGCTGTTTATTTACACGACATATATAGATATACAAAATCAACATAGTAGCATAGTATAAAAACACTCCAAAAGGATCAGGTTGCATCAATGTAAACTGTAAAAGTAAACAAATCTTTAGTCTAAAATAGATTGTGTTTGGTTATGATGTGCTTAAATAGTTTTTTTTTCATTTTCATAATACCTTTAAATACAATACGGAAGAAAAATGCTGCATGTATCCAAAACATGATAAAAATAACACCCACATGTTGTAGCTTCTACCATAGCCCACTTACAGAATATCACCTGAAAACATGAGAACAGAAAATTACGTGATGTTTTGCATGTTCTTGTTAGGGAGGCAAGATGAAAACAGAGTTTCTTTCATGATCATATATCAAAAGAATGTCCTCCACAACAGTCTTGTAATTTGCTTGTGGTGACATTCATATTTCTTGGCAGTCCTGAATACTTCTCCAAAACTCAGATTTCTTTGCTGAACTGTCCGAGCCTGGGTAGGAAGTTTGTAACACATCAGGTAAAAAAAAAAAAAAAAAAAAAAAAAAAAAAAAAAAAAAAAAAAAGAAGAATGTTATTAAGCAGAGGCAAAAAAAAAAAAAGAGAAAAGAAGAAAGAGGTGATCAGAGACCAGATATTTGTGTGGCTTCTAGCAACTGTGATTGTGGCACTTAAATATATCATCTCAATGCAAAAGAAAATAAATCAATAGTATGGTCTGTGTTTAAGACTGCAAAATATATTTTGAAAAAAATAATATCCATATGTGATCCGGGATTACATCAAAATACTTGAGAGGAATTAGAGATTACTGCTTAACTGCATATCTAAATCAGTCTTAACTAACCTACAGAGCAGCTGTAGTGTGTTTGTGAGAAGGAGCTGTGGGATATGAGTGTTATGTAAAATGGCAAGCTGATTGCTCTTGTTTTTTATGCCTAACATTAATCACTGTAAATGACATTTTTTTTTCTTTTTCATGAAGACAAATAATATTTATAAACTGCTAAAGACACCTGAAATATAGCAGGCAGGAAAAGAACTCCAGAGAATGCATATTTTTTTCAGGAAGTATTGTTGGATATTGTTTGCATTTCTCTGAAGGTTTTTTATCTTTTATTTGTTCAGCTGAAGAGGATCTGTTAACCTGCTACATTAAATACCCATGAAGATTCAAATCCAGTAAGAAAACTTCACTTGGAGCAATCTTAGAAGAAGAGGAACTTTCATCCTGGAATAAACCATACACATGTAGACTTATGCATATGTAGAAGTGCATTCTATTACCTACAGGTTCAGGATGCAAGATGTGCTGCTCTGTCTCCTAAATAGTGAAGAAAAATGAAAGTGTGCCACTTTAGACTAATCCCATACTGCTTCCCAGACATAACACATTGCTCATTCTCTCCCTGGGCTAGCAAGTCCCTGTACTACAAGATATAAGTTTTACTCTGGTAGCTTCCTTATTAAAGATTTATGCTAATTCTTATCCTACTGATACAATAAAAGCAAGGTAAAGATGGATTGTTTATTGTATTTTTCTGTTTTTAAATTCTGGTGAATTTGAAAAGCATCCAGTATTCCTCTTCTGAAAGCAATGGTCATACATTCAGAAATGCTACACTTACCATGTCACTGGCCTCAATTTAACCTCTCCTTCTTCTGCGTCTCTGTGTACAGACATTAACATAATTCTGCGTTCCTTTTTGGCCTTGTTTTTCACTGGAAGAGATAACTTTCATGGCAAGTTATAGAACTATCGTGCTCATTTTCTTTTTTTCTGTGTGGGATGCTATTCAGCTGGCAAGGTCAAGAAACGTTGGAATGCAAATATTACCTCACATTATTTCTCTCCATTTCTTTGGAAAATATGTTGATGATTTATTTAGCTTTACAAACTAGAACATATTTCAAAAAAGTTTTAAACAGATTGACTGACATCCTAATAATCTAAAAGATCAGAACTGAAACATACTAAAAGTACCAAGCGTTTTATAAAAATATTTGAAGTTGTCTACAGAGGCTCTTGACCATAAGGAGCATGGCATTGAAAATACATAAGAGACATCTACTGAGCATGTGAGCTTGATCACATGATTTTAATTTTTATCAATATTAGGATAAAAAATGTGTAACTACAGCTGAGTGAAATACTAATTAACAGACCTTGGTTTATATTTTTTCTGGTTTTTGCTTTTGTATTAGAAATGTATTAAAAAAAATGTAATTTGATATCCAAACACAAAATAAAACATCCAGAAACACCATTGGAATAGTCATGCAAATGACTTCATCAATATCATATAACAATCTAGAACTGCAACTTTTTGTGAGGAAAAAAGAGTACAGGGAAAATGAAAGTAGCCACAAATTCACATCTCAACATTTCAAATTCTCCAGGAAGTCTTATGCATAAGATAAGTGATTAATTAGAGCTTTACACACTTTATTTATTCCTATACCATTTAATGCAAAAAATACCAATATTCCACTCAGAATATCGTTGTATAGTCCTCCAGCAAGCATGAGGAATTTAAGAGACTTCTTTTCCCACATGAAATTTAAAAACTTCACTGCAAAGGTGTTGTGGCTGCATTCAAAGTACTGTTTAGAAGCAAAAATGTAGGCACAGTTTACAGATATATAACTTAAGCCAACAATTTACTGTTATCAAAATATTAATAGTTTAGATACAATTATGGCAGGGAATAAAAAAGATTAAAAAATAATGCAAGTAGAGCACTTATGTTCAGAAACAGTCATAAATAGCAATAATGCAATTAAAATCGCAGCTCCCTTCCAAGTTTCTAGCACATTTCCTGGTGTTATGATTACCCTTTCTCCTCTAGGTCATGGAATTAATGTTTTCACACTAATGTTAGGGCTGGAGCGGGCTGCTCGGAGTTGTCAGGATCTTGAGTCCTTCTTTGGGAGCATTATGTGGTTCATGAAGCTGACTATTCCTATAATTTTTGCCTTTAAGATATTGGCTAGTATCAGATGTATTTTGAAGCTGTGTTAAAAAAAAATCACACTTGGAAGTTAATGTGTAAGTAAACCACCAGTAAGATTTCATCAGCTCATTGAGTCAGTTATCTGTAGATCAGAGACATGTTTGTTTCTTTGAGGGAAAGCTGAGAAAATAAACTCATAAATAAAATAAACTCATAGCTGATAAATTCAACCAAAGCAAGCATCACCGTTGTAAGATGATCAAGAAGTTGTATACCACATTGTCATTCCAGTCAAAAACAAGCTTCAAGGGATACTCAAGCTAAAAAGAAGAAGCTGTGAAATGGACCGAAAATAAAATACAATAGCATATTGCCATTACTCCTTGATTTAAAAATTCTGGAGTGCACTGTGGTAGCATTATATTAGTCTGTAATATTGGCAATAAAGTGTTCAAAATGTAGGAAAATTGGTAGAACTTCAGGGTGTATGACTGTACATATAAGTATAGGCAACCAATTTTATAAACAGAGAGGCATCTGCAGCCAGTAATTTCAACATATTTCTCCTGTCTCACGTGACTACTGACCCTCTTTGCTCCACAATCAACAATGCACACTCCTTCCATTTCTAAATGATGAATTAAATAAAAAGCTTTCTTTTTTCTTTTTTTTCTATTTGTACTCAGATCATACAGCTTCATTTTCCATTTCATACACTCCATCTGAAACTGCCTTTATGACACATCCTAACTCTTATTTCTCGCTTGATGTTCTAGTCTGTATTTCTGCATATGACCTGATGCCTTTCTATTGATTTATTTCATCAGCACTGAAAACCTCCTTTTTCTAGACATTCATCATTTTGTAAGAGTATTTTCAAGTCTGACATCTCAATTCTCCTCCTATATTTTCAAATAATCAGTAGGAATTTGAATTGGTTTTATGCCTGTTTTCCTAAATAATCAGGATGCCGTTGTTCTTACTCTTTTCTTCTGGTCTCATTCCTCAGATGCCCTTAACTTAATTTTGCTTGTACATTGAGCTTTTGGCATGCTTGTCATGGACTTTTGGACCCCATCAGGACTGGGGATCATGATGCATCCATTTTTCTATCTTAAGTTCTCACCTTTTCAAGTGTTTCCCATTCTGCTCACAGATTACTACCTTGGTGATCTCTTTTTCTCCCATAACCAGCTGGATGGAAACCTGAGCAGCTTGGTCTAGTGGAAGGTGTCCTTGCCTGTAGCAGTGCGAATTTCAGGTTTTTTGTATTTGTGTTTTGTTGTCTGTATGTATTTGGTATGACCCTTCCCCCC
>JBBMKD010000102.1:73412302-73427478 GCA_037834095.1 Argya squamiceps | reverse complement strand
GAATCCACACTCCAGCGAGCTACCTGGGAAACTCACAAACTGCTATAAATTGGCTCGGAGATCAGCTAGCCGGAGGTACCACCAAACGAGCCACTTTATACTTGCCCATGGCAGGGAGGTTGGTACTAAATTGTCTTTGAGGCCCTTTCCAAACCAGAGCATTCTGTGATTCTATGGTCCTGGTTGACTCAAATTGGCTGAAAAGCTTGATTATAGCTCAATAGCACAGTATCAACTGAGAAAAATGAGAGAACTGCATGCATCTACTCCGTTGCTGAGACCCCATCAATCTACCAGAGCTCCATTTGCCTCATGCAGTTGGATAAAAAGTCTTGTGCTTTTCTTTGAGAACAAATTCTAGTTTTAGAATTCATTTGTGCATTTAATGAATACTAGGCTGTAATACTTTTTTGGGGGAAGAGAAAATTAAGTCTGTTCTAATATGGTTTTTAAGGAGAAAGCAGCAATTTTTAAGGTAATACTGAATTAATTTGAATTAATTTTTTGACTTTTTTTGGTTGTTTTTTGGTTTTGGTTGTTTTTGTTTTGTTTGTTTGAGTTTTTGGTTTTGATTTTTGTTTGTTTGTTTTGTTTTTTGTTTTTTGTTTCCCAATAATTTTGAGAAAGGAATCTACAACTGTAAATATCAGCACATGTTCTCATGGCATTTAGCACAGAATAGCAGGCATCATCCAGCTTTGCATTTGACAGCTGCAACACTGCTACCAAGGCTGCACTTCAGAGGGGTGCTGAGAGGCTTCTGCAAAATGTTCAAACCCAATAAGCACAGGAATACAGAAGTCTGTGAATGTGTGCACATTTATATGTCGTATTAGTGTTCATTGCTCTAAAAAGGTACTTGCTGCCTTCCAAGATTTGGATTTAAGTATAAGTAGTTTTCATCGAGCCCAGGAACACACACTGATATTTATTACTTGTCAGTTTTCTGTCAAACATCTGGTTTATCAAGTGTAGTCTGTATTGCTTTGTATTTAAAGTGGGGCAAATAATATGTTAAGATGCACATACAAGTCCTACTCAAGTTCATTTAAATTGCACATACATTTCCTCTCTGTACTTTCGAAAATGAAGTGCTTTCATTACTCTGTCATAGGAATAGACATACTCTTGTCTTTTTTTTTTTGTCTTTTTTGTCTCCTTGTAAATCTTTTTATAGTTTAAAAGGAGGGGGGGAAAGGTGAACACTGAGTCTTGCAATATATTTTTAAATAAATCTTTGAAAAAAATGAAGCATATAATTAATTGCTTTATTAAAAAATGTATATGATTTCTGTACAGTGATACAGGCCAGGCCTAACCAATGGATTCTATAAAAAATGTACGATTAGAAAAATAATCAGGTCAAGAAATTAGCAGGACTAATGAAGAGTATGTTCCTTTAATTTAAACAGTATATACTGAACCTCTCATATTTTGGAATTCTGACCCACTTGACAGGAAATTGTCTCACTTCCACTAATCTGTAAGGGGTTCTTTAAATCTTGGCCCAGCACATGTTGCCATAGTGAAAAGGACCAAACAAAGATGAAAGCTGTAGTTGTTTATACTCAGTTAAATGATCAAACAAAAGCAGGACAGAGGATTGAATAATGGACAAAAAATACGATCCTACAAAAGTTTAGCTTTAATATAATTCCTTGTGCCACTTTTTTTCTTTTTTTATAAAGATTTCCAAATAGCTTTCAAGCTTACTTTCACTATTTTCCTCACTGCCTTATATTTTTACGTGTTTATATTTCATAATGTCATGTTTGTATAATGACTTTTTTCAAGTCCTGTGATTCACTTAATGAGAACTATCTCTTCTACTACTATTAGAACTACAAGTTTGATCACAGACATACTAGTATGATGAAGGTGATACATCTCTGATGAAATCATAGAGTGATAACCAGGTCTAGACAAAGATGTTTTAAAAGATTAAGCTCATCATATGGAGATTATATAATTCTATAAGATTTGAGTGATTTCTTACTGGCTATTACTTTTGCTTTAATTTTGAAAACAGAAACATTTTGTACCTGTGGGGCATATTGAACACAAAGAACAATATATTACCTTTAGAAAAGAAAGAAATTTAAACATTCCTTTCATGTAACTTAAAATTTTTCATATGTTCTCCATTCTGAAGGATATGAAAGTACAGTTAGAAAAAAACCTTGATTTGATTGCTCCTTTATGTATATTTTAGGTAGTGGGTGAAATTTTGATTGATTTCACATATAGGTAGATTACATCACTATATTAAACATTAAATATATTTATTAATAACAGTGATTAAAACCTTTAACTTTATTCTACATAACACAGAGTATCCCTTTTCTCAACACTAAAATTCATCTGTTTTTAAAATCTCTAAGAAGTATGTGTACTCTTGTGTGTAAGCATTTATTTTGTCCTACTGAAAATGAAGGAGAAATTTCAAGTGGGTAATGATAATTACATTGAAATATTTCTGGCAAAAAGGGATTTTGTATTTATTTATTTTTTAATAATCTCTTATCGAGGGAGTATGTGGATAAGTTTCAGGCATAAATCTATTGGAAATTGCAATGTTTAACAAAAATTGTCATATTTCTCAGGCTGATCTGAACAAGGAGAAGGTTATCTGAGTGTCACAAAACTATCAATTTTCATTTCAACAGTAATTACAAAGTTATTCACTTTTCATGTTTTTCACATTAAAAGTAAGTTTGAGTTTTGAAATTATTAAGTCAGCTTTTACTATAAAAACTGCTGCAACTAAAAACCTTGAACTCAAAAGGTAATGCTCTCGAAACCTGTAGCAGTATGCTAAGTTAAAATAAAACCATGAAAAAGCAAATCTGCCTTCTTAATGCTTGATTCTAGGAGGAAAGAAAAAGAAAGCTATATGGGTACATGGATGATTTGTAGAATAGTAAATGTAGTTAAACAAGTAAAATGATCTTTGCAGTACTGTCGACATAATCCTTTCATGTTTTTGCTTTTTATTCTCTAAATATGGAATTCAGAAAAAAGAAACAGCAAATCAGTCACACAAAGTCTGTCTTTTACAGAAGGAAAAGCTAGAAAGGACACATCTGATGATCTTAAAGCATAAAAGAAAGCTGCTGCCATGAAATGTTCTTTAATGATTAAGAAATTTCTTTCATAATCATCATCAGCAATTCTGCATTTTCAAAGCAGATTGGGGTATTGAAAAGACAGAATAGAATGGTATCCTGTCTTTAGGGAACAAAGTATAAAATATAGATGCATCTGAGATTGGTCAATATTAAAAAATTATAAGGTAAACATCCCCACAGGGACTATTGAAATATTAGAGTCAGTGATCATACAACAAAGTGTGTGAGAAATTTGAGGGCACTTTAAAAGGAAAAGGAAAGGTCAGTTATTCTGACTGTCTTTTATATATTCCATGTAGAAAAGTAAAAAAATACCTGATTCTAGAACATCATTAAAAAATATATAAAAATGGAATTACTTTCAGACTTTTAATGTTATTTTAAAAAAATTGTTTCCAGATGGATTTTCTCCTTTGACTGCGGACTTTTAGGTTATAAAAGAAACTGATCAAACATGATCAATTAGGTTTTTTTGAGATTTATGACTTTGTACTACATAACATGCTATTTTAAAAAGTGCCAAAATCCGGAAAGAAAAAAATCAAAAACAAACACACCAACCAAAAAACAAAACAGAACAAAAAAAACCCCAATAAACAAAAAAAGAAACAAAAAACCAAAGAAACAGAAACAAAAACAAAACCAAAACCAAACCAAACCAAACCAAAACAAAACAAAACAAAACAGCAACACAAAGCCCACCAAAAAAGAACACATCTGTAGAATTTAGTATAGGTATATGGTAAATATTTACTATATAGGAGATATAGGAGGTAGCCAACTGGCATATACATAAAAAGAAAGAATCAGCAGGGAACTCTGAGCAGAGAGGTATTTTGTAGTGGTATCACAAGGTGATGATTCTTATTATTATAAGTTTAGGTGATATGTTAAGAGGATGACTTGTTTCTAATTTAATATTTCAATTAATCTAATTTGTAACAAATGCATGGAAGACTATTATTACTGAAGCAGAAATGACCGGGAATAATCTCTGTAAAACAGTAGTAGTGAAAGTTGTTGGATTTTCTTTTCTCCTTTTTTTCCTTGTCATAAAGCCAGCTGCACCTATCTACTCTTTTTTCTCTAAAGTGGTGTTGGGACAGCAAGTGAAATACTTAGGTGTTTTGCCCATTCAAACACTGATGGAAGAAATCACCTGTATTTTAAGCCTTCAACATCTAGTAAATAATAGCTTTGGGAGTTAAAGATACTGACAACTAACTTGCTTTCTGATTAAATCTCCAGTTACACTGATTTTTCTCTTTATGTGCAGGGTATGTTAGCATATAGATGTGTGCAATCCAGTATTGCAAGATGAACACTAAATGACAATCACTACAATGTAAGTAGTTCTTTATGGCTTAAGCATAGTGCTTTTTAAAAGATTCCTATCACATAAAATTAACGGTCACCCTTGAGTTCATGGTGAGATAATAATCTGTATACCTGTGTGAATGGAAGGAAAACAAGCGAACAAAAGTACTCTTATTGTGACCTAGGGCAGTTGGTTTCAGTCAAAATAAAGGAGATACAATTGCTGCCTTGAGCAAACTAGAATGGTGACACTCAGAAAAAGAAGTGATGCTGGCAATCTGTAGATAATTTTGCTTGTGATTACCTAAATAAGTAGGTAGTGCATTAGTTATGACAAAATCATGGAGTCACATAATAATTTGGGTTGGAAGGGACCATAACGATCGTTTAGATTCAACCCATCTGCCACAGTCAGGGGCACCTTCCACTAGACCCAGCTGTACTATCCTCCATCCAACCTGGCACTGAACACCTTCAGGGATGAAGCACCCACAACTTCTCTGCATTGCATCACAGCTCCCACAGTAAAGAATTTCTTCCTAACATCAAATATAAATCTACTTTTTAAATTGAAGGCATTCCCCCTTGTCCTGTCACTACATGCTCTTGTAAAAAGTCCTTTTGCATCTGTCTTGTAGGTTCCCTTCAGGTACTGGAAGGCCACAATAAGGTCACCCCACAGACTTTCCTTTTCCAGACTGGGCAATCCCCATTCTCTCAGCCTTTCCTGGTAGGAGAAATGCTTTATCTCTCTATTCAACTTGGTGTCCCTCCTCTATGCTTATTCCAACACGTCCATGTCCTTCCTGTGCTGACGACCCCAGAGCTGGATGCAGTGTTGCAGGTAGTGTCCCACCACAAGACAGCAGAGGGGCAGAATCCCCTCCCTTACTCTCGTGGCCCTGCAGCCCAAGATACTTTTGGCTTTCCAGGCTGGAAGTGCACACCGCTGAGTCGTGTCCAGTTTCTCATCCACCAGCATCTCAAAGTCTTTCCAAGCACAGCTGCTCTCAATTCCTTCATCCCTTGGCCTGTATTGATACCAGGGGTTGCTACCACCCAGCTGCTGCACCTAGCACTTAATCTTGTCAAACCTCATGAGATTCATAAACTGAAAGAAGTAAACCTCCTCTTTAAATTTCTCAAGTTGAGGTTACATTGTAATAACCTCTTTTAGTGTCATAACTTGTTTAGATTACCAGTTATAGTACTTTAGGTGATGAAATATTTTGAATCCTATGTAATCTTAATTGAAACCTTAATGTAATCATAATTTTTTTTCTTCTCTTAGTGGTGCTTTTATTTGAGCATGTACTTGCCTGCTTCCCCTTTATAACGGAATCTATAACAGTTGTATGAATGTGATTTAATTAAATACATATTTTATTAATTTTACCTGAAAAAATCATTAGATTAAATACTTAAATACTACATCTTAATTAATATCAATAAATCAGAGAGTATCAGAAAATATTTCTGGTTGCTATAGTCTATCATCTGTCTGGATAAATTGAGGGAGCAATCTTGACCAAGGCTTGACCCAAGACAACCCAAGGCACCATTTGGAGAGATAAAAGAGGACAAGGTGATTTGAATAAGATTGAGAGCATTTAGTAGTATGAATATAATATGTATCTTGCCAGTTTTTCTTGGTGACAAGGAATTCCAGGTGTGTACTGGGCATAGTCAGAGACAGTAGAGCTGGGTCTGGAACCAGCCTCTCCTCTTTACCTCCCGTGTGAGCACCTTACTCACCAGGCTGAAGACCTGATTACTCCCACTCTCAACTGTGGTCTTGTGAATTTTTGATTTCTCATTTCATACACACAATAATAAATGATGCCTATCCACTTGAGAATGTAGCTGCGGAAATACTCAGGCTGAGCCCCTCAACATAACAGAGATCCTTTACTTTGGCAGACAAAAGGTTACTTCTTCCCCAGGCCACTCTGGGGAAGATATAGGTAAATAATATAGGCAGCCACTGTCAGTAGCATTTTGCTTGAGTTGTAGAAGCAGTCATATTAAGGTTCACTTCTGCATCTGATGATTCAGGCTTAATGAAAACCCTCTACCTTTTATTCTCAGCAGCAATAAAGGCCAAAGAAACAATAAGAAATATGTGTCTCAGTATTTGTATGCTACATAAAATAGACACAAATCAAAATTTACATTTAAAAACACCTCGTGTACCTCAAAAATGTTTTAAAATCAAATTGCTATATTTAACCTGTATTTTATACTATGATGTATTCTGAAATATACAGAAGGAAATTAATTTATTAACTTCGGTTGATTAATGGGGGAAAAATAGATTGAAATCTGATTAATGAAAGTAGCAGGAGATATGAAAAGTTTAAGAACATATGCATGGTTGCACTAAGATCTTTAAGAGTCTAATTTCAGGCTGTGTTTAAGAAAAATATCACCAAGATGATGACTCAAACTGAAAAAAAAATCTGCTCCCATTTTGGTTAATTTTTGTATCATTATAATGCAGTGAGAGACAACTTTACGTGCTTTTTTAGAAGGGAGAGAAATTACAGCTATGAGGTCATATTCATTTATGTTCTGTAGTTACCATCTAATTGTGAAGGAAAAAAGACAAAGTCCTGTAACTTCCCTGTCACACATCTCATCATTAGAAACATTATGCATAAAATTTGTAGTCAGAGCTTAAGTCTGTTTAAATGGATCATTCCATGCAGAAATGTTCTGAATAAGTAAGAATGGCAGCAAGGCAGATGATGCCCCACTCGTAGTTTTGAGAAAATGCTTCAGCAAAGAAGGAGAAAGAATTTACATCACAAATACACCATCTTCTTTTGAAATTTCTGTCTTCATTAAGAAGAAGCTTCTTTGAAGAAGCTGATTGGAAGAGGTGGATCTGTGTTTCACTTGCAGGTCATCATCTTCTAAATAAGCTCAAGATCTATGGACATGCAAGTGATTTGTTCCTGCTTTTTTCCCTATAGCTGTTGTAAAATTCTCTCTTTTTTCCTGAAATTATTACCCCAAGCCACTATTATATTCCTGCAAATAAATAGGTTCATGACTTCTGTTACTGTAAGCTATTCCAGGCAACAGATCAAAGTCAGAGCTTAAAATCTGAAATAACACCATAGCTTACTGTCTATTTGTTGTTGGTTTCCCTCCTCCCACCTTCAATTATCAGAGTATTTTGGCCTTCTTCCTTTCCCTGGCACTTACATCTTAGTTTTGATAAAAACTCCACTTCATAAATTACTATGAGTACTTACCAAAGGCTGCTCTCCATAATTTCTCACCTTCTTGGTGTAGAGGGAACTTCTGAGAATTTGGGGTTTGTTCATTAGTTAGTTTACAGTAATGAAAACAGAATTCCAGTTATATGAGATCAATAAAGATCTGGGATTCCTTTGTTGCTCTTTGCAGAGCATACCAGAGTACAATATAATGTCAACTATAGGACACATGAAGTTATTAAAATTGCAAGTAATTTCAAGACTTACCGTCTCCTTTGTCGTTGTCTGGTATGACATAACTTGAAAAAGAGTAAAATACTTTTAAAAAAGTAGTTCTAGGAACTCTTATCTGGAATGTTTCAGAGGACTCTGATAGAAGATAGAACATTTTCATCATAGATCCCATTTTGGAAAACTCTGTGGCAACATTTTACTTTTTGCAGAAGATGCCATAGGAGAGCATGGACAAGTGTTCATCCACACTATCTTCCCTGTGCTGGGCAGTCTTCAGAGGCCTCAGTACTCTGGGAAACTGTCCTGGTGTTTCTGGAAGATCCATATCAAAATGGAAGGCAGATAAACCACAACAATTTAAGATAAGAGCTTTGTTGCAATAGTTTATAAGTTTGAAAGAAAGCTGTAATATTGTCCTTTATCCTGATTTTGTGTGTTTGAGTTTCAGAGCCTGGTTTCCAACTGGGTTTATTGTTGAACTGCTACTTTTAAGAGTGCTAAGAAATACGCAAAACTAACACCATACACCTACAATATGTAGTCTTTTTTTAAAAAAATATGTGAGTATGAGGGTTGCCATTAGAGCACCATATAGAGTCTAGCAGAAGAACACCTCAGTACACCAAATGGTGAAAAAAATAGATATCTTCTCAGTCTCCTAGTCCGTGGGAAAATTTATGTTTCTCCATTTCAGGTTTAAGGAACATTTGGGGTAGCAGTGTTATTACTTTTGCTGATGCCATCCATTGCCTTTCAATATGTTTAGATAAGATATTTGCAGGTGAGATTATTAGGGAATAGGATGAGTAGCAAATGCATCTATACTAACCACGCCATTTAGAAGTTCAAATTATTTCTTTAAAAATCCAACTTTTTAAATAAAGGTGTACGTACTGCTAATAATTCAGGTGTCTTATTCCACATCTGAAGATTACAGAAAAGCAAACAACTCAGAAATTCATTCCCTTCTGTTCAGAGACATCCATGATTTTATGCTCACATGCTCATACTTAATGAAACTATATGCTATGGAGCAGCAGTAAAATTTTGACCCAAAAAATGCTTGCTAAAACCTGCAAAGAAAAAACTCTGCAAAATCCATGAAGTCCATCTCATTTCCTTGAAAGAAAATTGAAGAAATTCAATCATGCAGGGTTTAGAAACACCAAAAATTGTATTAAAAATATACTGTAATAGACAGAAGCTGCTCCTGTAAAACTCTTTAGTGCAGTGCAGTGCAGTTTATAACCATGTACATGTACAGAAATCTATTCAAAATTTTAAGCTACATTAAATTTTTCATTACTTTTGCTAGTGTTTTAAACACAGTAGTTAAACTTGAAATGAGTGTCAATTCAATTAGTATGCTATAGCATACTACTGAATTTTTAGAGATACTGGTGGAAAGAAATTGAATGAATGTGTCTTTGGAATGCAACCCCAGAAAGGTAACTGTACAAAACTTCAGTTACTGTAAATTCTGCCACTGAGAATTACTATTTGGAAATAGAAGTAGCCATAAGAAGTTTCTGTTGAAAGGGAAAAATACAAGGAAAATTATCCTTTCTGCAGAAACACTAAAATAACTTCATATAGGATTCTTTCCATGAAAGAAATAAAAATTATGACAAGATTTGTTTTTGTGGATGTTGGGCTAAAAGGTAGATTGGATTGCTTAAAGTAATTTGAGGGGTAGAGGAAACCACACACAGCAGGGAAAATTATTTTTCCAAGTATCTTTCTGGATGATCATAACTAATGCTGTCATTTTGTGGATTTTTTTATTGTGGGTGATTTCTGAAAGAAGTGTTGGGTAGTTACCTTGATAGACCTGGTTGGGGTCTTTTGCTACTCAGAATGCCATTTTTCTGTGAGAAACGCCATACTTACCGACTGGGTACTTAATTTTGTCCTTCTTCACTGAAGATGGAAAGAGTACTCGCCTAGATTCTATGGCAATCAACTGATTACCTTGTATCCCCTACCAGGGGATGTCTGTTAATTTGCTTAGGTCATTGATAATAACCATTCTGCAGACCCTGGCTTATCAGCAGTTCAGACATCATGCTGAATTTAATGTATTCAGTTTCTTTTGTTTCTTTCAGCAGATAGTTCACAGATTAAGATTAAAGTTCATGCACATCCATTATGACTCTATCCAATCTTCTTTCCATGACTTCAAATAAAAACAGTCCATTTTTTAACTAGGAACAATTACATGTTTAAAAACATTTACATGCTTTGTTATTAGAATCATTTTTCTGATGTCTAGAAAAGTAAACATACAGTTATTTTCTTCCAGTGTATGAGTTTTCTTAAAAATTGGGTAACAGTCCTTACTGTTGTATACTCTGGATAGGAGTGTCATTATTACTGCATTATTGTATTTTATATTAAAGGTCCTTCTAATGGAACAGCAAACTGTGCACAGGCCAAGACCTGAGTTGTACTAGAAAGGTGTCAGAAGAAAGGAGGTCTGTTTTTGGAGCAGTGGGTTGTTGTTCACCATCTGGTTTACATGAAACTTAAGCAGCAGAATACCTTTGGATAAAAACTGATACGGCTCAAGAAACAGGTTTTAAGATAGGTAGGACAAAATAGAGAAGAATATTTTCCTTGGCTCTAAAGTATCATCTACTTTAATCAAAGGTGTTCTGTCATGAGTTATGACAAACAGGAAATACATAATGTGCTGCAGAATGGATCAATGCTGGTATCATTGAAGGCAAAATTTTATAAGGATTTAAAAAAAGGATTAGACATTTACATGGATGAGAATGTCCACAGAACCTTTAGATAAGATTAGGAAGTACTTTGATATCTTATACTTTAAAGAAACACCACACTCTAATTGGTGGGGAAGAAAAAAAGCCTTTCTTAAAATCAGATGAGTTCATTATTTAATATTACTGTAAATTCTGTGAGGGGGGAACCTTGGCTAGTCTCAGACAGGAGATATCACAATAGAGATATTTATGATACATGTGCACATACTGGCAATTTTAGAAGTGGACAGAAGTCATGTAAGGACTGAAATAAACAGCATTAAAAAAAAAAAAAAAAGAAAAACCAAGACTAAACTAAACCATAACATTGGAGCATCAGTATGATGCTGCATGATATAAACAAACACTTTAAAAATTAGATACTTTCAAGATGCTTGATTAATATAATTCATTTTTATCTAAAATGACTTTTCCATTCCTGTCAATTAAGGAGTTTACAGTTTTGTATACACTTTGCACTCCCACTGTTAATGGCAATATGACACAAAAATGAATACTATGTTCTTATAGAATCATTTAATAGAGAATTATACCTGAAACTCACGCTACTCACTTTGCAACAATAAAAAAGACATAATTTTTTACATTTGTTTATTTAGAATGCTCTAATGTAATTCATAAGAAATTTGTCAATAGACAAGATAATTATTTTTTTTTACTTGTAATACTGGTCTAAAGTTGTAATATAAATTTCTAGCATTATTCAGTATTTATAAATGTCGTCTGCGTAAAGCTGTAACATAATTTAAGTGCCTAAGTGGTTCCTTCATATTACTCATCTTTAACCTTAATATGCATTAATATTGTGGTAAGAATATAATTTACCACAGGAGATATTTTAGAAATATTTTTAGTGTTTACTTCGTGATTTCAGACATAAGGAATTGGATCCACAGGACTGGGGCTAGAAGGAGAAATTGACAAATGAGGGTGTATCAATTAAATTTGAAAATAATACCAATCTAGGAGACACAGTAAGTAGATTGAAGGACAAGATTAGAAGTAAAAATTATTTTCACAAATTAAACCTATGAACTAAAAAACCCAGATGGAATTCGAGAGGGAAAAGTACAAAATGCTACATGTTAGTAGGATTAATCAGCTGCCTAAATATAGAAGAAATGTTGTCTAGTTAGGTAGACGCCATGAGCTGTAACTGAACCTCAAGCAAAACAAGGGTCATGATATTGTTCAGGAGTTGAGCACACTGGAAAACATAAACTAGAAATATAAGCTTCTAGACAGCTTTAGATTTTAGAAAAGACAATTTTGTCTTTGGCAAGTCCAGTGGACAGCAAATTTAAATAATGAGAAGTATAGAAAATGTGTTTAGTTTATCCAGAAATCTGAAAATGATATCCAAGACTGAATATTTGAGGGACTAAGGGAATGTGAACAGTTTTAAGACCTCTAAAAATATTTTCTCTGTATGCATGGCAGACTTGCAGAGAGGGTATTTAGGTTAGACATCTGGAAATTCTTTTCAGGTAAGAACAAGCTACACAAACATCTTTCAGAATTCACTAGTTTGCAGTTGTTCATGCCTTGAGACAGTTGGATGAGTAAGACAATCTCCTGACACTCTTTCCAGGACTCCAAGATCCATTTTTTTGCTGACTATCTAGGACTTTCACTAGGAAATAGCCTGTAGTAGTCTTAGGACAGATCCTTCCTGGAAGAATCTACTTAGCCACAAAAGTGTCTGGCAACTAAAAGAGGTAGTCATATTCCTTCATGAATAGACATTGCCAGCTGAAAATATGACAGACCCCACCTCCATTACTTGGTGAGACATATTTCAATTAAAATGAAGGATCTTGCATGTATATGTAATATGGAAGATGTATTTTGAACTGAACAATTTCGTGTCCATTGTTTTCTGTCTAATTCAGGAGACCTAACCTATTTGGAAAACATGCATGAGCTTTTTAAAGGTACCTAAATCTGAGTACTTATACTCTACATTGTAAGACTTCCTTTACAATCTTTAGCATATATTTAGGTATTAAATGTAGTATAGGTTTCAAAATCATGTAATATTTAATATGATTAATACTAGTAATACTATACAGATGGTAACAGAGGAATATAAATACATTCAGTCTGTTTGACTAAATACACAAGTCAATTTTTATTTCATTGAATATTTCAGTCCATGCCACATAGCTTCAGTGTCTTTTGTTAAATACAGATGTAGATCTGTAGATCATCAGAATTCATTTTTTGGACAGAGAAGAAATATTTGTTAGATTATTATTGTTCACAGAATTAATATTTGGGAGGTTCACAAACTGTTTAATTCTGTAATGCCTACAAGTCCAGCTGTATTTGAACAGGCAGTGGATGTGAATATTTGATCATCAATTCCCCAGTTCCTCACTGTAAGGAAACCAGGACACGAAAACTATGCAACTGAAAATAATTAACCTCTGTTTTCTGGATTATATGCAGAGAATTTCCTCAATTCACATAGTTATAATATAAAACACTTCAGGGAAGGAACAAAAGGGAAGGAATAGTCTGCAGAAGAATAAAAGGGATAGCTGGGAAAAAGGAAGCATTGAAGCAAGTAGATGTCAGAAGATGAATGAGGGTGGATATGAAAAATAAGAAAAGACAAGAAAATAAGAGTGTACAGTCCATTAAGTCTTGCAAATGGAAAGCAAATAAAGGTCATAAAACAGATAAAATTATTTGCAGTCAAAGACCTTAGTGGTAGTATGATGGGTTTTTACAATTGCATCAAGGAGACGGAAAGGCTAGAGACAATGTCCTGTATTACAGAGTCCTGGGTTTAGCTGAAAATCATGAAAGTTTTGTGCTCAGGGCAAAATTATGTTAGGTTTTAGTGGATATGTTAGGTTTCTGGGCTAGAAAAGCCATTCAGTGGAAAATAAACAAACAGATTTTACAAGATGTTCAATCTACTCTTTGTCAAAATATTACAGTAAACCAAATCTAAAAAGGTACTTACAAATATAACGACATTTATCTACATCTATAATAATGTTGAAAAGATGTCAAAGAAATTAGATGACATATATAAAACAAGAGCTGTACTTGTTAGTTTCTGTGGCCGCATTTTAAAAAGCACTTTTGAAGACAGTGTGTGTCTTTAGATAGAAGCAAGTGATGCAAAATATGGGAGAGATGATAAAGAGGTCATGTTTTGCACTGTTGTGTTTTCTAAGAAGTCCCTGGACAGAATGGCCCATGTGAACTGAAAAAAGAAATGTTCTCCTGTTTTCTGAGTTTTGTTGGCATTTTCTTTATTGAGTGATGTTAACACTCATGTTATCATGTTCTAGATGAGAAAAGCGAAGGACGATCTGTTCATTTAAACTGTTAAGAAAGCAGATTAAGTGTCTATTGATAGAAAACTCCAATGCTTGTCTTCATGTCACCACAATATATCACATCCATTCATTACCAACTGATGCAAACTGGCAGGCAAAATTAACACATGTCAGCTTTATGTTTCCACTCTGAGGGCTAATAGGCATCCTAGGGTATTTTATACTACTGTATGTCTTGCTAACAGGCTGATACTGTCACAAATGAAAGGGATAGTCTTCTACTGGAAGTAATCTTGGGCCCAGAAGATTACAGAGCTCAGAAACCCCCACAAGCTAATAAACTTCGTGAAGATTCTGTACCACAAATGACAAATAAAAGCTCCAAGTCATCCAACTCCTGAAAACTGTGATACATATTTTTAGAGTACAGGAGATGTGGAATGAATGCCAAGAGCAAGCCATCTAATCACATGGGGAAAAAAGTATATGAAAGCAATAGTATTTTTAAAATAAGGAAAGTAACAACCTGCAGTAGACAGTCATTACATTTATTTACATTATTTACTTTTGTCTCGTATTTGTACAATTATCTTTCTGGAAATTGAAGGTTGATTTTACTCTGAAGAAGCATGACGTTTACTTGGGGGAGATTTTGGAGGTTGCAGGATGTGGCAAGAAAGAATTATACTCTAAATAAAAAATATTCTATTACTTCATTAGGCTAATATGTCAAATGCTTTTATGACTATTCATGATTTTTAACAGTGTGCAACAAATACTAGTGAAGCATTGTTACGGTTTGGCTATTAAAAGTATTAGAAATGTCTCTGCTCAAATTAAGGTGCAAATGAGATCATATGCCAGAGTCAATAGTATGGATTTTGTTTAATAGTAAAAATGAGAGAGAGAGGAAAAGGAAGAGAAAGAAATAGAGAAGAGGTGGAGGAACAGAAATACAGTGACAGAGCCAGATTAAAGAAAATATCACCACTCCATGGATCCCAATGATGTTCCATTGATCCTCTCTAGCTGGTCTGCTTGGTGGTGAAGGTCCTCCCAAAAAACATAGAATCCAATGGATTAATATACTCAGGCCAGGTGGGAATGCCCAGGTACCTTCATTCAGAAGGGAGACAAGTTTGACACTGTCTCTCACAACAGTCTGGATCTGTTGCATGACTTTGCATCTTG
>JBBMKD010000102.1:73375770-73412206 GCA_037834095.1 Argya squamiceps | reverse complement strand
CAGAGTGGGGATGTTTACAACTGAGCCAGTTTGTGTAATGGAGGATGGGTGTTATCTGCCTCTGACCAGAGGTTTTGCCACACACCTGAAACCTCCTCCTCCCCACTCAGTTTGGGGGAGTCTGTGTAAACCTGCCCCCAGCAAATGGGTCTGTGGGCTGTGGCCTCCCCACTCCGAGCCCAGTCAGAGATAATCCACAGTGCAGCTGCTGGGTTTGGCTTTCTTGTTTGGCATTCTTCTCCCTCAGCCTGGTTTGTTTTTTCTTAGACCTGAGATGATTGAACAACAGTGTCTCATCTCATATTCCCTTAGGTGTCTTAACTCACAGTCCTTAGTTCCCTTTAGGAGGCATCTTCAGGGAGGGGAGAGCTTCGGTGGCTGTAGCTTCTTTATACAGTTTTGCCACAATGGCCAGAAGTCCCTCATAACAATCGTTAAGCCGTGAACCACAACATTTCAGTCTCTAACAAGCATATAGGAGAAAGAGGGCAGAGAAAAACAGAATAATGAAAAAGGTATGAATGCTATAAATTTCAACTTTGCCACAACCAAAACCAGTAGGAATTCATCTGAAATAGAAACATGTCATAATACATTTTCTAGGAAGAAACTGAAAAATAGAAAAAAAATCTTGGTTTACGTAATAGACCATTGTTCTTTTGAACAGAGAAGAATTGAGTGATGAGTGTATCAAGAATCTGTAAGGTGATGAAACAATTACATGAAGTGATCAGGATCAAATACAAATAAAAATAAAAGCAGGTAATTTTATTCTGGTAATGAAAAAAGGGCTATGAGAATAGACAAGCATATAATAAGTCAGTTGTTTTACAAAATATTTATGAAAACTTATTTATCCATCAATGACTTTAGCTATTTTAAGGCATAGAATATTTCTAATAGTATCTATAATTTTTTCTAGCATGAAAGACCTTACATTTCTAACCAGTATATTATATGAACTCAGTTACATTATCTGTTCAAATATTAAACAATGAAAAAAGAAGTGGCCATATATATTACAAAAATGACTCCAACAGCCTACATAACTATATGCCACAAATTTGTTGATTGGCAGTTAACAAAAAACATCCCACAATTAGTGTAAATATTCACAGTGGTGTGATTCCATTAAGCAAGATTTTCTTCACAAAAGAAACTATTTTTGACAAAAGTAAAACATTATAAGATTTTAAAAAATGCTTGCTAGAAGATGCATAGTTTTCCTAGGAAAAACAAAATTTGAGCATTTACCTTGGTTTTGAAAATTGTAAATATGCAGTTAATCAGTTTGTTCCTAGGAGTCAGCATTTTAATAGACTTGACTTCTCAAACTTTGTAGTATAATCCTATTTGTATCAAACCACATTTTCTCACCTTCCAAATCTGTGCAATCCCTGACTACCCTTTTATTGTTTATAGCCTCTTCCTTCTCTTCCCAAGTATACAATGAAGTAGAGAATCATGCTGGATTAAGTTGAAGACACACGTAATATTCCATAAATAATTTGTGCCTCCCATAAAAATTGTAGCATTTACACTCCTGTAGCATGAACTGGTGGTATGAGAATATTTAAATTATTTGTAAAACATGCTTCTCAACATATTGAGAAGCAGGACTCACTATATTAAATACATTTATGCATGTATAAGCAGGAATGCACCTGGGCTATGGAAAATATTAGGAACTAAAAAAGCAGGAACCAGACTCAGTGAAGGGAATTGCATTTTCATCCATATTGTGACACTGACGGTCAGTAGTCTACTGGAATTGCATAGATTGGACCACAAACCAAACAGAATGTGTTAGTTTTTATTGATGTCAACTTTGAATTGGAAGACTGAGCCCACAGTGAAACAAAGCTGAGTGAGTATATGCAACCTGCAACTATTTTATAACAGGAATTCAAGACACATCAAGTATTCATCTAATATTCTAAGAACTATTTCAAATAAATTTAGACTAACATGGAGCCTAAACCTTACAATTAGAGATGAAAGAGTGCAGATAATTCAGTTTCATTTTTCTAATTCAAATGCCTTACATTAGATACTCTTAATCTGAAAGTCTTGACAGTCATGACCACTGACTAGTCTATCTTTTGTCAATGGCACACTTATTATATATGTTATATATGTTATATATATATGTTATTATATATTTAAATGAAGTGGAGACCAGTCCAGCCAAGAAGAACCTGGGTGTGCTGGTGGAGAAGAGGCTGGATGTGATCTCGCAACGTGCATTTGCAGCCCAGAAAACCAAGTGTGTCCTGGGCTGCAGCCAGAGCAGTGTGGCCAGCAGGATGAGGAAGAGGATTCTGCCTCTCTACTCTGCCCTGCTGAGACCCCACCTGCAGTGCTGCATCCAGCTCTGGAGTCCCCAGCATATGAAGGACATGGACCTGTTGGAGCAAGTCCAGAGCAAGGACACTAAGTTGAATAGAGGGATAGAGCAACTCTCCTACCAGGAAAGGCTGAGACAATTTGGATTGTTCAGTCTGGAAAAGGAAAGTCTGTGGGGTGACTTTATTGTGGCCTTCCTGAAGGAAGCCTGCAAAACAGATGGAAGGGGGTATTTTACAAGGACATGTAGTGACAGGACAAGGAGGAATAGCTTCTAAGTAAAAGAAAGTAGGTTTAGATTAGATGTTAGAAAGAAGTTCTGTATTGTGTGGGTAAAGAACATCTGTAGTGATGCACTGGAACAGGTTGCCCAGAGAAGCTGGGAGTGCCCCGTCCCTCATAGTGTTTAATGCCATATTGGATGGGCCTCTCAGCAACTTGTTCTAGTGGAAGGTGTCTCCCCACAGCAGGAGATTTGGAAATAAATGACCTTTAAGGTGCCATTCTATGTTTTCAGGATTCAACACACACTCCCAATTCATTCAGCTTAAACAAAGTCTTCCCACTTACATAATAGTACCCACCATCATTATAATATCACTGATGATATTTCGGTGCTTAGCATTGCCCAATAGTTTTGTGTCTATTACTTTTACAAAATCATAATTAGAATGCTAACACAAATTTTCATGAGTGCTTTGAGTAATCACTAAGTCAAAATGCAGGGAATGATGTCCCACACTGTATTCCTGTCTAAAATTTATTATATGTTGTAGAAGTGTTTTTAGAATGGAATGAAGGACATATGAAGTCATCAATCATCTTTTTAGCTCAGTCATCCAATTTGTTGGTAGTAAATAACAAATTTTTTTGAGCAGATCAAAATTAAAATGTGGAATTACATTTTGGATCATATTTCAAATATTTATATCATATATCCTGTATAAATAAAATATGTCAAATGAGTTTTAAAGATTGCAGTTTGCATGATGTCTTAATTCTCCAAGAAAATAAATTTAAACAAAATGGTCAAAATGCTGTCATTAAAGAAGGTGTCAGAAGAAACAAAATTAAATCCAATAATATTTTTGAAGGAATCTATGATGAATCGAAGATGCTTTCCACTCATCATGCAAAAATTAATACTTTTATGTGAAAAGGATACTTATTTTTACCAATGAATTATATGAACAGTCAGATTCCAAGTTCCGAAGCTGTGGATGTGTGAAAAAGTCAATTTGAATTAGGCTTTTCTGCTGGATATATGGAAAGTACATTACAGTGACATATGTATAGTTAAAATTTATTGCCATGAGTCAAACTTGATTTTCCCATTCAAAGACAACAATCTCATTTAAATTATACAAGTCTTCTCAAGATTCCCAATATTATTTATCTACAACCACATAACATCAGATAGTTTAATATGAAAAAAAATTTACCTGGGTTTAAGAAAATCTTTATAAAAACAATGCTGATAAAAAATTCACCAAGTTTCCACTTATAAAAGCATAATCTCAGAAACCTGTTTATACTACAAGAGGTTTTATTGGCTTCCTGAAGAAGCAAGACATTAGTACCATTAATTCAACCTTTATTATCAGCATGGTAATGAAAAGAAGAAAACAAGATATGGTCTTACATAACAAGCACAATGGATTTGAAACACAATAACTGCAGGCTCTCCAGGGCACTGTATCTATGCTGATTGCATTGTGCTGGGTAGATGGAATGCACCCTTGCCTAATGTACAAACACTTGTTTACAGCTTTTTTCAAGAAAAATATTGTAACTTAAACCTGTTGTTGGTACAAATGTGAACAGTTCTTACCACAGTCATAGAACTTTTTTACTGCACAAATGAAGGAGAGTATAGCAATTTGGGAAAAGTTGAAAAGACACATCTATTCAGGTTTTTTTAAAAGACTCTTAATTGGAGCAACTGTTTAATGTTTCTGAGAAGTGACAGTTTACTTGATGACTAAATGTCAAAGGTGATCATATGTGGTTGACAAGTGTAAAAAAACAATTTATCACATTTCTTATCTCCAAATGAAAATTATTTGATTACCTGAATTAGAACATAAGATAGAGACAGAGCATTCCTGGTACTAAGTATATGAATGTAGACAAAATTATCTAAGTTGAATATGAATGTGAGATCCATAGCTGTAAACTCTATAGGTTAGCTGAATTAACAATATATATTCCACAGATATTACTAGGGGTTTTAGTTGCCAGTGTTGTCAATAAAGTTCTTTGAGCACTAAAAATCTGTGCAGAAAAATTAAAATTCTCATTTCTGTTCCCTTCAGTCATGGTACTCATTCTTTCTCAGATGTATTTAAGTCTGTACTAGGATATTCAAAGTATTGAGTACGTGAATTTTATTTGAACTGAGACTAATTATGTTCTTACTTGTACAGGAGTTTCAATGAAAATATCATTTCAGTGAATATTTTTTTCCTTCTTTAGCCACCAAATATATAAAATGTCATGTATTCATCGTGTAATTGCCAATATTTGACATTTAATCTTCCCATTGAAACACGTGGGAGGAATAAACCATTGGTTACAAAGAGAGTATTGACATTTCATTCCTTCCTTCTATTTCAATGATACAGTCTCCATATTTGTGTACAGAAGTATATCAGTGAAAATAGTACTGAGACAGAAAGGATGGGGAAAATGAAGGAAATGCAATTTTTAGAAAGTGAGAAAAAGGCCCCAGTTTTGAAAGAGGAAGAGACAGATAGTTGTAGGTCTACTCTGTTTCAAACAGTGATAAAGTTCTTTCTTGTTACTATGGCATGCTATTATAGCTCTTATTTACAGCTTAGACCAGAATTTTAGTGTAAGATATTGTCCATTACAAGCTTTAATTAATGTCTGGAATGTGATAATATTAACCTGTAATTTGAACATTCTATTGTCCTAGTATTAAAACACAAACAGCCTTTACTATAAATTTATGTGAAATGGGGACTGACTAGAAGGTTTTGTTCCTGTGGCAGGTTCATGCCAGTCAATAACTAAGCACCCACCCAGCTGCTTACTCCTCCTCAGCCTGAGAAGAGCCAGGAGAACAAAAGTGAGGGAAAAAAAATGGGTCAAGACAAAAGCAATTCATTAAATGAAGGAAAAGTGGGGGAAGGGGGGGGGGGGGGTGGGAGTGGGGCAAGGGCAGGGGAGTGGGGGATTTTTCAATAGCAAGGGACACAGAGACAATCTCTGTCCAAAGGGCAGACTGATGCACAGCCAACCAGCAAGGAAGTTACTTTGGAAAGAACACCACCCAGCTTTTTTTGCTGGGCATGGTGGCATACGGCATGAAATATCCCTTTTTTCAAGTCTGGTCAGCTTTCTCAACTGTGTCTCAATCTCTTGCCCACCTTTAGCCTACTCGCTGTGAGAGCAGAGTGGGAGACAGAGAAGGCCTGGATTCTGTGTGACTCCTGTTCACCATTAAACCCTTGTGTGCTGTCGACACTGGTTTAGTCACAAAGTCAAAATAACATCACACAGGCTGCTTTGAAGAAAGTTAACCTCATCCTGGCTAGATTCAATACGGTTCTTCATTCTGTTTTGTTTTAACCCAGGCTGGCAAATACACATCACACAGCCACTTGCTCACGTCCCCCCTTTGGTGGGATCAAGGGGACAATTGGAAGGGTAAATGTTAAAAAAAAAAAAAAAACAACACAAAAACCTTGTGTTTTTAAAAATATAACCTCCCAGTTTTATATGCTGAGAATGATGTCATGAGGGCTGGAATATGGCTTTGGTTAGTTGGTGCCAGCTGTCCTTGCTATGTCCCTTCCCAGTTCCCTGTGCACTCCAAGACTCCACACTGGAGGGGCAGGTAGGGCCTTGCTCAGATGAAATGAAAACAACCCTGTGTTATCAGCACTGCTTTTTATACAATCCAAAACATAGCCTCATACCAGCCGCCGTGAAAAAATTTATTGCAGCAAAAAACAGTAAATACACTTAGGCTTCAGGTCAACTCTGTCATTGCATGAGCCAAATATATACTAAGACTATGTCATGTGTCAGTGGAAAATCGATTTTTTCTTTAAAGCCTGAATTAAACCCATCATTTTTACATATTACCTGAATGTCAATGGAGTTCTCAAGTGTGTCTAAAGTAGGTTCTGTCTGCCTTCTTTGACTGGAAGAGAAGAAAAATGTGATGAATTAAAATGATACTGGCTACCAAAATTTCTCAGAAGTAATTTAGAACACCAAGAAAGATGTATGAAGCTAGTAAGACAAACACAGGATCAGAAGAAATGACAGCTTGCTCACATTAGACAGGTGTTGTGCTGTCAGATCACTACACTAACTACTTTATTACTAAAGAAAACCACTGCTTCCACCATCTTTATCTATGTACAGCTCGTGGAACTGTGGAAATAAGTAAGCAGCAGTCATTGAAGAAAATATATCAAAATCAGGAAGAAAAAGTGATCACATAATTGACGTAGTCAAACTTGATTTCAAAAGAAACATTAACCGCTAAATATGTGTCTAGGTGGTCATGAACTCTTTAAAAAGCTCTAGACAGTTTATCAAAAATAAATGATTTTGTGTTTATGTGACAATGGACAATCCAATATCCTCTGACTTTGACAGTTACTAAGCCATCTCTATGATCTGTGATACCTATTTCATCAGCCAGTCACAAAAAGTAATTTGGTCATTTTTTCAGTGATGATGGATAAAAAACTTTGGGTGGGTGCTGTCATCACTTTCATTCTTAGTTTATTCTTTAGGGCTGCTAGGGTTAATGGATATCTAATACGGTATTTCAGATTCTCATTATGCCTTGAAACTTGCCTGGTCAGGCTCTCTTAAGTTCCGAATGCTTTCTTAAGCATATTTCAAACCTAACTGTAATTCAAACTTTATATGTTAAAAACATTTTTAATCACGATAAGATTATTTGAATGTACAGAAAAAAGAACTATTTTATTGTCTGGCCTATCTAAGAATACTGTGTCTTTGAATGGAACCAAGATATTTTCTTTCTATTATTTAAACACAATACTAAACTGTATTTTCTATTTTATTTCCCACTGCCTTGTGGGAGGTGTAGTTTCTTTGTCATAAAGAGACATTCAAATCTGTTGGCCAGGAACTGAATAGAAATTTCACAGCAAGGAACCTCAGTAGTGCTATTTTCCAGAAAAGGATGATTAGTTGTTGCAGTAAACAATAGGACCATAACTGTGTGATTTATTTCTTTCTATAATAATAAGTAGAAATCCAAGATGCAATTGCAAAATACAAAGACAAACAAAAGCAAGAGAAAATCAATATGAATTTCACAAAGAAAGCAAATATTGCATAGAGATTTGGGACTTGGGTTTTCTATTTTCCTTAAAATAGAAAGGAGCATGCATCCTCTATCAAATGGGGAATTATTTGAAAGTTTTGCATTCTTATAGATCTAATTTTTTTAACTGACAAATGAATAAATCCGTATTGTTATAGGCTTTTTGTACAATTGATACCTCCTGTTATTGTACGCCACAGTTCCATGTTTTCCTCTTGTTTTCTCTTATCTTTTAAAATAAAAAACTTTTACTGATTTCTGCTCTCTTACACTTCTAAATGCAGATGACAGCTGGTGTAATAAGCCTTATTTCCCATAGATGCTCAGCAGTGAGTCTTGGCCTTTACTGTTCTTTAACTCTTTAAAAGCTGACAGTATTTAATTTTCTTATATCTATTGAAATTTTTGGCTTGCAAGAGACTATTTTTATTTCTTATTTAAAGAAATGCATGTAGTTTAGAAAATTCTCTTGCAATTATTTTAATGAGAATATAAAAATTAAAAAGATAGAAAAATTTTCATTGAAATTATGCTTTCAAAGATTTAAATAGGAAGAAACATCAACTTTGTGATTATGATGCAAAGACAAAATTGCATAAAATTTATAATGCTTATGAGAATATACCTTTTGCTGTCCTGTCTGAATGTCAGATGATGCTTATTTTTCTTCTAGCTTAAAAGAAAATATGTTCTATTAATTTTATTGAAGATTTCTGCAGATCAATGTGATACATAAATATTTTAATTGTATAACTGTTTCTTCAGTGGAATATTAGAAACAATAAATCTTACAATGATAATGATATTGATTACATAATGAGCAAAACTTTACCAAATAGAGGTAGGAAGTAGGAAACACTCTTAACTCTCTCAACACAAGCTTTCAGGGAGAAAACACTCCTGACATAAGCATAGTGATCTGGTTTATCTTGCAATATTTGTTAACTGTCAGTTTCCTTGGAATTAATTGCAGGTGAGAATATTATTTGTATTATTTTGATAGCAGATGAGTTTAAATTAATCCCATTTATGAATTAATATCGAGGTCAATATTACATGTAGGAAAGGTTTTAAGAAGTGCTAACACATGCATGTACACATGTGTGTGTGTACATGCATGTAGTTGAATTCATATATTCATTGCATATAAATTGGATTTCCCAAGCACAACCGCTATGGAAATATGGACTTTATATAATTCAAGTAATATTAAGGTTTAGGGAGGCTATTTCAGAAGGTCCTAAGAATATACATTGCAGAAATAAGTAAGTTCTCTGCTTTCCTGGCACTTGCAGGCATATAGTCTTGCTGCAAGACATTTCTTGGCCCTGTTTCCAATTTCCTGTCCCACTCTGGACAACAGTAGAAACTGAGTATACAGTATGCTATAAATGGCCATAAATAGGGTTTCCTGACACTTCTCCTTGAAAATATAATGCCCAAATAGAATATAATGCCCAAATGGAATATATCACAGTCTGGAATGAAGCTATTATTAGATTCTCTGATTTGCCTGATGTGAAGCACAATTCAAGAGTAAGTAAATCCATCCCAGTCTCTGCCAGTACATGAGAATATTTCTATCGCCTCTGAGTCTTCATGTCTGCACTTATTGACTGCCTTCTTTAACTGCTAAATGTTTTGAACAGTTAAGAGGAAGCAAGCAAGGCAGACAAGGAGCAGGCATAATGAGGGCTTTATAAGCTATTTTTGAGACCTTCAATTCAGCTGCTGCACAGTGCCCCAAATCTTGCAGCTAAAAGCTATTTCCATTTTCTGCAGACAGCCCTGAGAGACCATCAAAGGCAAAGAGTTGTTTGGCAACTTCTTCCTTCTGAAGGTTCTAATTATACAGACCTTTGCATTATCAGACTGCAGCAAGACTATCCCTTGATCTCTCCCTATTAAAAAAAATGAAAAAAAAAAAAAGAACAAGTGGTGTCACCACTGTACAAGTGGCGTAGTAATAAAGAGCATTCTAAATGGGTTTTGGAGAGTAAGAGTGACCATGTTTCCAAAATTTTTCATGTTATTTTTTCTCACTGAGTGCACAAATTGCACTGATTTGGCAGCAAGTTTTGTCTCAAGGTACAAAATTTAGATTATGTTATAGCATGGGACTTTAAAAATGCTGAGTGAGGATATTGGCCAGTCTAGTAAAACAAAATCTGTGCAAATCATAGCCAGCATTTCCTACCTGATTCAGTTGTTTGGATCAAAGCAGATGCTATGAAACAGTGAGAGACCTTTTTACGGTAATAATAATTATATCTTTGCATCCTTTCAATGAAGTGAGTGACTCAGTAGTGCTTAATTACTGACTGTGCCTCCATAACAATATATATTGCACAATACAGTTTGCCTAATTTGTATACAATTTTAACTGTGCAACACTTAACATATCCTTCTTAAAAATAATTTCATTTAAACTATATTTAATTTTAAATTGTTTTCAAATAAATTTGAATTTATTATTAATTAATTTGAAATAAATATAAAATATCAAAGCATATTAAGTACAACTAGGCTTCTGCAAAATATTATCAATCATGTTAGACTCTTCT
Organism: Argya squamiceps; assembly: GCA_037834095.1. Lineage (NCBI taxonomy): Eukaryota > Metazoa > Chordata > Aves > Passeriformes > Leiothrichidae > Argya > Argya squamiceps. The sequence continues at coordinate 73,401,958 of JBBMKD010000102.1, read as the reverse complement.
CTAAAATAACTTGTGAACAATAAGTAAAATATTTTTCATTAAGCCATACCAATTTTTACTCTGTATGACCATGGAAGTGTGTGTGCTTTGTGTACTTGTGCACACATACACACACACACATTTATAAATAGACATACAATATATAAAAAATAACCATTTATTTGCAAGAGGTAAATATCATAAAGAAGACATTAGACTTTTATGGAAGGAAAGAGTTTTGAATTTTGTTTATTTGTTTCTTCATTTATCCTGAAGGGGCATAGCCTTCAATAGCTTTTCTACTTTCAGAAAACTTGTTCTTTGCTGACAGTTGGGCTATAACTATATTTCATAAACCTTAAAGCTCCCAAGTTACGGGAAATAAATTGATTTTGTGAAAATATGCGACACACAGGTTTTCAATATGGGTCCTGAACAGTCTGTCCCTAAAGTAGTTATTTTCATTTACACCCTTGACCTGCTGGTGGCTTTGGTGGTGCTGTAGTTTTTCGTGTACTTCAAAAGTCACAGATCTGTTTCCATCCTTCTTAATTTAATATAGACTGCACATGCTTCTATCAGTAAGAACTTTCATTTTTATACTTCTTCGATTTCATGACACCAGTAGTTTTATATTTCACAGTGTAGGGAGCAGAATGAAATTACACCCCTCTCAGCCTTCAGCAATATCTGGTTTATGTGATTCAGGACCTCCACACAAAGAAGAGGTCACTCTCAATATTTCTGTAAATGTCTCTTTCTGAAGGAGTATATATGGTAAGTCTGATAAAGCGTGATTTGTTTCTTGTGTATAAAGTGGGGCAAAAGCCCCACAAACTTCTGTGATAATAGTAAAAAGCAGCTGCATAATTCAACAACAAATTATACTGTTTTAACATAATTTGTCACAAGCTGGAAAATTTTAAATAAGTGTTTCTAATATTTTTGCCATCAGCTGTCTTGTATCTTACTATCACAACCTCTGCTATCAGGATTTTGGCCTTTTGAAAAGTGACTTCCTTTTACACTGGAGAGCAGAGGCTGGCCTTATGTTCACCTACGTTCCAGTAAATGACTATTGCTATAGAGAATGTGAATGACCAGTTTAAATTTAGAAAACTGTTTTTGTGTGTACCTAAGGAAATTGTCATTCATACAGAGTATTTTAAATACTTCTTCACTGTGTACTTTTTGAGCTCAGGTAATACCTCAAGAGTCTTTACTGTAATTGCTTCACTACAGAACTGTGATTTCTATTGTTTTAATGCCTGCAATTCTCATAGATATTTCTGTCCTCACTCCAACCATCTAACTGTTAGCATTCCGACAAATGAGTTATTTCTCTCAGTAGACTGACTTATGTGATGATTCTTCCACTACAGTGACAAAAAAAACTTAAGAACACAATGCACAATAAGAAACATATTGCATCAAATATTGGTAGGAACCTACCTCTTGAACAGAGGGTGTGAATTACTCATATCACCACTGTAAAGGCAGAGGTTCCCATTACTTCCTTCACGCCCGTGTTTACCAGCACTGCTGGGCTCCCAGCTTTGGCAACAAAAATCCAGGTTGATGCAAACACAGAACCCCTGCCAGTGAAGGGAGTGTTCATGTGTGATTTTTCACAGGAGCTTGACCCCTATAAATTAATGGGACCTAAAAATGTCCATCCAAGAGTGGTAGCTGACATTCTTTTAAAGCTATTTTTCATAATAATTTAGAAGCCGTGGGGATCAGAGAATGTCCCAAAAGAGTGAAAGAAGACTACTATCACCCCTACTATCACCTACTATCACCCTACTATCACCCACAAAAAAGGGCTTAAATGAGGATCCAGGAAATTTTGGGGCCATCAGTCTCATTTCTGTCCCTGAGAAAGTTACAGAATGAATACTCTGGGAGGCTATCACAAGTCAGATGAAGCAGGTGATCAGGAAAAGCCAGCACAGATAACACCAAGGGCAAATTTGTGATTTGAAACACTTAATCATCCTCTATGACAAAGTAACCTTCTCTGCTCATGTGGGTGAGACTGATAGACACATTGCAGTTTAGGCCAGTGGGTGGGGAATAGACTGACCAGACAAACCCAGAGAGGAAGGGTAAACAGCTCCTTTTTGAATGGGCAACCTGTCACAAATGAGATCCCAGAGGTTGGTATTGGGCCCAACATTGTTTGATACCTTCATGACTGGTCCAGAAGATGGGATCAAGTGGATCCTGATGAAGTTTTTCAATGATACCAAATGGAGTGAAGAAGGGAGACCCAGCTGCAGGAATGCCTGGATAGGCTGGAAGAGTGGGATAACAAGAACCTTATGAAGTTCAACAAGGTCAAGTGTAAGGTCTTGCACATATGAAAACATCATCCAGGAGTGAAACACAGTCTGGGATCTATCCAGCTGGGGAGCACCTCTGTGGAAAGGGACCTGGGAGTCCTGGTGGACAAAAAAACTTACTATGAGTAAACAGTGTACTGCTGCAGAAAAGAAATCCAGTGGGATTCTGGGTTGCCTCATCAAGGGCATGACCAACAGAGATAAAAAAGTCATTATTTTACCTGACTTTTGCTTGTCAGGCCACACTTGGAATACTGTGTTCTGTTTCGGTCACCACTATGCAAAGAAGATTTAGACAGGCTGCTGAAGGTTGGAGAAGGGCCAAAAAAATTATCAAAGGACTGGGCAGCCCAGCATGTGAGGAAAGCCTGGGAGAACTGGGTTTTTTCAACCGGTTTTTACTAAATGATTACGACATAATCTGCTTTTAAATGAATACATGAGTTTGTCCTTTTCAAAGAAGCAGACAACTAGGAGATTAAGGGTGGAAGGGATGACTATCATCTTAATCATTTTTTCTCCAGGCAGGCCCTACTCCCTCACAGTTTCCTCCTATGAGACACTCCAGTCCTTGATTGTTATCCTCTGCTGGACCTGCTTCAGGAACTCCATGTCTTTTGTACTGGGGAGTCCAGAACTGGACAGACTACTCCAGATGTGGCCTCAACAGGGCTCAACAGAGGGGTAGGATCACCTCTCTTTACCTACTGGCAATGCTCTTCCTAATGCACCCCAGGATCCCATTGGCCTTTTGGCCACAAGGGCACTGATGGATCATGGACAGCTCATTGTCCATCAGAACCCCCAGGCCCTTCTCCACAGAGCTGCTCTACAGCAGCTCAGCCCCCAGCCTGTCCTGGTGCATGGGGTTATTCCTCTCCAGGTGCAGGACTCTGCATGTGATCACCAAAGGAGATCAGCATTTACGGCAAATTTCGTTTTTTAAATCAATCCAGTTCTGTCAGCATATCCCATTTTAAGTTCCATTAGTACAGCTCCTTAAGACTTTACTTTTCCAACTATTCCAACCTATCGCTTGAACTCTCTCAGACCAACAACTGCCTGCTACTCTTTGATACTAAAAATGTCGTAATGATGAGCTGGGATGGAAAAACCCAGGATCTTCTCTAGAATGTAGTTTTAGGATTTTGCATTTAAAACACACTTCTGAGAAGAAATCCAAATATATTATTTCTATAATGGTTAATACTCTAAAATTCTATTAGTCTCCAGTCCAAGGTATGTCCCAACTAATTCCTGAAAAGCCTTTTACTCCAAAACAATAGATGAGTTATTACTTGTCTGCTACTGACTGAACCGGTTTCTTTGCTCTCATGACAGCTATTTTGATCAGAAAACAAAACTGATTATCTCAATCATGTTTTAAAGTTTAGATGTCCTTCCTGCAAGACATGATTGCAATAAACACAATGTATATCAAGATACTTATTATCTTCATAATGTTTCACTTATCCATACTATTATGATAAAACTGAAGATTTAGTTACTATATATATACACACACTTTGTATTATACCAATATCTGTATTTGTAAAAGTATTTTGCAAGTGAAAAATGTAACCAAGCCTGATGTTGAGAAATGGAATTGGAAGGTACAGAGAAACTTTACCTTACTGGTGGATATGTGTTTTAAATTTAGTTACCTAATTTCATTTAGGTGCAGAAAGAACTAAGGAGAGTGAAATATATCTTTGTTAACAAGTAGAAAAAAGGCCTTCAAACACTGAATCAGGTTTTTTCAAAAGCTTAATGGACAGTGAGTATGAAACTTATACTTAATGTACACAACAACTTTTTTCTTATGAACACATTTAAAATTTTGTTGTTTGACAACTTGCACATAAGGTAAGGATATTTTATTATGTCATAGCTGAAATTTAAGGAAGTTTTTTGTTTTATTTTGCACCTCAGAATATTCTGAGTTGGAAGGGACGCACAAGGATCAAGTCCAACTCTTAAGTGAATAGCCAATATTGTGCTCATTTGAAAAAACCCTGAAATGAGTCATTACCTGAGGAGAGTCAAGGAGCCCAGAGCAGAAGTAGAAGGATCCATCTAAAAGTCACCTGCTCTAATCATCTGACTGTATCTCTGTCAGGCTCTCTACAGGCTTTCATATATTTTCCATAGCAATTTCTTGTTTCTCATAGCAAGATACATACACAGCAAAACTATTAATAGAACAAATTTATATTGGATTGTCAGGTGCCCTGTAATTATGCAGTTTTCTGCAGGAAACAAACCTGTGAACTCTAACGACAACACTAATAATGTATTTCCAGAAAAAGTAATGAGATTTAGTGAAAATAAATTAAATTATTATTATTATTAATTTATTATTAATTAACCCTTTTACTAACTGCCGTGAAGTCATGAAGACTGAACTGATGTGCTAATTGTTTCTCTTTGTTACACACTGTTCCAATCATCCTCAAAGCATTAAAACAAGAAGGTGCTGCTGGATAGTGTCATGAAGAAGGGAAGTGAGTCTCCAGTATAAAAAGAGAACACATTGTTTTGGTTGTAGCTGGGGGTTTCACAGCTAAAAAAACCATTTAAGTCTTCTGGATTTGTTCAATTTTCTTGTGCGGTTTGAAGATTCTTAATGAATCATTGCTTAACTTTCAAATCAGTATCTCTTTCTGTTAATAATGTTTCACTGGGGTGATAGTGTTTCCTTCTCTCAATTCCAGAGTTATACTGAGGTTTGCTAGGGGTTAGAATATAGCCCTTGGGAATTCAGGCCTAAATTTCAGGTCTAGTACCATAAGCCTTCCTTTTGGTTATTGAATCTGTATTGAGGAAAGCTTATGAAAATTGCAGACATAAAAATAAATCCATGAAATAGGTGGTGCTTTACCTGTCAGAATGTGTACTAGAGTACCCAGTTATTGACTGTAATGATTACATTTGGTGGTTAGAATGTAAGAGCTTGTCAGTATATCAGAGAAAAACCTGCTCAGTTCAGAACAGAAGTGATTTCTTGGTTTATTAACAACACATAATTAACTGGCAATCACTGAACTATACACGCAGGAGTATAAATAATTCAATAGATAGGCAGTCTTATTTAGAAACTTACAAAATGTTAATACAGATACAGATTTTAAGCATATTTGAATATCTAACCCCACACAGTTCTAATCCCTTGCAAAGTTATTCACTGTGTGGGTGGTGAGGCACTGGAACGGGTTGACCAAAAAACATTGTGGATGCCCCATCCCTGCAAGTTCTCAAGGCCAGGTTGGTTGGGGCTTTGAGGTACCTGGTGTAGTGGAAGGTGTCCCTGCACATGGCAGTGTGGTTGAAGCCAGATGATCTTTAAGGTCCATTCCAATCCAAGACATTCTATGATTCTGTGATACTGATGAAGCTAGATTTGGGCTTCCAGAATGCCCTGTTTGCTGGGGGATGGGGCAGATTTCTTGAGTACATGTCCCTCCTTGACAGTTGGGGGTGATCCTGACCTGTCTTCCCTGCTGCTTACTGCCAAACTCACCAGAAAGGGAGGACTCCACAAGTCCTCACGGGCACACTGAGATGAGGGTCCCCACTTGCTGTCCCCCACACTCTCTGCTCTAGCTGCATGCAGGCTGCTCCCAGTGCTTCACAGAAAGGCTGCACTATCAGCCCTTGGACAGGATGCAATGCTTGTAGGGTGACTGCCAAAAGTGGCAAACTAGGGGCTGACTGTTTTCAGGGCTGCTGTTTTCACTCTGAGGTCCCACAGTATCCATTTCTTTGCTTCTCTTATGCTTCCTTTTCAGGGGCTGACTCCTTTGGTTCAAAAGTTTTTTCTAATTGCCTGGTTACTGTTCAAACCAGATGACAGTCATCTTCCTCTTAAGAGGCCTTTTAGGAAGGTTGAACCATATCATCGTCCCTATGCTCATACTTAAAAGCTTCCTACTGAACTTCTGATATAAGTAATTAGACAGTCAAAGCAGCATAATTATCCATCTGTGCAAACAATTATGGTCTTTGAATTCACCTGAATTTAACAAAGAACAATGACTAATAAAGGAGTCCCATTAGCCCAAATCCTTTAAAAGTAGACTGAGCATTTCATCTAAGAAACTGCTGGTTGATAGAGAACTCATCTGCTTGATTACAGTATTAGCTACACAGATTGCAATCGTTCTGCTAAGCCCTTATAAAACTTGGGACAACAGTATTTTGATCTTTCTCAAAACTGAAAAGATTATACCTACATGTCTGATTGGTGATAACATTGCATAATAAAAGAAATATTAACATTAAAACTCTGGCTCCATGTGTAAAATCTAAAGTATTATTTCACATGCACACACATACACACTTTCACTGTGAGAGGAAATAATGCTCCTTATTTTTTTCCCAAGCCTCCACCAAAAAACATTTCTCAAGGTACTTTGGTAGAGTACTTCCAGACACAATTCTGTATCTATCATTTGCTTATTTGTTCACTGTCCAGGGTGCATTTAATGTTCCCAGTGCTCACAACCTTCTGGTTGTTCTCTTGACATTTAGCCATTTTTCTATTATTTCTGTCTTTCTGCTTACAGAAGCTCATTTGATATTTTCAGAGGTATTGCTGCCAAATAGGCAGCAATATTTCATGCAGCAACCTCAGCCAGACTTATGTCAGAGGTTTCTGGGAACCCACATTGGATTCATGGAGTAATATGTGGTGTCTGGAGAAAGGTGCTTTCTTCAGTGGAAACAATTGCAAAATTAAACTGAAGAAGTAAGAAATTAGTGTGTCTTCCAATGTGATGAAGGATATCAGCACTCTGAAAAGTAGAATAAAATTTCAAAAAGAAAATATATTTTTTAATCTTAGTAACATGTACTAGATAAGAAAACAGAGCAAACAAAACACCAAGAAATACGTAATTTTGTAATTTAAGCATATGTCACTCTAGGTTGAAAAAATAAAACAATTTTCTCAATACCCATATAGACAGCTCTACTTCATACTTTAATGAAGGCTTTTTAATAAATAAACTCAGAAATTTTGTATCTAATGATGAGAAATTATTTCAGTCTTGTTCAATATTTGTTCTAAAGTAATCCCTACCTCCTTCATGTAAAAATATGCACATCAAAATAAGAAGAATTCCTTTGAGCATACTCTTTCTCATGAAAATTATTATTTCAACTCTGATGTAGGAATTAGAGAGGTAGTGGTGCTCTCCAATAAAATGAAGGAAAATGTTTCTCTTTTCATTTCATTATGATCCAAAGCAGCATGTTACCCAGTAAGATTTTTTTGCTTACATTAATGCTTATTTAGGTAATCATGATCTTGGTGCCAGGATTAGGTTATCTCTTCAAAGTACAATTTGAGAAAAATTCCATTAACAAAATCATTCCTTTTAAATTTATCTTCTATTAATTAAACAAATTATTAATTAATTGTCTGCAATCAATCTTCCTTGTTAATAAGCAGTTCTATTTCTAAAATATCTCAAAGAAAAGAAAATTTTTGCCATACATACTTAACAAGTTACTTGCTCCCTTACTGTGTAATGTGGGGTCATTACAGAAATAAAAATACACTGAAATGCAGATTGTCAGAAATGTTTTTTTATATACTGTTTTCAATTTCTATCACAGAATCACAAAACCATGAGGTGGTCCATATCATAATTCATGTAACTGAAGAAGAAAGGAACAAAAATTAAATAATTATCTCAGGTTACTGAAATACTTTTAAATGTGTGGTTTGTAAATTGTTATGACATAAATTTATGACTACAATTCGGTAATTTTGGTGATAGAAGAAATAAACAAAGAAAAAAAACAACTGGCATTTCAGGGTTCCTCTTTAATCTTCTGAGATACCTATTCCAAAAGAAATTTAGGAATACTCTGTCAGCAGCTTCCAATATGATGAAGGTCAATATAGAGTAATTGAATAAGTTAGCAGGTAAACAGGAGAGAAAAACGTGTCTCAATTTCTATTTTGAAACTTCAAGGACAGTTATGATGTCTTAAAAGGTAACTATTGATATTCCATTTGCATTATATAATACAGTCAATAAAACATGAGCCTAAATAAGTACTGTAACTAAAAGAAGTAGTTCTATGCAACATGCATAACAGTTTCAGCTGGAGGATGAACAACTCGAGAGAGAAACTGCTGGCTGACTGCTGAGAACAGAATGAAGTTTTCAGGTACAAATTAACACCTGCCATTTTGTTGTGATATTATACAAATGCTGCAATGAGACATTTATGTATTTTTTTACTATTCTTATTCCTAGATCTACTTTCTCTATATGTGATCTCTGTATAAGTGAGCAGGTGCTGAATATTGTATTTCTGAGAGCAGTATTTTCACATCAAATGATACTCAACAATTACCACAAGCTGTTAGATGTTCTGGTAACATGGACTGAGATCTCATCCTCATGACAGGACCAGCAGCCACCAATTTGGAGAAGAATATCTTTAGGCAGTCAGAAAGGATATCTAGAACATAATTGTGCTTTCACTAAAAAGCATGCATTCATCACATGCCTAGAAATCTTCTATGCCTTAATATAGAATCATATTATTTCAGTTGACAGAGAGAGAGATGGCTTGCAAAAGACTTGCCACTTTATGTTCATAGTTAAATTAAAAAAGCTGATTCTACTCGGATTGAAGTTAACAGCAAAATTCCTGCTTATTTCAATGACAGCTGTATTGGCCTATAAATGTCCCTTTGTTATGCTTACTCTGCTCTGCATAGTATGTTTTCCTTTAACAACATTCTGTAATTAACAACAATTTGACAGACTGTAAGATCCCACTGTTTGGTACTTGTTATTGCTGCACAAAGCTGCATTGTGGGTTTTGTTGATAGAGGGAAATTGCAGTTAAGTGAAATGTTCTTTCTTTCCCACAAAATAGCTCTTTCAGTATAACCACATGATGCTCATACCAAATAACAACTTGCTGATTATACACTCATAAGATTACCATGCTGAAGAGATGCAAACACAAGAGTATTCAGAATTTGCTGAAACTGGCAAATTCTGACTTAACTATGCGTTAAACAAAACACTTAGCATCCCTTCCTCCACCCAATCTTCAAAATTTGTTCATGACATGTTTTCCTAAGTACTAAATTAAATCCTTTCTTGAGATATATCTTCTATTTTGTGTACCTGACAGGTGACAATGCCATTTCTTTAGTTAAAGTTATCTGGACAATCAGTGATTGAAAAAGCTAACTTAGTATCTTCATATTTCATTTCTTTAAGAGATTGCTACATCATTCTTAAAACCTTTACCTTGTTTGCACAATGCATTCAAGAGCCTTAAAAGGAAATAATTGACAAGGATTTATTAGTGTGGATTAGTTAGTATATTTCTTCCATCATTTATCTTCTGCTTTGAAATATATTTTGCTATATTTTATTTGAAAGGCTACCCAATAGAATTTTATTCATAATACATTTGCTAGAAGAACAATTAGGAAAATGACAGTCCTCTACTCGTATTTGATCTAAGGCTAGTTTGATGAAGAAAGTTTCAAGAGAAATTGAGTACTTGTGTGCCTATAGTGTTGTAGGAACAAAGACTCAAGTATCAATATACATTTTGAAACATCATTATTTGTTTAGCTTAATTCATACAGATTCAATTTAGTTTAGACATCAATTTTCAAGCAGTCCTTATTAATAAAGATTGATAAGTACTGATGTGCTTTATGAAAATACTCAGGAATGTGAGAAACTTTTATAAGTATACAGAACTTGAAAAAAATTGCATTGTAAATCAGCATATTCCAGGATTTGGCCTCAGTTGATATTATTTGGGATTGAACAGTAATAATGTCCCTTTCTTCTTCAGCCACACTTTTCCACTCTGTCCTTTTAATCAGGCCTAGTATTATTTCTGTTAGCAGAGCAAAAGGATTCACAAAATTATCTAGATGAAGCATATAATTTATTTTTTTAAAGCATCTCTCAGGCCAATATGATTAATTTGAATTCAAATACATGCTGTTAATGAAATTGGAGAGGGAGAATGTGAAAGGTGGTATGATATGAGAGTGCAAACACCCATGAACGACCAACTGAATTTAAAGATTTGGTTGTTGAACTTCGTCATTAAACACCAGAAAATCCACCCAGATAATAATCATTGATTATGTGCAAATGCCCACCTCAAATATAGAAACTCCAATACATAATAAGCTGGACATCAAGCAACTCCATTCCTTCTGGAATAAAAGTCATTAAACAATTACTTCCTTGTTCCGGAAGGAAAAAAAAATGTCCTAATTGTATCAGGAGACTAATTTTATACTATATAGTAGAGTATGACAGTGAAAAGCTTTGTTATTGTAAATGAACCTCTAATCTCTTTATTTTTATCCCTCACAGATAAGACAAGAATTTAGGAAAATACCAATAATCTTAAGTCAATCTCTAATATTTATTCAATCTGCCACTCAATGAAAAAACAGTCAGCTTTAGTACATGCTTCCACTCATTTAGGTAAATTTTAGTTCAAAATAGAGTCTCACTTCAGCTTTTGTTTGAATCTGGAGAAGTGTTATGGTTTGCTTCTGAAAACCAAACTCCACTTATATAGCCACGGAAGTCTACACCCTTCTTTCTATCTAAATGCTAATGAGACTAAAAAAAAGTCATTGTCTCCTGAGAAAACATTAACATTTAGCAACTCAGACAATGAGACATCTTTCTCACCATTTTTAGAACCACAAAGATAATTTACAATATCTAAATCATGTTTTTCAATTTTGTGTCTTGTTTCTCAAATGCTCTTTTCATCTATCTTCTCTTTATGACTGTATACTCTGGCAGAGCAGGCAGAGTATAAATGTTTTGGTTTCAAATAAAATTATTGGGTTTTGTGTGAATATTTAGATTTGAGACACTACAGGTCAGTCAGCCTGTCCTTGATCCCTGGGAAGGTCATGGAGTAAATCCTCTTCAAAGCCATTTCCAAACATGTGAAGAACAAGGAGGTTAAGAGTAGTGAGTATGGATTTATGAAAGGAAAGTAATGCTTAAACAGCCTGGTAGCCTCTTACAATGAAATTACTAGCCTAATGGGCAAAGGGAGGGCAATGGAAGTTTATTCTGAATTTTGAAAGTCTTTTAATTTTGTTTTCCGTTAAGCCTTCACAGACAAGTTTAGGCAATATGAAGTAGATATATGGACATAGAGGTGGACTGAAAACTGGCTGAAATGCCAGGTTCAAATATTTTTTGATCAGTGCACACCTGCAAGCCTGCTGGAAATCAGTCCAGTGGAGTCCAGTCACTAGAGGAGTACTTCAAGTGTCTATAGTGTTCAACACCCTCGTCACAGAACTGGACAGTGGAGCAGAACGTAAATGATCCCCAGCAAATGACACAAAACTAGGAGGAGCTGGTGATCCACCATACAGATGTATTAGCATCTAGAGGGACTTCAAAGGATGAAGAAATGCTTGAGTGGCCAGTGACTCTCTGTGAAGAACCTTTTCCAAATGTTCAATCTAAGCTTTCCTTAACGCAGCTTCATTCCATTTACTCATGTTCTATCACTGATCATTAGAGAGGGGAAATCAGCAGCCTCCCATCTGCTTACACCCTTGAAGAAATTGTGGACTGTGATGAGGTCATACTTCAGCCCTCTCTTCTCCAGAATGAACTACAAAAGTGACTTCAGTCACACCTTGTAAGTCTTGCCCTCAAAATATTTCACCATCTTGTCTCCCTCCTCTGGACACACTCTTGTAATTTTATAGGCTGCTTATGCTGAAGCACCTGAAACTGCACAGAGTAACAGGATTTGGGCCACTCTGTAGTGTGGAGTGGGACAGCTGTCTTGCCTGGCCAGTCTCTGATAGTAATGAATAAAGAAGACAGAGACAGCGTTTTCTCTGTGGTACCCTGTGACAGCAAAAGAGGCAATGGATAAAAACTGAAATACAGAAGATTCAACTTTAACTGAGACATAAAAAATTAGTGTGAGGGTAGTCAAACACTGAATCATGTTACCAGGGAAGCTGTAGAGTCACCATTTTTGGGAATGTTGAAAAACTGACTGTGGCCTTGGTCAACCTGATTTAGCTGATCCTATTTTGATCAAGAGAATTTGATTAGACAGTTGCCAGAGTTCCTTTCCAAATATCATGATTTTGTCATTCTCATCTACAGGTCACTATTACATTGTCATTTTGAACAGATTGTATATTTCAAGTTAATTCATCCAAATTTAATTGTTGGGGTTTTTTGGTGTTAAAAATCAAGTTACATATAAGTCTAGGTTTGGCTCTGCTATTAAAAAATTTAATCTAAGACCAAGAATGTGAGTGTCCTGTGACAAACCAAAAATCCACCTAAGTTACCTACAAAGAATAGCATCAGAAGATCAGCAGAAAATTACAAGTCCACAGTAACACCTCCCTTGGTGTAATTCCTCACACTAGTTTACTGTATTCTCTATTTCTTGACATCCAAGGGCCCTCCATAGATGGATTCTGGATAAGATTTTAGCCCATAGACAGAAACATACAGGGGAAGAAGAAACTGGAAAGTAAGGAAACATAGCACTGTGCTGAATTCCTCCCTTGCAAGGCAGCACATAATCAAAAGCCTAGGATGACATACGCTTTGAAATAGTGATAAGTCAAACCATTGCATGCTATATTCTTTGACGATGCTTTCCCATTGTCTCACCTGCACAGCTGTGGAATGGAGTTTACTGAAGGTGAATGTCCTACTGAATCAATCTTTGCATGAGAAAGGTGTTTCTTTTCTTTTGGATACTGGAGTTTGGAAACATCATCTCTTCCAAAGAACATTATCCTTTATTCCCTATCTGCATGATGAAACTACGTGTTTTAGTGGAAGAATGAGCTTGTTATGATACCAAATTTGGTGAATGCAGTACCAGGTTTTAAATATGATATAATGTAAATCAAATTCAGTAGTCCCAAAATGGTACTTCCTGACCCACTTACTTCCAGAAGCCTTATTCTATAGTGACCACTTTACATGCAAGCATTTATCCAGATAGAAGTCAGACAGGGCCTGTTAATTCTGGTGACAAATGAATTCTATACAAATATACAATACACTCAAGTCACTATAATGAAACCTGTGTACGTAGTACAAGAATGCTTCCCATTCAACTCCAGTTTTGTCGCAAGGGGAAAAAAAAAGAAATCTTTGAGCTTCCTTGTCATAGATCACAGAAATTTCTAAATTATTTATTTTGTCTAACTTAAGGAGATAGGATTGGAGCTAATTGATAAGCATGTAAATCAATTTCTTTATCCAGCTATACCATATTGCACTGTGACTTAAATAATCTGAACACTGAATCAACACTGATTTCTGAAAATTTTTCAAGCTAAACAGGTTGCTGAGAGCAGTTTTTTCTGAATGTCATGGGAGAAGTTAATCCTTTTTCCAAAGACAGGATGATGATGCTTAGGCACATGCCTCTTTATTTGGCATCAGGATGAATGCACCAAGAGTCAAGCCTAAAGCCCAAGACATAAAGTTAGGATTTTGGATCATATTCATAAGTCATTGTGAATGATGATGGAAGCACTGTTTTCATATCAACATGTATCTGCTTCCTCTTTTCCTGTAGAAGAGGCCTAAAAGAATTACTCATAGGAGCGAATATTTGTATGAGGAAGTTATTATAGCTGTTTCCTGACATATGGGAGTAGCTTATTTGGTCTGCTGTGCATCATTAACACCTTCATAAAGTTGCTTGTATGCCATCAATTATGTAATTGCAAATTGGCATTGAAAAGATTGATATAATGAAGCCAAGCAGTATGTTAATTTCCTGCCAGATAATATTATGATAACATACATTTCTAGACGTAAAAAAATTAAAGGGTTTTATTTCCAAAAATAAATCTTTTTTAGTACAAATGTTTTCCAAATACCCTTTTAATGTGAAAATACTAAAATATATATCAGTGAATTAATATTCACTATGAAAGAGTGAATAATATTATAAAAAGTTTTTAAAGTTTTACATAACTGCTCTTAGCAGATTTGCCTGCAAGATGATTTCCTTCCCATCTACCTGAGGGGTAGCACAGATGATAGTAAATAAATGGAATTATTTCTGAATAGAATCACAAAGCTTATGGCAATGTGTACTTAACATAAAATATGAATGCCTCAGGAATTACACTTCTACTACCCTGAGGCAACAATACTCAGTTTTACTAGAGCACTGTTAAGAAGAAAAAGCAGTGTATTTTTTCATAACTTGATCCTTTAAAGTCTGGCTTTAAGACTTTTCAATATGACAGATTTTCACTAAAACAACTTGGCAGCTCAAAAACCTTAGAACAGTGTGAGTTGCAAGCAAAAGATGGAGATGTGAAAGAAAGTACAATTTCCTTCTCTTTTGTTCAGACTGTGACACATCCTTGCAAAACACAAACTTTTCAGAAACCCAGCCATGTTCCTCTTAAATACAAATTGTTACTCTGTCAGGGAAGTCAGTTTCATTCCTTTCAGCAGTAGCTCAAGAAAGAAGAGAAAATGAAAACAGAAAAAAAACATTACACTCAGTTTCTTTCCTATCATGAGAGCAGTAATGTATTTCATGCATTATAGTTTTGTAATACTTAAATACTGAAAATATATAGAGTCTCTTATTTATTCTGGATTTTAAACTTCCTGTTCCAGATGACCTGAAGAGGCAATATATTTGCATAAGTTCATGAACACTCCAAAATTTTCCCCTAAACTGTTTCGTTTATCTAGTATGTGCACTGTGCATCCTTAGTGATTTCTGAGGAGCTGCTATCAATTGAGGGCTGGTATCCACAGACTAAAAGAAACATTTTTCTCTTCAAAAAAAAGCAAAAAACCAAACCAAAACAGCAGAAAACTGTGTTCATCTAACACCTCAGAGTACTATTATATCTGCTAAAAATTACAGAAGGTTTATTTTATCTTTTCAAAGCACAGGGTTCTGTTATTACTTTTGTCTATTGCATACATTAGTAATCTCTGTTACTGCAGCGTGTGGAGTGTGTATTGAGCTGTGCACAGAGAGATACACTATTAAAATTTCTCTATGATTAGAGGTTTGAAATGGCCAGTCAAGTTTGGCAAATCATGGTTACAGGATTCATGCCATAGCAAGAGGTTAGACTATTTAGGCCACGGGACACATTTTGAGAAATCTGGTATGCTGGGAGCTGATGGGGTCCACCTGTCAGTGAAAGAGAACAGCATTTTTGGTAACAGGCTTGCCAAATGGGTGAAGAGGGCTTCAAACTAAAGTTACTGATAGCAGGCTGTGTGGTGTGTTTGACATGCTGAGGGGAAGGGATGCCATCCAGCGGGAACTTGAGATGTGGGCCTGTACTAACCCCATGAACTTCAACAAGGCCTGAGTGCAAAGTTCTGCTTCTGAGTTGGAGCAATCCCAAGCACAGACACAGGCTCAGCAAAGAATGGATTGAAAGGATCCCTGAGCAGATGGACTTGGGGCATTGATGGAAAAGGAGCATAACTAGGAGGTTGGAAGAGGTGATTCTCTCCCTCTACTCTGGTCTCTTGTGAGAGACCACTCCACTGGAGGACTGTGTCCAGCTTTGGTGTCCCCAGTATAAGAGAGATGTGGATGGAGCAAGTCCAGAGGAGGGAAACAAAGTGCTAGAGCACCTTTCCTATCTACACAGGCTAAGAGAGCTGGGATTGTACATCCTGGAGAAGAGAAGGCTCCAGGAAGATCTTATAGAACCTTCCAGTACCTAAAGGGGGGCTACAAGAAGGCTGTGAGTGGACTTTTTACAAGAGCATGTAGTGATACACAAAGGGAAATTGCCTTAAACTGGAGGAGTGCAGGTCGAGATTACCTATAATGAAGAAGTAAGAAAGAAATACCTACATGTATCTGTGAGGGCAGTACGATACTGGCACGGGTTGCCCAGAGCAGTTGTGTATCCCTGGAAGTGTTCAAGGACAGGTTATATGAAACTTTGAGCAGTCTGGTCATGTCCCTGACCATGGGGAGGTGCGGCTTCAAACTGGATGATCTTTAAGTCCGTTTCTAATCAAAACCACCTCAAGATTAAGAAAATTCAAAAGCCAAGAGGCTTGTAATGTGAAAGCTGCACAGCAGTTAAAGCAGAGTACCCACACTGATGCTGGCTGGTGATCTGCTAGCTTTGAGCATAGGGTAGATGGTCATGGAACTGGCTTGAAAAACATCTATGCAGGGATAGCTGTAATTTAATATTTTGGATGAGAAAATATGAAGGGACTTGGCACAGACATTTTTTTCACTCCTACCAGAGAAGTAATGAGTTCTCTTGGGATGAATTTGGGCAGAAGAGTGGAAGGAAAAGCAGTGAGGAAGAAAGGGAGAAAACAACTCCTGGACTCCTTGATTACATGTCAGTGCCCAGGAAAAAGACATAGATCATACCAAGGTTACTGTGGGAAATTCTTTGTAGTAAATTGAGAATGTGTAGTCGTTCTGGTTTGGGTCTGTGGTAGCTGCTGCCACTCTGTGGGGAACTCTCCATTTCCCAGGGAATAAGTCAAAGACCTTCATAATTTAAAATCCACTAAGATCTGCTGGTGACTGACAAGTTCTCAGAGCACTGAAAACCTAGGTGTCCTCTCCTGCTGTTGAGCAACTTGAGAGCTGTTAGAGCTGATATTTGACATTTGGGGACAAACCTGTCTCAGAGCTGGCCGCAGATGTCCACCATGGCATTGATGTTTAGTTTAAATCTCTGCTTAAGGGGTTCAGGAAAGTCAAATATCTATAGAGGATCTAATGATGTAGGTTGTCTCTTTCCAGACCCACTCCATCAGATCCTCCAAACAAGGACACTCAAGGCTGGAGTCTGTCACTCAGCAAGGGTGGTGGCTGCTCACACCGTTACCACGGATGGTACTACACAGCCCCAGCTCACCCCAGGGAGGTGAGAGTCACTCATCTTCAGACACACAGAGTGTCCTCCCAGATCAGGCCCAGGCTGAGGCCCCACAGCTCCCAGACCCTGAACCCCAGGGCACTGCAGGGTCACAGGATTCTGGCAGTGATAAAAAAGATCATGTACTGTGTTATTGTCAGTATTTTCAGTGAGTTAATAGGTCCAATGCTCCCACCCAACATTTCTCAGTCCATCATAGCCAGGCCCCCCAGCAGGGCCCCAAATGGAGCTGTTGGTCAGGGACCAGGAGAGAGTGAGCTGAGAGAGGCTCCATCAGTGCCCTACATGAGCCACTTCAGGAGCTTTGGTCCTTGGCCTTGCTCAGCTCTTTGGGAAGCAATAGCACTGTTCCTACTGGAAAGGAAAGAGCACAGCTCCTGCCAGCACATCTGGTCTCTGTTGATCTCAACACCTAGATTGTATATTATCAATTACAAGTGATTGATGACATATAGAAAAATTAGTATTCTTAAGTACCTGCTGAGGGAAGGGGAATATAGTGTTACACCTCTAATTTAGCTTGCTGAGAGTATAGCTGTGAGCATGAAAGTGTCAGGATCAAACATGCATTTTTCCTCCATATTCCTGAGGTAGTTTTGTTCAATGTGGAATCGTAGATATACTGAGCCTCATCCTACTGGTTGCAGTAACTGTTTGACAAAGTGGTGATATATTGCACTAATTTATTGCTTTTTCATGGCAGGAACTTAAGTAGCAATATACCAGTTATAGTAATATACATTTTAAGATGCCAAGTCAAGGAATAGAGACTTAATCAACTCGTAGCACATATGGGATAGCTAGCCCTACCCGGTCATTGCTGCCAGTCATCAACTTCCAGCTGGGAATTTCCTTCATGTTTTGCTCAGAATTTGAAATGACAGGAAGATGGATGAAGTAGACCTGTTGCAATGAGTCACAGCTTAAGCAACCTTGGAGATGGACAGAAGGGATGTATGCAGCCATCCAGTTTTTTACCTTGAACTGTTTAGTGGGATTACAGGAATATGAGAACAGTGAGTTGGAAGATGCCTGAGTTTAGCTAACTTGTACAAGTTGAGACTATTTCTTGTCACTTCTGCTTGTTAGTCTGCAATGAGACACTTGTCCTTACTGATTTTTTAGTCTGTCACATACTGCAATTATATCTTCACATCTTGAACTGTTTTGCTTGTTTTGTTCTCTGGACTAAGGGAGGATCATGCCTTTTATTACTTCTGCTGCTGTCACATTCAATGTACTAAAAATTATATGTAGATGGATATCACATCACTCAAAGACTTTAATACTAAAAAAAAATATTTTCATTATTTTTATTCTATTATTATGCAGAGGGTTAAGTCCCTAAAGTCTTTAGTTCAGTTATTAATTTAGATGTGTTTAGGAAAATCATGCAAAAGATTAAGAAACTGCACTAAATAAAACTAAGTTTATAATACACAAGTCCATCTTCTACTCTACTTTTCAAAGCCATTAAAAATGAAACTATGGAATTAAGTCAGTGAAAAAAAAAAACAACCTCAGTGACTTCTGGAATGAATTGTTCTTTTTTATTATCAGTTAACAATTTACAGAGAATTCAAATACAGTTAGGTTCCTTATTTTATATCACTAGAAATGCTATCTTCTGAGTTGTGTTAGCAGGAATATTCCTGCAAACCTATTAACTTCAATGGACTTTACAGGATTGGAACCTACAGGACACATCCGTTGGTGAAGGAAGAAATACAAAATTGTAGTGGTACACTTTTAAGTTGAAAGAATTTGGAATGAAAAGGATAAAACATTATGCAGATATATTTTTACTCCTGAAAGCAGCAAACAATTTTAGATACAGAGTAGATACACCCTAGTATGTTTAAGGTAAGAATGATTTAGAGAAACACCACGTCTCCGCAATGTTTTATTAAATCTGAATGTTCTCTTAATTGCAGAGTCACAAATTATTTCCTTGCTTTTAAGGAAAATCTTCTATATTCTTGTCTTTCATACTGGATAATTAGATTTACATGATGCTCAATTCCACAAACAGAAAAAATGCATATATATATTCAGGAAGCTTCTTAGAGAAATTGCATTTCTAAGATAAAACAAAAAACAATTAATTATATATCTATGAATTTCTATCATTTTAAACTGTAAAAATGTATGGATTTACTCTTAGAGAATGAAATGAAAACATATTAATTTCTAAAAAACCAAAAAAGTGATTTATTTCAATCATGTTATTTGAAGCGTTATTTACTTAATTGAATCTTAGTGTTCCTTGAGTCCCCAGCACATTAATTTATTTCAGTCTAATAATTTTTTTCTGCATTGATTGAAGCTTTGACCTTACAAACAGAAAAGTATGAATTTATTTACAATAGTAGTGTAATATAATTTAGTTGGGGTACTTAGAGCACAAATTACCAGAAATTATTTTTAAAAATATTAATTTCAACAGTATTACACAAATTAGCTAATAGATTTTTTTAATAATTTATAAAGATATAAGAATGTGCTTAATTTGAGAAGTGATATGTGGTTAGTTATGAGCATATCAAATTCTCCATTTAATTATATCTGCAAATATTTGCTTCTGCAATGAAAATATTTTACCTGAAAGTAAGGAAATGAGGTTCAAATAACCAAGGAAAAAAGGTATTTTTTTTATTCTGTTACAATTTTTCTTTGTTTATATGGTATATGGAAAAGTAAACCAAAAGGGAAAAAATCATAGATAATAAAATATACTTACTTATTTTTCACTGCACGGGACAAAAGCCTTACTGGAGTAGAGGCTACAAATCCTTCTCATCTGCACACCATAAAACACAACAAAACTGGCCAAACATTTATTTTCCTGGTAAATGCATATAAAATCTTCCTAGTTTCCTTGTTTTACTTCACAAGCCTGAAAATGAGCTCCTTGAGAAGTTAATTTGTGGTTTTTCCAGGAGTGAGGGGAAGCTGGCTGGCTGAGAGGTCCCTGGATCCTCCCTTTTGTATTGCATAAGGATGGTTGAGTCCAATATCATTCACTTTCTGATTACATGAGACCTTCTTCATTTGCTGTGATTTCTTTGTGGATGTTGCACACAGGCCTTGCAGTCACATCAGAATACTTTCTCCAGAATTTCAATTGATTTCCATCTGACTTCAGGGACATGAATGCATCCCTAACTTGTTGCTTTCCCACTTATGTGATCAGACTTTATCTCTGAAAACAGGAAAAGAAAAAATTAAAAAAGCATGGAGTAGTTCAGCCTTTTCAACATTGTCTACCGTTAACTTCTCCCCCCAGTTTAGCAACAGATTCATCTCTTCCTTGAATTTTCTTTTCCTGTGCCAATCTTGATCATTTTTTCTGCATTATATTTCATGACATTTTCTTATTTTAACTTCATTAAGTCTTTGGCTCTACTAATTTCATGCAGAAGTGTCCAAACAATAATTTTGTCCAAGCAATAATTTCATGCTTCTTCTTTATTGCTTATAGTTGTTTCCAATTCTTGGATGTTTTTCAGTTCTTTGAAGCTCTTTATATAGCAGGGGCAAGTTTCTGGGGAAATCCTTGGTCTTCCTGATCTCTGAAGTAATCTGCTTATTATTTTTCTCTCTCTCTTTAAATAGTATAAGCATCCCTCATAGGCACCTTTCGACTTCATGGTGACTTCTCAGTGTACTCTGCCTTGTAATTCCATAGGTAAATTGAAGGCTGCTCTCTGGAATAAATCCAGAATCTAGGTGATACTGTTTATTTCCCCAGATCCCTCCTCTAGATCCTGAATTCAGGCCATAGTCAGGAAGTCTCAATTTGTGAGCACCAGGAGAAGTAGTAGGTTAGAATAGTTAAGTCCTTCACCCCTTGCCTTGGGAGATAATCACCACCATAATCTACAAACCTCTTGAATTGCTCACACAGTATTTTCTTCCCAGGAGATTACTGTATGTTTGACAACACAAATAAAAACCAGGTTTTGAAATCATGAGACTTCTGACAGTTCTGTACAAAAAAGCCTTATCAATTGCCTTGTCTTGTGGAGGTTTATGATGGGTCCTTGCCAAAACACTGCACTATTATTTATTCTCTGATCTTGATTCAAAATCTCTAACACCCTGTGTTCTAGGGGCTGCTTTACTCTCCTCATATTTTGCCACCTGTCCTTTCTAGAATGTCAGACAATTTTATTTTGGTTTTAAGAAAAGATTATTTTCCCCTTTTTCCTCTGTTTATGTCATTAAAGTGAAATCAATTGTTTTTTGAAGCACAAGTTCTGGCAGCAGTTTAATGAAGGAGAAGACAAAAAACCCCCAACTTAATTATCCTGTTATTTCATAATGAGTTACTGTCCTTTTATTCATGCAAATAATGTGCCTATAATTATTGAATCTTCTAAGCTAACTCATCTCATTGTCTGATATGTGGTTTGGGGGGGAGTTTTATTCCTATATTTTTGAGACAATAAAATGTTATAAATTACCAGGATTAACCTCTATGCAAGCAAAATAGTAGACCTTAGCAAAAACCTTCTTCTGCATTGGTGTCTTCAGATGTCTCAGAACTTTTGTTCCTTTTTATCCTTTGTGTTTCCTCTCCTTGTAGATCACAGTAATATAATATATAATTTGAACAGTTGCTTATGTTAATATCCTATTAACATAAATGTAACTCATCTACTGAATTTCCATAAGCAATGGCAGAACAGAATATAACCATGGAAACACCCAAGACTTCCCTCAGATATGCTTTATAGCAATACAGATTTCCTCACTCATTTAGCTTTTCTCAGTATTCCCTTGTGCCATTTCAGTTCTTTGCAGCTTTATTTATATTACAAGCAGAGAGAATTGATAATGGGTAAAAAGATTTAAGATAGAATATTTGTCACTTGTGATTGAAGACTAAGGAAGTCGATAATGAAGAATGCTATTTATACATTACTTTATTCATTATATAATTCAGAAATTAGCTATGCAATTTCATTATCATAAAATAATCTCAAGGATTTGAGTATCTGTATAACAAAGCTTTAAACTTCAAGAAGTTTAACTGGATTGTGCTGTTGTCTTTAAATCTGATGTTCTTCAGTCTGTCACTGATAAAGCAACCTCTTTGAAACTTATAAGCTGTCTAATGTGGGATTTAAACACAATTTACCATCCACACTACTGTGTATACTACACTTGCTTCCTGGTCAATTACTGCTATGTTTTTTTCCGTGGAAATAAAGACCTGGTTTTGTCACCCATACATTTTTTTCTGTTCAGCATTTTTTGGTTTCATTGAAGGCAATTCTTAATATTAATCAAAATTTAAACCACTGTGCAAATGCTTAGTACATTCTTATCAGATAGGTCAATAGCATCATTCCCATTTTTTAAGGACTCCGATTGCTGAATTTTAAATCAGTATTGAACTCATGTCTTCCAAGTCCTGGTTAAATAAAACAAAACAAAAAAAAACCCACCTCTTTTTTTTCCTTGATCAATTTTAAAAATAGCTGAATGTGGATCTTGAAAGCCAGTGTTAAAGACAGTAAATCCCAGAAAATGGGTAACGTTTATTCTTGTTTTGCTTATCACAATAATTACATTGTTTTAACAGGAAGAGGCCAAATACTTTTTAATTTATATTTATTTTAACTTATATTTATTTTACAGACTAGTTCAATCCAATTTCATTTTGTCCTTTGTCAGCTTTGTGATTTTAATCAAAGAATTCATTAATCTACAGTAAGATATGGAGGACCTTCACAAGGAAGCTCCTCCTTATTTTACTATAGCTTATTTTTGGAGTATGCAAGCATAATTCTTTCTGCTTTCTCTCCTTGTAGAATGCTAAATTTCTTTTTTGTATGCTTTGCAATTCCAAAAGTTAGATCTACCTTTCTATCAACATTATTCCTCTAGAAAAAGCACAGGTAATAGGTGTAATTCTTCAGAATTTTTTTTTTTACATAAGAACTTGTTAAGTGCAGAATATTTTTTACAGTTTTTTCATTGTGTTACCTGCCTGTACATACAAGGTTGCTGTAAAACCTTCTATTGTATTTTCAGGCTTTCATCCCATTAGCAAGTAGATGCAGTTATGCCTCACATTTCTATTTGTATGAATTGTATCCTACATTTTTTCCTAGTGAATGAATCAATATAAAGTGGAGACATTTGACCATTTCATTTTATTTCACAAAGTTATATAAAGTTGTTTATGTGTAAAAAACTTTTTATCATCACAAAGACTCACATCTCAGAGATGACAAAAGCTTTGTAACCAATTTAAGAACAAAAAAAAATTTTTTTGATATCTACAAAGATAGGAAGTGAAATAATAAACACATTTTTCAGTTGCAGATAGGGAATCATGGCCAGAAAGGTGCATAAGTTTTTTCTTTTCTGTAAATAACTTCAAGGTAAATAAACTTCCAAGCTACTGTAATCTGGCATAAAACTCCTAGAATCACAGAATCACAGAATATCCTGAGTTGGAGGGGACCCACAAGAATCATCAAATCCAGTTCTTGGCCCTGCACAGCACAACCCTAAGATTCACACCATCTGCCTGAAGGCATTGTCCAAACACTTCTTGATCTCTTAACAGAATTATACTCTAGGAGTTAGGCAGGTCAGATTATGCATTTTGAACCAGCCATAATACATTATGCTTTCACTGTTCTGTTTTTTCACAAACTGTAGGACACAGTGGAAGTAAAGAGGAAATCAACATTCCACAGCATAAAGTTCTTTCCTGGTTCTCAGATGACCCCACTGGCAAAAAAGACTTGGGGCACAAAATATGTTGGGAGGACACACAGCCAGAACATCTGATCCTAACTCTCCAAAGGGAAATTCTGTGCTGTACAGCATCATGCTCAGCAGTGAAGACTGAGGGAAGTAGGAGGAGGGGAAAATATTCTTAGTTATAACATTTCTCTTCCCAAGTCATTGTTATGTGTGGTGGACTCCTAGTTTCCTGGAGATGGCGCCTGCCCATGGAAAGTGGTGAATGAATTCCTTGTTTAGTTTTGCTTGTGTGTACAGCTTATACTTTCCCTATTAAACTGTCATTCCCTTTGGTTTGAAGCCACTTTAAATCGTATATCACTCAGTGACAAATTCACAGAGTGATGTATTTTGTCAACTAGCCTAGAAAGAGGAGGGGGGGGAAAAAAGCATCACGAGTAACACTAGGGACACTGGCAGGTGCTCTGTTGCTTAGATTTAAAAGAGGGCAAAACAGGAAATGGAAAAAAAAATCCTACTTCTTAATAATGTTTTTTGGTTTTGATTTTGGGTTTTTTTGTTTGGTTGGTTGGTTTGGGTTTGGTTTTTTTGGTTTGGTTTGGTTTTGTTTTGTTTTTGTTTTGTTTTTTCTTTTTTTTTTTTTTTTTTCTGAAAAGCAAAGCAGTATTTTGATTGAACAATTTGAATGGTATATAGAAAACCTACAAAACGAAACAGAAACCTTCCCGAAAAAGTCCCAGTAAAATAAGGTTTTCCAACACTCCATTATTTTATTATCAGTATTTATTTAAGTAATAAAAACCACAAGTCTGTCTAAAATTTAAAAATCAAAAAGAAAAGCAAAACCTCCAAAGCATACTTTCATCTGTTCTTGGAAGAGAGAGGAGCTAATCTTGAACCCTTTGAAGTAAAATACTTGAGTAAATTAGTTTTGGATTTCTGTGAGAGCTTATATAAAGAAAATAATTTCTTCAGTATGTGAAATGGCATGTGTAAGTGGTACTTGTCTGATGGCCCTGTGGTAAATTAACTAGTCCAATTAACAGCATGGGGCACCTCTAGAATTAATTGAAAATCATTAGTTTATTTCATGGGTTGGTGTTAAATATTTGTAAGTGTATACTGTATTAATGTTTTATTTAAGTGATATTGTTGCTAAACAAGAAGTTGCCTTTTTTGGTGTCTTGTGTTGTTATGGTTTGCTTTTTTCCCTGGAAGGTACGATGTTGACATGGGCATTGTGCTTTTAATTGCTACACTCCCTTAAGAGATGGTACAGCTCTTATGTTTAGCACAGCTGTTGTAATAGGGAACACACAAAAACAAGTCTCATTTAAAGGTTTTGCATGGAATGATTAGCAAATGCCACAGAAGTATAGCCTGTACAGGTACAAAAAGTTATTTTTACATATGCATGGAAACAGACACCTATGCAAATACACATGTGATATAAAGGACATTTAGGTAGCAAATACCTCAGAAAAGACATAAAACTTATATGTTTTCTTATTCCTCATATAACATGATAAATCATATACACAGAACAAGCCCTGAAATCTGAAATTTTGAGACGTCGATATAAATACGCAGTAGTGTGGGGAAAACTGGTCAGTTTTGGATTAGGTAGTCCCACCACCTAATCATAGTAACTTAAACTGGAATTATCACTAAGACCTTCTACCTAACTGTAACTTTATTTAAGCATTTGTAAAAAAGGACAGTCCTACCTTCTGCCTTCAGGCTGGCATTTATTGTGCTTCTGTGAGCTCCAGCAAGATGTTCAGCTTCTGAGATCATGGAACTGATCCTTCTGAGAAGTGTTGTTTCCTGATCTGGCTTGTCATATGTGCAAGTGCTTGTACAGACACAGTAAGCAGCTAAGTGGGCTCAAGACCAGTTACACCACTGGGGACTGAGTATAGAACTTCAACATGAAATGCAAGAGACCCCAATCAGAATGCAAAATGTGATTTGACAATAGTTAAAATTCCCCATGATTTCAAGCACAGATTAGTAGTAATGAAATTATGCAAGTATTTATGTCTGAACTATGAACTGATAGGGATGTTGCAACGTATTTTTCGTTCCTTTAAGGATTAAATAAGGATGCAAAGTGCGGTGGTAAACTTCTGGGAATGGCCCAAAAGCCACACGCCTCCCAACCCCGGCTAGCTGAAAGAGGCGCGTCCGC
>JBBMKD010000102.1:73345534-73375670 GCA_037834095.1 Argya squamiceps | reverse complement strand
GGCTCAGTGGAACAGACCTTTTATACGAGGGTGGTCTCTTTTACATGGCAACATAATCAACCAATAACATTGAGGCTAGAGCATGGGGTGACACGACCTGGACAAATCAGAACTCAGGCGGGAAAAACTAACCAACCATCCGAAGTCTCCCCACAGAAGTATCCCCTGCGTGGGAGAGGCCTTGGGGATAGCTGGCAAGCCCCCTAAACTGATACATAGAATGATTGACACCTAACTCACAAACCAAACTTTCAACCAATAGAAATCTGTCGTCGGGCAAACTTTTTAACAAACAACAAAATGGAAGTCCTTAAACAAAATGGTTGCTCCCTGTCAGCCATTTTCACACTCCCACAGCAAAGCACACATACTATGCAAATTTCATAACTAGAAATACTAGAAACTATAGCCACAAAAAACTCAAAAGCATGGCACCATTTGTCTTCAAATTATGGTTAGAAACATTATAAGTGTCCATAATATTTCTGTGAAAATATTGTGCCCAGCAACTTGCTTTAAACACTAAAGTGTGACACACCAGCTCATCGGTGATCAGTCTTCAAGAGCCAAAATGATGATTTGGGGGGTCTTGGATATCAGATCTGTATTCAGGGTTTATTACAGTGAATTTGTTAAGTCAAATATATGCAGAGATGAATATTACTAGAGGGATATAGAATTCAGAAAAAAAAAATAAACCATTAAACAGATCATACAGGCTGGTCTTTTGATCCAATATGTCTTCGGGATAAGTGTAAGTAAGTGCAAATAGTATGGAAGAAAATATTGGGGCTTTGCATAAACTGTGATATGGGCCATCATCATTACTGCTGTGAAAAGCATAAAGTCATTGTTCTGTACCTAAACCTAAACATTCTAAAGTCACATAGTGAAACACTGAATAGATGTCTACCAGAAAGTACTTTACTGGGTGAGAACAACCCTTTCAAAAATGTTATCCCTAAGATGTTTTTATCCAGCACACTTCTGTACTACTCGTATGTACAGAATAATTTACTTTGACCATGAAATCCAAGCATTAACCAAACACTGCCAAATCCACCACTAAATCATGTCCCAAAGGGCCACATCTACACACCTTTTAAGTGCCTCCAGGGACAGTGATTCAACCACTTCTCTGAGCAGCCTGTTACAATGCTTGATAACACTTTTGTGAATATTTTTTTCCTAATATAAAATCTAATCCTTCCTTGGAGTTCATCAGTATCTGTAATCCAAATATCCTAATGTGCACCAACTTGTCCAAAGTTAAATACCTACACTTAAATTTCAAAATATATAAAAAAAGAAATATCTGAAACCACATGTAAATAAATAAATTTGAAACATTTGTCCATATTTTAGTTTTGTCTTCCACATTTAAATTTTTTTCCTTCTTTCCTATTTCTTTTTATTGTTAAAAATTTCCTCCTCTGTGGAAATATTAAGGTTGTGAAATTCATATTAATACTATAAAATAGATTTAGTGCTTAAAAAGCCTCACTATTTGTGTATTGAAAGAGGATTGATTTTTTTAATATATACAGGCAGTAAAACAGCCTATGAAAAATATTGAAGAATCTGAAATAGATGGAAAAAAATATTTATTGCACACCTGGCACTTGAAACAAAGGAGGAGGACTACAGCAGTAGCTGAGGGTTACAGTGGTCACAAAATAATGAATAGAACTCTTAGAACAAGTTGGTATGTCAAAACTGCGGCAAAATGTTGGTGGGTGGTTTAATTTGTTTACAAAGTAACTTACATTTCTGAACATTGAAAGCATGAAATTTTACTATGCCACTTGGTGTCCCAAGTTAGCACTGCCATAGTTAGAAAATATGAACGATGAATTAGAAATCAGTTGTTGAATTCATCTGGAGAGTATTTTGCATTATATTATCTTGGAAAATATACTGTAGTATGTCTGTTTGAATAAGGTAGTCTTAGGAATCACAAGGACCATGTAGGTCACAGAATCCAACCATCCAATGATAGTTACAAGCATGAGAAATATTTCCTTTAAATGGGTCCACAAACTGTCTCTTTACCTGGACTTTTACTTAGTAAGTTGTACACACAAGCATCACTACAGTCACCTATATTTAAGCCTCAAAAGATTCAGGATCAGAGGGAAAAAGCAGGTTATCTTCAGGCACTCCCCAGATGAGAGCTTCCTGAAATACCAAGTGATGAAGCTATAAGAAAGAATAAAGAAGAAATTTATGTCATCTGTGGTTCCCTATCAGTAAATTATAAGCCCCCAAATAAAGAAAAGACAATTATTTAAGACAGGCAGTAATTGGGAGACAAAATGTTTGTAAAAAAAAAAAGTATAATATGTGGATATAAAATAAACAGAAAACTGAAAATGAGCTTGGGAAGCATAAGCTTCTTAGATTGTGTCACATGCATACACAAAAATGTATTTGATGTTTCTCTTATGAAGCCAGTAAGGTGATATTAAATGTGAACTGAGCATATTTCAATAAAACCATCGAAATTGTCATGCCCAATTCCTTTTAGCTGCAAAAACAATACTGAAAGTCTAATATTACAGATATTGATACTGTTCCCACAAATCACAACGTCATTCTGCTTTCATGTGAGTTCTATGTTCAATTCTGCTAATTTTTGTCTTACATTTAAAATAGGATACAAGCCAAAAATTCATAGTATTTCATCAAGTGCCTATGGTACTTAGAACATCAGTATAAAAAATTCATTCTCTTTTGGTGTAGTTTTAATTTCATAGGACTAGATGCACTTTTAGAGAATCTGGAGGTGTGACCAAATAGGTATTTCTGTTCAATTAGAGAGGAGATTTTTTTCTGCTTTCGAAGGAGGAGAAATTCCATTAGTATATTTCTTTCCTGGAAAGTAGATTAAAAAATTCTGGGTTTTTTCCCCTTCAGATTATCCAAGATGAAATGAAAATGTCTCTTAAAATTTCTAGTTAATGAATATAACTTTGATTGTTTTTCACCAATTAGTTCAGAGGACACTGAAGAAAGATTTCAGCTGAAAAATAGGGAAAATATAAGTACTGATGTTTACCAACAGTTACAAATTTAAATACTAATCAAAAGTGCTGCTAATTAGAAACACAAAACCACAGCTAAAATATTATTTTTGTATTTTTATTTTATTTTAACATAATTTCCACATAGCTAAGAATTATGTGAGAAAATTAGAAGACAACAAACAAGCAAACAAGTTACCAGATTTGTGCAGGCAGCAGCAGCTACTATTTTAGAGAACTCAAGTAATTATAGAATAGCCAATGGCAGCTAGGTTTTACAAAAAAGTGTTGTTGTTGTACATCAGCTCCAGCATGCAGTGAGGGAAAGTTCACTTGCCTCAGGTGTCCTAGAGGTTGCTCATAATTTAGGTCACTCTGTAGGTTGGTTAATTCACTACTCACTCTCCAAGGCCTTCAAGGAGCTATTACTACAGGGAAAATTCAACGCCTATTAAGTTGTTTTTGAAAATAAAATCAGTCAGGATAGACAGCTGGGAAGATTTAAAAGCCACCTTTAACAAGTACATTTTATGAAGAAATTAGATTTCTGAAAAGACTCTGCACTCTTCTAGTATGTGTAATAAACTTTCTTTTATGATGATCTTGGGAGAAAATATCTCACTAATAAAAAGTCGCAATTTGTGTGTTTTAGGCTGCCTTTAGGACATGTCCAGTGCTGTTAAAATTACTAGCCCCATCTGAAGAGTTTGGATGTTGTTATTCTAGATTTATATATACTATATATTAATGCTGATTTAGTCTCCAGAGACGTTCTTTCAATAAATTGGAACAGCACTACATACACCTTCACTTCTCAAGGCATTTCATCAATAAAAAACTTCAGTCATCTCACATCTGAAACAGAGAGAAGGGCTAAAAGAATTGAAGATTGGATAGCACAGAGCTTTCTGTGTTATGATTTTAACACATTTGACAGGATTGCTTTATCTTATTTTGTGTTCCACAAAAACTTTAACATTCACTGAGGGTTTAGGTTTACAATTTTCAGTTTTATCCTTTCCTGCAATATTCAGATTTAAGGCTCCAGCTGGAGAAGTCTTTAGCTGATTTGTTTATATTTCTAACAGAGACCCATGAATGAAACTTCACATCTGTTGCTTGTTGAGAAAGTTGGTCTTACTAGCTACAGACGAATTAATACTGGAGATGAGTGCAGGCTCCAGGATACAGACAACCTCAAATACTTGGCAAAGAAAAGGGAAATTCACCACTCTGAAATTCTTTTTCACACATCCCACCTTAGCTTTCTCCATGCCAGATCTGTATTTTCAGAGAATTGTTCAATTAAAAGGTTTTTTCAGTTGTTTGCTTGTGCTTCATCACTTCTGTGTTCTGCTACAATGTAGAGCAAGAGGGAATGTTCCAATCTGAAACAAGAAACATGACTTGCAAAGATTTCTTTCCAACTCTTGAAAATACATTGTCTCTATTCATAGGTAGGTTGTATGATGTAGAGGAAATGGCACATTTTAAGTTTAAGGAAAAAAAATCTAAGTTCCTTTGTCTGTGTTATTCCTTTAAGACTGATGGAAACTTTGTGTTCATAAACACTATGTGAGTGAACCCTTAAACTACCCTGTGGCAGAAGCTGTGTAGTAATTTAAAGTTCAAATGCAGTTTCATCTTGGCGATTAGTCAAAATAAGGCATCTTGGGAGGCTTCCAGTTTCACAAAGTAACCCCTGTTAAAGTTCTTTAAAGGAAATATGTCTTAGAAAAGATCCAAACAAGTAACTCCTTGATCCATAAATCACCAAAAAAAAGGTCAAGAATGGCAAGCTTAGCTTTATGCTTAACTTTATATTTAACAATAGCCTGTGATCTGCAAATTCATGTGGGTGAATTCAGAAAAATATCTATTCTGTTTCAGTATATGGTCCATTGATATATCTATATTAGCATCTGAATAAAAAAGTCACTTTTAAAAATGCACAACATTAAACTTTCAAAATAATGAACAAATTCTGTTTGCACCTCAAAATTCTCTTTAAGTTCTTAAAATTCTAGTTTGCTTTAGATTGTGAAGAATTTCTCAGGCAAACAAAAAAATGAATTTTAAGTCTGTAGTATGTAACACATTTGCTAGTTTTGTGAAAATTGGATGATCCCATGCACTAGTGTGATGGTGTAAATGGAAGAAAGGAATTCCTCCCATGCCTTGTATGTGTGTGCTTTTCCTTCAGTTCTACTTCTCAGACAGAGAGAAGGCCTCTACAAGCTCTTATTTTGGTTTCTTCCACGTTTGTAGATGCTACTGAGAAGTGAGCACAACCTTGTCACAGTTTTCACTGTGTTCATACCAGTCTGCTGTATTTTTTATATGGTGTTGCAAAAAGGACATGCTGCAGCGTACAACAAAATTGCATTTTTCTTGCCTATGGCCTTAACTGAAAACCAATTATCTAGCTGTGAATCCTAATTCCCCTCTCTTCATTAAAAATAACAATACAATATTTTTACTGTGCTAAGATGGAAGTACAGAGAAAATGCTGTTGGGCATATAAGCAAAGCCTGACAGTTCAGAGGTCTATCTGAAGTCACTCAACAGCTCTGCACATATTACATGTCTGAAACACATTTCTTCCTGTGGCTAGCACACCTATTTTCCACTCATAGAGAAGCTTTTTCATTAAGAGAGAGGGCTGGAGGGACCAATACACCATGCCCCAGAGAAACATACATAACTTTCTAACTTTCTGTCTCTATGTGGTAAGCTCTTGCTCAGCAGAAGACTCACAGGTTGTATGAATTGTCCTGGTGGGTTATACACAGAGTGGTAGTGAAGCTGTTATCTTCCCCAAAAGGGTTGTCCTGAGTCTTATCAAACATTATATAGTCTCTAAAACCACATGAGAATTTACTTCATAAAGGAATAGGCACCTGAACACCTCACTAATCCAGTAGAGTCCATTAAACTGTGTATAAAATAATCCTGCTGAGAACTCAGCTAGCATTGAGTATCTTCTATTAATAATAATCCTTTTCATGCTGGGTAGCTGAGGAAATGATAGTAATTTTTCAGTTAAATAGCATAAGTTTGTGACATATATTTTCTTTCCAAATCTATTATGTTTAGATAAATATACTTTCTTCAGTTGCATAATATGAGGGAAAAAGGGTTAAAGTAAGACCTTGAGTCTCTGACATGTTTAAATATGTCCTAATATATCTTTTGGAAAGAATTAATAATACAAATACTGTCCATTCCCTGCTGTGAAATAAAAATTCCTGTACTTTACTGTGCTGAAGTTGTTCATAACAACTTACCTTCTTCTCATTGCCATCTTTGGAAGCAAGGGTGAGACAAACTAAAGTATATCCTATCCTATATATAGCCCCTATATCTTCTGCTGGTATTGTATACTAGAAGACAACAGATGTTGAGTTGTGAAGCAGACACTGAGAGATAATGAACCCTTTCACATGGCAGTTTGACAACTGAACTGCCATGAATTTTCATCCCTAAGGAACTTAAACACCACAGTGAAAGTCCAAAGCAGAGACTGATCATCCTATTCCTTTTCAATTGTGTGTTCTGACTTATGTTCTATATAAAAGGACACTTGGATTCCTCCTAAATTCCCTGAAGTAATATTAGCCCTACTTCAAGAAAAGTATCCAGCAGTGGATTTTGTTCTCTATCACATGTCTGAACACCAAAGAGACAACTCAGGGACTCCAGAGACTGAGCAATTGTCATTTAAGTATACCACTTAATTTCGTGAAAGCTACTTCATTCCCCTTTCTGTAATCTTGTTTGTGTGAGAACAG
The DNA here is from genome assembly GCA_037834095.1 of Argya squamiceps. Taxonomy (NCBI): domain Eukaryota; kingdom Metazoa; phylum Chordata; class Aves; order Passeriformes; family Leiothrichidae; genus Argya; species Argya squamiceps. Next base: position 73,368,856 of record JBBMKD010000102.1, on the reverse strand, counting down.
TGTCAAAAAGGATGTCTCTACACTGTAAGACTGGATCCAAGATCACACAAAAAATTATTAATGCAATAATTATACATATACACACCGTCTCAGAAAACTTCCTTTCAGCTCTGTATGGGTGGCCATTTTGGACCCTCTTCCTATATTAAACCTGCAAAATGTAATGTGAATGCTGAGCTCGCTGTTGTTTAGTGCACCCATTTGATGGTCTTTTTGCATCTGTTACAACCTGACTCTCAGGCCAGGTAAATGAAATTCTTGCTGAAAGATCCCTTGTGGCAGATTAAGTCGAACAACACTAAGTCACTGGTCTATATATGAGGCAGATATTTTAAAACAATTTGGTTGAGATGAAAAGGTATGTAGTTAGTCTGGTTCTTTTCTATAAAAGTATAAAAATATCACAAACAAAATACATAAAGAAAAGAAAAAAAGAGAAGGAGAGGACAAGGGACTTGATAACTGCAGTTTGGATGTCTGTGATCAGAGTGATGGTTGAAGTCTTGATCCACTGAGGGTGAAGGTGAGAGCCAACAGAGTTTGACAGGTTATGTATGTTTAGATTACACAGGAATGCCCTGACTCCTCCCTTGGGAGGGGATTTACACTGTCTGGTGCAGCACTGAAAATGGGTTGTCGGGTGGATGGATGGGGAATGGGGTGCTTCTGGAGCCTGTGATGGTTTATGGATCCTTTTAGTGACATGGCCAAAGACAGGAATGCCTTCAGTCTTGTGAGCTCCCAATACCTCCCCTGAGGGGAGTTTTCCTTACCAGGAAGGAGGACATTGACATGATAAAATGCCTGACCCTGCCTCAACAGGAACTGTTTGCCAGCCTTTTCCCTAGGCTGTTGTGAAACACCTTGCTTAATACATGGGTCCTGGGCCATCAGGGAAACAATACCAGGGTTCAACCAGCATCCAAGCAAAGTTCTGCCCATCACAGCAACTTCTTTACAAACAAATGAGACTCAAAAAGACACAGAGGTGTTAAGCGACCTGCTTCATTCTATTCATTATCAGAGAGAGAACTCCAGGCTGTTTTGCTGATGCTGTGAAAGATAAGGTTATGTATGAAGCACATGTGAATGTGATAGGTTCCAATTTCATTCCATTCCTCTTTGAGTCTCAGTCAAGGCAAGTGGATGGTACTGAAGTCTCCTTGTAAGTTGACCATGCAGGTGCTCATAGCATACTAAATTACTATGTATGTGTGGACCAATCATCCTGCTGCAGCTCCTCCTAAACTTTCAAATTTGCTGTCTGAACATCACACAAGCCTAGTTTAAATATGATCATGAGATTGCTTTATGTCATAAAAGTATCCCATTATTTTTTAATCAGGTTATTTTGTTTTGGTTTTCAGGTTTTTCTGTCTTTCCTAATAAATGTCACAAATACCATTTTGGGTGTAATTTGACATGCACAACAAAAGCCTAATTTACGATGTTTTCTGTGCATATATTGAGCACACATTAAAAAAAAAAAAAACTAACAAAAAGGCCAGTGAGTTTTGTGGAACACAACATTGTTTTTGGTTTTCTTTTTTTCTTTTCCATAAAATAAAGGTTATGTGTCATATAGAAGGTTAAAGAAAAACTGACATGCAAGTGCCAAAACATTATTTTAGAGACTTATTTTTAACCACTGAACCTGTTATAAATTGTAAAAAGCAAGTAAATTCAGGAACAAGCTGAAAGTGTCCTTTAGAAGAATTATTGACAACCAAGTAATATTGAAATACCTGATAAAAGACCTGGGGATAATAATAATAATAATAATAATAATAATAATAATAATAATAATAATAATAATAATAATAATATGTCAATAATCAGAACAGAACTAAAACAACCTGCCCCCAAGAAAACCACCCAAGTTTGTACCTCTACATAAAACAAACAAACAGACAAACAAAACCCTAAAACACCAACCAAAAACCAAACCAAAACAAAATTGCTTTCCAGTTGCTTTCTTGTGGTATGAAATTTAAGCTGAGAAAATACAAGAAATCTTAAATAAAAATGTTCTTAATTCATTCAAAAGCGTCTACACTATTATCTAATTTTTGTGTTGTTCATACATTTTCAAGTTTGGATGGAGAAATACTTCTGACAAAAAAAAAGCAAACTGTAGACATTAAAACACTTTTTTGCCCATTCAATACTGAATTTAAATGGTATCTAATATCCTATGCACAGTGTTGTTACGACATCACATTAAATTTAAAAGATTTTAGGCATAGCCATGAGCATCAGTCAGACTCAAATCTTTAAAGCCTAACTTCTTTGAAAGCATTATGCTCAAAATTGTTCTTATTCAACCATTATATATTTTCCAAGTAGTTTCTTTCTGCCCATAAGGTTTCATGCCACTCCCAAAGTTTACCCAGTCCCCAGTAATGATGAATATGGAAAACTGCACTCCATCTTCAACACCTGCTGAAATCAACAATGCGATAGCATCGACAGAATACATTTGAATAAACTTTGAAAAAAAATTCTAGGGTATCTTTTTTCTTATATTCTGTGAGTGAACTATATTGATAGATGAATAGCTGACTCTTTTTAAAAGTATCTATGATGAGAAAGACTCCAGTCTTCCAAGTAGTTCCAAGTTCCACTCTCTTGTCTTTAACCTGAATCCTTCTTGCTGAAATTTAAGATTATTATTTCTTTTCTTCTCTGTATCTGCAATAAAGAACAGATTATTTCTAATGGGAACTTACAGGAATAGGACAGATGGTAACTTTGCATTTTGTTATTGCATGTTATCCTCCTTTCAGGAGAGGGATTAATTCAGATACTTCTCTGTAGAGAGAAGAGACATGTTTCTTCTCAGGAAGCAACACAAGCTGGCAGAAAGCAGGGCTTCTGGAAACTGCATGCTGTGGCAAGAAGAGGAAAGTGAGAAAGTCACTTGAATTATGTAGAAGTCTGCAGGTGGAAGAGAACCTGAGATGCTGAGAAAAAATAGGGAGCAGAAGAAAATTTTCAGAGGTGTTGCAGAGAGAGCACAGAGAACTGGTCTTTATTTTTTGTGTCTTAGTCACGAACAGGATGGAAGTAAAGAAGCAGTGACTTGGGCGACATAACTGCATATAAATCCTGTGTATTTCTAATCTGTCTGTATTTTAAAAGCTAGGAATTCCAGTTAATAGTCTGATAATCCCTGGCTTTTGTGAGTTCAAGTACAATTTATTCCTCTTTGAGTATTTCACTATAAAGAAAAAAAGTAGGCATAGGCTTAGTACAAAAGCCTGGCTGAATTAAGGTCCTTGCCTCAGGAGCTTCCTAAATTTCTGTCGTATTTGTTGCTGTGCTATTTTTTTACCAATAAATGCATATATGTCTTGAAGTGCAATATGGGAAACTATGTACACTGCTCCAACTGAGGGCTTACCAATATATATATATAGATATACCACTGTATAAAGTCGGATAATGCGTAAATATCTGAATTATTACACAGATAGAAATAATGTGATCAGCAGTCCACAAGTCTGTTCATAATGGCTTTCTGAGATATTTGTCTTCTTAGTATCAGTGCATTAGCAACCAGTCACTTGCCAAAAACTCCAGATCCTTTCTTGGAGAATTGTTATATTCTGGATGGTTTATATCCTGTTCCAGTACAGATGGCTATATCCAATCCATGTAGTTATTTATAATTCTATCATTTGATTGATACCTATGTCTTTGTTTTTATTTATTCCAGAATACAGGTATATAATGATAACACAGAAATGAGTCAGAGTCAAGACAGGTTCCTTTTTTCCAAGAAGAGCAGCTCTACCCCTTAAAAATTAACTCATCAGATTTTTGTGTTACTGTGGTTCAGTCTTTATCCTTTTTCTGTGGTTTGCTCTTGGACATGTCATAGGAAATGGTATTTAAAGTCATTATGATGTCATAGGTTTCCTGTTCTTTTCTGAATTTGAGGCTACTTTATGTTACCAACCAATTGATGCACTGACATCTGAGCCACATAGGCACTTTGGAAACTCCTGCACTCCAGTTACAGGCTTTTATAATTTCCAGCTATCCAGGATGATATTGCTCAGATACCAGCCTCAGCTGTGTGCTTCAAAATGAGTTCCCAATGTACTCCTTTCAGGAAAGAGTTTTTCTAGCCACATTTAGTTTCCCTTTTCAAGTTCTTGGCTATTTTTATCACATTGTGTCATGTGTTCTTCCCTTGGCTATTGCTGTTTCACTTATGTCTGACATGAATTTCTTTGTTTGCTCCAACTTGTAATCACTAACCAACATGAAGTAAATCACTGTTAGTATCAGGAAGCATGGTCTTTAACTGCTGACTATCCTATATGATATTGACAGGCTTTTGTGTCTTCAATATACACATTTGTTTCTTTCCCATATTCAGCTGCTTGATTTTGTTACTCATGTCATCACACAGATGCAAGAATTTCACCAGATGAGAGTTCTTCTGTACCTCAAAATTAGCTCTCATCTGCATAAGAACTAAATCAAATACACATTAATTCCTGTTTTTTAGACTTTTGTATGAAATGTAGCAAAATTTCCAAAATTGATTTGTATAACACTGCTTCATCTTTGCTCTCCTCATTCTTCCCTGATCAAATTCTTATTACTCTGTCAGAAGAGGAAAACAGCTTGGTTTGATTTGATTTGTTCTTGAAAAACCATGTAGTGTAGGCTCTCAGTCATCTCCTTATCTTCACAATGTTTAAAAGTAGTTAATGGCTTGCTTTTTTTTTAATTTTAAAAAGATCTGGTTTTAATTTGAGGAATGAAGTCAGACTAACTGCTGTATAATTCTCCATCTTCTTCTATTTTCTCTTCTTTTATGAACAGGAATTTTTATTTCTTCAAATCATTTGGTACTGCAGCTGCCTTCCAAGAGTTTTCAAAGATAACCACAAGAAGTTTTTTTGATTACATCAGCCAGCATCCTAGGAAGAAGTTCATCAGATCACATTGATTTAAGTTAAGTACTTGCAACTCATGTCTTTCCTATTCCATATTGAGATCTTCTTCTTTTGTTGCTGATATTAATTATGCCAGGCACTTCTCTTTAATGGATGTTTTTACTGCAGATTGGTGCAAGAAAAATCATTAAAAGCTTTATCCTTCTCTGTGTTATCTGTGCATAGCATTCCTTCTTGATTAGTCGCAGAACAATGCCTTCTTTGGTCTTCCTCTTATAGTTAGAAACTTATTTCTTGTCATTCTTATGCCTTTTGCTAATTGCATCTCATTTTTGTCTTGACCTTTCAATCTTTTTCTTCTATCCTTAGGCTTTATTTTTTTCTTCAGTAATCTCTCTTAATTTTTAGTTTTTAAACATTTCCTTCTTCTTGAGGCCAATGAAGAATTCGTAGTTTATCTAGGCTGATCTCCTACTCAAGTTTCTATATTCTTCTGTTTAAATACTTATGCTTTCAGTGTTATAACTTTGAAGACTTGGCAGCTTTTCACAAATTTCCTATTTCCTTAGTTTTATCTGCTAAAGGACCTACTCACTGCTGAATTTCCAAGCCTATTGAAGTTAACCTTTATCAGTAAATCAGTCTTCACCGTTCAAGGTGACTCAGGAAGTGCATTGGGAAATCATTTGTGACCTGGTAATATTTACATTATGTTCTATTTCTTTGTAATGAAAATATTAGAAATAATGTTCTTTAAATGCCTTGCATTCATTCAAACTTGACATTTCTACAATGCTTTTCTTTTTGATTCCTGTTATTTCTACTGCCATGATTTTACTCTTTTTTTCTGAATTACCAAAAACCATTAAATGAACTTCTGGTTTTTAGAAAGGATGTCACCAGCTAGGACAAACCTAGATGTTTTCCAGGTTCCATAAAAAATGTGAACAAATATTCTGCTATGAAAGGCATGTTATGACATCACATCAGTTGTAAGGACAGTGGTGTGCTGTTACAAAACAAACATACAGACAAATAAGCTAATAAAAATATTTCCTTTGTTTCCTTTAGAATTATTTTTAAAAAATGTATCTGCTCTATAAAATTCTTCTTTCATTCCAGACATGAACATCTGAGACCATAATTGCCCAACTGAATGTTTATGATCAGCTTTGTCAGGAGGTTGACATATATGTGTAATGGAAATAGATTGCACATAAATATATCCGGATTTTTGTTATTAATTTATTGAGTCTCTGCTACACATTTCAGTATATGCAGCTCTGCTCTGTAAAGGGGCTATACTAGGCTCAGAAGGTAACTAAAAAAGAAGAAATGCATGACTTTTTCAACACATTATAGTAAGAAGAAAGGATCAAGGGACCAGATGTGATATTAATGCTCTTGCACAAGTGGAAAAATTTTCCATTGATACTTGGCTATCTTGTATTTTCAAAAATCTCCAAAGTGGAAAATTCTGCTGGAAATTCTAAAACTGGACATAGAATATTTTTTTCCTGTTAGGTGCTTACTGTCCTACAATAGTCCATGAGCACTACAATAATAGGGCCATCTTCGAAGTGAGTTTGTTGAGAAGTTTTCTTTCTTGCTATCCCCCCAAAAAAGGTATAAGATATATAATCTATATTTCAGAGTTTGGATTATATTTAAATACAAACTATCATGCCTAACATTCCAAATAGCTGAATTGGAAGACCTTTTAACTCCAGGTTAAATTTCTTGCTGCCTTTTGAGCTAGAAGAAACTATCCAATTGCTCCTGCTCTCCACCGAACACGTGATGATTTCTGTCCATTCCCTCAAAGGTCTGACTGGGGCTGTTCCCTGTCCACCACTGCACTCCCTCTATTTCTGCTGCAAGATCCCTGCTTTGACTCCCTCACTGCTCCCTTTGCACAAATTTGCACTCTGGATCCCCCAGATTCAGAGGTTTACCAGGAAAACAATCTCTCTTCTAAGGTTCAGTCTAACTAATCCACATTTTTATCAGAATATAACTTACAAATTCAGCTCAGAATAGTCAACTATTCTCATTGCCCAACTTAATCTCATTTAGAAATTATCAAGTCCTTATCAGTTCAACATATTCTAATTCTTGTCTGAATATAAAGTATGAATGATATTGCGTGATATTGCTTGCAGGAGGAGAAAAAAAATCTGCAGTGAAACCATTCATTTTAGTGGAATCTTAATGTTGCAATGCATCAAAAAAGATTAGGCCCATTTAGAAAATCCTAGGAACCATTAAGTTGTTAAGGTGTTTATTTGTTTGTATATGCTTGCCGCCTATTCTTGAAAGCAGATGTCAGGGAGAAAACAAGGGTCTATAGAGGTCTATCAGTAGCACAGGAGCTAATTTGTCTGATATAAGTTGTGAGACAATCAAAGCAGAGAGGGAAGGGAAAAAAATTTATAAATGCAGGGGATTGAATTAGGGCTATGTGGCTAGAAGTTAAGTGTTTTACGATAAGGCATGCGGGGCAGCTTTTCAAAGCTCTGGGGAAAACAAGAAATACTTGGTTACTAGGTTAAAACTGAAATATTTTTTTATTTGTAAAGACTTCTGTGTGCAAAAAGAGATTATAGGTGGCTGAGAACACATAGATACTGCCATTTCCTTAAGGTATGGAAACCCCAGGTGGAATCTAAAGGCTTGAGCAGACTGTGATCTTTTTCTGGAAATTGAAGATATCATTCCCTGTGAGGACTGGACAGCTGTCGCCACAGTTTCACCTAGAAAATAGCACAAATGGAAGCAGAAGCATTTTGCAAGTAGGAATTTTAAAAGAGCACTGATGGTAGGGACAATAATTACTACCTTTCTCCAGGAAGAGGTGAAAGGCGAGTGTGACGCTTCTCAGAAATGGGAGCACCAGCTGAGGAAGAAAATATATCCTTCCAGCATGATTGTTTTGGTGCTTTAAACAGCATTGCACGTGTAAAAATGAAGGTTTTTTGTCAAAGAACTAATCCTTATTTTTCTAAGGCTCACTTAGTTAAGGTATGAGGAGCCTCTCTATCTACTGCTTTGATTTACCAATCTTCTTTAATTCCAAATTGCTTGGTAATGGATGTGAAATCCTAAAGTACAAAAATACCTGAGAAAAGGTGAGATGTCTGAAGAGGTACAGGCTGGTGGGAGAGCTAGCATTGTCAGCTGCCATTGTGCACTCACAAACCTCCCTTTATCTGATTCTTAATTACACATAAAATTAATTTGTTATCTCTGAAGAACATTTTGCTGTTCAGAAAATGCAGGTACCTGCATGAGGCATTCCTATTCACAGGCTTCCAGCAACTCATTTAAGAAAATGTCCTTGTTTTTGAGGCCTCAGGGACTATCTAAAGTGACACATCTAATAATTTTAGTTTTCTTTCAATTAGAATCAATTAACACCTCTTTTACTTCAACATAGAACACAGCTCCACAGCAAGCATTGCAAACCTTCTTTTTCAGTTGTGTATGAAAAATAAATAACAAGATGATTGGCTAAAGTAATGCATTGCTCTTTCTTGAAGGACAAAAGCCGCACTGAATATATTTATATTAGCAAGAAGAATGTTTTAAGGGGACGCCTTTATGAGAAAGCTCTTGTTTGAGGCTTTTTCCTGTCAATAGGTCTGATTATTTTGTGTTTAATTAACATGGGCTAAGTGACAATTAAAAATTAAAACTGCATATATTTAACAGCACTAGATAGAGCAATAGAATTGATAAAATGAACTTTTTAACTGACCTTAGTGTTGATAAAAGAATATTTTCATTCAAACACCTGAAAACTAGCATGTGTTACTTTCACAGGGAAAAAATGTTGTGGTAGGTTCTCATTGAGTCACTTACAATATATAGGTTTTGTTTTAAACTGAAAAATAAAGTTCTTACTATTTGCTGCCGAAAACTGTTGTTCCTCACCTTAGTTCTAGCAACTTTTTGAGGAATGGCTCCAAACAGTGGGTAGAATTTCTATCAATTTATCATTACCTAAACATTTTAATATATCTTAATGGTTAAAATTTCATAGTCCTGAGGTGAATAAACAAAATCTCAGCTACACTAAACAAAATATTTCACTAAAAAAAATATGTTTCTCCTTTAATTGTAATGATACATTTCAGCACAATAAAATTGAGTACTTCAATTGTGATGTCCTAAATAAATATTCTAATGTATTGTTTCTTGTCATTGGTACTTTTACTCCACAGGAGTAAAGCATAGCATTTAGTGATGCACAATAGAATTAGAAATTGTGCCACATTGTATTATTTCATACTTAAAAAACCCTATTTTACCTTCATTGTTTAGCTATTATGAACTTTATCTTCATTTTGTGGGAAATACATCAGTGTTGTAAATTTATGGCCAGAAATAAACACAGATTTTATTTCATTTCTCTGTCTGATTTTGCAATTCTAGAAATAGTGTTGTGTGCAAAGTATGTATATATGGCATAAGAACAACTTTGCATTACAAAAATAAAAATTGCTAGCACAGGGTAAACTAGCCAAATAACTTTCTAGAAATTTCTGTTACTCTGAAAACATTTCCAATCCCTTTGAGCTATTTGCTCACAAATTGTAATCCCTCCAAAGAGATTTTGGAAGAAGATAAAACTTTGGGGGTTAAAAAGAGGTTTTGTTTTTAGGATGTTATTTATTAACATCCTAAAAAATAAATTTACTTCCAGAAAAATTTAAGTACATTTCAACCAGGAATCTAATGTGTTAAAACTTTACCTGATTATTCACGTCGTGTGTGTATGTGCACAACAAGATGCTTTTAAAGATTGTAAACAGTAAAAATCAATTTTAGTTGTGTAAAGGAGAAACTGTTGAATTCTGTCTAAGAATAAGAAAGCTGCATCCCTTGTACCTTTTTAATGTATTAAAAATATCATAATGATGCTTGAATTGATTTTTTTAATCCAAACCAGAGATCGCATTGTGTTTGAGAAGGCATAATATTTTTTCTCCACTGCTGACAGAGCCAGAATGGTCACAGCAGCAGTGACAGCAGGTTGAGTCAGGATACTGTATTTGTTGCATTCATATAATCAAGATACCTATAAGATTTCTTTTCCATGGAAATTTCCAAGAAAAATCTCCTGTGTATACCAGACTTTGCAAAATGGGATGAGCCTAGTTTTACTTTTGGGCATAAAGTGGGGCTCATTAAATAAGAAAAAAAAAACAACCTGAGAAAAGATAATTCTCATTATTCATGGAAGATTCTTCACTCAAAAAACCAGTTTCTGTTGAGAAGTATATGTTATAATTAGAATGCTTTTCCAGTTACTTACAGGGTTCATTTTTTGCCTCACTTCTTTTCTAGTGGCTGGGCTCATGGAGTTAAGTCTCCTGACATAAACTGTTCTTGTCTGTTGCTGAGCATTTGTACACTGTATGAGCTACTGCCTTCACACAAATTGGAAAATACAATCTTGATGACAAAGTCTCATAGGAATTAAAAATGGGGACTGAAACAGCTGCACATGATATTTGAAAGTTTTATTTCAAGCTTTTTCTTATTTTATATTTTTTATGATTTCCTTCATTTGTGTTCATGGTTCTGAAGAAACAAACACTTTCCACGAGTCAAACTTGCTGTGAATGAGGCTGGAGAAGGTGTGAAAAGCAACAACTGCTAGAAATCCTAGATTTTCATCAAAAACCCATGGTTGGGATAAACTTGGAAATGCCCCAGATATTTTCTTGGAAAACAATTTATTGGCCTTGAAACAAGACGAAATCATCTTTGAAATGTTGTTTTTGCAAAATTAGGTTATAAAAGAAGTGAATTTAATGAGATGAGTAATTCCATCTGATAAGAAAGGGATCTGTTTTCCTCACATATTCTTAGTTCTGAAGTTTGTCAAATTTCTCTGTATTGCAAATAATGTTCACAAAAGTGTCTTTGTTTTGAAAATGTTTATATTTGCCTATTTTTCAGTCTCGGTGAGCGGTGATCATGTTGTTTATCTGTCTTTACTTACCACTTGAAGTATGCTTGCATTATCAAAATTTGAGAATAGAAAACCAAGGTTTTATTCTTCTTGAGCTTGAGGATCCATTGATCAAGCTAGTAAGGTAAACTGGCCTGCAAATTCTTTGCCAAATGCTATCTGATGCCTTTTTTCCGGGTTTCTTATAATACAGACTTTAAAATTGTGGCAGGCATTAAAATGATGGTATAAACGATAGAACCAACAGGGTTTTTTTCTGAGAAATTTGACTATTTACATTATGTGTTTGATATGCTACTGTATCACCAAATATCTGGTAGCTATTGATAGGTGTTATGCATTTAACACTTGCAGGTATGTCTGAATTTAGAAAAAAAATATATCATGGTCTTAATGGGACTTTTTTAGATACCAGGAATTTTGGGTCTTCATGGGAGTTAAATAAATATTTAAAGTAGAGGAATAAGGTACAAGATTCAATTTCAATTTAAAAATAAATGGATTCCTACACCAAGTAATTATTTAATTCTCTCAGAAATTTGGCAAAGGACCATTTGGAATTTCTGAAGTTTCCAGTAATAAATAAAACACAAAAAGCCAAACTCCTGAAACAGACAAAAATACCCCCACAGTAAATAATAAAAGTGCTCTATAAATGCACATAAATATGAGGTATTAATTATTACATTTTAAAAAATACATTTTAATATATAATATATTTTAATTATATACTATAATAATAAATATTTTGTTCTAGATAAAGGTGGTGTATTGACCTTGGCTGGCTGCCACTGTACTATTCAATCAATGCCCTTTCAATCAAGAGGACAGGAGAGAAAACACACTGAAAAATCATGGGTCAAGAAAAGGACAGGGAAACCACTTACCAATTACCATTAAAGAAAACAGACTCACCTTGGGGAAAATAATTTAATTTATTGCCAATTAATTGTAACAGAATGAGATAGTGAGAAATAAAACAAAATTATAAACACTTTCACCCTGCCACTCCCTTCTTACCAGGCTCAATTTCACTTATAATTCTTCTACCTCCTTCTCCTGAGCAGTGCAAGTGCACGGGAAATAGGGTTTTTGGTCAGTTCATAAAGCATCGTCTTTCCCACTCCTTCCTCTTCACACATAGTTCTGCAGCTCTAGTGTGGATTCCCACCATGGGATACTGTCCTTCATGAAGGGCTCCAAAGTGCATCTTTCCCAAGGTTCCAATTCTACAAGAATTGCTCTGGAATGGGTCCTTTCCATGTGGTGCAGTACTTCAGGAACAGACTACTCCAATGTGGGTCCCCCAGGGGACAACTGCCCACTCCAGACCAGGAGTCTGTGCTCGCATGGGCTCTCCACAATCTGTAGCTGTCCTCAGGGCACATCCACCTGCTCCATCAGTGCGTCCCCAATGTCCTGCAGAGTGGATATCTGCTCCACCGTGGGGCTGCAAGGGGACAGCCTGTCTTACCGCAGTCTTGGTCCTGCAGAGTTGTTTCTCTCACATATTCTCAATGCTCTTTCCCAGCTGCCATCGCACAGCATTTTTTACCCTTTCTTAAACAAGCTGTCACTGACGTGGAGCCACTCTCATTGGTTGTCTCAGTTTTGGCCAGAGGCATGACCCTCTTGGACTCTGCTGGAACTGCAGTATGGAAGTGTCCAACATGGGAATAACTTCTGATATCTTCTCTCAGATGCCATCCCTGGAATCCCTCCCACCCTCCTGCCACCAAAACTTTGCCACATAAGGCAAATATAATAATTTATTTAAATTAATGATTTCTTTCTCGGTGGACAAGACCTTACATATAACTTCTCTTGCATGATCCAATATGGTGGCTATGTTTGTCACAAAAAACTGGGTTTTTTTCTACCAATGCAATCTTTGTAACAAATCAGCATGGAAAAGGGAATCCATGTTGAAATGTAAATATCCATTTGGAGACAAATATGCTTTTGAATCTGTGTTGATGCTTTTAAAAATTTAAAGTTCACAACTGAGTTTTGAAGTTATTGCCATCATATAAATCTCTGCTTTGTATCATTGGTGGCTATAAATAACATGCCAAACACATTTACAATTATTGCTTAAAGCTGACCATTTCTATTCACCAAAATAAAGAACCAGATGACTGACTTTTTTGTTATAACACATGAATTAAAATGTTAATAAATTAATATAAGACCAAATGTAAGTTTCACTTGTCCCATAAATAAAACATATTTTCTAGGTGTACTTATAACTATAATATTTCCATGGTATTTCTGTTTCTATGCAAACCTCTAAACTTTATTGCCAGTATTATAAAAACACTCTTTTCTCCATCTTGCTTAGACTGCCACTCTTATCCATTACTGGTAACTTACAGGTATAGTAAGTTAAAACATATCGCTACAGGAAGAGGTCAGTAGTGTTACCTGACAACATTTTCTTCATGTTGTCGGATTTTTTTTCCCTCCTATTTACATTATATTTTGGTTTGCTGAACATATTGTATATACACATCACCTAGTCAGTGTCAGTTGCTCAGGGATAATTGACAGCTGAAATGTACCATAAACAGACCTTAAAGTAGTTTGCAATCTAAGTTATGTTTTTAAGATGTGGGTATTTAGGTGGGAGCTGTGATAACTCTGGGACAGAGAAGTTTATCTTTTTTTATTTGTTTTCTTTTTTCTGCTTCAGTCCATTTTGTCTCCTAGTTTTAGGTGTTACAGCTTATTATTTTAACAGCTATTCCATGGCTTTTCTCCATATTTCTGATTGTGAAATACAATAGAATTCAATCAGTGTATTTACTCTGTCATGGTGACTATGGTTGCAAAGGTGTTCATTGGCTATAAGTTTCAAGTGCTTATAACCTTGAAGGAGTTGCCCTGTGGGTTGACCGTTTTTGTATTCATTGTTAGTTCATAGGTAAGATTGCTTAAAATCGTGATGAGTTAGAATACCTTTTTGCTTAGAATTTCATAAACTTGCACACTTTAAAGCCTTTCCTTCTGATAAGTTCATATACAGTAACACATAAAAGATAACACATTTGCTATAGTTTTATTCTCTGATAGATAAGGTATTTTTCCTACATGTAGAAATACTAGAGTTAAAGGAGAGAGAATAGATGTAATGTGCTTTACTGGATGAATTATTATAATAGAATAGGAAAAGAAAAATGTATTCAAACAAAATTGCAGGACAGAGAAGGAAACAGGAAAAATCCCCCTCCTGCTGCTGGGATAATAAGGACCAAGAAAAAGCAGGGTGACAATGCAGCCTTTTTGCATATTGGTCTGATTCAGTATCTGGATGATCAATTAGGTGTACACAGGCTGAATCATCATAATTGGTTCAAGATTTGAGGAAGGGTACCAAAATTGTGAAGGAAACAAAGTGAATGGGAGACTTTCACTGTGTTAAATTACGACTCCCACTGCTTTGTATTTGCACTCCCTCTAATCAGCTTTAAGGTGCATATTATGTCTGGAAAAAGTCATACGAGGTTGTATTGTATGCATCATAAGTATCAACAATTCCTTTCCAAATTTGTGGAAATAAAGCAGATAAAGGCAAGTAACTTGGGTTTTCTGATTTCTGCCTGAATATAAGAAACTCCTTTAAACCCTTTGTCTCATCACATAAGCATTTTATTTTCAGAGCTTTTAGCAGAAAGGCGTTCTGAATGCTTGAGTAGCCTTGTTCACCATTCAAATGTTCAAGGTCTTGGCAGTGGGAATCAGTGCACTTCCTTCTCTTTGTTGTTGGTTTTTTGGTTTGGTTTTGTGGTTGGTTTTTTTTTTTTGTTTTGTTTCGTTTTCTGTTTTTACTAAACAGACCAGTGCAATCAGCATTCAAAGTATTTCAGAGAAATTTGTAGGCTACAGCCATATGTTAACCAAAATGCTGTTCACTGCAGGGGAAGATGAAGTTATGAATCCCCATAGGTTAAGAGTGGGGCTGAGCTTGAGTGTTTTCTGTGTTTGAGCAGAGAATTCCAACAACCTTTTCTAAGCTTTAAAGAAGGGGATACTCTTTGGAAAAGGCTATCAAAATCTAATTCTGAGATCAGATTTTGGAATATGAATCTCAAAGGGAATTAAAGTACTAACCTGAGTAAAGCAATAATCCTGGAGACATTTTTTCTTTCTTTGGTCTCTCTTATTTTAATAGCACCATATTCTAGCACTGTTTAATACCTCTGATTTATTTAATTCTTCCCAGTTACTACATGTATTTTTGATATTCTGTTCAGAACACTGACTAGTCTCTGGGCCAAAATTGGTTGCTGATTTGTTGATTTGGAAAAAAAAGAATATGCTCTACTATAATTCTGCTTCTTCTTTTAGAAAGGAATTTGGCTTTTTTACATTTTAAATATATAGTACCAATCAAATTCTGTAATACTCTTTTGAATTTCTAGAAACGGACTTTATCTAGCATTTAAGTTATTCATATGTAAAGAAGTATTAGGAACTGACTGGTCTCTGAAAGTCTGACTTAATTCATTCTCTTCAGTGTGACCTTGAACTAAATGTTGCATTTTCTTACAAACATGTCTATAAGCAATTCAGTTTGTGGAGTTTTGTGAAGTTTGAGCTAGAAATCAGACCTTTGTTCCAAAGGTATTCTAACAGATGCTGCTGACTCTGTTTAAACTTAACTAGACTCCAGCTGATTCCTTCTGTCATTTCTACTGTCTCACTGAAATCCCCTGCAAGATGAAGAAAACAGCCGAGTGACAGCAGTATTTGTGACAGTCAGTCTCCAGAAAACAGATGTCAGGTGAGACCTCTTCACCGTGTTCTCAGAAACTCCTAGCTGTGAAATGCATCTTCTGACTATGCGCTTCCAATTCATGGGAACAGAACCTGCTCAAGGTTAAAAGGTACATATCTATAAGCCACAGTTGGTTCTTGGCTTTGGCTCTGTGCAAGAGACAAATGCCAGATGCTACAGCCTTATGATGCTGCACATGAAAAGCTAGCATGGCATGGTAAGCAGCAGTAAAAGGTAATTCATGTGGCTGCATGCAGAACAGAACCACCTTCATATCACTGAGAGGTACAGCAGCTGTTTCTTAGGTCAATGTTTAATCCCATTGTTCCTTTTTGGTAGTGAACAAAAACTCTACTACATGTAAGAGAGTATCTTTTTGGTTGTGTTTTGTTTAAAAAAAGAAAGAAAGAAAAAAAAGTAAAACTCTTTTAGAGCTAAAATCTAGTGAAACCAAGGGAAAGAGTAGTTAGGTCCAAGGACTCATCACCCATCATCAAGTTCAATATGACCACCATAGGAAAAGTCTTTTGGTTTAGAATCAGAGGATAACAGCAGAGTAGGGAAGAATTTCAGATTGTGCTAATCAATATCTATCTACATTTAGGTTTTGCAACATGTCCTTCATGAAGCTTTGTATTTTTTACCAAATATTGGTCTCAGGCTTGAGACACTGCTCATAGTAACTTTGGCTTAGTATAAAATTAAAGGTATCTGATGGCTGGTATGGCCCAGAAAATCAACCACCTCTTGTCATTCTGTTTTAACACAGCCTCAAATGTCAAACTGTATCCCAATTTTGGCTGTTAATGTGGAAATTCTTCCCCCGATAATCTTAAATGAACAAAAAAAACCCTTTAAAATTCCTCACTGTCCTGATAAATTGTTTCTTCTATGGTGAGATCTGCCAAGGTTGTCATGTATGAACCCTATATTTCAACACTGAAAAAACTGGAAACGGTGGCCTGCCTGAATCCCCAGAAGCATTTTGTATCATCAGCCATAATATTTGGCAATATTTCTTTTAATAATTTGGAGCAATGTAAATCTATCTCATTTTTTCATATGTTCAAATCTCATGTATTATTAACTTTCATTACATTTATTTTCTCTTTGAATATTGTTTCCAAATCAACCCTTCAGTAAAAAAGAGGAAGAGAATTTGGAAAACTGGAGGTCCTGCTTTCTTGTAGATTTTAATTCTGTTCACGTGCATTTTGTCAATTTTATAAATAAAGCTGAAAGTTACTCTGCTACATTTATCTATCAGTAATTCATTTTATCAAGCATATTTTTTGTGTGTTTCACAGAATTGTAATAAAAATGCAAAATCTGCTGTGTGTGGAGATTGAAAGAGTATGCCTGGGTCTAGAAGCAACAGAAAAGGGGAAGTGTGGATAAGAATGGTAGCAGAAGACAATGCTTTAAGTAGCAGGTCACAAAGATCACAAACTGACACATACACTGAAAACACTCATGAAAAACACAAGACTGCCTCCACATTATGAAAATCAAGGTCAGACTTTCAGACACAGGCTATCCTAAGATATCTGTGGAAAGGGAAAGGAGTGGAGCTGGAGCCCTGACTATTCGCTCTGTCTCTAGGAAAGAAAAAAAGAGAAATTCAAATGACTGAAACATAAGACAGGATGGAAAGAAGTCTGTGATCACTGTGAGCATCTCAAAGGTACAATAGCCATATCCAAATGTAACAAGATAGACAACCTAAGAAAAAACTACAAAATACAGGTTAGACTAGGATGGTCCAAAAATATGCCTTTGCTGTGAGTTTCAGCTAGAGCTCTTGGACATGGGTGTATTGGCACCTCTCAACCTTGGCAAGTGAGTGTGAAGGGAACTGGTTTTCTTTTTCAAGCTTCAGCTCCCCTTCTACCGGGTCATTTTCCTCAGTTTTTTGGTGCAAATGTGAGCTGTTGAAAAGTGTATGATAGAGTTTGATGTGTGTTTTCAGGGAATAAAACCCAAATGAATCTTTACAGCCTCCTAGCTGTTAAGAACAGCAGTGGGATCCACAAGCTGAGGCTGCTCCTAGCAGGAAAACACATATGTACAATATGAATAGAGATGACAATTTGGATTATCTCTTTGTTCCCCTTAAACATCGGTAAAGACAGGCTCCTTGAAAGAAAGCAAAAGCATTATGCTTTGCATTATAATATATTTTCTTCCATTTAAACTGAAGAATTTATTTTATACATTGCTGAGATCCTATTGTAAGAAAAAGGCTAATTTACCTTTGCAAATTCTGACTCTTTTTAGAGGTTAACCTTTTGAAAAGGAAGGAGCTTGACTGTCCTTTTTGAATTGTTATCCCATGAAAAATTGTGTGTGGGAGTTGCTAATCTATTGAGAAAAATCTGTTGCTGGTATCTTCAGCACTTCAATATCTAGTTGTCAGTTTTGCACTTTTCCTACAATTACCATTTTATTCACAATAACTACATGTCATTATTTTTCTGGCCTCCTCTATTTTATCTGTTGTAAATTCCTTTATTCATTTTTACCTTTCATCTTCAGAAGTAATGTTTTATTTCTCTAATTCTCAGCAATATTTTGCCATTGCCACACAATTTATTCTTTACTATAAATAACCTTCCAATTCCGTCATGGAAGTCCTGTGGAGATGTATCCCTTGCAATTATACCCTTCTTGTAGAGAGATAGCAGTCCCTCTCAGGTAAAATGTACAAAAATTCTAATATAAATATAATGTGACACACATTTTAATTTGTCTTTGAGCTCAATAGGGGCCCTTATCCTACATCCTTTGTATAAAAAGCAGTGGTAACCAGAGAGCTTAATCGGTTATAAAAGATGATAGCCTGGCATGAATACTTATTTCAGGCTAGTCTGATGAATTCTTGTAAGCAGAAAATGAATAGGATAGGAATAGTTATCTACTGTTTTACCTTATCTACATTCCAAAAAATTTGATCCTAATCTCTCAGAGCCTGTAGACTCCTTCATTTCACTGAAATAATGTTGTTTATCTCTAGCTCACTTTAGATTAGGGGTCAGGGAGCATCAAGATCCTCTTCCAGCTATGTCAGAAAGGCAGTTGTACAGCTGCCAGAGTTTGGACCACAGCTCTGACTGCAAATAACGGAATTCATCCAGAAGAGAAGAAAAACACCACTGGGGGAGATGGAACAGCTCAACAATGGTGATTCCATACCACATGGTACTGGAGCAACCCTCCTGGCACACCAAAGGCCTGAATCTGACCAGATCTCGCCAAGAGGAAGGAGGATGTGCCTCCCCAGATATGGCACTGCCTACAGTCCCTCTCCAGTGGTAGAGGAGTAGGCAAAGGTGTCCTTGCCTGGCAAATGTGTGTATTGGCTGAGAGGCTGCTCCTGTGTGAAGAGGCTGTGGGTGGGCCTGATCAGACTGTGGAGCACCAGAGAAGGTAAATGACTGATAGAATCTTCACTGAAGCCTTACACAGACAAGGCTGGAACCCTCACTGCATGATGTCTCTGCTCAAGTGAATCCAAGGTCTAAGGCTGAGGCCATTAACTCCTGACTGAAACCATTTCCTCCCTTGGAGATCTGAAACTACAGGGTGTGAAGTGTCCTGGTAGCAGGCAAAGGGCAGAAATTCACATCTTGTCATGTATCAGGGCCAGCTATGAGCTTGAACGACCAAGAGTAAGCAGCAGGAGATAGCAGTGGGGAAACTCCTTGCAAGGGACAGAAATCCATGCTTAGTGTGCTGATCCTGTCTCTATGGGGATCCAGTAGTGCTGGGAATAGACAGGATTCACCTGTTAAAGTGGAGTGGGAGTGTCTTTGGCAGTAGGATGACCTCCTGAGGAGAGCTTTAATCAAAGAAGATGAACACAACAAGCAGTTAAATGTGATAACAATGGATGGAATGGTGAACAGAGACACGTAAGGAAATAAAAGGTGATAAGACACCAGACTTAGGTCTATGTACAAAAAATTAAAAAAGCCTAGGAAAGAAAACCTTTTCTTTGCAGAAAGAGCAAAAGCTCCATGAGTAGTCCCAAAACTACAATGTTGTTGGAGTAAATTAGATGTCTAAGGGCAGCTTGCACAAAAGGAGTACTTCTGTGAATGGAAACAAACTCAAAGGAAAAGCAAGGAAGATGGTAAGGAAAGTTTCCCTCTACAGTAAAGAGAACTTGGGTGTATCAGCTCTTCTGTGGGATGGACAATGGACCCATAATGGCTTATGATTAATGAATTAAGGACAGGCCAATGAGGGTGATAACATGATGGAACTGTTTCAGATATCACCAGATCAGAGCGACAAAGTGTGCAAAGACTTCTTTAATACATGACATAAAGAAGTCATGGGATGACAGATTGATGCTCTTGGAGGACTTGAACCTCTCTGACACCTGCTAGAAGGGCAACACAACGGAGACTGCTGGAGGATGTTTGGGATAACTTACTAACACAGGTAGTGAAGAGGCCAAACAGAGGTAATGCATACCTGGAATTTTCCTCTTCATTGGCAGAGGAAAAGCTGCTTGGATTAGGCAAGCAATCACAGCTTTTAGGGTAGTGTCCACGAAACTGAAGTGGCTGTGAAGCTGAAAGTACTGAGTGTAGCAGTGCGAATTTCAGGGTTTTTGTATTTGTATTTTGTTATTTGTCTGTAATGGTATGTATCTTCCACCCCTCCATTTCTACCCTTGTACTTGGCTCATCCTGATGTAACCCCACCCCTTTCCCTTCCCCATTGGGTCAATGTTTCCCTGCCCAGCCCCTGAGCTGGGAAAAAGGGACACACACCCTCTCTCTCTCTCGCTCTCTCTCTCCATGCCTTTGCATGTGGACATGGGAGCTGTGGCAAGGCTCCTGCCACATGGACTGTACTGAATAAACATCCTTGTTAACCCAAGGGGGAGAGCACGCTTCCTTCTTCCAAGCCTAAATCCACACCTCAGCGAGCTACCTGGAGAACTCAGAAACTGCTATAAATTGGCTCAGGAAATCAGCTAGCTGGAGAAAGCATTCCCCAGCGAATGAGCCACTTTATAACTGAGAAAGCAGCAGAATATGTATCTGGGGCATTAAAGACTTCAGCTTGCTCAAGGAATGGATAGATCATCTGGTCTGAGTTTTGTGTGAAAGGGAGCCCAGATAAGTTTATCTAGAGTATATAGTAGGTTATCTAATATATGACAATGAATGTTAAATAACTTGACTTCAGAATAGCTTTTGATACTGAGTCCTAGTGTCTCTGAATAGGCAGACATCTAGCTGGCTGAGCACCAGCTCTGTGTCTGGGCTCAGAGGGTTGTGGGTTAATGTATCATAATCTACCTGGAGATCTGTGAAAAGTTGTAGAGGTCTGCAAGAAATGGGGTGTAGCGGGGATTTAAATTGGGACCTGACCTGTTTAACTACTTTATCAATGATCTGGAGGAGCCAATGGAGGATATTCTCACCAATTTTGTAGATGATAGTACTCTGGCAGGGAGAGTCAATATGCAGGAAATAAGAGCTCTCATCCAGAGGGACCTAGTCATACTATAAAAATGGACAAAAAAGTCTAATGAAATGCAACAATGACAAATATCAAGGACTGTCTCTGGGCAGGAAGCACCAATGCAAGGGCACAGGCTGGGGCCTGATTAGGGGCATCTCTGCAGGAAAAGACCTGTGAACCCTGGCAGACACAAGCCTATTATAAGCAAGCAGTGTGCTCCAGCTGTGGAAATGACCAACATACGAGGAAGTAGTCATGGTGACAAAGCTAAGACATTGAAGGGAGGGGCTATCCCTCTCTGTTCAGCTTTCATCAGATCCCACCTGGATACTCTGCTCAGTTTTGGGGCCCTCTGGTTTAAAAAGACTGGAGAAAGACCAATGGAGGGCCAAAATAGTCTTAACTGGAGGGCCTGATCCATGAGGAGAAGATGAGAGAATGGGCTTGTTCAGCCTGGAAAGTGACAGCTTCAGTACAGCTTGTATGTGCCTGAGAGGAGATAAGCAAGAAGATGAAACCGGCTCTTTCAGAAGTACATGGTAGGAGGATAAATTGATGAACATAAAAGTTGAAACATGAGTTTTACTCAGAATATAAGGACAACTTTCTCACCCTGGGGACAGCCAAGCAGCAGAAAAGTCTGCCCAGAGGCCTTGAAGTCCCTGTCCTTCAAGGTTTCCAAAATCCAACTAGACAAAACCCTGAGCAACCTGGACTGACCTCTTTCTTTTATCAGGAAGCTGAAATACAGATCTCCTGAAATCCATTTCAGCCTGAATTGTTCTTTCATTGAAATTACCCACTAAACTGGAGCTACTGGATGGCTTTTCCTGCCATCTGTGTTCTGCTAGCAGAACAGTCACCAGCAGAACAGTGATCACCATTTTGCTGTTCCTAAGATTGTTTTGCATTACAGATGTGATGGATCCACTTTTTTTGGAAGATCAAAAGAAAAACTGAAAAGCTATCCTTTGACAAATACACATATGAATAATTAATATTCTTGGGATGTTAAATTGTGCTACAGCAGGGAAATTTGGCAGGCAGCTAACAAGTTAAAATGGCTAATGCTGCTGACATGGTAGCCAGAACAATGATCTGTGGGAAATGCAGCACTGACAATACATTTGCCTAGTAACTGATGAAATACTTTCAATTACTTCATTAATGTA
The DNA here is from genome assembly GCA_037834095.1 of Argya squamiceps. NCBI lineage: Eukaryota > Metazoa > Chordata > Aves > Passeriformes > Leiothrichidae > Argya > Argya squamiceps. The sequence continues at coordinate 73,346,533 of JBBMKD010000102.1, read as the reverse complement.
AGGAGAATTGTTAATTTTTCTTTGTCACCTTTAAGTTTCAACTCAGATTTTGTTGCAAGTCTTGCTCTATTTAAGGATTTAATTATTCTTCCATTTTGAAAAAAAAAGACTGTAATAAACAAAAAAAGAATCCCTTCTAGATCTGCTTTCACTCTAACAAACATACAAGCTGTGGCTCATTGATGAAGTATTCTGGAATTTGCAATGCTCAGTGATTACAAAGATAAATAAATTAAGCAAAGGGACCCAACATGTCTTTATACTCTGTTTTAGACGGTTGTTTAAAAAAAAAATTGTGATCAACATTCACAACTGGAACACTGCTTTTCTTTGAAAAGACATGGAAGAGAGAAAGGAAAATCATTATTGCATTTTGTTCTAGAAAACAGCCAGAAGTTAAATCTTAACACTTCTCTAGACCATTGGTATGTTACTTGTTATCATCCTCCACACAGTTTCAAAGATTTGGAATAGAGACCATAATGTATTTTCTTCCTTTCTCAGCCACTAGCATTTACATTAGCAAGCTCATCTCTGAACTCATGAATTCTTTTAAAAGTCAGAGCTGAGAATAACCAAAATTTGAAAAAGAAGCACAGAACATCATGAGGTTCACAAGTAACTGATATTGGCAGCACTGATTTTCATTTTGTAGGCATGGCTACATTTCAATAATCTAAGAAGCTGAAGAAGTGCATAAAATTATTTATGAAATATTGATTGAAAATATTTAAATTTGTATTAAAATGCATCTCAGTTCAAATTAAAAGATGTATTGTTGTCTTCAGCTTCAAAATAGGAATCTGACATTTACAATATACCAGTTGTAATATAAAATTAAGCCTGTCTTAAGGTTTTTACATTTCTACCTATACCTTTATACTTGTACTCTTAAAATATAGAATATTTTGCTCCATGATGTTGTTGGATGAGGAGCCATGTATAAGTACAATGCAGAGAACTAAACCCAAGCTAGTCAATTGACTAGTCATTTGAATT
>JBBMKD010000102.1:73328956-73345524 GCA_037834095.1 Argya squamiceps | reverse complement strand
TTTTTTGGTTTTTTTTTTTTTTTTTTTTTTTTTTTTTTTTTTTTTTTTTTTTTTTGTGTCATTTGATGTATTTGTTTGCTTTGGATTTTTAATTTGGAAGGTTTTTTTGAGACACTCTCTGTACTGACATGATCTTTACTAACATCTACTAGCAAGTACAATTCTTTATTTCAGAAATATCTACTTATTATTTGGGCTATACTGTTACTCTTATCAAATGTAAAATAGACTGAATTATTTTCAGTTGTGGAATTAATGATGACTTGTTACATTGCTTACTCACATCTTGTGCAGAATTAAATACACTTAAAGGCAATATTCCAGCTGTCCTGAATAAGTTCAGTTACTGCAATTTTCTTTTGGCATTTCTTTTTGGAAACCTTATTTGCTCAATTTCAAAAGAATTTTATTTTTTTTAACAATTATTTGAAATGTAGATACATGTATAAAAGCATCCATACATTAGTGCACTTGAGTTTCAACTTGCTATAACCTGTTAGTCAATGCACAGGCTGTGCACAAATACTGTGCACATTTTCAAGATTGCCAGATATACGAATTGGCAAAATGTTCAGCACTGGCTTCAGCATTTAAAAGAAGCATTGCATGACTAATGAGAATAAGGGAACAGTGCTAAAAGTAGAGATTAGCACCAAGGGAGACAGAAGAGAACTGTTTCTTGGCAACAGGACTAGAATCAGTGGTATGTTAGCTGGAATTTCTGCAGATTAAATTTCCAAGGTACCCTTTCAGCTGTCTGTTGAAGGCAAAACAGGAATGGTTTATATTTTGTAGTGAGGTTATTGGCAAATCCAGTGTGTTTTACAACTTTAATTTGTTCTCATTTGGAAATCAGTCCTACAAAACCATAGACTCTCTATCATTCATCAAAAGAAAAAAAATAATATGGACATAACCCACTCAAATAATTGATTTTACTGAAATGTGGCTGTATGTTTCTTGGAGGAAAAAAATGCTATTTATTGTCTTTTCAATCTTTATGGCATATGAACAGCTTTGAAACGGTGGAGATACTTAGTGTAAAGGAGGCTTGGTTTTGTATTCTTTAATCTTTTTTCCAGAAAAAACTATTTTGAGTGGCAAAATAAGAGGATTTGAACATTATACCTTTTAGGTACCAGTCCAGCACTGAAAAGTTTGTTGAACATATAGAGCCTCCAAAAGACTACAGGGAAGGCTACAAAACCTGGATTTGATACTGCATTTTCCTGCCAGGAAAAACATCAGAACAAAGTGAATGATGAGAGATCTGATGAATATGGATGCAATGTAAGCTTTTGTTGTTGTTGTTGATTTTGTTGTTGTTTCTTTTTTTAATGCCAGTTATCAGAAAAGAATATATTGAGTTTCAATTAGATTTTTAAAATCTGAGTGGGTAAGAACAGTTATTTTTGAGGGAAAAATGTTAATATTTTTATCAACTCACCTATTCTTGTAGAATCTGAGACATCTGAGCATCCTTTCATACCACAGACCTCAAACAATATGGTAACAGGACCAAGGAAAATATAACTTCTGACATATCAAAACCAGAAAAGATGCAGGAGGAAACTCTCCCAAAATTACTGTTAAATAAACCCCAACATCTTCTGGCTTTATTTTTACATCCTAAAGAAGCTTCTTGACCTATCACTTTTTAGAGAATTATCTAGAAATGAACAAAGAACAATCAAAATTAGTTGCTGTTGCCATTACAGCTCTGAAAATTGATTCAGTCTACACTACTTGCTAGAAAATATGTACTAAATTAGTATGTAACCAGTTGCAATTTGAATCAATTTAATCAATCTCTCAAGATAACAATTCTGCTTAAAAATCAGTTTTACCTTCTAAGGCCATTAATGAGGTGGATCTCATCACTATTCATTAGACATCATTCACCATACCATAAGATCTCTTATAACATTAAATAGGTGATTAGACTCTAGTTGAAGATATTTCCTGTGGAAGAATCATTATGATTCATTTCTTCATCTATCTTTTCATTATGCCTTCTCTCCACTAACATGTATGTGCAGTTCCCTGCCTTGTTAATGCCTTTTTCATTGTTCATACAGTATGCTGAAAGGAATGCTATTCCAAACCAGAGAAAAGACAATAAAAACTTTCTCTCTTCGTTAACCAAGACTCAAAAAAACCACCCCCTCCCAAACAATCAAACTCAACTCCCACCCCCACACCTAAAACTTCAAGCAGCCTTTGTTTGACTGCTACAAGCCTAATTATATATCCAAAATCAATGAAAATCTAATGTCAGTGATTCACCGATAACTTTAACCATTTTGAAAATGCGATCAAGAAACTTATATTTAGGCATTATGAGGGTTTCTGAGGTATCAGTTTGAGTGTGCAACAGTTAGCCCCTATGACAGACCAGTTGTAAAGCCATAAGGTTGTTTTCAGGTATTTCAGTTTGTTTGAACTGAATGCTACACCACTGCAGAATATTCTTGATCAAAAACCATTCTGAATTATGTCTCCCTATTGCAATTTTATTTGCTTGTGCACGTGCATACATTTGCTTATGCAACAAATCCATAATTGGACTTGTATACAGGGATTTTAAAAAACTGCTACTGTTTTGACTTGTACTTTTTCTAACACTGTAATATTTTCTTTAGCTCCACTCTCAGATCTCAGAAAATCTCTTATGGGAGTTCAATTATGTGTTGGTGTGAGGGCTCTTGGGTGAAAGCAGACACAAAACAACACAACTTCCTCCAGAGCACAATGATTCTATCTGCTCAGTGGACAGACCCCCAGAATTTGAGATTACATTGCAGCCTAAATTTTGTAGACAGTTCTTTGGGTTTCATTTTGGGTTTGTTTGATTGTGGTGTTTTTGTATTAAAACTTGCATTAAATTTTGTGATAAAGCTTCTGGTGGTCTACTAAAATGGAACCAAATATTAAATTTCTTTTGAAGGCAAATGTAGTAAAAATTTCTGTTGAACAAAAGAACTCTGAGCTTGGGGATCCTCCTTCATTTTTCAGTCAGTGAAGAGCTAATAGTTTTCAGGCAATACAGGCTTTTTGACAGCCCATATAAAATATATATTACTTTAATTTTATTAAATTTATATTAAAAAAAACCAAACCAACAAACATGCAGGGAAAATAGTCCCTTATTTGTACTAAAAACAGTGAATAAACAGGAAAATCTGCTATCATAGGTTATGTTGGTTCTTTGTTTTCCTATCCATAGCCATTTTATCTGCACAGATAAAGAGCAAAGAATAAAAAGAGCAAAATCCTTAACTTTTTTTTCCTTAATTGGTCAAATATATTAAGGTAGTTACTTGAGTTACTGTAAAATGGAAAAATGGCAACTGTCTCCTTTAATAAATTGAGAAAGTTAATCTGATCTTGTTAAATTATTCGACATGAAAAGCCAAAATATCAAAGTATTACTACACAGGATCCTTCTACCTAAACAAACAGAAGCATAAAGAGATCCAAATTAGCAGCCCTGTGTGAGTCCTTTCCTTTGCTGTGATATAGGACGGGAAGGGAAGTCATATATTCCTCTAATGTGGCACTGTCTTTGGGAGTTAAGACTATAAATTCTGCAGCATATCTGAAAGGCCTCAGAGCTGAGGCCTCTCCTTGTTGTTGTCCGAACTTTGTTTAACCTGACTGTAGCTTTGTTCTGCTAGATTTAGCTGTGACAACAGGTTTGGGTTTTTTTTTTTTTTTTTTTTAATTTGCCAAGTGTCTATGACAAATTTCCTTTATTTTTAAAAAATTTTAATCTTGTATGTTGCAACCACGATTTTATCTAGAATATCTCCATGTTTCTTTTACCTACCGAAAATAAGATTCTTACAACTCTTACACAATAACGTAGTGAAGAAAAATGCAGGTCTGTTATGACTGTAGAGGCCCTGAGAAGTGGAGGCACAAGATGTGTTGTAGAGAGGTAGAGGGATGTGATGAGAAGAGAGGGGACACAAGCTGACACTGGAGATCCCACATCTATCAATAAATCACTAGTGGTCAGTAAAAGAAATGCAGACCCAGGGCTGGCATAATTGGGTTTAGGGGCAACAAAAAGAATACAAATAGTATCTGATATTTGCTATATATAGTAAATTTGGATGAAACACAGTGCTGCAAAAAAATAAGAAAGACAAATGTATAAATGTATGTCAAGAAAAAAACAGCAGGCTACAATACCAGTCTCAAGACCCAGTGAACAGAGGAAGGCTAAGAAGAACAGCAAGAAAACAAGGATAGAAATGGAAAGTATGTATTGCAATTTTAGCTGTATTATTGATATTGAGATTCTTTCACTATAGAATTATTTTTTCTGTAATTTTTTTTCTGTACTTCTGTAAAAGAGTGGACCAATACTTTTGAAACATTTTAAATACATTAAGGATAGATAGATAGATAGATAGATAGATAGATAGATAGATAGATAGATAGATGGATAGATTAGATAGATAGATAGATTAGATAGATAGATAGATAGATAGATAGATAGATAGATAGATAGATAGATAGATAGATAGAGTTGTACTTTCTCTTTGCCCGTAAACACGATCTTGGGTGTGAGGGTGCATTTTTCTTAGTTTAATGTTGAGCTATAAGTTGAAGTTAATTGTAAATTGGTTTGTTCTCTGTACCCCTTTTTCTACTTGTGTTTGACTTCTCCCTATCCTTCCCCAGTTACAGTCCCCTGATTGGTTATTCCCCAATTTCTCCCCTAACGACTGTTAACTGTCAGTCTTAACTTATGTAACTCCCTGGTGCTGTCCGTCACTCCGGGGCCTCTCCCTGAGTCTGGAAGATTCTAGGAGAGGCATCGAGTGATTGGGCAGGATCCAGGCTTCCCCCTCCCACTTCCCCATGATTTGTTATTATGTATATCTGTTATGTTACTGGCCACTCCCCTGGTATTATTGGTCCCCTGTTGAACCCCTCCCTGAACTCCACCTCCCTTTATAAGGGCCCGCCTCGAAGGCTGAGCTGTCTCTCCTGAGGCACTGGCCATGAGGTGTGGGTTCTGTCCTGGACCCAATAAACTCTGGTTTGGTTTAACCTCTGGAGAGTCCCTCCTTTCTTCCCTTCCTCTTAGCCACACTAGCGCTCCTCGGCTGACAAGTCCCACTGGCTTGCAGCGGTGCCGGGGCTGGCTGTGCTTGGGAAAGTGGACACCGTTGCACTTGAGTAAAATAAAAAGGAATCATTCTCATGGTAATATCAGACCTCTTATCTGTTAGCAGTTCTTTTTTGGGATTTGAAGCTGTTGCATTGATAAGTCATGAGGAAATAATTGCTGTGCTTAAGAATATTGTTTAGTAACTTGCATAGTTTATAGTACATACTTAAGGAGTTCTAGACAACACTGCTTTTCTGAATATGGGTTAATCCAAAGGACTCCTTTCATAATGTTTTACAGATTAATATTTGCTTTTTCATGTGTTCTTGTATTTGGCTATTCTGCACAAAGTTTACATCATGTGGATGTGAAATAAGCTATACATAATTTCTAACCCGGGAAATAGATAATATTTTCATATTTAAACTGTAGTGTATATGCAAAAGTAACTGGGAAATTTTGATGGAGATGTTTGTTTCAAAAGAATCAAAGATTATCCTGAGTTGAATGGGACCTACAAGAACCATTGTGTCCAGCTCCTGCACAGAACCACTCCAAGAGTCACACCATGTGTCCAAGAATATTGTCTAAATGCTTCTTGAACTCTGTCAGGATTGATGCTGTGCCCTTTCGTTAGGAAGACTTTCCAGTACCCAGTCACTCTCTGGATGAAGAACCATTTCCTAATATCCAGCTAACCTTTCCCTGACACCCCTTCATGCCATTTCCTTGGGTCCTGTCACTGGGCGGCAGAGATAATAGAATAGTGCCTGCCCCTCCACTTCTATGAGAAAACTGTGGACCAGGATAAGGTCTTCCCTCAGTCTCTTCTTCTCCAGGCTAAAAAACGCAAGTGACCTTAGGCCTCAGTCAGACCTCCTCCCAGACACCCTGTCTCTGGCCAGTGGAGCAGCTCAAGGCATCTGTGTCATGCCAGAATGGGTTTGAAATGTGAAGGTTGACTGGCAAAGTAGTTGTTGGAGTAAATGGATGCAGAAAATATATTGTACTCCATCTCGGCAAATGCAAGAGCTCTGCTTTGCGCTATTTATACCATTTTATATCAATTTTCATGTCTAAACGCAAGTGGTCATTTGAATCTGTGAGAAGCCTTCTAGCTTGCCCTTCATCCCTCCTTACACAAGAGTCTGTATAAAAGTTCTCTCTAACTTTTCAGCCACTCCACTGGAAGTGAAAGTGTTCTGAACACCACTTTATGGTCTATGTCTAACACCAAGAAAAAGAATTGTCTGTCATTTAGACTCCTCATTGACTTGGTGGATGCATACAGCACTTGTGCATATTTTATAATCACCAGTTTCATATTGAAGCTCTGTTTCCTTCAATCAAAATGTCAAAGAAGTATAAATAGAAGAATGTAGCCAGACAGCTGAAAAACTGTTGCTTTGTTTTGGTTTTTTTTTTCTCTCTAAGAATTTTTTCTTGCCTGTGTGTGTAATGTCTCATAGAATACATACATCACCAACAAGATTGCAGCCACAAGGAGAGAGCAGCAAAGCTGGTAGTCCAGAGTTTGTATTTGTGCATAATATTTTGTTGATCTATTTTATGCAATAATTTATTTACTAGCTAAACTCACTTCAGTAAGATTTTATCTTTGAGGAATTCTATTTCTGGTTGTCCTTCAATTCAGCATATTGCATGTCTTTGCTCCTTAAAACAGGCTGTTCGGGGTTGCTCAGAGAAGGGATTTTTGCTGTCACTGTCTTATTATAAGTAATTGCAACTGTCTTTCCATGTAGATGTTGAAAGCTGTAATTCCTCCTACTTGAAAATTGTTCCCACTCTTACTAATTGACAAGTGCCCTTATCCAAGAAAACCCTGTTTTTCTTATTTGAAGGTACCATGTGTAACAGTGAATGTATGCGCTAAGCCTGGCAGATTTCTGGGGGTTCAGTGGGAATGAATTAATCAACAAACAGCAACACCTTATACTAACCTGCTTGTGGTTTTTTTTAATTTTTGCATATGATTTGGTGTTTTAAAAAATGCCATCAAACTGCCAGCCCATATATTGGTTGTATGGCTTGCTCTTTGCCTGTGCCAGTTACTATCCCATTATGTCATGACTCAGATGAATGATTTAGTTGTTTCTTCTCCCTCAGTTGCAGCTTAAACAGAGTGTGAGACATTGGCGCCAACTCTTTAGACATCTTAGAAAAGAAAATGGAAGATGATTCCAGGCTCAGGAGGAATTGTATTTTCATACATACTATGTAATTTGCTTTATTTTAAATTCTAGGTTTAATTATAGTTTTTGTCTAACTTCTCAAAGCTATTTTTTTATCCCTTTTTATATGATTTATATATGAAATTAATCTCTTACAAGTGTGAGCATGTAATATAAATCCTTGTTTATAAAAATCTGGACTTGGTCTTCCCTGCAGTATTATGACCCTCTCTACATGAATTTACGTATTTCTCCAGGATTTAAGTTGTACTCACTTAAGGCACTTGATGCTTTAATCTTGAAAATGCATCTGGAAATATACTGTGTTCTCATGATATTGAGCATTCCTTGGAAATGTTTCTGATAACCTCTGGGTGCATTTTTTCATTCTGTTTTTTTCCTTTTGCTTTGACTTTTTTCAGCTGTCATTGTCGTGACTGTCAGATACACTGGAAGCAATAAAACTGCATATGCAATCCTAATTATGAAGATTTTATTCAGTTTTTACAGTATTCGTGTCAGTTTTAGACCATTGTTTAAGGAGGCAAGAGTATTTTGTCATCTTGTGATGTAAGCAGCTGCCCACTGATTAAAAAAAATCACAACAAAAAAAGTCTCATTTATTTAATTTTGGCAATCTTTTTTTAGCCATCATGTTTTCTTATGGGCTTTTACATAAAGTGATTGGAAAGTTCATGTACATGAGTCAAAAATGATGCCATGTTTTACAGCAATGTCTAAGAAAACTAAAAATGACAAAAAGGCCACTGCCCCAAACAAATCTCCGAAACATAGCACGCAACTAGACCTTTCCTATAGGTCTTGATTTTCCAACATCAACCATGAAGATCTTGAGCAATAAACATAAAAGAACAAAAGATCCAAAAGTCTTGCTGAAAACATAATTTTTGTCTGATGCAGATTTCTTTGGCATGGGCATCATTACAATACCTTTATTGCTGCACCTGACATTTGGTGCACCTGCACCAGCACAGGGTCATTTTTGTATCTTGTCATTTTTGATAGTAAATAACTAAGATGGTCAGATAAAAAATATTATCCTTTATCAAACTGGTATAAAGAAGACAATAGACTATTTTCCACCTACCTGGATTTCTAGAATGTAGACTATTTTTCAAATGAAAGTGAAGCAAAACTTCTAGCATTTATGTGGAAAATTGATGAAAGCAGAGTGAAAATTTAGTTACAAATATAATTTCATGTTAAGCTGATTATTTTTCTTTTCCAGTTCTAGCTGTAGGAAAAGAGTATCATCTGCCTAGTGCTGGTGTGCCTTATTAAACATGAAGGTGTCTTTTGGTTTGTTTTTTTTTAATGAAAATGCAATTTTTTTCCTGGTTTTTAGGGTGAGACCAAAATATCTTTTCATTATTTGTGTTAAAATGTCCAAAAACCTCAGCTCAAGCTCTCAATCAATAATTTGATATTAATGTATATTTTCTGGCTGCTGTTAATAATATTCCTTCTCATAAGTATTAAGTGTTTTTATAAAAGAAAATTATTTTTGTTAAAGACAAAGAAGAGAGTATCCATAAGAATGTCATCAGTATGCATTCAGATGAATGACTACCTCTACCATTATTCTGATATTTAATGGGTCTCTTATTTTCCATAATATCCTGTCCCATGGCAACTTAAGTATCAAAACAAATATATGGATGTAGATGTGTGCTCACTGAAGTCTCCTGGACTTCCAGACAAAGAGATGTCTCGTGGCAGCTTTAGGCTTTTACGTAGCCTTGCAATTGCTGTGCATCTCTGCAGTGAGTTTCAGAGCCATATGAAATGTCTGAATTATCTAACTACAAATTTAATAATTGTACTTTCCACTTGTATAATCTTCTTAGTATCTGGTGTAACACAACACAGCTACTTTATCTTCTGTGTTGCTGAGAAGAATTTAAATTCTGGCACAATTTTTTTTTTTCAGATTTGCCCTTCCATTGGAGACAATTCAGTGAGAAATAGAAACCTTTCAGGAATTTCTGTAAAGATTTTCTCCTTTTCCATGAGGCAAGTACCTCTTCCTGACTAGTTATTGCTTTGACTAAGGTTCTGGCAATGCTGCTGTTTAGGGGTTTTTTAAATGTTTTTACGCATCTAGATCAAGGGATTGAGGTGCGTGCTGCACAAAAAAACCCTGCAACTTGGTCTGACTCTTCCTCATGCCTGTTAAAGGAGAGATTGTCTCTGGTAACATCTTCACAATTTTAGGAGACTTGACATGGACATTAGCTCCCGTAATTTCCATACGCAACTACACCTCTGCTGGAGTCCTTGTCACAAAATGCATCTTAAAGCAACATTTGGACTTCCTTGTTTTGTGATAAAAAGATAATCAGGGTCTGAGCACATAGTCTACTTTCACCTTTACTCTGGGTTGTGAGCCCTGGAAGTATGTGCTCTTGTGGGTGAACACTGAGTGTATTGTCACTGCACAGAGGATATGCACATCATTACATGAGCCTTTGCTGTTTTGTTGAATACAAAGTTCCTTCTTTTCCTTTCTTTATTTTTTTAAAGTAAATACAAGTTAGTGTAAATGCTTCTGTGTTGGTTATAGACTCCTCAAAGCAAATAATCTATTTCAGGTCTCAGTTTCAAGCTTGATGCTGTGAAAATATATATATATATATATTTAATTACATAACATAACATATGACTGAAGAGAAAAAAACCACATTATATAAACCATAGGAAAATATTAGTTATCCTGCACAGAAAAAAGGTTTGATCAATTGATTTTTACCCCTTATTGTGAATAAAGACTGGAAGAAACTCATGCTGTGACAGTATGCTTCCTGCACCCTCCCCTCACTTAATCCACAACTACCAGCAGGGGTTGTGATGGCTGCATACACCTTACAGTGGACTTTGGGATAGAGATGACAACATGGTACCCAAGGCTGTTTGGAACACTGACCCAGATGCCTTGCCAGCATGTAGATACCACTATTAAATCAATCCTCTCACTCCATAAGTAGTGGACAACTCAGGGCACATGGAGCTCTCTTGCACAGCAGGGGCTGCATGCTGGGATCTCCCCTGAGTAGGGACAGCTCTCCAGGTTACTCCTTAGGGTTGAAAGATTTCGTGCCACTGCAGGTCCCTTGTAAGTGATTGGTAGTGTGCTAAACTTTGGAGTCTTATCTAAGATTGTGCTCATAAAATCCTTTAGACATAAACCATTGACTAAATCTAGGACTAGGATTAGGAAGCACCTAGACTCCTCTCTGAGAAGGAGTGTGGAACTCCCGAGGGGTCTTTACCTCATCACTCAATAGAAGGGTCTCCCTGAGAGCATTATCTGACCTTCTCCCCTCTGGAGTACATAATCATGTGTGCCTTGCCATCAAATCTAATTAAACCACTGTTGAATTTAACATTGATTTTTTCATTAACTCACTGCTTTAATAAAGCATACTGTTGCTTCTCTCTTACAAGTGAAGTGCGTCACTCCATTTAGAACACGTGCACAGAGTTTATATATATCTATTAATTTCAATGGCTCCTGATTTACAGTCATGTAAAGATCATAATCAAGGTGTGTGTTATTTTCTAATTCTGTTGCAATGAGAAAAAGAGATGTCAGAGGCTTGCTTGAGATCTTAGCTTGCACTAAATTGATTTATAGTATGGTTGCATTAAAATGATATTGCAGGCAGTGGCATGTTTGTTTTATTGATATAACTTATATTCTTTAAATTGCCTAAAGGAGCAGCTGGTGATACATACTTCTGCTGTCTTCCTTTCCTTGGGATTGATTACTCTGAGTTGGTAGATTCAAAATAGTTTCTCTAACAAGGGTAATGAATTTTCTGAATTTTCTGGATTATCTAATTCTTCTTTTCACATTTCAGGTATGTTGCAGAGATTTCTGGAAGAGCTTTAATTTCACTTATTTCTTGTGCATGTTGTAAAACCATTTCCTGGAACTCCAAAATGTTTCTCATATAAGACTGAGGAATATATTTTCTATTATTTATTTCTGATATCCATTCATCTTGTAAATATAATTTTACCTGGAGAAAGATTATACATTTATAGATCAAGCAGAGAAAGCTTAGTTAGGTTTAGTTATGAGAAGGAGCAAACATCTAATCTGTCCACACACTAAGGTTTTGTATTCTAGTATAGAAATGTTACACCACATTTTCTGAAGAAGCCATAGGTTCTATAAACCAGTTAAAAATAAAAATGCATAGGTGTTAATTATATTGCAAAGGAATAGCTTCATTAATATAATTTCAGGACTCCTGAAAGTCACACACATAAAATCCCCATTTGGAAATGCTGGGATTTGCTTTTTGTGGCATTGTATTTTCTTAATGTTTGTCAGTGTCTGACATCCTGTATAAACTTAGTCATGTTGCCTCTGTCTGTGGTGAGAAAATGTGTTTTCATCTTGAGAATTTTTTTTATATTTTTGAATTATTCAAGTCCAGCCATTCTGATGTTGAGTATACAAATGTAGGTACTTTTAATATAGTGACATTTTGCTGTAAGTAGTAGAATCTCAAAGACAGACAAAATTTCAATTCTATTTTAGTGAATTAAATCTTACTAATAGAGTTTCATAATGGTGGGCTCAGAAGGTCAGGCCTCACTTATATTTGAAGCAAGGAGTTCAAGTTCTAAGAAGTCACACAGTGTCTAGGCCTGTCTTGCAATCTAAAAGGGAAGGGATTTGCATGCTAACATGGTTACCCAGATTGAATTTCTTATGAAATCTCATTTCACATATGTGACAAAATTGCCAAGAGTTTTGAGGACAGGGAAAACCTGGCTAATGAGTAGGAGCATTGTAAGTTTCTAGTGTCAATTCCATTCCAGCTCCTGGCAGACTTCTTCATCAGCTTTTTCATCTTGTATTGTAATGTGCTGCTGCAGGAGGCTGTCAATGACTGTTTCCCATCACTGCTTGATATCTACTTTCCATATCCATCTACAATGTCTGAAATGAGACACAAACCCAAAAATAGAAAAGACATATCTATCAAATTCTGTAACTTTGTACTGCTGCTTACATCACATCTTCCACAGCTACAGGTTATACTATTCCTTGAGCCCCACATTGCAGGAGGTAAAATAGGTAATAAGATGCAGAAATGAAAGTGCGAAGGAAGAGTCATTTTGGTATTGAGTTTGCTGGAGCTGAGAGCAGTAAAGGAAATTCACCTGGGAGGGACAGAGAATAGGAAGACCCTGGAGAAGGTGCCATAAATTTAGATAGATATCCCAATTTTGAATATTTAGCCAAACCTTAATGTTTGTGTCTTTGACACTGTTCTACTTTGACATCTGTACTACTATTAAATACAGTTTGTGAAAGTTGGTAAGTCCAAAATGCTGCTTTCTGATACAATGGATATCTAAATGGAGACCTGGTTTTGAAAGATTTTACAAATATTCTGTAACTTTTTCCTCCAGCCCCGAGGCCTAGGTATCACTGGTGGTATTTCTCTTTCCACCCACCTACTGTTTAGGTGCTGCTACTGTTTAGGTTGATGGCATGAACCTTCCCAATTAGAGCTCCTAGGAAATACTGTTGATGCATTGCCATGTGTCATGTGTGCAACCACAGCACAGCTTGTAGATATATAAAAAGATTTACTATGAAACAGTGGTATTTCTTTGGGTCTTGCTCTTTCTCAGAATCATTAGACAACAAATGATTAAGGGGAAAAAAAATACACTCCAGAAAAAGTAATTAAGTAATCATCCCTTTTGCTTTTGTCCTACACAAAGGTTTGGGGCATTTTTTTCCAATTTGCTGGTTTTGCTGTTTTTTGCAAAAAAACAAAAAGAGTTTTATAGGTTGAAAACAGGGAAATTAAAATACTAATTGGGCTGCATTCAATTTTAGCTAATAGATTATTTCTTAAATTTAGTATATTAAGTATTAAATTGCTCTATTTTATACTGCATTCATTTAAATGTTCATTATGTTATTTTCTCTCACAATGTCAGATCTGGAGGAAAAAAAACCAGGATGCCTTAAGAATATCTTATTGTATCTTAGTTAAATAAACCACAGATAATAACTGGGGTTTGCATAACAGCATATCTTCTATAACAGGGAGAACAGTTGTACCATAACAATTTTTAGGCAAGTCAGTCATCTTGCCACTGAAATATTTCAGCTTTCTATGTAAAAAGCTATTGCTGTTGAACATCCTCACATTTGCTATTACCATAATTGCATCTTTCTTGTGAGAAATTCTTACATCCTACAGACATGCAAAATTGAGGAATGTAGAGACTAAAGAGTTTTTAAAGGTAGTTATGTAAGTCTGTATCAAGGTGCACAGAAAGCCTTAGATACAGAGATGTTTAAGGTTCTTGAGAATCATGTTTTAATTATTGGGGAGGACTTCAGCCCTTTTGCCTGCACAAACTAAAAGGTAACTTCTTGGCAGATGGAGAGCTGCAATAGAAATACCTATTTTTCTCATAATGAAGTTCTCAGAAAGGCATTATGTTACCTTGAAAAAGAATTATTTTCATTTCCATTTTTAGTCTCTTCATCTTATGAAAAAACACAGGACAGGCTTTATCCCTCAAGGTACTAATATATTTTTTGCTTTTATATTAGTATTACACAGAAATATGAATGTTCCTTTACCAAACCTGGAAGCAGTATATATTTTTAATCTGTACTAGTGAAGAAAGATAATACTCTTGATACTGGAAGTGATGCACAGGATGTTTTACACAATCAGTTTGCCACAGTCCTTGGGATTTGTCCCAAGATTTGGTCCTCCGGGAGTGCATACTTTAGATACAGAGCAGTTTCTGGGACACCCAGTTGATATGCCAGTTTGCCCAGCAGACTCTGGAATCTTCTTGATCATCTTTAGATCATCTTGTTCCTCTGGATACTCGTCCTGGTGTCTGTGGACTCCTGGGAACCCTTGGAAGAATGTGAGGGGTCTGGTGGGTCCTCCTGCTGAGAAGTGGCTGAAGGAATGGAGGTTGTTTAGTCTAGACAAAAGGAGGCTCAGGGGAGAGCTTAAAGCTCTCTACAGCTACCTTAAAAGAGGGTATAGGAGGGTGAGTATTTGTGTCTTGACCCAAGTAACAAGAAAGAAGATGGAAGGAAATTACCTTCAGTTGCACAGGGGAGGTAAATTAGATATTAGGAAATATTTCTTCACAGGAAGGGTTTTCAAGTGTTGGACCAGGCTGTCCAGGGAAGTGGCTAAGTTAGCATCTCCAGACATGTTTAAAAAGCATGTAGATGTGACACTTAGATACTTGACAGTGTTATGTGTCTAAAGTAAAACTAAAGGTAAGGGTAGCTCAAGCAGCTTCTAACAGATTCTAACAGCTGTGTATCTGAAGCCTTAGGGACCTGCACAATTTAGGAAGGCTCAAGCACCCTTTTAAAACACATGGAGAAACCTTTTAACCCATGTATATGGAGAAATCTATCAAAGACCCTGGTCTAGAGCACAGCTTCTGAAACATAGCCATTTGTGCAGAAAAGTATGAGGAGGAGAGCAGGAGGACATAAATTTTCTGTATCCAACACTCACACCCTGAGATATGGTGATATTATGCCTCAGGGAACTGTCCCTGGGCACTGCTGGAATAACTTTCCCTTTCCAGTTGGACTTTGGGACTCAGAGTTTCAGAAGCAACATGAGGAAACCTGCAAACCTCAGGTAGCAGGAATTGCATAAGACTTGCTGCTGATGCTGGGATGTGTGACCTTCTACTGTGCAGGAGACATACACTTCTTGAAAAGCTACCATGAAAGAGCTGTGGGGAAGAGGTCATCACACTGTGCAGCATCAGAGAGGGTGAGAAAGAACAATTGGATTTACTCTAAGATCTTGCAGCTTCAAGAAGCTGAACTTTTCCCTGCAGCAGAGGGGCATGAGGAGCCTGCTTCTGTAAAGTTGGAAAGTGGAAACTGCCATCAAGATTGAGGCTGGAAGCCAGTGACTTCACGTACGAGGAGGAATGCCCTTGTCCCACCCTGTGACTTGCAATTACAGAATGGATTAAATGCCATTGTAGTTTGAGAGAAGCTTGGAGTATCATTAAACAGAACATCTCTGGGGGCTGTGTCTGAGATACACCGGACCTCTAGAAAGAAGCTGGGAAGAACAGTATTAGGGGACTACTAAAAATGATTGGAGGCCCCTGCTTGCTATACCTGATCAGTCATCTAGGAATGTTTGCTGCTTCTTCATATTCTGGATGTTGATTATCTACGCTCACCCCAGCTACTCATGCCAGGGTAATCTGGAAAGCATCAAACCTCAGACATGCAGTACTCAAAATACATGGAAGGGCCAGGAGATGTTCTCTCCAATTCTGCTAATAGGGTGGGATGCCTTGAACAGGAATTGACAAATTCTGCATTTAATAAATGTACAGTGCTGTTGATATCAGGGTCTGTGAGTATGAGATTCTCTTTGAAGGTTAATAGTTTCTTGGAAGAGATGAAATCCATTTGGCTAGAGAGCACAAATGTATCTTTGAGCCAGAGAAGTGGTAAAGTCCCAAAAACTTTCACAATTAGTTTCTTTAAGCAACTTTTTTTTCCTCTACTCTGAGTTAGACACACAAGAAAAATAATGACAGGATATTCTCAAGAGGTCAAAACAACAACAAAAAAAAACATTACTAGCAACTTCAGAAAATCAGAGAACTTTGGCAAAAGCTGGAGGAGCATTCAATAAGAACATTTCACAAAGCATTAACTTAGCCCATTCAATTTAGCAAGGTGCAAGCCCATCCAATTATAAGTTACTCAAAACTCCAAAAATAGGAAATTAAAAGGTGGAGAAGAAAGAGAAATAGAAAATAGATAGAAAAGAACAAATATGCCTACCACTCCTGGTTACAGAGATGTTCAGCTGGTAGAAATTCTAAGAGGAGGTACAGTCAAGACATGGTCTTCACACACTACTGTGGTGTCCACCCACGGCTAGCCCCGGCACCGCAGCAAATCGTTGGCTCGGATCTGCACTAGCGTGACGATGACCAGGAGGAAAAAGGAGGGACTCTCTTCAGGGTGAACTCAGGTGGAGTTTATTGGGCAGGGCCTTCACCTCGGCTGGTGCCTCCAAAGAGAGACCCCGAAGCCTTCGGTGCAAGCCCTTAAAAGGGGAGGAGGGTCTCAGGGGAGGGTACAACACATAGCCAATGGGATACGACCAGGGAGTGGCTGATAATATAATATACAGGTACATAAACAAATCATGGGGAAGTGGGAG
>JBBMKD010000102.1:73276674-73326233 GCA_037834095.1 Argya squamiceps | reverse complement strand
GTTTCTTTTGAAATAGAGACGATTTTTAGAGATAGATGAGAACCCTTGTTTTGTCCTAGAAAGGCATTCTTAAAATGAGTACCCCAAACATGTGGAGGTCCATAAGCAGCTTGGGAAATGGTTATATGGGTGAGATTACACAGAACTGTAGGAGACACCAGGCCTTTTCTTGTGGCGTTTGTCTCCATAAAACTCTGAGAGAGACTCCTCTCCCAAACTGATGCAGGATTGTGTTTAAATGGTTGCAACTGACTGAAAATCATCCTTTTCTCTCTGTGTTGAGTGGGAAAGTGAAAAGTTTGTGGTATGAGAAGGGGTTGGTTTTCATTTTTCATTTGGTTCTTTTTTCCTTAATGTGTGTTAATAAAACTATTTGTTTACTTTAAGTTAGACCTGTTTGTGCCTTTTTCTCCCGAAAATCCTATCTCCGAGAGGGAAAGGAGAGTAAACCACTACATTTGAATCTGCAAATATGAAACCACGACACACTTGATAAAATAAGAGATGTTCAAAAGGAAGTATAATTGGTGCCTGTCAGGCTATAGGGATTGAATTTACACTGAACTTCTCTAATGAGGTAAAGATCATCATGGATTAAATAGGTGAATTTACAGATGATTGTATGAAGAAGTCATCAACTCAGCAGACACTTTATCTGATTTATAAGTTTCTAATTTATCTGTTAACATGTTATGAAGTTTTACTGAAAGCATATATTATGTTCTTTAAAGTCAGAAATAGCAGAACCTTAATTCCTGTAATTTAGTTTTGGTTTGGGTTTTTTTAATTAACTTTGAGGAATTGAATGTGGTACTGTGAATCTGCAATACTGTTCCATTTTCCAGCCTGCAAATATAATTCAGATATACTAAAGATTTTGTTTACATTTTAGTGAGATTAAAAAAAAACCAAACAAACTCAAACAGAAATTATTAGTGCTTATAGATCATATTTATAAGTACTGTCTGGATACATAACTTTTTTATTCTAATTTTGTCAGTTCACAAAGTGAAAAAAGTGTTTTATGTTTTGGAATGATTTATTTAGTAAAGATGATCAAAAATATAAACAAAATTCAAAACTTTATTGAGTATAGACTGCAAGTCCATCTGGCCTACAGGACAGAATGTCAGTTCTCATAGAAATCATTGGAGATGTCTTCATCTTTTTAAGAGAAAATTGTCACATTTATGTATATGATTTTTTTTTTTACTTTTTACTTGTTTTCTACACTTTAATGCAGCTGACAGTATTTTATAAAGAATTGCTTTTGCCTTATTCTCAAGCTGTTTGCCTTTCAGGAACTGCACCTGTCTTTATTGCTTGTTAAACTGTATTTTATTATTTTATGCTATATATTATACTATATCATACTGCAATACATCATATCACATCATATATCATAATCAAGAAATGTAGTTTATGATGCTGCTGTTTCATGACACCAACCTTCCATCCTCCTTGGTGTTGAGTGAAATCTCAGAGGTTTATTTTATACTCACTTCATGCTTTGCTGTATATTATTCAGATTTAACTTCTCTGTCCATTCTAATAAAATGTGTTTTTAATCATTATTTGCAATAATGTGCATAAAATGCATACTGTTGAAACTGATGCATGTGCATGGATTCTTGAAATAGTCCATTGTATCATATTTAAATTGTTCTAATCTTATTTATGAATCTTATCAAGTAAGACTACTGAATTGCATTTCTCCATATTACACAAATACATTCTGCTATGCTCAGTACACATTGTTGACCATTAGTACTTTTGATTATCTGCAGTGAACATAATCGCCCACAGCTGTAGAATAAGAATATTGAGTAATTTGAAATTATAGCTTTTTTAAAGGTCAATGTCCTGTAACAGAAATGACTTGCAGCAAGCTTTATCTATTGGTATCTTCCATGCAATTCAAATTTATTTCCTCTATTTTTTGCTACAGCTGATATAAACCAGCAAATCACAGTAATTTCCAGCTCTATGCTGATTCCTTCTGCTGTTGAAACTGGCAGTCTTGCATATAAACTGTACTTTTTTTATTACCCAGAAATCTTTCAGATCCTTCAGATTCTTGAGATCTTCTGGTGGTAACCATGACCAAGATAAAAATCAGATAAATTTCTCATTTGTCATCCTGATGTATTTGCAGTGAAATAAAGAAGAAAAGCCATACTTGCCTTCACCTCTTCTCATGTGGAGGCAAGATTGGAAAGAACAGAGGCAAAGATGTAACTATGGTTCTGTTGAGGACAACCCTTTCATGCTTGGGATATTCCTCCATGGTGTCTGGCCTAGATTAAATATATGTCCAGAACTGTGGAAAAGTATTCTAGAACAACACATAATTGGGCCCAACATGTCTGATATTTCATTGCCTTGAATCTTCTGAAGTCCTTTATCTGTGTAAAGTAAGAGTAATGTAGAGGTGTAATGTTGCCTGGATCTCATTTAGTTCTGCAATCACTGCATGAGGTGTAAACTAACACAGAATATATTGTGCTGTGAAATGAGCATGAAGTGCCAACTTGTTGCTTCAACCAAAAAGACTGTTGAATAGCTGATAATTCTACTGTGTGCTGCTGAACATTCTAGACTACTTAGTGGATATTGTACTAGTATGGAGTTTCTGAAATTAAAGAAAATTTGTCTTTTTCTCTTTAGAGAAAGGATTAGTTTTTATTGCTTTTTAAGCTTTATCAGTGGGCTAAAACCCAAAATATCTTTCTGTGGCTAGGATATTTTAAATTATACTGGAAAGAAAAGTTCATCTATTAGTATATTATTATATTTGCTCCTTTTTAAATTTATCTTTTCATATAACTCCATGTAAAATTTTGATCATAGTAATATTTGGTTAGTAATTTTTGATATATTTCTTTTCTTTTTCTGGGCCATGTCAGGTAGATAAATAATTGTGTTTAAAAAGTGGAATATTTGGGACTAATGTGATATACTAATTCTAGTATGCTTTTGCATAATTGCATATGACAATTATATGGATTTGTCTTAGTCCTCCAAATGTGTAAATGTGGCATGTCTGTGGGTTTTTTAATATATCAACTTGTGGGAGTTTACAGGACATAGTTTCTTCTTTTAATCACTATGCTGCAATTATTGCTGGAATCAAAAAAATGTGGGTTCTTGGGAACCTGCATGTAATTAGCTGCTGTTTGCCCAGAAGGCTTAGAATATATGAGAATTATCCTTCAGGAAAGTAATTGGCCCAAAAGGCTTTCCTTTTATGCAAGGGAAAGGATGAGTTGGAGGGAAGAACACGATGTTTTCGTCATATTGTAGACTTGTCAGGAGAGTGATGCTCTAGGCAAATATCATTAAAACAATTATTTGAGTGGAAGTTATATTATCAGATTGGTACAAATCCTAAAGATCTTTCTATGAATTGAAGCCTTATTTTCATAGAGCTACAGATACTTCTGTCATATTTAGAACTGTACTATGTCTGATGGTTGAAATGATCAGAAATTATAAAGTTCAGTCCAAGTCTTTTAAGAAACATGGCTATATTAGTCTCTTGAAAGGGTCATGCAATGTTATGATGGTGGCACAACAGTGGATATGCCAATCTTGCAAAGTGAAACTTCCAAGAAATATGTTTCATTTCTCTGTTTTGAGACCTTAAGAGATTAACTGAGTGATGAATCGAAATGTTCTTCTCCTAGAACCTTAAGTAATTTGCACGCCATATCACTTGAAGAATACCCATATTTTGAGATGAGGTCTCATCTCAGAGTAAATTTCATACATTCTGTTAAAAATTGAAGGCCAAAGTCCATGGACTCCCTTGAAAAATTGTGATTAAAAAACAAAAACAAAAAACAAAAACCAACTCCCCCCCCAAAAAAAAACAACAACCCCAAAAAACACCAAAAAAACCCAAAAAAGACCAAAAACAAACAAAAACCCCAACAACAACAACAACAACAAATCCAACCAACCAATCAAAAAAGAGAAAACCCAGGCAGGGCTACAGGAATATCTTTCTTATTAAATTCCTCTAAAGATGTCTCATTTTTAAAGTCTGTCTGGTTTGTAGGAAGAAGAAGTGAAAGTAGATTAAAACTTATTTAATAGCAGGAATTTTCCCAGGTCAAATGGTACCCAAATTTCCCCCTTTATCATCAATCATTTTGCAATGTCATTATTCATATGTATTTACTTTTTGAGACTATATTAAAGCATTCAAACTTACCAAGATGAAAAGTAGCATTTTTGATCAAAGTCTGGTAAGTAAGGAAAAAATATAGAAGGAATGTAAATTACTTAGTCTCTAATCAACCATTTAGTATGGTGCTGTCATACCAAATTTTATTTCTTTATAAAAACAAAGTTAGAAATTTTCTGGAACTTCCCTTTTTGCAATCATA
Organism: Argya squamiceps; assembly: GCA_037834095.1. Lineage (NCBI taxonomy): Eukaryota > Metazoa > Chordata > Aves > Passeriformes > Leiothrichidae > Argya > Argya squamiceps. The sequence continues at coordinate 73,321,842 of JBBMKD010000102.1, read as the reverse complement.
AATGACTGGTTCTGTTCCCATTTTTGCCCAAAAGTTTTGGAAATAAAAGTGTCTAAGTCCAGTAGTCAAATATTTACAAGTTGTTATTTATCTCCAGCTTTTTTGTTTCAGACATGCTGGTATTTACTTTATTAGTGTTTACTGTGAGAGCACCATGCAGTTACTTTAAGGAAGACTGCAGCTTCACCACTTTGATATTGCTGTATTTCTCACTGAGATTCTTACTACAAGTCTAAAAGTCTTCTGAGCAGCTGTAGAGACAGCTAACATTTGGACAGAATTGGTTTTGTTCAGAGCAGACATACTTTGTCAAGTGGAAAACTGTTGAGAGCCATTAGACTGCAAAAAACCCTTTTCCTGGTTAGAGAGAAACCATAAACTTTGTACTTCAAGCAAATATTCTTAATGGGGGGAAAAATCAGAATAAGTCTTCTGTATTGAGACAAAAATTATAGTACATTCTATCTTTTTTATTGTACTTTTTTAAAATGTGAAAATTTAAAAGAAGTTAAGTGTTCTCCATTATATTTCTCTTTTCATGTGCATCATTCCAGCCCACAAGTCTCATGTTTCCTTCTTTCATTGCTGATCTTACTTGTGTAAGAGTGGAATTTCTGGGTTTGGCCAACATAACCTTTTAATTGTTAAATTTTGTTACAGATCTGGCAGTTCCTGGTGTCATTCAGCATTGACTGAGTATCTTCAGAGGTAAGGAATTAGTGAATAGCTTTCAGATTAGTAAACCTCAGTGACAAAGGAAAGAAGGATCTGACCTTACAGCTGCAGCTGGTCAGACTTCTGCGTCTGTGTGCGTGTGCATGTTCATGCATGAATAAATGTGTGAGATGTCTTGTGAAGAGAAATTTCAGTTTAATTTTGTCAAGTAAACATGCGCGAACAACAATTTTAAAACTTAGTCAAGTTAACTTCTTGAAACAGTATTGTGATAAAAGTATGTAATTGAGACAGAAGTGGCAAAACAATAGCTTCCTGTGTACCCAACTATTCTTTTACATCACGCTTTGGATGCATTTCTCCATGAAAACAATCTTTTGATTGCAAGTACAATTTTCTCCCTGATTATTGTTTGTATATATGTGCATATAATGAGACAAACAGAGAACTTTTTCACAGGACCAATATGTTGTGATTCGGCATGCAACTTGCATTCTTTTTAGGTGGAGAGCTAAAACCTGTGATATCCAGAAGCACAGGCATCTATAAAGTTATTTTTCTTTTTGCCTCTTTACAAGTAGGCCCTATGTAAGCCAAAAAATGTTACTTTTTGGTCTTCCATGGGAAAAAAACAACATGTTAAAATGACAAGGTTTTTTCTTTGGGTTTTTGGTTTGGTTTTTTATTTTAGGTTTTTGTTTTTTTTTCTTTTCAGGCAACATTCCCCCAAATAATTTAGTCACGAAACTTATTTTAACTATTTCATTTTTAAAAATGCCTCATTTGACCTGCTGGCTATGTTTCTTTTTATGCAGAATGGGATACAGTTGGCTTTCTGGGCTTCAAGAGCACATTACCAACTCCACTCTTTTGTATGTCAGTAGTCCCAACTCCTTTTCCACTGGCCTGCTCCCAATCCATTCACTCCCCTGTATCTAGTGACACTGGGGAATTGCCCCAATACAAGTCCAGGAATTTGCACTTGGCCTTCCTAAATTTCATGAGGTTTGCATGGGCCCACTCCTCAAGTTTTCAAGGTCTCTTTAGATGGTGTCCCATCCCTCAATTGTATCAACTGCACCTCTCAGCTTTGGTGTCATCTGTAAACTTGCTAAGGGTACAGACAATCTCTTTGTTTATGTCATTAATAAAGACAGTACTGGCCACAGGACAGGCCTTCAAAAATCACCACCCATTACTGGTTCCCAGTTGGACATTGGGACATTGACTGTAACTCTGTAGATGCCATCCAGCCAATTTCCTAACAGTCCATCCTTCAAACCCCATATCTCTGCAATATAGGGGGAATAATGCTGTGGGGGCCCATATCAAGGGCCTTACAGAAGCCTAGGTAGATGATAACTGTAGCTCTTGCCTAGTCCTCTGCAGTAGTCACTCCATCACTCTGTCACACAAAGTCACTAGTCAGGGATGGTTTGCTCTGGGTGAAACTGTGTTTCTTATGTTCTGACATGTCCTGCAGGAGGATTTGCTTCATGATGTTACTGTACAAAATGAGGTAGCTCTCAGGGTCTTCCTTTCTGCCTTTTTTTTTTAATGGATGAAACATTTGCCTTTTTCCATTCACTGAGGACTTTGTCTGGTTACCATGGTGTTTAAATATCACGGAAAATGACTTGGCAAACTACGCCAGCCATTTCCCTCAGGACCCTGGGATGCATATTGTTGGGTCCCAAGAATTTTATTTTCAGCTTCTTCAAGTGGTCTCAAACCTGATCTTATCCTGTGATCAAAGAGACTTCATTCCCCCACTCCTTCTCTTGAGTTTCAGGGTAGGAGGGGTGCAGGAAGAGAAATTACCATTGGAAACTGAGACAAAAAATATTGATGAGTACCTCTGGCATGTTGATTGCCACCAGCTCTGCCATCTTATGGCAAGGAGAGTGCATTTTCTTTAATCTTCCTTTTCTGACCAACATGCCTGTGAATTCTTCTTTTACTATTCTTTGCATTCCTAGCCAAGTTCAGCTCCAGTTGCACTTTAACTTTCGCAATGCCATCCTTGGCTATCTGGGAATTGTCACTATATTCATCCCAGGATATGCATCCCAGGTTACATGGCATGCGCATTTCCTTCTCACACTTTAGTTTGACATGAAGATCCTTACTGAGTGTGAAGAGATGACTAGGAATAAGAGGATGGAAATTATAGGGTAAAATGCAGCTTCTACTCCCTGGATGGAATGGGGTTGGAATGTTTGAAGCCTATTCTACAATGATTCCTCATACACACGATCTGCAACTATAAGCACTTGCTAAGGGGGTGTGGGGGATGGAACAGAGGGTGGGGCAGAGTGGAAATGCCATGACCATTCTCTGTAGAAATTCTTGCAGGGAGGGGAATTTGATGGTGCGAGTTTTTGCAGCTGATAAACTCCATAGCACCTGTTCACCAAGGGAGATAAGAGATGTCCTACTGATGAGCCATCAGCTGCAGCAAAATTGTTCTCCTTCTTTAAACTTGGTTCGTTATAGGTGAATTGTAACAGGCTGAACCTGTTTTCTCCCCCATAGGGACACCTATTGGATTAGAGCCACATTCTGTGTGTGCTCAGTATTTTTACTGAGGATGAGAGCTTCTCTGTATTTTGTTTTGAACACATTTTTGCAGTCAGATACTCTCACAATAAATCCTCAAGCCTTAAGCTGTGACAATTTTATATTAATACAGAATGTTATCCTGTAAACTGTTGGTATGAGTCTTTCATGGGTGCTGATAGTTCTTGGCAATGAGTAACATTCTCAAACAAAGTATAAGACCTGCTGAGGGGGTCATAAAGTGGGAAGACCTGCTGAAGGGCCTCTCTAGTGCTGTTGGTGTATGTCCCTGAATAAATCAAAGTGCTCTGCAGCTCTGCTCAGTGAAGGGTTCCTCTAAAGGGGTGCTGACAGACTGGTCAGGAAGGAGGGTCTGCTTTCCTGGGGCACTGACAGACCAATCAAACACTAAGGGTCAAGGCAATCTCTCACTCTCAGGGTTGAGGAAATCTTCCCTTTTCATATGACAATGAGTCATGCAAGTCTCCTGCATTTCTTGGGAAGATGTATTTCTTTCAGTTAGCCAGAAAGTCCAGATTAGGGTAGAAAACTAGCAGTTACTGAAAAAAAAAATTACTTGATTGGGAAAGGAAAGCATCCCTTTTGTGTGGTTTTTTGGGATTTTTTTTTTTGTGTTTTTTTAAATATGTTGCTGGACAACCATCTAGTTCTCATGCTTTTTACTGTAAACTACCATTTGAGAACCTTTGAGGCTTTCTCTTCTTCATAGGTCTCTCTAGGTATTACACCTGAAGTAGTTCCATTCAACAGAACCCTAATTTTATTTTAGAAGTGTTTTGTCCATTTGTAAAAAATTAGCTATAGGGCCCCAAAGCCACTTTTCTACTGGGGAGTTTAAAAATTTATCTTCTTTTTTTATTGCTTTGTCCTCTTGCATGATATCAATCAAAGAATGCATTAAAGAAATGTATTTAATTTCAAGGGTTTTACATTTGCTCAGAAAAATGGGGAAATCACAGCACTCACAATACTTACCATACCCACTTTCACAGCGACATAAGGCCAGTCTTCCTTCATTTTGTAAGACTTCGTAGACAAGTATGAGTCTTTCTGTAACCCTTAAATCCAGAAAGCCAGAAGAAGGTAGCAGGTACTGAAAAAGATATTGCTATAACACAACGTTATAACTCTTAAACTAGGAAGTGACTGTTAAATTTTAAACATAATGGAGATTTTACTAGATAACAAAACATCCCAATAAGTGGCTGGAATGACAATAAAAGTCTCAGTATGCACTGGTTTAATTATAGTGTAATAATCTCTTAATGCACTGTCTTAGACATATATTTTAAGATGTGGCATTTAAAGTATGGGCTTTCTATCCAGAGCAAAGTATTTCTCATAATGTAACTGCCATCCTTCTTAGACTTTTGTTTCTCTATAAGATTACAGAAAAAATGTGGGGTTTATTTTTATACAGCTTCTTGAAACATGACCAAAAATTTTCAGTAGGTTTCTTGAAGGTGAAATGAAGGAGAAAAATGTACATTTTCATAAGTCCAAATTCTTTCACTTACTGTAATGAATTAATTCGAATAGGGAGAGAAATGTAATACAGATCAAGCTAAGATTTTAATAGAATTTTTTTATATGAATTAATAAGTTCTAATCTAAAGCATGATTTTCTAAAGATAGTCCTATTACTTCATCAATGTTACAGCTGGTGTGGGTTGCAGTGTCTGTAAAGCATTGGTCTTTACTACAGCTGAAGACTGAGTCACCAAGAAATTTTGTAAAATTTTACTTCTCTATTAAATGTTTTTTTAGAATATGGCCATGCAGTTTTGCAACTTAAAGCCCTGAGCACAAATCCCTGATTCTTACTGTGACCTTCTCAGTGCACTTTTGCCATGGTTTAAAGAAACAGTAGATATTCTGCTGACTTTAGATTTACAGTACACATAATCTGATGGAGAATAGTTGTTGAGTTCTGGAGTTACTCCCTGATGAAGTAAACCAAGTAGCAGAAGAAAATTTTACTCCCTGATGAAGTAAACCAAGTAGCAGAAGAAAATTATCTTGAAGGGTTTTAAAAGTGGTGTAAGTGTTAGAATCTGATTATTGAGAGATGCTTCTGCCCAAACTAAGGTGCAAACAAGGCCATATGCCAAAGTCAGTAGTACAGATTTTACCTAATAAATGTGAGGTAGAGAAACAGAAGGAAAAAAGAAAGAGGCAGAGGTGGGGAGAGAGAGATTAAGCAGAAGATAGCACCACCGCGTGGATCCAGTGGCATTCTGTTGGTCCTTCCTCATCATGGTCTTCACAGTGGTTACGGTTCCAGAGTTGTTCTTCTGGAGATACCACCTTTATATAGTCCACATTCCAGGTGTCCATGGGGTGGTTGCAGGTGCTCCCATGACTTGGGATAAACAGTTGTTTCCTTTCTCAGTCTGCCCTTTGTCCAGACATGTTAACCAGAATGTGTTAACTAGACATCACCTGGACTAGGCCTGGAATTAGTGCCTCCCTGTTGCAAACTCTCTCTTCTGTGCTTATCTCAAGTTCCTGCTAGCAGTGGCTTGTCTTATAGTGAGTTCCTTCTGTGCCCTTGACAGTGTTTGAGGCAATTGTGATCTTTAAGTCTCTTACAGTTAGATGAAAAAAAGCCATGTTTTTGTGCTTATTCCACTGGTATAAATCAATTATGTCAGTATGAGTGAGAGAAAAAATAACTTCATTGTGTGAGCAGCTAAATTAATCATCGATATTAGAAAGTCTTTTCCCATTGTTCATTCACAGCTTGTCGAAAGAAGACATGTTCAATTACTAAACATGAGAACAGCTACACAAAAAGTAGCTGTATGTATGCAGAAGAGTGAAAGAGGAAGGCTAAGTCAGCACATTCCTTTTTACACAGTGCTGGTGAATTGGAACTTATGTTGACAACTGCTTTTCTCATGACAGTTAGTCTTTAAAACTTGAAATTAGAAGCATGGAGCCTATCCCCAAGCTATGTCATTAAAACCCCTCAAAATCAAGGGTTTTGTTCCCCTTACCACTTTCTTTGACACTCTGCTTTCCTTTCCTACTCTCCTGCCTGGATTTATTATCCGCTGAGTATTAGTATTTTCCTCTTTCTTTTGTAAGGAACAACATTTGTTCAAGCTCCAGTTTCATTGTTTAGATATACTTTTTTTTTAATGAGAATATTTCAGATTGACTTGAGACCTGATGTGTGCTATGGAAGTAAAAAAAAACCATAAAACCTTTGTTGTGGTTGTTTGAGAATTGCAGGGTACAGAAAGGCTGGTATCCCATGGGCTTAGATTCCAAGCCATGATTTTGCCATTCATTACCCTGCTGTCATTCATAAATATGTTTATTTCAAACTGTTTCTTGAGGAGTTGTGGTGATCTGTGGAACGAATAATGAGAAGGGGGAAATGGCATTAAGGAAGCTGGATATTTCTAATTATAGCTATTAAATGGATGTGTTGAATTTTTAACTTCTCCAGGGAATTGTTAGGAAGAGTACCTAGTGGGTCAGGGGAAGACCTGGCAGGCAGGGTCCTCCCACCACTCCAGACTGGAGTGGGGCAGCCCAGGGACACCGGGACAGCCCCAGCCCTGGGCATGAAGCACCTCTTGGGGTCAAAGCCTTGGCAGATCAGTGGGTAGGAGGTGAAGGCTAAGACATTTGCAATATGATGGCCACTGCCAAGGGTCTGAAGGATGATCCTGGTGACCACATCCCCAAGGTGTTTCTGTAGCCTCTCCTGAATGTCGCCAGGAGAGTGGCTGGATGGAAATTGTGTGAGTGGATATGTATATACATACCTTGTCTATCTGTATAATTCATATAAGTAGCATTCATATATGTGTCTGGCTGTGCATCTGCAGACAGTTGCTTGAATTTCATGCTGCAGGGAAGTCTGCTGTCACTCTGATGACTGCCTGATCATTCTGTGTATAGCTGATGCAGGTTGTTGCTGAAAGAGTCACTTGCTCAGGCCAAGGTTGAAATTCTTTAGGTATGAGGCACCTTCTCAAAACTGGGATATGTATTGCTAAGTGGGAAATTGATTTTCTGATAAAATTTAGTTTAATCACAGGCCTAAACTGGGATTTTCTGTAAAAGTGCTGCTTCATAAATTTTTTCTGTAGGCTTAAGTGATAACTGTTCTCATTTTGTCTCTTTCTGTGTAATGGAAATGCACTGTAATTTTGCATGTGGCTTGCAGACTACACTAAAAAATATTTGAAATATACACTTCTACTGTAAAAAAAAACTTGTCATGCTTGCTCTGAGGTGACTTTTGCAACATTCTGACATATTTCATTGGTTTTAATATGCTCAATATCACAGATTATTGAGGAAGTTATTCATTCCAAGACTGATATGGATTTCTAAACTGCCCATTGTTTCTTATATTTTGTTTCTTGAGTTCTTCTTCAGTGCATCCAACTTTCTGTGCATAAAAACTAGGAGATATGTCTCATTAATTATACAGGAATTGCATAATCATGCTGTATTTGCCTCAGAATTTGGATGCCAAAATTGTTCATGTGGGAAGTAAAACTTTTTTGGCCTTTTTCCCAGAGTACACCATTTGATGCTTAGTTACTCTACAAGCAAATTAAGAAAAAAAAATAAAGTGAATACCTTTATTCTTCAGTTATAACTGTAGGCAGGAGATGAAGCAAGTGGTTACAATCTATTCTGGTCTGCAAATATTGACCTGACTGAAAGACAGCTTCTTTAGTAGTAGAGATTTCCACATTTTTTTTACCTTCTTCAGTATAATGTTTAAGAATATTTATCACTAAAATTATATTTTTGTAGACTGTATTAACTATTTTTAACTGTGCAAATTTTACATTGTTTATACCACTATGCAAAATTAATGTAAGATTCAGTCAACTGAAGTAAAATTCTACTTTTTTTACAGTTTCCTTGAATCCTCGTATTAGTTTCTTCAGTATTGCTATACAGAATTGCTCTACTTCTATAGGTACATAGAACATATATTAGCTTCAATGTTTCTAGAGATTTTACAAACTCTTATCTACAGGAATTTATAATTTAAAATGTTTCTGTATCACAGAATAGATTTTTAAATCAAATCAGTTTAAAAATATTAAAAAGTGCAGAATCTCCTCTTTGATTATTCAGGAAGAATCTCTTCCTAAATTACTTTCCAAGAAGGTATTCACCTCGCCAAGAATCACAGCAATTTACCACAGCTCACGCTTTGTTTTCATAATTACCAAAGTTGCACTTTCAGAATATTCTTGGTGCATCACAGTGGGTATTTATGCTAGAATGTTACATGGAAACCTCCTTTTAGACCAGATCTTACTGTTAAGTGCTATATCAAAGTATAGGAAGTTGTGTTTGCTTTGAAAAGGTTGACAGAAAAAAAATAGATGCAGTACAGAAGGTACTCATAATTTTTTTCTTGTTTTACTAATTGTAATGTTTTAGCACTCTTTCCAATTTGGAGAAAATGAAAATCATTTACTTGTAAGACTGTAATACTGTGCCACTGTTTACTACATGTTTATCATCCTGGGATGACTGGAGCAAAATACAAGCATTGCATTGTTTTTCAGTTTTCCAACCACCTGTATTCCAGCACCATAACATTCACCTTGAAATCTTGTGTCCTCAGAGCACATAGGATAAAGGCCAGTAATCATTGTCAAGAGCTAAATATTTATAAACAGCACAAAGCTTTTTGCAATCCCAACAAATCTAGAAAAAATTTCCTATAATGCAAAAGTGCTCCCTCCAGATGCTTTCAGATTACAATGAACAAAATGCATTAGCTTAAAAAATGCAGGCTTCATGTGCTCTCTTGCTTTTGTTAATAATTGGGTTGTTCATATAAAGCTTGTAAAATGCCATGTTACACAACATAAAATTTCATTTGTAATAGAAAACATATCATTTAGGACCTAGATGTAAAAATGTCTTTCAAAATCTTTTTGTTTTGTTTTATTTTCCTTTCTAAATGATGTTGGGGTCCTTGAAAGAAAGCAGTATCTTTTGTTTTACAAGCTTCCTTTACTTATGATGCTTGCAGAGATCATAGTCAGGACAGGATAATCCTCCATTTGGCATCCTAATAGTTTCCATTATAACTGACTGACAGAGCTTTACAGTGCAATGAAATATGGTTAAAAATAGGATCAAACTGTTTTCTTCTTTTGAAAAAAACCTGCAAAATGTCTTCCTGAAATATTCATGGTATTGTGCACTTGAGAGGGATGAGCTTCTAATGTTTTTCTCTAGGGACAATCTTGCAAAACACAAAATCAGCATGTAACCCTTGGAAATATTGGCAGTATAAGAGAGTAATTTTTCACCTCCTGTCCCGAATGCTTTTAGATGACACCCATAAATGTAATGAAAAGAAAGTAATGAAGACTCCTTCAATTTTGGTCCCCTTCAGGTGTCCACTTGTTACAAGGAGGCTTCATGCTATGATTCCCTAGTGAATGAAGCACACAGGTCAGAATGGAAATGGAAAAACAATGATTAATTCTTGAGTTCTTTTAAGTAATTTGTTCCTTTAATGATCTTTGTGATGCAGTGCAAGGTCTTTTGCCTCTGTCTGTCTCTTCTTTAGATTCTATTGAGTTCCATAAATATGTTGTGCTAGGAAATAACACTTTGGAATTGTAAAGGTTTCCCTCTTCAATAGCAGAAATGTGCTTTGCTATCTCTCAGTAGATTTCTGAGCAATTTAGTTATCTCTGGTTGAGCAAAATTCTCCTGCCTGCTGTTCAGTAGGACTTTTAGCCTGAGGTCATAAGGAATTATGTTTCAAAGATTTTGGTTTTGGTTAACTTAAGTTCTAGATTTTGCAAGATGCAATTTTCAATTGCAAATTATTTTTAAAGATAGTTTTTTTCTGTGCTAAAAATTTGTATTACCAAAATATTCATTTTCATTCTCTTTGTTCTGTTTAATAGTTAGTTGCTTCCTATGTACGGATCTTAAAGCCAATACTGCAAAATAAAACAGCAACGTAGGCATATGCTGAAAAAAAAAATGTACACTATTGAAAATGTTCAGCTGAAAATCAAATATGACTTTATACATTAGAGATTTATATCAACAAGAAAACAGTTGCCCCTTCCCCCCAATTACTGAGTTAATTAATTATGGAATGGGATTCTATTGACTGTAAACATGGTTGTAATTATTGGGTAGTTTGAACGAGTTGAACATATAAGGATCTAAACTCAGAAAAAAATGCTTTTAATTCTACTGCACACCCTTCATTAAATTGTAGTGACTAATTTACTTTGAATATGACTGTACTTGTAACATGATTAACAGTAAAAGTTTCTTAACCATCCTGAATTAGGAACCTTATAAACTGTGATGTCAGAAGGGAAAAAAATGTCTTACCTAGTCTAGGGTAGGTAGAGTAAGGTTAATGAGCAATTTTTATTTTTTTTTTTCCCTGGGGACTAGGCAGTGGAGGAGAGAAGCCCAGCTAAGCATGTGTTTAAATAATATTGAGTACAGAAATATATGGTCTAGCAATGCATTAGAAATGAGTCTGCAAACATGAAATGAAGTCTCAGCAGTTCAGCAAGATGCCAAAAAAACAAGTGTTCCCTGTTTAGCTGAGGAATGTAGTTGGTCTCTTATTTCAACCTGTTCCTTTTAGAAGCCAGTCAGATTAATGGATAAAATAATCTTCCTTTTTTTCAAGTGACATAAATTTATAAATCCTCCATCTCTGCCCTCTTGGGCCTTAGAACGTCTTGGAATATATTGTTTTAGGGCCTACTTCTGTCTATTAGTGTTGACCAAACTCCTTAAAATATGCATAGCCACAGATGCATTGATCTTCCATATAAGGCTTGAAATAACCAAATTTTGTTCTGTAATATATGCACTTTCACTTATTTTATTATTAGTAGCAAACAAAAGCATTCCAGAACTTTAAGAGTGCTTGAAATAAAGCCAAGACAAACTCTTGCACAAAATATATTAGCCCCAAAGAATGTGACATGACTATTCATAGGTAAAAACAATGCAGCAAAAACTAGTCCTTTGCCAGTATAAGAACAAGCAGTCAATTTCCCACTGCAATTTGAATATACTGTGCAAGGCTTTCATTGTAACAACACTTTATCAGTGCTACATCAAGAGCACAGAATGTCTCCTTACAGTGAACTTTCTCAGTGAAGTTGCACCTTCTGTGCTTTTGTTGTAAAGGTCAGAAAAAGTCCAACACGTCCCCCTCCCTCCATTGCTACTGTTGTGTCACAGAGGGTCATATTGGAACAGGTACTCCTGACACTCTTTTTAATTTCATACCAGTATGTGTGTGTCACTGTAAAAAGGAACTCCTTTATTTCTTACTTTTTTCTTTTGAATTAAAACCCAGTATATGCAAAAACCATATTGCATTGGTGAAGCAATTTTGCATAAAATCTTCCAGACAGAGGCAATCCAGGATTGGATAAGAAATGCTGGTATGACCTACTAATCTGGTTGTACTATTTATCAAGAAAAATGAATCAGAAAGTAATCTTGAGACATTCTCAAGTAATATTTTTATCATCTACTATAGAGGAAGAGACTAACACTACAGTACAAACTTTGTATAGCTGCATTTCAATATGAAAGCTGTTTAATCAGTTACTATATTGCAAATTAATTGATAGTTCATACAAAAAAATAAGACTGTAAATTTTCACCTGTTGTGATAAATTTTGGTATACTTTCGACGTGTATGTTCCAGCATAGCATGCACACCGTAACGTGACCTTTAGTGTACAGTTACAGATTAATATATCTGATAATGAAAATATCACAAAACCATATGATAATGACAGAAAACCCATAGACAATGATGGAATAAATCAGATAATATTTATGTAGCCTTGAGTTTATAAAAAAATTAGTAAAATACTATGAATTTTTAAAATACAATTGTCAAAGCATATAAGAGCTTTTTACATACACAGGTTTGTCTTGAAAAAAAATCCTAGTTGTTTCAAAAATCTGTTCAAACCAGAAATCCTGAACAGAAGATTGTATATGCATACTTATACAATTGTACACATACATACACATAATATACAATTAAACTGATCTTATCATATAAGAAAAAACAGTAGTGATTACAGGTAAAATCTGCTTGCAATGTGAGAGGGACAGACATATAACACTATTTCGTGCAAAAGTATGCACACTGAACTTATTTTTTGTGTGGCTTTTGCAAGCATTTTCAGTTAATGCTTTGGAGATAATAAAAAGGGACAGGGTAAATGTAAAGCAAATCCATGTTTTGATGGGATAGTCATTGACAAGTTCTCTTCTCATTGTAGATACTTTATTGTACAATTTTGTTGTTTTAACCAATTTGTTAACTTCACCCTGACCAATCGATGTTTTCTGCCTTCACTCGTGGAAATGCACTTAGGTATGCATTGTTCTATGTACTTCTTCCAACTCCAACTGTTTGTTTGAACTAAAGGGTATTTAAATTCTAAATCACATTTATTATATATTTCCACATCATGAGTGCTTTATATCAAAGGTTTAAGACAACAGTTGTAATTTAAGATCACTTATTACTCTTCCTTAAAAAAAAAAAAACAAACAAATGTTAAACTAGAAATTAAAAATTGAAATTAAAACCTGGAGATTTATAAAAAAAATTTTTAAAGTCCAACAAAAGAATAGAAAAAAATCACTTAATATGGTAAAACTGAAACAGCATCCAGTGGGCCCAAGTCTTCATGCATACTGCAAAAGTATATAGTTAATATTTTCATATATATATATATATATATGTATGTATGTATGTATGTATGTATGTGTATGTATATATGTATATATATAGATGCATGGTTTTTCACCAAAACAAGTCCTATCTAACCAACCTAGTGGCATTCTGTAATGGAATGACTATATTGCTGGACAAGGGAAGGCTTACAGATGAACTTTATCTGGATTTCTGTAAGGTTTTTTGGATGGTCTCCTTCAACATCGTTCTCTCTAAACTGGAGAGGGATGGATTTGATGAGTGGCCTAGTAGGTGGCTAAAGAGTTGGTTGGATGGTCAATCCAGAGAGTAGTGGTCAACAGCTCAAAGTCCCAGCGGACATCATTGATAAATAGTGTTGCTCAGGGGTCTCTACTGCAACCAGTACTATTTAATGTCTTCATTAATGACATATACAAAGAGATCAAGGGCAGCCTCAGCAAATTTGCAGATGACTCCAAGCTGACTGGTGCAGGTGACATGTCTGAAGGACAGGATGCCATTCAGAGGGACCTGGATAAGCTCGAGAAATGGACCATGGGAATCTTATGAGCAATAAAAACACCAAGTGCAAGGTCCTCCATGTGGGTTGAGACAACCCTCAGCATCAGGCTGGGGGATAAACATACTAAAAGCAGCCCTGATGAGAAAGACTTACTGGTACTGGTGGATGAGAGGCTGGACATGATCTAACAAGATGCACTTGCAGCCCAGAAAGCCAGTTGTTTCCTAGGCTGCATCCAAAGCAGCATTGCCAGCAGGGTGAGGGAGGGGATTCTGCCCCTCTGCTCTGGTGAGACCCCACCTTGAAGTTTTGGATCCCTAACACAGGAAGGACAATGGTCTGTGCACACAGATGATTAGAGGAATGGAACACCCTTCCTATGAGGAATGTCTGAGACAGCTGATTTTTTAAGTCTGGAGGTGAGAAAGCTTCAGGAAGGTTTCCTTGCAGCCTTCCAGTACATGATGAGAGCCTACAAGAATGATGCAGAGAGACTTTTTTCAAGGGCATGTAGTGACACAGCAAGGGAGTAAAGCTTCAAACTGAAAGGTAAATGTAGACTAGATATTTGAAAGAAATTCTTTACTGTGAGTGTGATGAGGTACTGGAACAGGATGCCCAGAGCAGTTGTGGACGGCCCATCTCTGGGAGTGTTCAAGGACAGGTTGGATAAGCTTGTCTAGTGAAACATGCCCCTGCTCATGGAAGAAGCATTGGAAGTAGATGATCTTTAAGGTCACTTCCAACACAAAGCTTTTTTTTTTTTTTTTTCAATGAAACACTGTGGATTAAAAGAAATGGCAAAACCAAAGAATCCTTAAGAGGGTGTATTGCATTTGTAGATTTAACCTTATGGAAATAAGAAATTTTCTTTATATCAGTGCTGTATTTTATTATTTAAGATTATATTAACCACAGTATGGGTCTGTAGTAAGTGAAAGAGTTGGAGTTACTGTGAGGCATCCTGGCTAGAAGCACATTAATAAGTTATGAAGACAAATGCATTTGCATTTATTTTAAACTGCCTTCAATTACCAGTGAGATAAGCTGATGAATATCAATGCAGTGATATATCATTGAGGTTAGAAAATATTTATGCTGTTTGTCTTGAAATCTTATTGATATAATGTTGTTGATAGTATCTTGTATAGAAAGTGGCTCACAAATTCATAGGCAAGAAACTGAAGGACATAGAAAACAGTGATTTGTAGTCTCTCTGATTGTTGCATTTATATAGTTATAATTTAACCATGTGGTTCTGCCAAATCCTCTTGATGCCTTAAAGAACCTAGAAATAAAACAACCCACTTTCAAGATAATATTAGTGTAGGAGGTAATATTAAGGCTTGTCTTTGTTGGAGGCCTCCAAGGGTAGATATGGAAAAGGTCCACAAAACGACCACACTCCCCACGGGGTTTATAAGTTTAGCAAATTAACATAACTGACAAAAATCACCAATTAGGAACACAAGTGGTGATGCAATTTTCCCTGGATCAACCCTCCCTAAATCGACACCCCTCAGATGGAAACTAAACTTTGTTTATGAAAATGTGTCTTAAAGAGATTTTTTTTTTGGCCTTGGTTCTCAGGAAGTACCAAGGCAGGATAGGGACTTTGTATTCCCTGGGACTTGGAGCTCTGGAATTTGTTTTTGTCTTTCTGCTTAGGGGAAAGGTAAGGAAAATACTGGAACTAACTACTAATACAATAATAGGCTAAAAATATATGTGTAAAGAATACAGGGAACATGAAAAAGGAAAAAGGCAAAAATAATTTGGCATCCCTCTTTTAATTCACATGACTTCTATTGAGTGTTTGAGTTAAATATTAGGATGTTAGTCGAAATGATAGAAACCTTTTTTTTTCAAATTTCAAAAACAAATAGCTTCTTAAGAAAACTGAAAGCAAAAATAGTTAAATTTAAGCTCTAATTACATTTGCCTTATTTGCCCTTGAGTTTTCTGTAGATGATGGGTTAGTTTGGAAAACCATAACATTTTGTAGTTAAGAAAAATTCAGAAATGTTGTTGTGTGTTCATTCAAGGTTACTATTGTCAAGAAGTGTTATTACTCTTCACTGTAAGAGTAATTATCTTTAAACTGCATAGAATCATAACTTTGTAAATCCTATTCTGTTTCATAAGCAAAATAGAAGTAAAATTGTCACAAAGAAATTAAGGATCACTTTACTTCCATTATTTAATTCATGTACCTATTTATAATCTGATAAAATTACTATGGCTTTTGTCTAACCACTTTAAACCAAGAACTCAGTGTGGTTCATATTATATGGCTTGTCAGCTGTAGCACTATTTCCCAGAAATGGTTGTACAGGCAAATACATGAGGCTCTGGAAATTGGGTGTGTCTATAGAAAAAAGTTTTACTGAGGTTTCTGTTGCACTTGACCAGGGAAATTTTTCAAATGCACATGCAGGATGTAACCCCTTCTCTCCAATACTTAATATTATTCCATGTCTAGCATTCCATAAACTTGTATTTTAAATCAGCTGTAGTAAAATTTAGTAAAATACCTGTTTGATTTTAAAATTCAGTATCTTCTTCTGTGGTCCCTCTTAAAAAATGAAAACCAAGTTACCTTACAAGAAACTGCTGAGATTAAAGATATAGCTTTTATACAGATGTATAAGGTCTAATGCCAGGAGAGGCAGGTATCGTGTCACATGCAGGAGGCCAGAAAAACCCATGTCATTCAGTTGCTTCCAACATTTTAATAATTTTTGTTGTTCTTGTATTGGTATTCTGTAGGTTGGAAGGTCAAATATATTGCACTGCCTTATAGTCTTAGAACAGTGTCTGATTTTTACGGCATGTTTTGATCACTCTGATTTTGGCATTAAATGTTGTATATTAGTAAAATGGCAAAAAAAAGAAGAGCAATATATCAGGGAACAGATCTTTGTGTTCTCTTTCACTGAAGATGTAGACAGCCTTGCTGTCTTTAGTTAAATTAGGCCTTTGTCATTTTATGAGGTGAAACACTCACTCAAATTATACTTAAGAGTGAAGAAACTCTTCAGTTGCCTGTATTACAGGAGATACATATTTAAAAGAGGATGATAATAACAAAAACCCATACAAATGTTTAATAAGATATCCAAAATAGATGTCTCTATCATTAGTTTGGTGGAACACATGTAAATGGGAAGTGAGATTCTTTTCACTTTTCTAAAACCTAATAGGTTTCTTCTGACTCCAAGATATTAAGGTATTTTCACATGACTGTCAGATATAAAGAGAAAATATTTTAAGAGCTGAGTTGATAATTGAATGCATTTTCTTGATAAAATCTCAGGCTATTAAAAATATAAATATTAAAATATTTTGGGAAAATATTCTATAAATTTTATATAATAAGTCAAGTGAACCTCATCTCTTGATTTATTTCATCAGTATTTTGCCTTTTGTACTTTGGTACATTAGGTCAAATTGTTATAAATATGAGAGTTTGATTCATATCACTAGAGAGGGCTGTTCTGAAGCAATGCCTTCTGAACGTGCCCTTCTGAAGGGTTCTAAGGGAGCTATGTGTGCAATGCCATGTCTTTCCTCCTATTTTGGGATTCTGTGTTGTCTCCTTCATCAGCCATGAAAGGAAAAGAAGAGCCTATATATTTCATATAACTCACAGGATTATGGAAATCAAAGGTGTGGTCTTAGCCAAGATTTCCCAAAGTCCCAAGAGAGATTTTGCTTTCTAAATTGTGTTTGATATTTAAATTACCTGGAAAAATAGTTGCTTTTAAGTCTTCAGTTCATCTTTTCTTCTCCTCACTGTTATAAATAAGGCAGGAGACACTGTTTTCTCCTTTTGATGCCTTTATTAATCAGCTCTTTAATAAGGGATCTCGAGGGACGGCCTATGCCGCCACTGCTCCCTTTGTCCACACCACTGAGGAGGAGGTGCAATCCACTTTGCTGGAGAGTGAGAGTTCTCGCCTCGCAGGGGTTCCAAAGAACTCACACGGCTCGTGTAGTCCAGGGGGTGTCACTTCTCTTGAGCACTCTTGAAGTTATGGTGAGAGGGTGATGGTAAGATAGAAACTTCTCAAGGTGGCTGGAGGCAGTGTTCTCAAAGTAGTGCTCTCTGTGAGTTGTTGTTTTTATGCTGGCTTATTGTCTTAGGGAGTAATTAATACCAATTAGAGTCCTTTTGAGAGTGCGGCATTATGGGAGTTCCTTGATTTCCCTATTAGGTGGTGCCAAGGTTTCGATGGACAGGTGAGGAGCGGCAAGGGCGGGGAGCAGGCGGCGCTGGGGTGGTGATGAGCAGGCAACGAACGACAGAGGCAGGGAGCAACGGTCATGTAACTCAATGGAGGAGCGATGGAAGAAGGTAAGTGGGATTCAGGAAGAAGGGAGGTTTGGGGGTACAAACAGTTTAAAATGGTGAGTAACAGCAAACAATACATATCAACCAACAACATGCACTGTTCACAACTTAGGATTTTTATAATGGACAACCTGCAATGTTTATAACTTGGAGTTGTTCAGATTTTATTCACTTCACTCACCACCTACTTCATGAAGTATTTTGATGATTATATGAAGAATTTTATCTCAAACTTAAAAAAAATATTGACAAGAAGAAAATTAACACGAGAAGGGAAAGGTGTATTGAAAATACAAAATCTCATCTGCTTGTTTTAAAAAAAGCTTAATTTTTTTTGTTAAGGTTTTTTTTAAAAAATCAAGCTAAATAATTATGACATACAGGTAGTACTTTTCACAACACAGAATTTGCTAGGAGTCCAAAGTAGACCTAGTTGTGTGATTTCTTTTGAAGTGGAAACATTTTGCAAGCTTGAAAATTTCTATTTTCTATTAGTATTCCTCTCACTGTATTCCCTTCCTATTTTTAACTCAAAATTGTTGATGGTACATTTTCTTCATAAAGTTCCTTACTTTCAGTCCATTGTGTTATTGAATCTCTGGCTCTGCTTTCTTCCTGTGGAGGAAAGGATCTGGTTTAGGAAGCAAGATTATTTATGGCTCAGGATTTGGGGGTTTTACAGCATTGAAAAAAATGTTTTATTTTTCACAGTTACTTTATTTCAATATTATTAAGAAAAAACCCCCCTGAATAAGTATGGAAAAGTGAAATGAAAGCACAGATCAGATGTCAAAGGGTAAATCATTGGTTTAATGATAGGTTGAGCTCAACTGATTTATCTCATCTTTCTTGGCTGCTGACAGGAAATCTTTATGTTCCTAAATTTACTATCCACAGCTTGTAGCTTTTCTATATTTTAAATTCTTTGTTTCAGATCCTTCCCCATTTCAGCTTTCTGGTGATATATAGCTGAAACTTGGATAAAAGCCTTTGTGCATTAGTTTTCTCATTTTCTAGTATATATGTTGTTAAATATTTCTTGGTGCAAATTTTCTGTGGTGTACTAACATTATTATTTTTCTTTCCAAAGCTTAAAAAAAGTAATAGGATAAAAAGTAGTAATAAGTTCTCTCAGTGTTAGCCCTAGGTAATAGCAAAAGTATAAATGGGTATGTATGCTTTTTGTGGGAGCAAGCCACACATAATGCAATATTATGCTACTACCATCTTTTCTCTGAGTGCAAGTTAGGATGAGCAATGACAGGATTGTTCAGCTTGAGGGTGATAGGGTGAGGAAGTCACATGTAATGAAAATACAAATCAAATGGTCAATCCCTAATACAATTAACTTTATCCTTCTCGATGGGGATTAGAGCAGAATTGGACATTCTCAGGATGCTAAAGGGGCCCCCAAGAATTGAGCTCTGTTTGAGAATACATGGTCATATTACTTTTCAGGGTTTTTTTCGGATCTCTGTCCTTGGTGCAAGGAAAATTTCTCCTCCTGCCAAATCTTTTTGTGGTTGAGCTTCATTGCTCAGAGTTGATATCAGTCTTTTGCTGCAAGCCGCTAAAAGAACCAGAGACATTTTGCCTATGACTAGCTGGCAACCTGCATTGTTCTTTGTTAAATTACTACAAAAATCTTACAAATTTTCATAGAAATCAGTTTTACTGAATTTTTTTTTTTTAAACTAAAGTACTATTTTCTTTGTAATGCTTCGTTGCTCTGATAAGGGCACATTTAACTCCCAGGGGCAAGGTGGTGTAGGATACCCACATGCCCTTGCTCTCTGAAAAAAAACTCATGCTTTTTTCCTTTTACATATCCAGTTACATGGTATATGAAAAATATTAGTAAATATGTTATTTAATGTGTGTGTCTTTAAACAAAACCTAGGCATGAAGCATCACATGTAATATCTGCTTGTTTTGAGAAATAATTTGCACACTAATGATAGTTTCAGTATGAAAATTGCTGACTTTGTAAGTGATGAAAACTTTCAAGGTGGAAAAACAAAAACCCCTCATTTTTTACAACAAGCAAAGTTCCTGTAAACAGATGATTTATAGCTTGTGCTGTGACCTGTCTCACTAATAATGAAATATTCAAATACCATAACCTTTCCCATCTGTTCAGTGAGCAACTGCAACTTGGTGTTTGGCATCTGATCTTTGCAACAATTAAACTCACTCTTTACATAAGTTACACAGGTGATGATGATATGTTAGAGGCCAATAATATTCTCAAGTTGCTCAGTTAAAGTAACACGCACAGATGCAGTGAGAGCCTGTTCACAGCACCATGTAAAGTTTACAGTCCTTTCTGATGTTGAAGATCCAAGAAAAGAGGACGAACTGGGGTCTTAGTTTCCAAATATTTAAATCAACCTTAATCAGATGATGGAAATCATCTCATTCAGCATTTATTATTGACTGCCTTCCAAAATTGCCTATAACATGAAAAGAAATGCAGCTTTGCAAATTTATAGATATTTGATTAGAATCTGTGATTTTTCTATTTTTGATCTATTCTGATACTTCTATAAATTTTCCTCATTTTTCATAGGTTTATATTGCATATTAATTCTTGAAATTTTCCAAAGTGAAATGGAAGTAGAGCTTGCTCAGTGGATAACAGAGAAATTAGTTTTGTAAGCGGTATTGAAATTGTGACTTGTACTCTGAAATCTCAAGAATTTCAAATATCTGCCTCTTGCAATCCCCAAAATAAATTTTCTGTGTATGTTTGGTACACTGTGCATAATTTCATCTGGACACTAATCTTAGGCTATGAAATATCTCAACAAGACAGCTTTGTTTTCAGCATTCCTTTAAAATACATATTACAATATAAAGTATAGAGTGGAGTAACAATTTTATAGTTCATGTTGGAATCCTTTCTCATTTAAAAGATAACTAGAGATAAACAAAAGATTGACTAGAGATAGATAGGCTTGTTATAGGCTTGTTTCTGTAGGTGGTTTATGTGTACAAGTGCAAGAACTTGGTTTTTTTTGCAGAGTGGAGGAAAGAGGGTGCCTTGTTAACGACACTTGACTGACCCTTCAATACCGAGATTTTGTTTCCCTGTTACTGCTCTGGCTTTCCTTTTATAGCAGAAAATTCTCTCTGGATACCTAACCTCACTGTCAATGCCTTTGACACCTTGACTCTTCTTTTTTTTTCACAATTTTGAGGAAGAAAATTTGATTTCTCCTATGAAGGTTAGTACTCAGCATTTAACACTAGCTGGTTTTATTTTTTTGTTTAGGGTTTTTTTGTTTGTTTTATTTCTGATTTTTTTTCAGAGCTAATTTTGGTTATCATTTGTTTACTTCCTTTCTTTGTGTGGTCTCCCTTATGTAAACTTTCGTCTTTATTCAAATTTACTCACAGTTGTGGTTTGTGACAGTATCATATAACAAAAAAGTTAATGCATTTTAGTTGATTTTCTGTCATTTGAGGGAGATGCTGTAATGTCTTTTGTCATCAACTTCATATTTGTCAAACTGTTCCTTTATAACTGGTCTGTTCTGAACATACTTTGACCTTTCCTATGCTTGGCTCCCTCACATACATTGATATCTTAAAGAACTGATCAAAATATTTCTATGAGAACTTAGAAGTTTCAGTGTCTTTATGAAGAGAATTTCAAATTAATTTGGAAATCTTTGGGAGTGATGTGCACAGATGTTGTTATGGCTGTGGGATCTACACCACGTGGATTTTTTCTTTGTCTAACATGATACTGTCAAGCTTCAGTCTTGTTAATGACATCTTCTATGCAAAAAATACTAGAATTTATTTTTACCTGAATAAGAAGTTAGAATGATAAATATTTCAGTCATTTGATAGAAATTTATTTGTTTGCATTGCTGTGAAATTATTCTTTGTCAACTGACTCTCAATTTTATGTTACCTTTCTGTTCTAGAGATCTTCATTTCCTGTGAATTTTAGCTATGGTGAGAAAGCTTGAAGTTTACTCTTTCATTTTGACTCCTTTGTGAAATTATCATTCATTTTGACTAATTCTAGAGACTTGAAGATAATCTCAGTTTCAGAGATCAAACCAAGTATTTGTGTAATTACAAAATGTTCTTTTTTTCCCCAAGTAACTTTGTAATTCTGAATTAGACTCTGTCTCTTGGGAGAGAAAGAGATGCTAATAAAACAAAACTTATTCATTTGTCTCGTGTTTCTGAAATGTGTAAATGACATTGAGCTTTAAAAACTAGTGTTTTGATCCTGTAGTTATATACAATATATCAGAAAAGAAAGAAAAGGAGGAAGAGTTGAGATACTGTAAAAAACACAACTACAGACAGATGCAGAAGTGATGATTTTGGCTGGAGTACAATTAATTTGCTTCTCAGTAGCTACTATAGGGCTGTATTATAGACTTGTGCTGAGTAGAAGGATGTTTCTGTTGATGCTATGTTCCGGTGCGTGAATGAGGTTTTCAAATTTGTATCTGTATTTTGTTTACTTGTCTGTATTTCGTAGATTCCTTCCAAAATACCCCCACCCCTACACCCCTGATAACACCTGGTATCACTTGGTCCTGGACCCATCCCTTTCCTTCCCCCGTTGTCCCAGAGTGTGCTCCTCCCAGTGCAACCTGGTAAAGGAGAACACAGAGGCCCAAGCTGGGAGTTCTGGCAAGTGCTCTCCTGGCACATGGAGCTGCACTGAATAAACACCTTTTCCAACACAAGCCAGAGCCCACTCCATTCTTCCAGCCTTAACCACTCAGCCAGCAGATTTGGGGGACCCATGAACTGTTCGGGTTGGTCTGGGAACTGCTTTGGCCGGTAAGCAGCCCCACAGAGATACCAACCTGCACTGCTGAGAAGTGCTTATACCGAGTCAAAGCCTTTTCTCCTTCTCACTCCATCCTGCTAATGAGGAGGCTGGGGAAGTTGGTAGGGGATTCAGCCAGGGCAGCTGACTCAAACTGACCAAAGGAATAATTTAGACCACATGGCATGTCATTTTCAGCATACAGAGCAGGGGGACAAAGAAGGAAGGGGGGGATGTTTGAAGTGATCAACATTACACATGATGGAGCCTTGCTTTCCTGGAGATGATCGAACACCTGCCTGCCCGTGGAAAGTGGTGAATGAATTCTTGTTTTTCTTTCTTTTGCTTTGCTTTGCTTATTAAACTGTCTCTGCACCCACAAGCTTTCTCATTTTTACTCTTTTTATTCTCTGCCCCATCTCACCAGGGAAGAATCAATCAGTGGCTCTGTAGTTCTTAGCTGATGTTGGGGCTAAACCATGACAGCAGTGTAAGGAAACCATTTAGTTAGTTTTAAACATAAAAAATCATACCTTGTAATATTTATTGCTATGAATTCTTTGAATCATGAAAGAAACTAGATGAATGAGTGACAATACAATCATGAAGAGTGAGATAACATTCTGGCTGCATAACAAATTTATCCAAAGATATGCTGATACATCTGTTATTTTGTATGTCACTTTTTGGAAGCTTTGAGGAATATTTGCAGATGAAATGTTGGCAGTGAGTATCAAACATAGCAAAAATAACTAAGATCTGTGTACGGTGTCTAATAAGACCTGAAATCTGTTTCTCTATGCAATTGCTTCATAAATTATACTTAGGCATATTTAAATCACTTCACACACCTCTTCCAGGGTAGTCATGAGTCACTTGGAGTGTAAAAATTCTGCAGTGAACTGTTTGCAGAAATAAGATAATCATTCCTGAGGAAGTTTTCAAATTTGCTGTTCATATTCTTTTTTGGTACAAATGTTTTTATCTCCAAACAGAAGAGTTCATTTTTAAAACTTACTCTTGACTTTTTCCCCTGAAGTCATGAAATCACTTTTATTTCTATATTTTCTTTTACATGAAACATTTTACAGTGTTTAGATATGAATAAAGACTCAATGCAGCTAACTATGAACTATGAAGTGTTCTTAAACGGCAATTCTGTATTGTAGTGTTTTGAACCCTGCTGAGGGAAAGATATTTTGGTTTCTGTAATTAAATGTAAATTCATTATGAAGAACTCCTGGCATGAGAACAATAGACATAATTTCAGACTCATTTTTAAACAGATTCTTAGAAATAAGTAAAACAAAACCAGAAAACTAAATCATGTCCCTGCAATATAATATTCAAGCTAGCAACTGTAATAAAGTAAAACCAATAGTTTTTTTAATACTGTGTGGGGAACTAATATCTTTGATTCTTATGCAAACATCTCATTCTCATATGAATATCCATAATCTTAGAAAGACCTATCAAAGAAAAAATACCCAAGGGTACATATGTGAAGCTTTTTAAGAATCTGAATATGCTAATTGAATGCTTCTGCAGTTCTATTAAGCTAAACAATTCTGAGTTAATTACACATAATTCTGTGTAGGCTAATTTTTTATATTAAATAAAATTAACATGTTTACATTAAAATAGGAACTTTCTATTCTCTAGCTAACATTCCATAATTGTGTTATGGGATATATATGAGTGCAAGTAAATTATATATTTAAAATAAGCCTAGTTCCAAATAAAATGTTCTACTGTTGATATTGGTGGAAGTAAATGCAGGGCATAAGATAAGTGATCAGTTATGACAAACTCAGATTTTTCTACCTTGGATTTTTAAATGCTATTCCAAAGCAGAGATGATTTTCTATTGAAATGACACCCACATGAACTTGATTCTTCTGCAATCTTTATTTCTCTCTGCAACTTCTGTTAATTCTTGTTTCCTAAGAAAATTTCTCCAGTCATTTAAACCAGATGCCAGCATTCATTCAAATATGTGCTTTTTTTCTGAACTTGTAGATTTTGTCATCACGGTGTTTTTGTTATATGGATAGAGAAGCGTTAAAAAAAGTAATGTCATAACTGAATGAAAGGAGGTTGATTTTTGGGAAGTAAAAGGGGACAACAAAAAAAGAGTTCTTATGTCAAGATCGTGGGTAGATTTGTCTCTGAGGTTTGACTGAATTATTATTCTGTTCAACATATAATAGCTCTCAAGAAATAGCTTAATAATTTTAGGTTTGGGGGAAGTCAACTTTTTACAAGAACATCATATTTTACAAATTATGTCCTTTAAGAATTTGACTTAGAAGTGTATCTTCTTTGTGTTCTTTCAGTTGGAAATCAGGTTTATTCCATGAATGCAAAAATATATGTTTACTGCAATATTATTTTACAAAGTCTTTATGGCTAAGGGGTTAATTTAAAGCCCCCAGATTCTATACTTCTTACCTATGTCCCCAAATACTGCCAATGCTTTGTTTGGTTCAGTATATATTTTCTGCTTCATACTGCTCCATTATGTGTGGTGTGGGGTTTTTTTGTTTGTTTGTTTGTTTGTTCTTTTCTGTCAATTTGTGGTTACTGATTGAAGTCTGAGCATAAGCACTTTTTTTTTTTTTTTGGTGACAATCTATTCACTTAGCAGTCCAGATAGGAAAGCCTGTTTTTTAACATGCTTTAGCTTCCGCAGGTGAGTTCTCACCTGAATGATCTTTATGTATCTGCTACACTTCCAATCTCACAGCTAAGACACATGAAGTCCACTGATTTTCTAGCTATCACAAGATTTTGCAGAGACTGCAGAAACTCCTATCATTTTTTATTTCCAAAAGTTGCTGGAAACAGTTTTCAGTTTTGCAATTTTCTGCAAAGACTTCCTTCCAAGTTAGAATTCCAATAATAATTATTATCATCTTATGATATGTGGGGTAGCAGATAACTGCAAGGATACAGAACCATCTGTTAATCTAAGCAAAGATAGAATAATCTAGTATGAAGTATGTACACAAATTCATCAAACCAGTATCTAATTCTGTAAAACATAAAGCTTCAACCAGAATACACCTGGAACATCATATCTCTTGCACAACTGTTTTTTCATTAAATACTGAATTTAAAAGTTACTGAACTGCAATAAAATTGACGTATGCAGCAAACTATGCAGTGATTTCAATCATAATGTAATGGAAGAAATTTTGGGCATAGTGTACAGAAGCTTTGGGGAAATGTTCTGTTTATTCCAAAAATAAAAGTTTTAATGGGGTGTATTGAAAATAATTTTGTTTAGTAAAGTGTTTTGGATTACAGGTTTTAGCAGAGGTAAATGAACATCTTACAGCCTTGTTTCCATAAGCGGTGTAAGAGAAGCTAAGTGTAGACATCTTATGTCTAGGGAAAATAGTATTGATATGTTGTCAAAATGTTAAGAACCACTCAACCTACAGAGTTGTAGATTCTTCTTGCAGAAGAATTGAGCTACAGAAATAGTAGTACATAACTATCCATCTCAGGAGTATTATCTGAGGTAAAAGGATCTATTGAAATTGTATGTGCCATTTTCTATATAAATGGCTGGATTTGATCTTTCACTCGCTACAATCCAGGTATTATTTTTCAATTACATATTTTTAGAGTCATAAGGGAGATAAAGTAATTGAGATTAATGGATAATTAGATAATTCAGTAGTACATAAACAAGACTAAAAAACAATCTCTGGGGAGTTAGTGGTTTTGTGGTTCAGCATAACATATATGTGAGCTCAGGTATGTTAGTCTACCTGATCCCTTTGCTTCCTATCTCTATATGGGAAATCATTAATTTGAGACCCCCAGATAACATGGTAATCAGCTGCAGGGCTATACACATATATTCCTAATAAATTATCTCCTCTATATTGTCCCTCACCAAAAGAATAAATGTATTTTCAAAAAATTCCACTTTTTGCAAACACTTCAGTACCATTATCAGATCACGCAAAATCCCAGAGTGTTTGGAGTTGAAAGGAACCTGTGGAGGTACTCCCTGTAGTAAAGCAGGTCCACCTTGAGCAAACAGTACATGATTGTAACCCAGGTGGGTTTTGAATATTTCCAGAGAAGGAGATTCCACAAGCTTTTTGGGCAGTCTGTTCCAGTGCTGTGTCATCCTAAAAATAAAAATTACTTTCTGCATATTCGGATGGAACTTTCAGTGTTTCAGTTTCTTCCTGTTCCTCTAAATCTTTTGCCAGGAACCACTAAGACGAGTCTGATCCCATCCTCTTGACACCCTTAAGATATTTTTATGCACATATTTAAGTGCTCTTGTTTAGTTAAGGTATGCTCTCAGTTAGAAAAATTCTTGTCCAGAGCAATTGTAAGAAAATTGACTGTCCATTGCATGAATCTCTGGCTAGATTATTTTTGTGCTCAAGAGAAAGAGGATTACTTCAAGAGAATCTCAGATTTAATTAAAGAGCATTAAAAGAAATTTTCATCCTAGTCAGAATATGACAGGTCCAAGACAGAAGAATAGACACATTGATGCCAAGGTAGACAAAAATGTGGTGGTATTTAGAATGTATTCTCATTAATTCAGGAGGCATCAGGGCTTAAGTGACTTGGAGTGCAATTGAGTCCAACCAGCTGTCTGGAAAACCTCTGTGTTGTGCACCTGTTCAAATATGAATTTTCTACCTTTGTAGCCCATCCATGTTTTTTTCTCTTTATGCATCTCTACTTCAAAAATTGACAAGGTGTAATCAGGAAAATGTGTAAAAAGTATGCAGAAAGAGAAAGGAAAGGGATAAATTAATTTTATTGAACTGGTAAAACAGAGAATTCATGTTAACTGGAATAGGTAAATTGCAAGGAACTGTATTGTGGCAAATGTGTACAGACATAGGAAAGACCTGTGTGAGTTCCTTACATTTTTCTTCTCATTAATTTCTATGATTTTTCTCACTACATTAATTATTAAATTGTCTGAATGAAATAAGTAAAATTGTGGAGAAAATTGTGTACCAGTGAGAGAAGGTAATACAAAATTTTAGATGACTTGCACTCTTTTTATGCGTTCCTTCCCAAAAGAGATATACAAATGAAATATTTTAATAATTAAAAAAAAACTTTTAAACTTTAGTTCAGTTATATGTAATATTTCTAGTATAATTTCTAAATTGCAACATTTGGACTATAATTGGTATATCTGCTAAGTTGAAAAAACATTTCAGAAATTCATTTACATACTATTTGTCATTTGTCTTTTGATGATTTATCTGTTGCTTTCCATTTTAACGATAGCTGCTGGAAGATGGCATCATATTTCAAACCAAGAAAACTGCAAATTGAGGTGAATTATGTTTGTTCTATAGTGTTTACAATCAAAATAATTAAAAGTGTTTACCCCCGATTTTGTATAGTGTAATTTCATTTTTTTCTCTTTGCTATAATTTTTCCCAGTTTTAATTTTCTGCTCTGTCTTTCAAAACAAACAGGCTTTCCAAAAATCAAAATTCTATCCTCCTCCCAAGCTCCACTTGTTTTTAATTGCAAAAGAACAGTGACTTTGTGATGCCAAGTTCTGGTGTTTTCTGAGAAATAATATTTTTATTTTCAGCATATTAGAAGCTTTCCTGCTAAAATTTTTCTGGGGAAATTCTTTAACCAGGTTCTAAAACCTGGTTTGTTTGACAAAACAGGGCACACTATGTTAACAGGACTGAGAAAAAAGACTCCATACAGCAGAACCCTGGAAAAAAAATAGAAGTACTACAGTGGGCAAGAAAGGGGAAGCTACCTAAAAGTACTTGGAAGTTCTAGTGAAATCATTGGGGTCCTGATAATCTGTAGTGTGTTAGAGCCATTACGTACAGTGTCTGCCACTGGTGTCCTGGATGTATGAAAAATACAGCACGAGGACCACAGTTTGATGCTGGTAGATACACGACACCTATCATCACTCAGCAGCAGCAGAAGCACTGAATAATTTAGAATTATCAGTCCCGTTCTGCCAGTTTAAACTAGAGGAGCAGAATCCTTAAGCAAAGTTTACCTGACACAGATGGGAAATGCCAAGAAAAGCCTCTTGAGACCAGTTAAATGAAGAATAAACAGGGAGGAAAAGTCATTTTGCAGTGCAGAACTTGTATGGAAAATACAACCAAAGTCCCTCAAAATCCTGGTTAATCACACATGGAAAGAGAATTATGGGAGTCCAGAGTTCTCAGAAAGGTTGCATGTGAAAAAAAGGATATACTTTTAAGAACAGTGCATTCAAATCCATGCAAGCCTTTTTTTGTTTGTTTAATTGGAGACCAAACTAGGACCTTATGGACTCAAAGCATAGAGGAAACAAACGTAATAATTGATTTTCCATACGCCATACATTTTTAGGTTTGTGGCTATGTACTTATATATAGGAAACTTTTCATAACTTTATAAAGAAAGGTTTGAAAAAAGAACTCCTTTAAAATTTAGTAAGAACTAGAGACTAAGGACTGAAGTCTCTGTTAGTTGCCTCACCTGCTGTGACATGGAGAACTCTTTATTCTGTAACAGTTCTCAAGCTGGCAGGGGAGTTACTGCTCGAAAGGACTTCACACAGCAAGAGGCACATTGAGGTTGGTGGCAAAATACCCAGGTGTGAGTGCAGCAATACTAGCTCAGTCAGTGAGTTCCTCTCAGACACTGATGTTGCTCCTGAAAAATAGTAGAGTTGGTGCTCCATGAACTAATGTCCAGCAATAATAGTGGTGACTTGAGTAGAATTTGCCTACGCAAAATTTAAGTACTTATAGCACAGGAATCAGAACTAGTTTCTCAGATACCATCAATGGAAAGACATGAAACTTTCAGGGGAGAAAATAATTCTCCATTCTAGAATAAATCAGATGAAAATTGTAGAGGATTTATATTATTAAGAGTAATTTTTTCATCTCATAATGCTTAAATACAAATTCTTGTAAGACAAAAAATGAGTCTGTATTTGTAATTAATTAGAAAGCAAAATGGTACAATCCTTAGTAGGAGATCTTTACAGAGTAGAATTCAAAAGTAACTTTAAAATTCTATATTTATATTTTTATTTAGAAAGCCTCATTCCATCAAATTTGAATTTTCATAGTTTCTTTAGGAAAAAAAGTCAAATGTTTCAACCCTTCTCAAGGCATAACATCTATTTCCTTCTTCCAAATTATATCTGTAGTTTCATGTGGAAACTTAAATTATTTCACTATTACCAAAACAAACAATGAACTGGAATAGATTTCTCAGAAACGTTGCAATGCCCTGCTAATGGAGACATCTAAGAACAAGTGAGACACGTATGCCACAAATGGTGTCGATATACCTGATGTTTGCCTATCAGCATGCTGCTAGCACAGTCTCTGGATGCCTTCTTCTGCCTCATTCTCTATGATTGGGGTTTATATGAGCCATTAAAAAATATCAAGTGTGTGTGATAGTTCATTTTGGTTCTGAGTGAAACAAATTCTTAAATCATAGAACTCCTTATGAAGTTAAAATTCTGCTGGTAACACACTGTTGGGCTGGGCAGAGGTTTCTGAGACCTTAGTCTTGGTAACTTCTTCAGACTTCTGGACACTCCTGTCTGACTGTGTCAGCACAGTGGGTGATTTCCCTAGTTCTGCCCTTTTAAAATCCAGCTTAAAAGACCACATGATCCTGGGTTCAGGAGCAGAATTTTGCCATCTGTTTCATTTTCATGATCAAGCCTAATGGTTGCTGGGAATAGTCTATGTATACAAAAAAAAAAAAAAAAAAAGGAAAATCTGCTTTTTTTCATAAAGAGTAGAAATGGACAGAGCTACAGAAGGGTACAGTGGTAGTGTAATATATATAAATTACACCTTGTGATTTGGGTAAGTCACTATAAGGAGAATTCATTCATATTACTGTATTGTGTTAATTTTACCTTTTTATCTCTTTGGGGGTTTATTGCATAATTAGTCTTTCTGCAGTTCTGTATATTCTATGCAACAGCAAGATACATAGTTTACAGGGTTTTGTGTATATACTTGCAATGAAGCAAAATTTCAGTTTACAAAGAAGTTCTACCTCTTGAATAGATATTTTGCCTTTTTTTTTTTTTTTTTTGGTATGCTTTTTGGAATCAAATATGAACAATGTCAAATTAGAATCTTAAAATCCTAAACCTTTTAGCATGGATGACAATCTAGAGAGAATTGCATACCCTGTTTCCTCCACAAAACAGAAAATACACCCTCAGCACACACAGATGTTGCCACTCTTGTGCTTGCAATTCACATTGAGGAGTTAATAGTATATTTCAACGTGATTCTCAGAGATATCAGAGCTGTGTGAATCATTAATTATGCTTTGTGTCCGGCTACCCCAGATACCACCAACTAAAAAAGTATGTCAAAACACATGTGAGATTCAAAATTTGTTGTCCTTGCCAGAGAGAACAAACAAAGCATAGTAATACTGTGACTCTCTTAAAAGTAATGCATTCATATCTACAGAAATGTAGTTTGTTCCTAACTGTTAGAAGGCATCCTTTCACAGCTGCACAGGTGTTGCTGAGAATGATTTTTTTTTCCCCCACTGGGGAAAGCCAGAAAATACTCTTGCACATAGAACATTACTTCAAAAAAAAAGAGATAGAATACAAAACAGGTACAACTCATCATCTGTGCATTCCCTTGCGCCTAGTTTTGCTGCTTTTTTGTCTACCTATTTTTTTGTTTGTTTGTTTTGGAATTTGGTTTAGAGGGTTTTTTTTTTAAGGGGGGGTGTCTCCTTGTTTTACAGCTACAAATTGACCAAAGGATCTTAAAAAAATTAAATTAAAGGAAGAGAAGTTTGTAACAGTTGTTAAATAGTTCATTAACAAATAACTGAGAGGTAGAGATGACTTTTTACAAAGTTCAGAATACTTTTATTTAGCAAACAAAATATCAGGGCTTGATGGTGTTGAGCAGTGATGTTTGCAGATATTCCTTAGAGTGTTTTGTATGGGGCAAATCTGTAAGGACCTTTGTAAGTAACTCAGCTAATATTTGGCCCATTTAGAGCAAATGTAATCTGTGACATGCAGCACACATGAATAAATAAGATTCTTGGGAAATGTTGGGATTTTTATATTTCATTAACTATAGTCCTCTCAGGGGACTCTTGGGCTTTTTCATGTGCTGATCAATTTGTAATGGCCTCTGGTATCTAGCTATCTGGAAAGACTTTTTGGCATGTGATGAGGAATCTAATTCCACTGAAAAAACATCCTTACTATTACCTAAAAAATAAATATAAAATTTGTAAATCCTAATGAAGACCTTTTGTTTTCATGAGTGATGCAAATTGTTCTTGTTAGAAGTTTGTTTGCTCGTTTTATGAAAATACAGTCAGTCCGCCAAGTGTAGCTCTGCTTGTGTGAAAATGTCTTTTGACTGACAGCATGTTTCACTTCACCCTCTTCATTGGATTATCCAGGGCAACAAGTGGGCAGTGGCCAATAGTTTCATCAGTCTAACCAAGAAAATGAGAGAGGGAAAGACAAAAAATGACCAGATACATCTCTTCTCCTTGTATAAAGACTGCTTTTTCCTCAGATTTTTTTTTTTTTTAATTATTAAATCTACTTATCCACTGGACTATGTCCATTTTATCTTGTAGATGTTTAGTAAAGTCGGAATTGCCATCATGGAAGAAGTGAAGGTACACATCTGACAATAATAAAATGCAGTTTGAAATTCAGATTCATTCTAATGACATAGTGTCAATACTGGAGAGAATTTGGTGGATAAGATTGATTTTTTAGTTATAAAATTAAACATTGGAAATTAATCCACTTTTCCTTCTTTGACTTGTGCCGATATATAAAGAGTAGTTTAAGCTTATTTCTGACCTTTCACTTTCCTAAGGTAGTAGGTTTTCAAATACTATAACTTGTCATTGCCACTTTTTCCATAGGTCTAAAAACTACATATATAGAAGAGCAGATGCTTTAAGCAGAGGAGTTGTGCCATTCTCTCTCCAACTCCTTTTTTCATAGGAAGCAGCATCATGTCACAGCATGTGTCAAAGTAAACCAAACCATGAAGAATTTATTTTAAGGAAATGGCTGAATTGTGAATATCATATAAAGTTGACAATATCAGTCATATTAGAAGACACTTGCTACAGCACAGGGCACCTTGCTCTATGGCTCCTGTCAAAACTCAGCAAAATACAGGGCTCCATGCCCCCATATAGAGGAGGGAGTCAAAATCATATCTCCTGCTTACAGACACTTTCTGTCTCTGAAGACCTTCTTACCTTCTCCTCTTTTCAAATACTGCTGCATGCTTTTGCAGCTGTCTTTGGTGGCAGTGTTTGAGTAAGAAAAAAGCTGTAATTAAATCTTCAGCTGAGACCGCAGAACACAGCCTCTGTGGAAAAAAAAATAGAAAATTAAAATGCATACAGCATATGTGCTTTTGTGCAATTTTATTTTTAAAGTTCTAATTGTATGCTGGCAAGTCATTGTGTGCTGGTAAGACGCAGACATCATCCTAACATTCCTAAGCTCGGTGTGTCATTTGATTGTACTTCTTTCCACAATTTATCTTCTTGGTCACAGAAATGAAGAAAAAAAGTGCCAAACCAGGACTTGCACACAAACATTTCAAAATATGGTAACCTGTCTTTTCAGGCTATCGGTGAAATAGAGAATCAAAAAACATTTTATTTTTGTACCTATTCAGGCTGAAATATTTCTCATGAGCATCCGTACTGTCCATGTTATCTATAAAAGAACTTTGCAGAGTAATTGCATGCTAATGGAGAAATTATGCAAGTTGATCATTACATGTGAAATAGTATTTTGAAAATCCATAGGTATTTTGTTGCTGTACTTTGTTCTGTATGACTTCCTGACTACCATCCTAGTTATCTTGCTGGAAGCCACAGAACTCAGATCTACAGATGCTTCACACAACACAGACTCAAGTTGAAAGACTTTTTCTCTGGCAGATAAAACTGAAAGCTGAAAATTAATCACTGTTTCTTTACATAAAAATCATTACTGCTATTTTTCTTCTGTTATTAGCCAGTAGAATTATGAATCATTACTGCAGTAATTTCTTTTATTTGTTGTTTTATTGACTAGTTTTTGTACTACATTGTGTAAGGCTAGAGTTGTGTAAGAAGGAATTGATCTACTTTGTTCTCTTAAATTACAGTCACATAGTGTGGAGTGAAAAAATGAAGTGAAATATAATTCATGTGTTGATAGCTAAATAAAGACTTTGACACTTGAAAATTTTTTGTCACATTGGTTCTGTTTAAAAATAAAGATATGGCATATAATAATTTATATATCAATGTGTCTTAGAAGTCTGAATCAAAGTGCAGTCATTTTAGCAGAAATGTTTTTAATAAGATTGTATTCTGTAAATATTTTCATGTAGTGGTTTTCTGTGTTAAAGTCAAAATATGATTTTCATTGTTTTCCTACTCCTTGTCTTCCTCTCCCATTCTCCAGTTGCTACTTTTCAA
Source organism: Argya squamiceps (assembly GCA_037834095.1). Lineage (NCBI taxonomy): Eukaryota > Metazoa > Chordata > Aves > Passeriformes > Leiothrichidae > Argya > Argya squamiceps. The sequence goes on along the minus strand of JBBMKD010000102.1, from coordinate 73,287,686 downwards.
ACAACCTGCTGTCTAAATGCTGAGACACATTTGTTTAGTGGAAGAGGGATGTTCTGGAGTTATTGAGCAATATTCCTGGTGGTGAAATGATGTCTTACTCCCTCTGTCATGGTTATATGGGCTGGTGGTCATAGGAATAAACTCACACAAACCATGTGATATGGTTTTGTTTGGGGCTTGTTTTGGTTTTTTTCCTTTCTGAAAATGAAGCAGCCACAACCAAGTATCAGCTTCATGCTGTTTCAGCTGCACTCCAACTGTCTTCTGTACAAACCAGACATGTCATGTAAATATGCATACCCAGAGTGCATCTATGAAAACTTTAGGGTAGAGAGGCATTATTTGGATTGTGGTAACGTGTGGAGGCATTGCAAGCACTGGATGAGGGAAGGGCACAGTGCAATTACCTTCCTTCCTTCAAATGATCTATGTCCATTTGTGTGCTTTTTCCAAAAAATAGCTTGGCCTGTCCTGTATTATCATCTGGATGTGCCTCTTCACCCTGCCAGAATGTCTCAGACCCCAGTCAATACAAGCTACTGGTGGTTCAGAGCTCATAGGCCTATTTGAGATATAAGAAGAGTTCCTTCAACCCTCAAGCATCCCCATGTCTTGGTTTGGGAAGACAGGTATCTGCCAGGGAAAGCTGGAGTTTTCCTTGGAATGGAGAATGCAAACTGCGCACCCTACCCCCCACCTTTCCAATTATAAATTTGCAATTAGAGGCTTTCAGGCAAAGATTTGGGAATAGGAATAACAGTTCTTTACTAGGAATATTAAGAATAAAAATGTAGTAGTACAAAAAAACCAAAAACAAGCAAACAAACAAACAAAAGTCCTAGAAACCCTGACAGAGTCAGAAATATAACCTGACACCCTGTTGGTCAGGGTGCTGGAAGCAGTACAAAGTAACCCCTCCTGGAGTGGCAGATGTAGTTCTGTTGGGGAAGAGATGGTCCTGTAGAAAAAGGACCCAGTAATGGCAAATGGGCCCAGTCTTCCTCTGGGAATCCAGTGGAAAACCAGATGCCTAGTGTCCCTACCTCTCAGTTTTTTACCTAGGTAGGAATGGTTTGGCTCCCCCCACTGAGTGGAACATCCCACCATGGGATGATGTGATGTGTCATGTCATTGGTGAGCCTTAATGGCCCATTAACAGCAGATATCCCCCTGGAGGGAGGATGGGTTGTGGAAGAGGTAAGGAACAGTGCCCCACCCAGTTTTAACAGCTGGCCCATTACCAGAAGGCACTCGCTCCCTCCCCCCTGGAGTTACACGAGATAAAGAAAACTCTTCCCCAACTGCTTTCAACAGATGAAATAGAATACACTTTTTTTGGTTATGTAACCCAAGACACCCCACTAACTCTGACTGTTGCTGAGATGGAAACTGCCACCTTTAGAATTACTTTCCAAATCACAGCCTAAGAAGATATTATTGTCTCTCAATAAGATATGCATGTAGTAACTTGTCCCCAACTGTGTAATGTGCGTACTTATACTGGTGTTTAGTTTGAAAATATGTGAATATTCAGAAACTAATCATTGTATTTAGTACATAAAATAATTTTTTCTTATATATTTGAAAACATGTCCTGTCCTATCAGCTTGTGACTCCTCACTCTTTATGTGAGAGAATATGCTCAGGGTTCTATAAACTGATTAAATTTCATACTGAGAGATTAGGTTGTGTGCAAGTGCTTCATGGACCTCCTATAATGAGGCAGGTATCTGTGTCCTGAAACACCAAGTCTGTTTTGATCCTTCAGATATTTATTTCTCATTTTTTGAAGGGTGTTTGAACAGTGGGAAGTGATGGGCTGTATTTTTTTCTCCCTTATATCACCACAGCATCACCATCAAAGTAATCAGGACTTTTTGTCAGCAGTAATCTCAAGAATTTTGAGAGGGAGTTTTTATTTTTGAGAAGTTTGTAAGATTAATTTTATTGTAGAAAATCTGGCAATATAGGTTCAGGATTTCAGTCAGCTTATTACTAAGATTGCTGATGTTCTCAGTGTAGTCAAAGTTAAATGATGTTATAAAATAAATATAATTTACATTAATGTGAAGATATCTTGTTTAAATGAAAACTGATGGACCCAGTTATTCTCCTATGGCCATGACCTCTCTCTAGCTTTTTGATGTGGTGGTGATGAGCTCTATGGAAGAGGCACTTTCACAGAGGATCTTAACAGCTTGTCACTCTCATTTTGATCTTAATCAGACTTTCTTTTCTTTTTCCATTTTAGTCTGGAAAAATAATTTTTCTTCAGCAATTTTAGTCAAGCTTCAACATGTAATTTTCATATTTTTCAGTGTTGATCTAATTTTGAAAAATTAGATCAACACTGGGGTGTTTCTAAGGGGATAAAATTATGCACAGTGTCCCATTAATTGTTGATCACATAACCTGCTGCTGCATTTTATTTTATTTTTTTTAAGTGAAATATATGATTGTAATATAGTATCAAAATGAAAGAATGAAGAAAATATCTGATTAGGGCTTCCATTTCTGAAGGGATAAACATGTACTCTGAATTGTTTCTGGTTCAGAATATCTGTAAAAACACATGAGTCCTTGGTTTGAATATGAAATAATTTTAGAATAAAATTTCTAAAGAAAGAAATTCCAGGGAACTTAACCATTCCTTTAAGCCTTGATGCATCTCTGTTCCTGTCCTGCATTAAAGGTGGGAGTAAGCAGCTTCCTTCAGTGGCATCTTTTCTTACAAGCACATTGCACAGGATGATAACAAGCCTGAATGTTTCTCTCTCAGTATGGATTTTCAGCCCTATTGGAGTGCCGAAATTATACTCACAAAGACTAAAATAATTGACTTGATTGCATAAGAGATCATAAGAACAGCAGCAGCACTGTATGGTTCTTCAAACATAAATGTGCTTCATCTTTGGTTTGCAAGACTTCTTGGCAAGGAAGTCACCAAATCAAAAATAGGTATGGAAAAACAGTCACCATTGTCAAATTATCTTTTACATGCAGAGATAAAATTACAATCCTGTCTATAACTTAGCTGGTGTATAGCTGAGCCACACTACAGTGAAGCTAAACTGTGGAAATCAGTATTGATCTTCTGTTGCTAAGTACAGAGACTTTTATTTTCTGCTGGAGTAGAGCCTACAGAAAGGCCTTTACTGCCTTTTTATTTCTATCTCCAGTTGCTCATTGTATCTCATCAACTGAAAATTAATGTTCCTACTTTTTTTTTCCTGTGTGAAACTTTGTCCTATTCTTTTCCATAAAAAATCAACCAAAATTAACCATGCCATCTGCATAAACTATAACTTAGAGGGTTAGTGGGTTGGTTTGGGGATTTTTTTTTTTGGTTGGTTTGTTGTTTTTTGGGGGGTCTTTTTAGGTTTTTTGGGGGGAGGGGGGTTTGGTGGTGGTTTTTTTTTTGTTGTTGTCTGGTTGGTTGGTTGGTGCATTAAGTGTCTTACTTGAAAAATTGAGGAAGGTTAGAAGTGTGAGAACTTCCAATGGAGAGGCAGCAACAGACAGGTGATGAGAAACAGGGGAAAAAACAGCCAGTCAAAAAGATGGTTTTCAAGTAGGATATTTACCCAAGTCTTGGAATAAAGGGATGCTATTATGGTACCTCTCTCTGTATTTGTGTTAAAGAAGAAATAGTTTTTGGAAATAGACCACAATCACCAGACTCATTTAACCTACTGCTCCTTAATAAGAATGTCTTATTTTTGCACTGAGCAGTTTAACTCACAAATCAAATTTTGACAAACTGGGTTATTGCACCAGGGAGGTTGCATGTCTTTAAATAAATGTAATATTATATTTAGTGAAACTAAAACGGATGGGTTTTATTAAAGACATACAAACTCCTGGTGCTATAACTCAATTATGTTATAACATTACAATGTATAAAGCAACATAAAATGGGTATCTATTAAATATCTATTAAATTATTTGACTTTTGTCGGTCTCTGGACAATCCATAGCCTAGATTTTTTTTTTTTTTTGAACGGAAGTACCATGGATATTCCTCTGTAATGTGTGCTAAGTAGGTTTACCTAGGTTTTTATTTAAAATATTTATGTTTATTTCTTTACTCTTTTGTCAGGAGCTTATTTTTGGTTTGTCTTTCTTTTATTTTATTATGCATTATAATTCATTATTGAACTAAAGGGAAGCTCGAGTCAGGAAAACAAAATGCTAAAGGTTTAAAAAGGAGAAGCATATGAAGAGAAGGCACCAGAAAATATTTTTCACAGTACAATGAATGATTACCTTCCCTGCTAAAAGCTGATATGATGGAGATTTGGATTTTTTTTTTCTTTTGGCTGTTGGCTGACTTCTTCAGTCTTGTGTTTCAACACAAGAGAACTACAGGCATTTTCTAACTCTTATCTCAAGGTATGCTGAGTGATATAGGATATGTCTTATTGGGTTGTTCCAGTTTTACTCATGCTGTAACCCTATGTGACTTGTGTACTGAGGACTGGTTGTAGGATCCTCTTACACATATTAACAGTAATTATCATCAAAAGTGCTTACTGTTGATATCTTGCCATGGCCTCAAATAAAAGTATTTTTTAAAGCTCTCTCTAGATAACATTGTGACCCAATGATATCTATATTCTATACTGTAACTGGCACTTAAATGAATTGGAAGGGATGTGCTCTGTGTAAACGAATAAAAGGTGACAGTCAGGAATGTTCTGCATTAAACAAGAGTCTGTACTACACAAAACTGATTAGCTACAGATATCGCAGTGTTATTCCCTTTTGACATTGGCAGCGGTGAACTTCCAATTACAGGTACTGTTGATGTACCTGAGAATATAGGAAAAGCTGCTAAAACTGGAGACATAAGTATTTTTTACAAAAATTATGCAGTCACTGCTGAGGGGTGCTGACTGTGTGCATGGGAAGTTACTTATCTGGGTGAGGAAGAAGCAGTTACAGTGCAGTAACTCAGCCCTGCTGCAGTCAGTACTTCAGTGATTATATATATTAAAAAAATTACATTTGTGTGCCTATCTCATATTGGACAATGAAGTTTTCAATAGCTTTAGTTACAACACATGGTAATAATACTTGGACTTAAGTTCTAGGAGCCGTATGGAGACTGGAAGATTACAAGTTAACTCTTTAGAAGATGAAATTTGGCATCTTCGTTCAGGTGAGACCTTTCATACAAATGAAGATGTGAGACCAAAACCAAATTCTCAAGGAAGAATGGGCTAAACAATGTTTTTGCACAGGGAAAACAGACACACTGAAATTATCTAGAGAGTTTCAATGACACAAAATTATCTGGAATAGCCAGTGGATTCACAGCCTCTCTTTACTGATACTCTGTTAGGGTAAAACACCATTTTTTCCCAAAATATTGAGCAAAAAATGAATTTGTGCCAATGGTCCTTGACATTTGGATGCCCTATCAGGCTTTTCTGTTCTGTGCTATCCTCAAAAGACACTACTATTAACATTTAGCAGTGTGGAGTTGATTCTGTGTACCTCAGGGGAATTATGTCCTAATTTAATATTACAACATGGTATAAATTGTTTACCAAGGTGAAATGAAACTGTAAGGAGCAGATGTTCTGTTCTAGAACTTCCACTTTCTGTGAAATTGTAATATCACATCTTCAAAGGAGAAAAATAACAAAATAACTTTCTGCAGCTTTTGAATGCTGATAGGCATCCAGAGAAGTTTATCATTTGTCTGTATCTTGAGTTTTTCACAAAAATTTAGGAATATCAGAGAGAACATAAGGACAAATAATATCAGACCAAGAGTCTTATCCTTTGAGAATTTTAAAGTTTTTTGTTGCAGCTTGACTTCAATCATAGACTTAAATAACTGTATTCAAAGGTTGTTTGTATTTTCTCCTTGTAAATGTGAAATAAATTTCTAAAGCATTTCTAGACTTGCTTGGTTTAAGTTAAAAGTTAACTGAATTTTAAAATGTAATTCTGAAAAATAGCTTGGGCTGTAAGTAGCACAGGTCAAACTATTCATTGTGAACATATTTATATATTACAGTCACTTCAGTGGTTTTCATAATGACCACATCTAAGAACAATGAAGAAATTTAAACAAAAGCAAAACTCTTTCAGTACATTTTGTGGAATAACTGTAAAAATATTTGTTCCATGGTACCTTTATTGTTCCTGGACTGACTATTTAAACTGTTAAAATACAGGTTGGCTAAAGTAATTGGTAAATCCCTCAAGGTACCCGAACCTTGACATCCTCATCTTAAAGTCAGAAAATATGCCTGTTTGTCTTCAATGGAGAAGCATGTTTAAAATTCTGTCCTAAGAGTATCACGGGTTAGAGTAAACTGGGAATCTCAGTATTCCATAAAAGATTTGAAGGAGAGAATAAGTACGGACATTGTGTAATGCATCCACAAGTTTGTCCTTGCCAAGAGAAACATTGTTTCTAACTCAGTGTTTTGAAAACCAATTAATTTCTTGATAAACAAAAGGAAGAGGTACATAAACCATTTTCATTGGCTGTCTGCTTTAGCACATGACATGATTTTCTCCAATCACTTTTTTACCGAATAATTAACCATAGGGTTTTTTGTGTCTTGTCTGGTTTATAACAACTACTGCTGACTTGTCTTAACTTTTTTATGCAGGAGAACTGAGATGAGTACTTTTTCTTTCCACAAATCTGGGGATTATTACCACAAGTCTATTGACTGACAAAGCCCCGTTACATACCAATAGATGCTTTGCAAATTAATCCAAAAACTCCAGGATATGTCAAAGAAGTTAATTATTCAAGAATAAGATCAAACTCTTCATAGATGGCAAAGATCTGAATAACAGTGAAACATGAGTGCGATCTTGAGAAATATTTTTAATCCAACTTGTGACAACATTTGTAGGTTTGTGAGCATCTCTGATTTTCCTGCCTTGCCCCTCTAATTTCTCATTTCACACTTACAACTCTAAAGAGTTAAGTTTTGGAGCTGGTAAGAGAAAATATTCATACTTTAAATTTACAGTTGAATGAAGCGCACAGTGTCACCACTTTTGTTCATCTCACTGCACTTGGCGAGGGGGCTTAAGAAAACTGACAGTACCTGCTGCATTGCCCTGGGGACATGGGAATTGAGAGCAATAAGCAGGAGGATTGGAATGGTGTTTCAAGTAAAACTCTTACTACTTTTTCTCTGCCTTAGAGTAACACCTGCAAGCAGAAATTGTGTCTGTCATGACTACAGACTAAGAAAACCAGTGAAACTGGTTGCTGCACACCATCCCTGACCTGAAGTACTCCTTTGGCAAAGTTGTGAGAAAACTGGTTTGACTCAAGGATTGCAGCAGCAGTCATTAGCTGCTCACGTGACTTGTTTGCAAAGAATTGAGAAGAAGAAATTTCCATAATGCTGCAGCTGTAAAGGGTGAATCTAGCTACATTTGAAATCCATCCGTTATGTGAAATAATATTCTTCTATTTCAGGTTAATTGAGACTTCATTACAGGCGTCCCAGGAAGAATAATAAACTCATCACTGACTGTTAGTGGACTCCAATTCACATTTGTGAAATAAAACTTTGTTGCAGAAAGAATGGATTTAATTTTATTTTGCAGCCCCCGGTACTGACATGATATTTTCTTTCTGTCACCTTTGTGCCTAAATCTTCTATATCCTGTCATGCCAAAAGAGAAATTTCAGGTTTTGCTTTTAAATGTCTCTATATTTTCATCACAAGTGCTGGAAACAGTTTTATGCATCAGTATCAAACTGCATTTGTTGCTTTTTGGTGTCAGCGTAATCAATAAGCTTGTAGAAACTCAGAAGATTAGAGGCAAATGTGCATGTGCCAAACACCAATAACTGGGTGGCTGTGGAGCCAGGCAAGGACTCTTGGTAATAACAGATGAGAATTGTAGGTAACAACCAAGGAGTGTCGGTATTAACGCACTGTGGGAAAGAACAAGTTGTGACTTGCGAAAAGGGCCATGCAGAGGGAGTGCAGCACTTTTCTGGAACAAAGATCCTTGTTGCAGTTCCTGGACCAAGCACAACACACTACAGAGCAAGCACAGGAATAAGGCCAAGAAGTGAGCAGGGGCTTGAGTGGATGATCAAGACAGCCCAAGACTCCCACAGTCCTCTGACCCATTTCCAGAAAGGTCTGAAAGAATGGACTGTGCATGAAAACTAATTTGCATAGAAAGTGAGAAACCTATCTTCAGGGTGGGGAAAACCTATCCGTACAAAGACTGGGTACTGCCAGCCCTGGATCTCCCATTAGCTGGACTGAGGCAATTGGATGAACCCTGAAATCAAGGTTAACATCCTGTCAGCTGGATCAACACTGGAACCATGACTGAAGATCTCCTTTTCTGACACTTCTTCTCTTTCTTTCTCTCTCCTCCTCTTTATTTAATTTTTTCCTTTCTCTCTTCCCTTTCACCCTTTCCCTTTATCCCAAACCCACTGCCCTGTGCTTATATAGTTGGTCAGGGACTAAAACACCAGTTTCCATTTCCATTGTGTAATTTACTTGTGGAGGTGCATTTTTCTATGTTAATATTGATTTGTAAATTGAAGTTGATTGTATGTTGGTTTTGTTCTCTGTACCTGTTTTGTTACTTGTTTCTTGCTTCCCCCTACCTTGCCCCAGTTACAGGTCCCTGATTGGTCCCTGCTTGAGTTATCCTCCCCTGGTGACAGTTAACTGTCAATCTTATGTTATGTAACCCCCTGGTCCTGTCCGTCACTCTGAGGCCTCTCCTTGAGTCTGGAAGATTCTAGGAGAGGCGTCCAGTGATTGGGCAGGATCCAGGCTTCCCCCTCCCACTTCCCCATGATTTGTTTATGTATCCGTCTATTATGTTACTAGCCACTCTCCTGTTATGTTTCATTGGTTCTCTGTTGTACCCTCCCCTGAGTCCCGCCTCCCTTTTTAAGAGCCTGTCTCGGAGGCTGCGGGGTCTCTCCCGAGGCACCAGCCATGAGGTGAGGGCTCTGCCCAATAAACTCTGGTCTGTGTTCAACCTAAGGAGAGTCCCTCCTTTCTTCTCTGGTCTATAACCACGCGCGCACTCCTCGGCTGCCAAGAACCTCCAGCTTGCAGCGAGGCCAGGGCTAGCCACTCTTGGACAAGTGGCCACCACCGCATTTACTAACACAGCTTTTTGCTTGTTTGGAGGCCCTCTGACTTTTGTTGTTCCTGGATCATGAGCATTTACGAATCCTAGGTGCTTCCTTCCCCTTCAGGGAGGGATGTCACATAAGCATGTGACAGAATTCTGAAATGTTTTAGGCCATTTACAGGAATGAGAGATAGACAATGTCTAGTATGTAAATAACCTCAAGGTGCTTAACAATTTGAGAACAATTAAGATGCTTGGTTATTCCTTTCCTTATCACTATATAAGTAAAAAGAGAAAGATATAAAAATCAATTTGAAAAAAGCACCAAACATGAACAGTACTTTTTATTAACAACCATTCAGGAAATGACATCTTCATCAATCCATTCATAAAATTACTTTCTATTTTATGTGCACACATAAGCAATTAAACAGCTTAAACTTTCTATTTTTTTTTGGAAGTGAAAGTAAACTGAGTTTATCTAACAGCACACAGATTAGAAAAATGTCAAATGAAGTTACTGACAGCAAGACTGGCCTTGAATATAATTACATCAGACACACATTGGAACAGGAGAACCAAAGGTAACACCTTAACTGCTCAATGTGGGTAAAAGGAAAAAATAGAAAAACATATAGAACACAAAATTTAAAAAAAATCTAAAAAAAAAAGAAATTAAAAAAAAATCTTAAGTTATCAATTACTGGTTGAAGTGAGAGGTTTCAAAAATGGTTGTATATGATTATAGGTCACTCATTATTGAGAAAGAAAAATCAGCTCTATTTTCCACACCTAAGCGGTAGGTACTTGAGTGCCAAAATTATTTACATTCATTTTAGATTTTGTTTAATTCATAGAGACTAATTATCTGCTTAAGAAACTGGAAGCATCTTTCAAATATCTTCAAGTGTCAAGTATCTAGTGCATGCAATAGTCACTAGTCCCAACAGGAGACACAGTCTCTGATCATAAGATAAAATAAGATTATACATTTGTAGTCATAGCTGTAGTCTGACAGCTTGTTACTGCTTTGTTCATTTTATGTTGCTTACAAAACAGGTTCTTTGTTGTCTGGACTGGTTTGTCCTGTTCACAGATCTTGTTTTATGTCCAGCTGATTTATGCTTTGTTATTTTTTTCTTTAATCAAAAATAAGTTCTTCAACCAAAATTACATTTTAGTGTCATGTATGAGGAAGGCAACAAAACTATAATGTTCAGCTAGAATGGTTTCTTTTGTCACAGTAGTCCTTTAAGGCAGATGTGTGATCCAGGGCTTGAATAACTTCTCAGAAAGTTTAAGTCACTTTACTTTGTCTGTGTATATTTAATTCTGCAGATACATAAAATAAATCAGCTATTGTCTCACTATAGTTTGCTAGTATTTTGAACATTAATATGTTTTTGATCATGCTTCAGTATATTTTCTGGTGAGGGAGGATACTATATGTCAGAACATGCTTAAAAGCCCGAGTTACAGAATTGACCCCATTAGTACTTTGATACTAAGTTCCAATGTTATTTGTGAAGTGGGTACCATAATATGCTAAATCCAGTTAAAGTAAAATAATAAACCATATAATGAAATAATTGTATTACACATTCTATTGTGAAGCTTAAAAATATGTATGTGTCATCACCATATGCTACAAATCTATACATTTGTCAGTTGTAACTTTTCAGCCTGGGTCTGTTTGTGCTAGAGCTCACAGGCTTCCAGAAATTAGGTACCAACTGTAGTGGTTTGAAAGCAAAACAAGTGAGAGGCTCCAAGTCAGAAATACAATTTAATAAGAAAAGGAAAAAAAAGGGTAAAATAAAATAAATGCAGTAATACAAAAGACCACTGACAGAGTCAGAATACAACCTGAGTGGGATGATGGAAGCAGTGATCCCGTAGAAAGGTCT
>JBBMKD010000102.1:73244459-73276574 GCA_037834095.1 Argya squamiceps | reverse complement strand
CAACAATTGGTTTCAACAGTTGATGAAGAGGGTGATAGAATACTTTGTGCATATCTTATTCTACAACCCAGGACACCAACCATTTTTGAAATGAGTGAGGAACACCCATTTCAAACAGACAAACTCAAAAACCCAAAAAAGCAACCATGGAAAAATAAACAGTTTTTAATACCTATTAAAAATCTGGAGAAATTGTTTGCCACAAATGATCTTTGTTAATGCTAAAGGAAATTTACTTATGTCTGTATGCAGAACAATCAGCAGCTCTAATACATGCAGAAGATCTGGCCCTTTGCCTTTCTTTCAGTTTTTACTGCAGTCAGTTGGTATCATTGTGTGATTCTTGGGAATAGTGCTGCTACTTGTCCTACCTGCTTGTTAACGCAAATCTTCTGGGATTACATTCTTACAGAAAAATAGTTCCACTTAGATAAATATTAAAAAATACTGATTACAATCAGACACTGATTCTACATTGTTTTAAAGCGCTGCACCCCCACTAAAGATGACAGTTGTCTTTAAAGGTTTTTTTAAAATTCCCCTCATAATGAATGTATTCTGCTTCTACCCAGGGACAGTTTTTGCAAGTGTTGGCTTCCTTTAGATATCCTAGTTTCTTTGGATGGCCACATTTGTCATACCTGATGCACATACACACATTTTGACATGAGTCATCCATTGCTTCATGCAGAGTGTTGTTCTTTTTCAGTGAAGAGTGTAGTAAGATATATTCTTTTATCTTTAATCTATATTCTTTTGAGATATTTATATTGTCTGCACCTATTTAAAACCTAAGCAGTATTAACTTTAAGCAGTTAATGATTAACAGTGGTCAGACCTAATTGTTAATTTTGGAATTACTGTGATAATAAGGTAAAAATAACAAGTCTGAAGTTTAAAAATAATGATAAATAATTTCAGTTTCTTTATTGCTCTAGAAAGTTGGCTGCTGTTTTAGATTCCATCTCTTTTGGAAAAATGGAGCAGAAAGTAAGGAAAAATAGTGAAGGATGCTGAGCATCACTGCCTACATCTAAAGTGTTAAGGAATGAAAATGGCAAGTGACAGCTATCGAGCCATGCTCATCCAATAAGGTTCTTTGCCAAGTTGCACATTATTGTAGCTGAAACCTGAAAGAAGCAAATTCAATGCTGAGCTTTAGAAATTCAACTCTTCTTGTAACAAAATGGGACATTTCCTAAGCTCTGGGACTGCATGTGGTATGCATTGCCAACACACTGCAACTCTATCAGCTGATTTTGGAGAGAATATTTTTTGGGATTGTGAATCCTGGTCCTGTTTCCATCTAGGATGAAATGTACTACAGGATGCAAAACAGTTCAGGGTGCTTCAATTCCCTGTCTACTCGGAGTGATGGGAGAACAAAACACAAAATCACAGAGTACAAGGTGGTTTTTTGGTTGATCTGTTCCAGTGGAGAAAGCAGTGGACAAAACCACAGCAGCAGCATTAAGTATGTCTTTATTTGCATATTATATTTACTATGGCTTTTCCTAATTAGTTTTTGCTAAATCATCATTTAAAAAATTAAGAAAGCGCTAACTGGAGGGTGGCAAATCCAGAACTCCTAAGAAATGATAAAAAGCTATTTATATATTTCATCAAAACTAGCTGCTATGGAAGCTGAAAAAAAGCTGTGCTTTTTAATGTCAGACAGAATTTCTATGATGAATGTTCTCCTATATTATTTTTGTGTGTCTGAAGGTCCTTCATTATTTTAGTCCATACATCACTAAAAATGTTATTTGTGTCAGTCCACCTAAAGAATTCACAGCAGAATGAAACTTCTCCTCTATTAAATCAACTAATACAACAATAAACAGAAAACACCCAGTAATGAACATTCTAATAAATTTTCACTTGATATTTTTTAGAGAAATTTCTTCAATAAACTAGAAATAATGGAAGATGCAGTATCTTCTGATTGTAGTTATCCAAGTTTACGTCATTGATTTCTGTGTCAGAATGTGCAGTGGGAGTGGAAAGTGAGCATTTAAAAAACAAAAATGCAATCAAGTGGGATTTTTAGTTGTGACACATCAATATATATGTAACAAGAGAAGGGTTTACTGGAGGAGCAAGTTCTTTTTTTATCTCTGTATTCAATTTTTTATTAAGAAAAAAGTCAGAGAATCATGTTTTGATAGGTTAAATAATGACTGCAAGTGTAGCTAAGAAACATGTATGGGTACAAGGAAAGATCTTCACTGTATTTGATCAAAAAATCTATTAGAAGAAAGACAGTAACCAGTGCAAAAGGAGTCTCTTCTGAATGTTACATTCAAATATTCTAGTAATTTACAAAATTCTTACTCCAGTAAATTTAGATATAAATAATATAAATCCATTCTATTGATATTATGTTGCAGGCTCAGAGGAGAAAAATAAATATGTAACATTACTTGTGATACTTAAAACAATTGTCAGATTTTTCCTGACACCACAGTACAAATGGTAACAAGTTAGTAATTTTTACTTATTTGCATACACTATGTAACTATATATAGACCTGGGTTATAATTTGAAAAAATGTTAAAAAAATTTGCTATTGCTAATTAACACTAACCTGCCTTGAAAAAGGAAGTACCTCGTTGATACTTTCATTGTATTTTATCTTAATCCTTACATAGCATTAGTCTGTAAATGAGGGGCTTTTATTGCATGAAAATTGAAATCATGATAGTATAGTAAACATTTTTATGAAAAAAGCCACTTAATGTTCCCTGGCCAGAAGCTGTTGTTGGATAAGAAAAGTTTCTTGCTTATTGCAATACCAAATTTTCTCAAGATTAAGCCAAAAAGTGAGATGACTATCCACTGTCAAAATATAGAGAGTACACTGCATCAAATAGGGTTCTCTCCACCTTCTCAGTTTTCTGTAATTTTTTTCTGCTTTTGCATTATGCAACCCAGGGAAACTGACTAAATTTGCCCCTCCCCACTACAATAGGTCTTATCTTTTCAATCATTGCCTTTCCTGATTTCTCTTGCTTAAGGAATTGCAGGTGGCCCAAAGTAGTGATTTCCTTGATTCTTAAATGTAGTTAAGAACCAAAATTAATACTGTTAAGACATAGGGAGGGGGAAAAGGCATTTGTGGAAATACCTGAATTATTTCAACTCAAAGCAGTCACAGAATTAATTGCATCCTAAACTCCACTGATTATTAAAAAACACTTTAAAATAAATTCTGTGATGACTGAGATGTGGAGATCTGTTTTCTACAAGTTTATAATAAGGTTGATTTCTGCTAGTTTTTCTACTCCTGTGTCTTACAGCCAGCTTCACTGTTTCTCCTTATGGAATCCACTTTGAAATCAGGCACGGTGTGCTATCTCTCAAGATACAGCTTTGTTATCAGCTTTTAGACATATCTAAGAGATGTATGTGTGTATAATTATATACATGTATGTACACGGTGTCCAAAAGAAAAGATTTGTGGCAAAAACAAAGAGATATCCGTATATGGTCTGGGAATGTAAAGCTGATAATAGAGAGTCAGACAAAACTTCATTTAGCTTGTGACCTCTCAGAGAGTGGTAGTCCAGAGATTAACTATGTCACAGGATGATAAAATTTCCCTAGGATATTGCCATTTTTAAACTGTTATGTGGCATGGGGATCTGTGTCTTTGTACTTCATAGAAAGGTTTCTTTTTGGCTTAATTCAACTTGCTACCTAAGATGAAACCTGTGGACATCTGATTTCTTGTCCTGGAAGAAACAGTGAATAAGCAATACTTTGTTAACCCTTTGCCATTCATGATTTTGTAGATCTTTGTTATATCTCCTAATCACCTCATCCTATGTTGAAGGTTTTTAGTTTAATTGTCTTCTGTGCGAAAACAGCTCCATAGCTAATCATCCTTTGTGCCCTGCTCTGAAACTTTTCCAGATGAGGAATTTCATTGGTTTTGAATTCTCAGTAGGTAAGAAAAATGTCTAAATATGACTTTTCTCTCTTCTCCTATTTTATTTCCAAAGTTTTATTCAGTTAATAAGAATGTAGCTATGTACATAGCTAAGGAGCTTTTGAGTGCCTAGTCAATGCATTTAATTTGATGATTACTTATGGCAATGTCAGGAGGTGACAGTGTGAATCTAGTAGTTGTTATACGTGTCTTTTAATGCCATTTGAAGTCAAAATATAAAATTGAGGTCAAAGGGATATGAATCAAATTCATTATTGTGACTTAATGTATTTCCAAATATAGCTTTGAAAGAGGTGAATTTATTTTACTCTTCTGAAACTACTTAGTATGTAATTCCTTTATTTTTATTAATTGTTTTTGTTCTTTTAAATTTTATCTCAAAAAATTAAGTTTGAAAATTATAGGTTAAAAATATTATATATTGTCACTCGGAAAAAATTCCTCTTTCTAGTTATTTGTGTCACCTATGTCATGAATATAAAAAAAAAAATATATAACACACAGTTTAACGAAGGATCATTTGGATTCCAATAATTCCAAAGGCAATAAAACCATAACCAAAGAAAATGGATATTGATTGTTCTAAATAAGACAACAGTTTATCTTACAGTTACAGTTACATCTTCAACCTGGAAAATGAAGAAATATATTAATTAATTAATGACTTTGAAGGGTTATATGAACTATGAACAAAAGGCTGAAGTTCCTGCTTCAATTAATTTGAAGTGCAGAAATTTCTGGGTCCACTTCTATGTAGACAAATGACCCAGTGGTTTGCATATGTTCCTTGCAGTAGGGTGCCTAAGGTATTTCTTCCTTCACACATCCCTTAATCACCATGTAAGATGTACAGACATGAGAAAGAGGGAGAAGATTCTCATTTTTTCCCACATGCAAATTTTAAGTCCTTTTATTCTCCTTAAATGGAGAAGAAAAATATTTTAAATCAGCTGCATATTGAGGAAGCTAGAAATAAAAACAGACACCATATAAAACAAGAAAACCCATTTCCTAAATATTTCTTCGAAAGTGTAAAGAAGTCAAGTACAGGAATGTTCAGTAATTTATGTATTTGCCTAGAAATAAACACAGGCTTAAAAATAAAAGGGGGTAACATGATATTTATGATAGTTATGAGGAATAGCACATCAAATTTGCTTTTGACCATAATTCATTTGAATTTTTTTTCATGAAGCTTGTAAAAATGGAAAATAATAATTTTTAGAAAGAAGAAAATTTTAATGGCTAATATCTTCAAGAGAGGTAGGAGAGATGTTATGACAAAAGGGTCAAGATACATTGCTAGTTATTTGTCCCATGCTACATGTGGTAGAACAGATAAGAGATGAAGCAGGGGGCATGGTGGAGCTTGTGAATTGAGATATCTTTGCCTTGGCTGGGTACAGGCTGTGGTGTAGAGAGACCACAGATATGAAAAATAGCTAGGAAAAGGACTGTACATGTAAATATCAAGGTCTTTAAAACTAATTTTTTAAAAGCTGCCAAATAATATGAACAATAGGCTATCTGTAGTTTGTGG
Organism: Argya squamiceps; assembly: GCA_037834095.1. Classification (NCBI taxonomy): domain Eukaryota; kingdom Metazoa; phylum Chordata; class Aves; order Passeriformes; family Leiothrichidae; genus Argya; species Argya squamiceps. The sequence continues at coordinate 73,271,082 of JBBMKD010000102.1, read as the reverse complement.
GAAAAATCCTGTGACTGTTTAGGGCTGTGGCCTATTTTGAGCTGCAACAAGTATATAATACTGTACTGTGAGAATAATATCTGACTTCAATGGCTTCAACTTGGACTTCAACTCTTTTTACTCAGACTTAGACTTCAATAAACTTTAACTTCAACTCGAAATTTGACCTATTTTTGCTCAAGCTTTGACTTAAAGGTCCCTACTTGGATTACTTTTGCACCCCCTCTTTGAAGTCCTGTCTCTCAGTCGAGCAGCAGTTACAGGTGAAAAATAATTTGCTTGAGGACATAGGAATTTTTTTTTTTTCCAATTTCTTCTTACATGGTTGAAAACATGACAAAGATGAGGAAAAAGTTTTAATCTCACAGTTTTTGGCTTATGAGCTCAAGCACTAATATTCAGGTGCATTTTGAACTTCTATTTCCACCACTTATTTTGACAAAAGTATTTCATATTTTATTCATTTTCACATAGATTTTCTGTTTATGAGTATAGTCATAGGTAATATGCAGAAACTTTTGGCATTTCAAAGTCCTATCTAAATATGATACTAATGATTTGACAGTATCTTACAATTTTTCAATACTTATTATTTTAGCACTTCTTACAGCTGCCAACCCAGATGCTCAGATCTCTTTCCACAGAGCTGCTCTCCAGCCTCTTTGGGCCCCATTTTGGATGCAAAACCAGGATTACCCCATCAGTCTACTGCAACCCCACTGAACCCTTAGGACCCAACCTGGCAGCCAATTGTTCACTCAATGAAATCCATGTATTACAGACTAGTTCCACTGTACATTGCCGTCAGTCATATTTATTGGAGTCCTTATAAAAGCAGAAATGGCTGAAATTTTTCAGTAAAAATATGAACATACATGAAGAGTATTCCCTACAGAATGACTTCGAAGTTTTAGAAGTAGTTGGGTTTGTAAAGTAGTATTTGCAGAAAAACTGGCCTGTACTTTTTCAGAAAAATATGTTTTTACTCTTTGAAGAACCTATAAATTATGCATAGTCCAAAATTAGCTGATTTGGTTGAAGTTTAGATCAGTTGTTTTTAAAATATTCTTGGATTTTTTTTTAATTTTAGAAGTACACACAATTTTAAAGAATGATTTGTCTCCTTGCTTTTGTTTGTTACTAGATTTTCAACAGTTCTTTAAATATATTAATAGACCACTACATCTTCTTTTTCTGTTGACCATACCCTAATGGTATTTAAGTATTCATAAAAAAAACCCCTTATGGTTCAAAAAGAGATTACTTAAATTTTAACTTTTTCAGAAAAGAACAGCACTTTTAAACAGAAATAACCCTGAAGATATTAGGGGACATTTTGTTTTATTGTTTCAGTTGGGGCTCTACTGTGAAATGAGGAACATGTTTGTACCTTCTCTTTCAGGCTGCTTCCTTCAAGCAAGAAAATCTGAATAAAAAAATTTTCCATTTTTAAGAAAAAAGTTTCACTCTATCACTCATTTACTGAATAAAGAGAAAGCTTGTATTTCCTGAAATATTCAGGACATTTTCTGAAGGCTTTACTGAGAAAAAGATTTTAAAAAAGCAAATACTTTCACAGGTTATTTGTTTGTATCATTGCAGAGGTAACTGCTGGCCCATAAAAAAGGCAATGATTACGTGACAACCATTATCAAAGGTATCAGTCACCTACTGTAAGTAAAATTCTGAATATTTGCATTCTACTGTGTGAAAATGGTTTGCAAATGATGTCTAATGGCAACCCACTCTATTTTCTGATTAGTATTTCTCCCTTACTGACCAATGCCATTTAGTCTTCTCTCCTATTTTATTTTTCTCCGCACATTGTATAGAAGAAAACAGAATTAAAATTATTTGTTTCTCATTTTGTCTTCTCCCATCCCTATGTGGTTATTTTCTTGAGCAGCAGCTCCTCTCATCACAATATAATGACTGCTGTGGTGACTAGAGGAATGAAATATAACATTATTTTAACATTATTGTCATCTCTAAGTTAGGTTGATGAAGTCGTGACAGATCTGCTGACTTTTCTCAATGCCATTTGCAAGAATGATTAAATTACATCTATTGTGTATCTAGTGTTTCCTCTGGAGGGAATATAGATGAGATAAAAATAGCTTTACAGGTTTCTGACCAGACCATTCTAAAAGAAGGTTGTTCATCCTACCATACAATCGAAGAATTGGCTGAGATTTTCATGGCCTAGAAGGTGATACTTTTTTCTTTCAAACTTTGTTCACTAATTAATTTTAGAATTAAATCAATCGGTGTTCAGCTTATGATGCACCTCAAAGGCACCTTGCTAGAGTTCATTTTTTTAAAAAAAAGAGAGGAGCTACTGAGAATGTCAATGTATTGTCAGATTGACTTCATTTTTCAAAATGTATGTAAGCAGTTAAAATAAATTTATTTCAGTATTCAAGAACGTAATCTCTTTTTTAAACCCCATGACATTCAGAGGGATCTCAACATACTGGAGAAATGGACCAACAGGAATCTCATGAAATTCAGTGACGGGGGAATGCCAAGTCTTGTGCTGGGGACAAATAACCCCACATACCAAGACATACTGCAGACTGGCTGACTGGAAAGCATTTTTTTCCAAGAAGGACCTTAAGGTACTGGTAGTCAACATGCTGACCATGAGCCAGTGATATGATTCTGTTACAAAGAAGGTCAACAGCATCCTGGACTGTGTTAGAGAGACAGTCGCAAGTTAGATAAATAGAGGAGATCTTTCCCCTCTGTTCAGCACACTGGTCTGCTTTGTCCATGTTTGAGCTCTTCAGAACCTCAGGAGAGACGTAGAATCATAGAAAAATAGAGTCATTCACATGTAGCTACTGAAGCAAATCCAGGACAAAGCCACAAAGATGTTTAAGGAACTAGACCATCTTCCACATGTGTGAGTCTGAGAGACCTAAAATCATTTAGCCTGGAGAAGAGAAAGCTCAGGCAAATCTTAACAGAGTGTGTAAATACTCCTTGGAACTGAGTGAAGAACACAGACCCTGTCTTTTCTCAGTGATATCCAGTGACAAGACAATAACTAATGGGCACAAAATGAACAACAGGACATTCTAGTTAAATATGAAAAAAAAAAGAAAAATTAAGGATGGCCAAACTCTGAAACAGGCTGAGTAGAGAGATGCTCGAATCTCCATTCCTGAAGATACTGAAACCCAGCTGTACACACACCAGCTGACCATCCTTTGAACTCTGGTAGGGGGGGCAGAACCTGACAATCTCCAGAGGTTTTTCCCCAAGACCATGTGATTGTGATTCTGTAATTATGCCAAAAAGGAGCTCATCCTTTGGCAATGTGCTTCTGTTCTAAGAAGAGAATATATGAAAGGCAAACTGTAGCCCCAGAAGCACATTGCTGTAGGTCAACTCTGAACATCCTTCTTGTAACCAGAGAGAAACTGAGAAACATCAGTGTAGATGGGACCTTGTGAGATTAGTACATCTGAACCGTGAACAAAAACCTCAGATGGAATTTACAGATTGTGACCATCTGGCAAATTTGTCAGTGGGGAACTATCAGTCCTCATTAAGGGAAGATAGAAGATCACTATCAATGAAATGTTCCACAAGGAAAGGACTAGAGGAGGCAAAACAGAATCATACTAAAAAGACAAATCTCAAATCCAAAAGGAAGCATCAAGGGAATGGATCATCAAACTAATGGACCAGAAAGATAACTAAAGTACCTATTTATATATTCATATTAAAGGCCAAATTACTTCTAATTACCATTTAAATCTTCCTCAGCAACTCTATAATTCTACCTTTTTCCTTCCCTCTCTTTTGCATTTTGTTTCTCCTATTCTTTTTCTATTTATTCTTTTTTTTTCCTAGGTAGGAGTAATTACACTATTGAATTCCTGTCTACACAGATGTTACTTCTTTGTCTATTTTTTTTTGCAGAATTCCAGTGGATATCTGAATACTCAGTTGAATTAATTCTGATGCTCTGCAGTTTCACTGAATTTTTAATCTTCTTTAGTTTGAATATTGGCTTTTTTTCTTTTTAACTTATATTCTAGCTGTTCTTTTAGATTTAAAAGTTATTTTTAGCTGCAACACAAATGTGTTTCCATAATCAAAGCTTCACTTGAATGCAAATCATTGGAAGTGTTTAAAAATGTCTCCTCCCTGAATAAACAGGGAATTATTAACAAAAGTTTTAGGAAGCCAGGGAGTGATTATTCCCCTAAAAGAGAAACAAGATTTAAAGTAGATTTTTTAAAATGCAATCTGTGTAGTATTATAAATGTGGATAAGTAGAAGAATCTGGATATACCTCTGTAGAGCCTCCTCATTTTTCATCAGTGCACTTCATTTGAAATTATTACGAAAAACAGGTTAATGCCTGTAATGTATATGTTTTTAGAGTGTAAGCGAATGACCACTGAATTCTACATGTAACCTTATTATTACATGCTTCTGGGTGATGGAACAACATTTTGAGTTTCCTGAAATCTATCCAATTTTTCAACATCAGTTTTGGAAATCACAGAAGCAGAATGTTGTTTGCTTGTCCAGTACTGGTATTTCTGAAAGATTCTTTTTTCTTCATTATTTTTGAGCTATATTCTCTGGGTCATCTTTAGTTAGAGAATTATTTTGAAATCTACAGTAGAACAGGTGTTTATGACTTCTCTGTTGCAGTGCTGCAAAATATAAGTCTTGGTTTGCAAAGTTACATTTTGTACAGAAGCTATACCAATGCTTATAGTGTGCCATTTGGCTATATTAAGATATTAATTCAAAACAGCCCACATTACTGAACAGACAAGAAGATCTCTCCCTGAGATATTTCTCCCATAACAATTTGTTCTTCTGTCATTCTTTTCACAAATTTTTGTCAACATATTTGTTCTTGATGGATATAAACTGCCTACATTAAATTCCTGAGATAAGAAGGTCTCATGAAGATTCAGCAAACAATTTAGTTCGTAATTTAAAAATACTTAGTTTGAAACATGTAGTATTGATTCCTTTTTATTATATGTAAATTTTGTCTCAATACCATGCCTTGTTATAAATCCATTATTCAAACATATCCTTTTATCAACCCTTTTTTTTTTTGCTTTTCTATAATCTAAACCAGAAAATTATTTTATGGTCCATTTTCTAATCCATTCACTTACTTTTTATCAATTCCCTTACCGTTGTTTAGTCTTTCTGGATTTTGTCTATATCTGCTTTTGCTTTAAATCAATTGCACTGATATTGAAATAACCAGTGCATGCATATCTGAATCTGCCTGTCTATTCTTTTCATTATTTGTTTATCTTTCTTCATTAGTCAACTTCCTTGTTCTAAGTACCACACACTGTCCTATTTGCTGATAAAACTCGGTGGAAATAAAACCTGTTACCAGATAAGGTGAGTTTTTTCAGACATTTCCAAGATGAAAGAATGAATGCTTGTAAACAGACCACAGCACTTTTCAAACTTTGATCCCATGACCTGAAAATCAGTGCTTGAACCTTTTTTTTTTTTTTTTTTTTCTTTTTTTTTTTTTTTTTTTTTTTTTAAATAGAAGAGCTGTCATCAGAAAATTTTGTGAAATTCATTAATAATCTTCCGTATTTGATCTTCCCATCTCTTCTGGTTAGGATGGTACAAACAATGTCCTGTCATCTACCTATGTGTCATCAAAATTACCTGACATCATATGTTCTTAGGAAAATGAGCAGACAGAACTGATGATGTGCTCTGTACATTTGATCACAAACTTCAGGCTTTTGCCCGGTCTTAATTTTGATCGCATGATGTTTTTTTCTCCTTTTCACTTCCCATAATCAGTTTTAGTGCAAAATAGGAATTGGATGCCCATTGAGTCAAAAAACCCTAGATCACTGATGCGTTATAGTGCATCTATTACTTTAACTATATATCTTTATGTGCTTATGTGCTTTAGTGAGCATCATCCTCATCCTGGCTTGTGTTATGGACTAGAAATTTCATGGCACATTCATTTGCAAAGAACATTACAACAAATCACAAGATTATATTTTAATAACAATAAATATTCAACTGAATAAATGGTGCATTTTTTCCTTTGATGGACTTTACATTTTCCTATTAAACTAGTAATTCCAGTAAAACCAGGTGGAATTCATTCAAAGAACGTAAATTTCTTTGCCTATTTGTGTGGAATAAAAGATGATTATTTGAAATAAGTACCTTATGGGACTTAAGTATCTCAATGTAATAACTCATCAAGTGTGGATTTTGAAAAGTTTTCCAAATGTGAACTTTCACTGCTCAGTTAAAAGAGAAGATATGTTTTAGGAAACTGTTTTATCAATTTTTTTTTCATGAGATTGTGTAGGGACAAAGGCAATCTAACAGTTGGCTACTGAATATTGTCCATGTCAGTGTAGTGTACCTATATGTTTTGAATGCTTTTTGTCAGCCATTGCTTTGTCAGTCATTCTTTTTTTTTGAGGATTTCATCATACATTCAAAATTGTTTTTAATAGTATTGATAAGAAATTTTAAAGCTGTCAAATAACACATAATTTCATACTCTGAGGATTATTGTAGTATAATAATTAATGTAATACTGTCTAATGTATCAAATGTTAGCTATCATTTTCTCAGGAATATTAGACTTTGAAAGCTTTGATTTAAAGAATAAATATTTGTGCTTTGAGACACTGAAGTACAAACCCCGTCCTTTTTTCCAGTAAGGCTACACCTGAGTGAAACATTGTTGGGGGTAAGATTTGTTTCTTTTTTACTTACAGAATTTTTCCCATAAATTGCTAGGAAACCAGCTACTGGGTACTTACGGGTACTCAGGCAGAACAAAGGGGCCAAAGGAGAGGAATTATAGCACCTGGCTACACTCCTTTTGGGTCTCTGTGAGTTTCTCTCCGACGGGGAGATAACGCGAGTTTTGGGGCAGGTAAAGGACGGGGCTGGGGACAGCTTCTCTCTCTCTGGCTCTCAGCATCGGAGAGGACAGCCAGGCTGCTGCTTGCTGCGGGAGGAGTTCACTGTCGCCACCAAGTCCTGGGAAATCTACCATCATCTGCTCGTGGGCCCTGGAACTCTGAGCTCGCCTCCCCCCTGCCCTGCTGGGCCAGCCCTGTCCCGCTGCCGCTGTTTCTTCAGCTGTGCTTTGAGGCTTTTTGCTACGGTGTGGCCCCACATTGCCTTGCCCTGCCAGGACATCCCTGATGTTCTAGATACCACCGCGGAGCTTCTGATCATCCACCAGCCAGGAATTTTCCAGCGTTCCAGCTTGGTGCTCTCAGAGTCGCCAAGAGATCAGACTTCTCTGGTCCTCGATGTTTCTGTTTCTGTTTATTATTACTGCTGTAATAGTTGTTGTTTGTTTGCCTTGTTACACATAGTAGTAAAGAACTGTTATTCCTATCTCCATATGTCTGCCTGAAAGCCCCTTTAATTTTTTAAATTTAATAATTTGGAGGGATGGGATTTGAATTCTCCATTCCTAGGAAGGCCCCGCTTCTCCCTAGAAGACACCTGTCTTCCAAACCACGACAAACACAAAAGCAGTATATGCATGTTGCTCTTTATTAGGATGTGAAATCAGAATGGTGTCCTGCGGTGACATTTTGATACTTGTATCCCCAGCTGTCTGTTCTGTTTATGCTGTGTGTTAAGTTCTGTACCTTTGAGAGTAGTTCCAAAAGCAAAGGTGGGGGGAGAAGCAGTGCTCAGTTTGTTTGTAGAGACAGCACTCACTGCCCCCGCATTTTGCTCTGGGCTGTGCTCGTCTGAGGCACACACAGGCAGCGGGACAGAGATCTCTTTGCTTTTAGTTAGTTTTGGCTGGCTGAAGCAGAGAAGCTCCCTGGACTGTTTTGTTTTGTTTGGTTTTTTTTCTTTTTCTTGCGAGTATTTAAACCTGTCCTGGACTGAAAAACCCAAAAAGACACCTGGATCTCACACCTGTGCCCCCCAGGGCCCAGGACGGCATTTTTCCAGTAATGTCCACGGAACACATTTCCGTGCTGGAGGAACTGGTATGAGACTGAGTGAGCTGAGCTACCCACAGCAAGGACTTTCTGAATTTACCATCTCACTTCAGAACAACAAAAGGTTTTATCGTTTCATGTTATTCATTCTTTCATAATTGTGGGCACTTTGTTTGTTAAATAAATACGTTTTTTCACTTTTCTCCAAGAAAGTTCTTTCCCAGAACAGTTAGAGGAGGAGCATTTAGGTTTGCTTCCCAGAAGGACCCTATTTGGGAGTTTTCTCCCAAATTTGCCCTAAACCGGGACAAACAGAAAGAGCAAGATTTTGCCTTTGGTGTTGTATGACTTTATTACTGAAACACATCAGTTTATACTTAATCATACAGCTAGAAAAATTACGAAACAGTCTCGGTCATTTGGTAGTTGAAGGAGACTGATGCACGTGTCTGCTATGAAGGAAGATTAATAACTGTGGTACACACAAGCAACTTCAGAATTACCTGAGCTGTATTCAGAAGATAGTGAGGGAAAAAAACCCAAAAAAACCAATAATCCCCCTCTTAAAAAAAAAAGAAAGGTTTGGAGAACATATGATTGAGAGAGGTAGCAAATTGCATGTGTAATTATCTTAAAAGTTGCCAGATGTCACATTCCTGTTACTAAAGAAAACTAAAGAAACTTCTAACTTGGCACAATGTTCTGTCTTCAACCTTACTGGTCATTACAGAATTGTTATCTTTTAGTAACAGAACTCTCCTTAGACAAATATGGGTAACCAAATAAGAGTGCTGGCAAGGTGCCCTAGGATCTGAGACTGGATTCACAGACCATCCATGCTATCCCTGTTAGCTCAGACATGTAGTAGGGGTAGAAAAGACTATTCTGAACTGTAACTTTCTGAATGTTTTTTTCCTATCTAAAATAAGAATGAGGAAAAATTTACTTGGTCAGAAAAAATTGCAGAAACAATATAGAAAAAATAATTTCATCTGCATTTCTTCAGTTTGGTTTTTTTTTCAAATTATAACCCTTTGCTTTCCAGCTCTCCTCTCTTCATAAACTGCTTTTCTCCTGATGCTGAAAACCATTTTACTTCCTTATTATAGTAAAGGAAAAGAATCACACTATGTATTTAGAGCAAACTGTTCTTTAAAATATGTTTCAAATTAACACACTGTTCCATCCCTTTAGTCTACAGACAGTACTACATTTTTTAAGAATGATGACTTACAGCTAATACAGTTGTATCTAAGAAATTTAAATTTTATTTAGGTTATAAAATTATGAAAAAGAGACCTTATTGAAAAGTGTTCTGTCACATTTAGTATTACAGCAACATTTCACAGCTATTTTCAGTTTTCTGTTTGAAAATAATTAAGTTTTAGTTGTTGTCTGAGCTTAATTTAAGCTCATAGCGAGTTCAGGAGTTTAGCCACTGAATTCTGAGTGATGAGGTTTTGATAATGTTTACAGATTTTTAAAGATGTAATTTTTCTTTTCTTATTTTAGGAACTAGTTATTTTGATTGGAATAATCTTTTTTCAGATTTCTGATGTATAACGTTTTCTGTGCACATTTGCTTTACACCTACTCATTCTTGGAAAAGATATAACAGACAACACGCCAAGGAATATTTTTTATGTGGTTGGATATAAAACTCCAGATGTTGCACATTTTAAAATGGCTGAAAAAACCCCTCATTAAGTAAGATCAAATTCCAAAAACTAAAAATGGAAATGGAAATGGAAAATACTCAACTTTTTTTCTGTTGTTTTTGTTCAAATTGTGTGTAGGCTTTCAGAATGATTTCATATATCATATATGCCAGAGAGAAAAATAAAAATCTTTCCAAAACCATTTGCAAAGTGAAAAGGAATGGTAAATAGGAAACCAAATAAGGTAAATTAGAATCAAATAATGTTTTTGGGATTTGTGAAAGTCAAAAATTATGAGTTTTTCAGGTTTCAGAATCATTCAGTTCTTAATTGAACAGCTATACAGAATATCATGCTTGTCAGTGTAGTGTCAGAACAAACTTAAGCCATCCATTCTCATTTTCATTAGAAAACCAATTCAGCTAAAGAAGTTTCTTGGATTCTTTGGATTTAAAAATGCTGAAGGAGATACTGCTTCCTCTTCCCCTAGATCATTGAATCAAAAATGTTTATTCTTTTACATGTTTCCAGGCCTTGGTGAAGAAAAATACAAAGACCTAGGGGTCTTTGCATCTGGAAATGAATAACTAAGTAGTCAGTATGCAGATTTCTGGTCATTAATGAATATATTGCATTAACATGCTCTTTCTTTTTTTTTCTTTCATTCCAGTGAAATTTTCTCCAATCTTCTCTAGTTGATTCTTTCGTTTCCTTTTTATTACGTGACATCTACTACCTTTTTAATTGCTGCTTTATTTTTTTTTTCTACAAACCTTCCACTTTTTTGTTTTCCACTTTTTTCTCCTATATTGAAATTCCTTTGAAGCATGGGGATTTTAATTTGCTTGGTTGGTTGGGTTTTTTTTTTGGTTTTGCTTGTTTTCCCTGTATTTCTGAAAGCTCTATATTTGCCTTGTTTGTTTCAGGTCAGGTAAACTGTATAGTTGCTTTCACACGTGAACATGCTGTTTTGCTAAAAGATAATAATTAAACTATAACATATTTGCTTTTAAAATTAGGTCTTGTATCTCATGTCAGTTTGATAAGCCTTGATTTTGTTAAACAATTGGAATGAAAGTTCCGTTGCAGTGGCTAGTAACAGGGTAGCCAAGAGCTGTCTGCTGCAGTGACCTAGACATACTGCTGATGACTATTTCATTTTATTCCATGAGTAGTGACTATATGACTATTTGAAATATGACTATATAATTTTATTCCATATGTAGTAGTAGGCAGCCACGGGCCCATTGAGCCCTTCAGTACGGCAGCCCTGTGCATGGTGTGATCTCCCTCTGAATAAGAATGCCTCTCAAGGTTACTCCTTGAAGCTGAGAGCTCATTGCCACGATAGGTTCTCACTAAATATCTGTGCGATAAGCTTTGAAATTTTATCTAATTTATATAAAAGATTGTGCGTTTGTCATTAAGCCGTTACCAGGTATAATATTGCTACCTTTGTGCTTTATTTTCATCTGAGAAATCTACCAAAAGGATCCTCCCCAACTCCTGCTTTTATAGTGGAACAGGACAGGTATTTATGAATTAAACAGGGGGGGAAACACAGCTATGTAAAAGATGCATGTAGCAGAAATGTATAAAAATAAGAAATTTTCTTTTTTAAGAAATGATTTGATCAAATATGTACTTTTAACTAGTTATTTTTGGATAATAACTTTTGATTCTCATATCCCATGCTAATTATTTCTGTTTTGATCTTGAGAGGTTTTTGGTTTGTTTTAAAACTCATTGAACCTTTTTTTCTTCCTCTTCTATTTTGAACCCTCAATTTGTCATACCTCCATTTTCTGTTAACTATAATAATGTTTTATTACAGTGGGTAAATCCCTTCTATGAAGAAAACGGCATTACATTTTTATTGATACTGAGTGTTGCATACTTCCTGGAGAAAATAACAAAAATCAGGTTGTTATGTTCAGGTTTTTTGTCTTTTAGTTTTCTCCAAACTTATCAATATGCGAATATGACTACCATTAAGACATCACCAAATGTAGGATAAAATAATAGAGATATATTACTATGGAAGATGGTAATGCATAATTATAAAAGTACTTCCATATAAATCAAAGAAAATTGTTTTGTTTAAGCTGAAGCAGCACAGGGACAGTAGTGGTGTGACTTCTACAGATGTAATTTTTTATATCTGATCAAAATATTTAATAAGTTTTGGTTCTGTTTATATTGATAAGTGATGTCTGCATGTGGAGATTAAGAGAACTGGTTTTTTTCCCAATAATTTTTGTGGAATTTTCCTGTCCTGGACTTTTCTGCAAATGAACTAAATATATTTAATGTATGATTTCTGATAAGAATTTATTTATGGTTTTAATTATAGAGAGCATAAAAGGTAGCTTATGAAAAAAAGTTTTCTGAGATAAAAAAATTACTTATGAGAAGTTAATTAGAATCATACTTACCAATGCAATTTGAATGATTTTATGAAGTTTATTTGGAAGCTCATTTTTGGCAAAAACATAATAAAATTATTCATTTTAAAAATAAAATGAATGAGGAAGCTTATCTAATCCATCTATAACAGGTACCAGAAATAGGATAATGTATCTTAAAGTCAGCTCTTTTATTATTATACTCTTTATTTTATTCTTTTATTATTTCAAGTGTTGTGAAGAACCTTTAAATTTAAGTACATAAAGCTATTTGAAGGTTTTTGAGGATATTTGCACTAGTCTTTTACCCTAAGATTTCCGGAATAAATTGGTAGTCACTGATATTAATGGAACAAATAGGGAGCATAGTCCGCAGAAAAGAATTCTCTTCTTTTTTAATTAAGAAAGTGTATTTATTCACCAGTGTTACATTTTGCAAGAATGAGTTTTAATTTCTTCAATGTTTTCAACCAAAATCTGTTGTTGGGAAGTTCTGTCTTTTTGTTTGCTTAATTTGTGATATGAAGCAAATAATTTGCAGATTTGTAGGAGCCATTAATTCCCTTAAAAAAAAAAATCCACACAACCCTCTGGTCTGTATAAAATACCTCTGGTTTTTATTCTGTTTGCTGTGCATTTCAAGTGTTTCTGGGAAACTCTCTTGCATTTTTTTTTAAAAAAGTATGCTCCTAATTATTCAGCGTTAAATCAACGTGTGTGTGAATAAGACAACTATGCTGAATTTTTGACCAGTGAGGGTATCTTTTAATGGTTGGTAAAGATGCAGTATAATCCTTAAAAATGACTGTTAACTGATAAGCAGATTTCCATGGAAAACACGTTTCTACTGAAAAACTTATGTAGAGAAAGCCTGCTCCATGATCTTTGTAGACAGAGAGATGAGACTGACTGGTCTGTAATTTCCAAATTTTCCTTATATCCTTTTTTAAAAATGTAGCTTTTTCTTCCCCTTTTCCACATAAATTAAATGAATCATGTTCTAACACCAGTTGATTTATCTTGCGGGAATTCAGCTGTGAGACTGAATTTTCAATTCATGTTTTCTAAACATTATTCTAACTCTGTGCTTATTTGTCCTAGAATTTAAGGTCATGTAGATTTTTAGCAATTCTGAATGATTTATCAATCCTTTTGATACAACAATATTTGCATCTTCACATTTTAAACTCTGCTGCTTTTCCTTAGTTTGGACTACTATGGAGTTTATCTCAATTTCTTTATGCTCTCTCATGCTTTTGTTTTGATTTATTTTGCCTACCCATGTTCACAAATGGTTACATTTTAGTATCCTGGAGTCATGTTCTACTCATATTTTATGTTAATTTGTCTTTGCTGCTTGACGAAGGTAATGATATATGTTTTAGAGAATTGTATCTAAATACCAAAAATGAACAAGAATGTAAATTTTTCTTTAAAATAATATAGTTCTGCATTAAGATGTTCTGCTAATACATTGAAAGGAAAAGAAATTAAGATCATATAACACATATATAAAAAGTTAAATATTAGAAAGTTAAAACTATTAGAATAAGACAATACACATCTCCTTGAACAATCTTTCTTTCCATTTGTAAGTATAACTCTCTTATTTTCTAAGTTTCTAGAAACCAGAAATTTGCTATGGGAAGTAAAACTAAAGGAAATTACTGGTACCTTCATGAATATGCAGGAATTGGCTAAATAATATACACTGTACTTCAAATCATAAACATTTTCTTTTCCTTGTGTTTTTCTACCTTTCCTTCTTTTCTCATCTCTCTTCCTTTCCTGCATTTCTAGGTTCAAGTTGCACACTATTTGCTTCTGTTTTCTACTTTTATCTTCTTTTCTGTCCCTTTCTAATTTCTGAAATGGGATTTTTAACCTCTTTATGTATCCAGCTGTCTGACTATTGACTTCAGAACTACTGGCAACCACATTAATGGTACTGATATAGAAATGGTCAGAGCCTGTTTTCAGGCAACAGGAAAGAAAAAACTTCATATGTATGGTTTTTACTAAATTTAAATAATTTGTTTCTATGTTTATCTGTCTGCAGTTGATAAGTTTATCTTCTTTGTTTTGATATATATTTATTCAAGATATAAATTTATTCAAGATACGCATTTATTCAAGAACTATTTAGATAGCTTGTCTATCTGGAGAATATCATCTGAGTTTTCTTCTTGAAATTCCAGATGTGTGTCTTCCTCTTGAGAAAGTGCCACAAATATGAAATAAAAAAATGCTAATTACTTCAGAATAACTGGAACGAATGATTGTAACTAGGCATTTTCAAAGGCCTTGTTTCCTCAGAAGAAAATAAAAGAACATTCTGACAGTGATTGTTTCAAAATGACACAGGCTGCTTGTGAGCGTGACTGATATGCCTTTAGTATTTAAATTACCTCAGATTATGCTGTATCTCATAACATTTTCATATCAAATGCAAACTTTCATAACTGATAATAAGCAATCAAATTATTCAACTACTTTATAAATACATTTACAAAAACAATTTTAAATTCTTAAAAGGAAAATAAACCAGGAAAATGTGTTTAAAAGCTGTTCAGTCATACAACACAGTATTTATGGAGGCTGATCTCATTATTTTTGGATGTTGGTGATATAATTTAATTTTCTGTTGTTTTAATAGAAGTAGACACAATCCAGAAGGATCCAGAAGGGCAGGAATGTGGAATAGAAGGAAAGCAGAATGGTAATTGATGGACATTATTGCTGAAATACCAAATGTCATACAGAAGATGTGTAAACCTACATAGTACATAGCTTCTCCACAAAAATTCACTACTGAGGCTCAAAGCTGAATATAAGCTTTGTACCAATAGGCAACGATTTCTGGTATTTTGCTGGGCTGACCTTAACCAGCTGTCAGACCTTCTGTGCAGTCACTCCCTCACTCCTCTCTGACCCCAATAGCACAGGGGGAAAAAACAGGATGGAAGAGTTTGCAGGTCACTTACCATCAAAGGTGAAACAGAGTCAAGTAGGGGTAGATTAATTTATTGCTGATTAGAAATAGAGTTGGAAGGTGAGAGCCAAAGATAACTGAAACACCTTCACACACATACATACACACACACACACATGCGCACACACACACAGGTTCAGCTCCACTCCATTGTTCCTGAGCCCACTACCTTCTATTCTCCAAGTGGTACAAGTTAGAGGTAACATGGGTTAGTGATTAACCCACAACGGCTCCTTTCTGCCTCTTCTTCTTCTTCACACTTGTCTCCAGCTCCAACATCCCTCTCACTGGTTGCAGTCCTTCAATAACTGCTCTAGCACAGGTCCCTTCTGTGGACGGCAGGAACTATTTTTTTCCCCCATAGTTCTTTGCATGGGCTGCAGTGGGACTACCTGTATCACTGTGGTCTTCACAGACTGCAGAGAAATCTCTTCTCCTGGAGTGCCTCCTCCCCCTTTTTCCTCACTGCCTTTGATGTTGTAGAGTTGTTTTTCAACCTCTTTTCTCCCCCTCACACTTCCTTCTCTGCTGCTGCACAGACTTTTAGTTATTTTGATAGTACATGTTATTGTTTCCTTTAGAGGTCAGTGCCCATAGAAGAGTCCTACAGCTGGCCTTACAAGTCATTGAAGTTTTAATTGTATTGAAGTCTGAAAACTCAGTTTCTTACTCAACCAAGCCCTGACTTGCAGTCACCATCTTTCAAAAGGAGGCATTCCTAGGTTTTCTTCCTTTTTTCCTTCCTGCCCCTCATCCTACTGGGGCAGGAAGTTATGCTGTGTTCCAAAATGCCCATTGTGTGAGCAATCTATAACAAAGGCTTTGGGGATTATTCTGAGTTCATGCATTCTGTAATTTTATAAAATCATGAAAATTAACACCATAATACCAAGAAACAATTTAAAATACATTATCAAAGGGCCCTGTTGTTACAATAGAGCCTGAATTCTTTATTTTTTACATATTTCTTTTTTTTCTTTCTTAGGAAAATATAGGAGCATATGGTAGTTTCATTTCATAAATAAATCCATGCAAATTTCAAATAAAAATAATTTTTTTTAAAAAAAATATAGTCAGTTTGTTTGACCAAATAAAAATGTACAAGACCATGAAGACCACTCATGTGAGAAATGAAAAAGTATAAATGAACTTTACTTAGTAGATTTGGTAGTGAAATGAGGACTCTTTCTAAGACGGTTAAATTATTTGTAATGAAGTCTAATTTTCTGACGGTGTCACTTGAAAGGGGAGATTTTCTCAAACTCTTTGTGTTTGATTGGGTCTGTCAGGCCTTCAGGAAGGCTGAGACCCTTATGTCTGACCTATTATGTCCCGTAATGGGGACCCTTCACTGAACAGCCTTCTGGATTGGAGGAACATTTGACTGACTTGTTCAGGGTCACACACAAACAGAAATGCCCCCTCCTGGGTCTCCACCTTTAAATGGTCTGTGGGTGCCCCAGGAAAGACCCAGGGACAAATGCCAAGAGCATCAGAGACATGCTCTCCCAGGCCTCCACAGTCAAGTATGTTACCTCCTGTGGCAAAAGTTAGTGCCATTGAAGGACTCACACTAACAGTTTATAGAATAACTTTCTTTACTAATATAACGAAAAATTGTGACAAGTTAAGGTTCAAGGATTGCTGGTGATTATATCTGGCTGCACAAACTCATTTAAAACAATACACTAATGATCTCTAATCCCTAATAAAAGCTGGCTTGAAACAATCATTCAGACACATACAGTACGGTTCTTACCCAATAGGCATCCCGCTGGGGAAGAAGACAAGTTTAGCCTGTCAACTGTTCCCAGAAGTTACCACAGAGTATTCCATAACTTCTCCCCATTTTTAACTCAAAATATTTTCACACTAGGTGGAGCTTGAATGGCTCTAGTCATACATCATATTCAGTGGGTGGTCTACCTTGGTGCTAGACAACATCAGTGTTACATCTGAGATAACTTTTGGGATGGAGGTATATGTCTTTGAGTTTGCCATGCTTGCCAGTTCTACAGCAAAATCTTCCTTTTCCTTCCTTGGTTGACAGCTTCTATGAGACTCCCCCTCATGCAAGGATTTAAACAGAGCCTGGCCATGGAGTTTCCACTCCACTCCACCCTCCATTTAGCCCCCCTTATTTTGTGTTGTGTATGGGAAATCAGGCATGCTGACTGTATTCCAACCAGGGAGTAGTAAACATATTTTCTTCTTAAAATTTTTCATACTGTTATAACACATAATTTCCAATCTTCTCCATCCTCTGTTTCTTCCCGTTTAGCGTGTATGCTGCCAAGAGTGTTTGTAATTATCCATTTTTCTTTAATTTTACCTTCTGTTTTCCCCACAATTGGTTTATACTATTGTTCAGGTAAATTAAGAACAGAATTTTCTTGTTTATCTGACTTCGAACCATGCTGTCTATGGAGTGATATTTTATTTCATTGTCTTGGTTTAGAAAGACAGGTGTCTGCCAGGGAAAGCTGGAGCTTCCCTTGGAACAGAAAACGTAAACCCCCTCCCTCCAAATTAGTATAATTTTGCAATTAGGGGCTTTCAGGAAAATACATGGGAATAGGAATAACAGTTCTTTACTAGGAATATTAAAAATACAAGTGTAATAGTACAAAACAACAAGCAAACAAACAAACAAACAAAAATCCTAAAAACCCTGACAGTCAGAATAAGACCTGGCACCCCATTGGTCAGGGTGTTGGAAACAGTCCAAATAAATTCTCCTGGAGTTAATAGTAACCACAGTTACTTTGTAGTTCTGTTGGAGTAGAGGTGGTCTTTTAGAAGGGTCCAGTGTTGGCAAGATAAGTCCAGTCTTCCTCTGAGAAATCCAGTGGAAAAACAGGCTGTCCTGGTGTTCTGAATCTCAGGCTTTGTCCAGGTAGAAGTGGTTGGCTCCCCCCACTGGGTGGAGCATCTCACAATGGGATGATGTAAGTTTATCAGTCATTGGTGAGCCTTAATGGCCCATTAACGGAAGATATCCCCTTGGAGGGAGGATGGGACCTGGAAGAGATATGGAACATTGCCCCACCCAGTTTTAACATCTGGCCCATTAACAGAAGGCACCTCCCCCCCTGGAGTTATGAGGAATAGGCTATACAAGAGATAAAGAAAACACCTCTCCAACCGGTTTCAACAGATGGCAATAGAATACACATTTTTGGTTACACATTGCAACCCAAGACATATGCTTATAATTTAAATGAAGATATATATCTATATATGATTATCAATACAGATGCAGAAGTACCCAGATCTGAACCACTTAGCACAGTAGATCTAGGACAAAATCATATAATCAGTGAACCTCAAAAAAACCCATATAGTCATCTGTTTGCCTCTTGCTCCACTTCAGATACTAAATAAAATGATCAAAATTAAAATTAGAAAGAAAAAAATTGTGTTCTACTTTATTATAAGTTCTGTTGATGTTGATGGACATTATTGCTGAAATACCAAATGTCAAAGACTTCTGTTCCATCCTCCCCTTCTCACCCTTTGAGTGAGAAGTAATTTTCAGTAATAGATTGTAAATAATACTACTGTAATTCTTTAATTTTGCTTTGTGCTGCTACAATATATTCTTAGAGAATAAAAAAATAAAAATGAAAATTATGATTATTAATACTTGCAAGTATTAATAAATAGAATTTTTCTTTCCAGTGATGTTTTAAGAGACGTTAGGTTATGATGTAAGATAGTGTCCATTTCATTTAGCCAACCTATGTCATTAAGAAAAGATTTCTGCAATGATTAACATCATTGGAGTAACCAATCTTGGCTTATCACTATTTTTTTTTTATTATTATTATCAGAGAAAATGCTAGTTTTTCATGTCACTGTTGTATGGAACAAAGGGGGAGGGGAAGAAAAAGACTTTTCATTCGCAATTTGTGTGAGCAACGTTCCCTTCAGCATATAAATAGAGGAATCAATTACCTCAGAATCTATATGAAGATAATTTTGCCTTTGCAGATAATGAACTGTTTTTAGTGATGAAACTGAAAATTAATCCATTACTAATAATGAGGCTGAGAATGCACTAGATTTATATACCACCTCTTCCCTCAAAGACGCCACATAAATCATAGGGTAAAAAATAAACAGAGAAAGTCAAGGACATGGAAACCACAGAAAATACACCCTTGTATAATGCAAATGTACAATGGATGCCTCTTGAAAATTTAAATTCATGTTATTAGCCTGTATTTTGGAAAGAAAAGAAATTTTATGTGCTGCAGGATTTAGTCTGTTTTGTAAATTGCAGTTGCTGAATTTAATATGTTAGTGATCCATTACATAAATTAGTAGTCCATATTCATGGACAGCTGTTACTAAAATTTCAGCATAGCATACGTTCTATGGGAATAAATGATATGTTAAAAAGAAAGTGTGCTTAGTATTGTTAACAAAATAGTTGGGAAAGCACATGGATAGTTTACCCTTTATCTGTAGTCCTACACCACTTGCTTAAGAATCAAAAATAATTAATTTCTCTGACTTCATGATTTTCTCTCATGAACCTTAGGGACAGTCAGGTGATACAAAGGTGATCAAAGGGATGAGAGATAAGACTTGCAGACTTACCTATGTTAAGACCAGAGGCACCAGTTTTATGCCTGAATATTTAACATTGCCTGGAATCTTAAGGACAAAGACTTGTAGTGAATTATTTCTTTTTTAAAAGTATCCATTCTTTATTTAAAAACTTCAAGAAATGTACCAGTCTTCATTCTTCTTGATACTTTGGTACTTTGATCACAAAAATGAAAGTTGATCTTTCATGAATTTTTTGCACTTGATTGGCTTTTCTTGGATGTGAGCTAAGTCTATTAACTTAACAGTATTTTCTCCTGTGGTCATGCTAGCACACTGTAGTTAGATGTTTTTATTCTCTCACAGATAATGTTCATCTTACCTCACTGGAATCATTATCATTTTTGCAATATTTCTGAAGTCTTTTTTCAGTACAGTTTTTAGACTTTCAGTGGCTTCATAGTCTATGGGCAGGTATCACTTACTAAATCCCTTGAATTTTAAGTGCTTTTAGTTTTTGAAACAATCCTCTTAACCTAGTTGTCTCTGAGGAAATTTCTGTTGTACAAAGACACTTAAGGAACATTTACTACCAGTAGTGCCATTCTTTGTTTCTTCCCTCATGAAGAAGACATTAACTAGGTGTGATTTAAAATATTGTGTGCCCTACTGTATGTTTTCCCTATACAGAGCAAAGGAGTGCACAATTGGAGGCTGAGTATTAGATTTTTGAGTTGGTTTTATTACAACTAAAGGGTTTCTACTTTAGTAGAGATGAGAAACTATAGATGTACCAGTAGTTTGAACCTTCTAAGGCTTAGGTCATATTTTAAGGAATCTTTAGTTCTTTCAGGTCTTTGAAAATAAGAGCCTCAAGATTTGATTTGGCATTTCATTGAACTTGATATATTAAGTACAGCAGGAGATCTAGTGAAACTTCAAGATATTTCCAATGGAATATTCAATTAATTAGCAGTTTATTAGAAATAAATTCATTGATGTTGCTAAGACAATGAGTTATGCATTTCCATAAAGAAATAAAAATAAGAAAACAGAGAAAAATGCACTAACTCCTTTAAGAAAAAAAGTTATACTTCATCTTAAAGATGGCTTAAAAGAAGAATGAAGAACATCTCCAATAGATCTATGCACTTCAAAAATCTTCTAAAATTTTCTGAAAAAATGACCAAACTATACATTTTTAAATGCAAATTCTTACCTGATTTGTAATAAGGCAATTTGTAATAAGGCTATTGAGTATTCAAAGGCAATGCAATTGAATATTTCTATGCACAGTATTATAATGCTTACTAGTTAAGTTTCTTAGACATTACTTAATGGAGTAGGATGGACTTTCTTAAGGAAATAAGGACAAAATGTAATTATTCTTATTGTTTCTAAATGTTTGCTGTTCTTGCAAGTTTTTGTTGCAATATAGACATAAAAGTAAAGTAGCTTTTACTCTGTGATTTACAGTGGAGACAGAGTTCAAAAAAGAACTTAAATATTTAATTATCTGGTTATAATGCAAAGGAGGACTAGGGTAAAAATAAAATAAACTCTTAGTGATTATCATGAAATTGTGTATGTTTTTAAAAAACAAAACAAGAACTTACAAATCTCAACTGAAATACTATTGAACACTGGGTGGTACTGCCAACAAATTTAATTTCTTCTCAAAATAAATATTTAACCTCACTTACGGTTCATGAATCTCAAGTATTTAAATACTTAAGGTGTTTCTAAATAACTCTTTAACTTCTAGAAATATTGTAATAATGTTAAATAAGAAAAATTTTCATCAGGTTAGTGTCTGAATGCATGTATGCGTGTCTAAATATCGTAGATACAGATGCAATAAGCTTTTGGCTGAAGTCATGTTTGAAGCAAGTAACAAACATTACTTCATAAAAAGCTATATTTCTAAGCCACAGATAATTGACTGGTAGGAGCTAATTGTCCATGTCACAGATAACTAAGATTTATATAAAGGTGTTATCTCATCAGTGCAACTGTGGAAATTGATGAATTGTAGTCCCAAGGAAATCTCAGTGTTTGTGTCACTGCATTTGATTCTTTCTAGGTTGGGTTAACCCTTTCTCTTTATAACTACAATACATATTTTTATAATTAAAAGTATACAGTCTTGCTCTTTGGGGGTGGTGGTAGTGATGTCTGGGGTGGGGATACTTTTTATTTGTTTGGGGGGTTTTTTTTTGTTTTGGTTACTTGGGGTTTTGCTTGTTTCAGTTGTGTTTGTTTTGAAAAACCTGTTTCTTTTGTCTTTAGAAGAAATAATTATTTGCTAAGTTGAGATGGGATAATCAGTGCGCTGCAGTGAGTGCTGACAGGAACTGAGAAATATCTCCAGTGTCTGGCAGGAATATATTCTTGAAGTACACAGCACAATTCATGCAGCTTCTTTCCCCTTTCTAGAGGGAAAAATTCCTAGGAGATGGGTTGCTTTGTTCTCTTCCTAGGGCACTGTCAACATCCTTGACTGTTCTTTCTCTCTGTGGTCACTGAAGCCTTGGTATTTCAGCTGGTTTACTTTTATTTCTGTCTTGCTGGATGGGAGACAATTTCTGATTTGTGAGGTATGTGACATCACACCATCAATTTATTAATATCTAAAATAGGACCATAAATTTTTCATCAGATTATATGAAAAAGATACATCTGATCTTTTGTATGGGTTTTCCGGTAACACACACTTTAATTAAGATCAGTGAGATTACTTCAAAGCTAAAGGATTAAGACTCTATTTTTTTCTTTTTTTCAAACAACAGAAAAATTCCTCTGTTACCTGGACTATGTTAATAAAGCTTGAAACTGTCTAACCTGTGGAGAAATTTGCCTTACCTTTTTTTTCTTCTTTTTTTTTTTTTTTTCCCACGGAAGCCAAGACCACCCTCCTATATTAAGAGACTAATTTTATTTAAAATTTTGTGTAGGATTCACTCATAGACCTTGTCCTCTCTGTTTTATTGCAGTGTTTCCACAGCCTATTTAAATCTGACAGTTTTCCAGTCTACTTTAGTCTCGCTAACTGGAATACCAATAATATTTCCAAACTAAAAGGCATGTCACCTCAGTATATAGTATACGAATTTCTTTTAGAGATAAAAAAGAGAGTTAATTTTTGTTTGTTAATGTTTATTTCCAGATTCTGAAAAAATATGTGTGTTTTTAATAGAAAAATATATATGGAAATAAATGGATTTATAGCATTTTATCTGTATTCCTTCATTTTTCCTCCCTTCTTAATTTGTCAACTTTGTAATTACATCAGATCTAAGAGTTTCACTTTGATTCTGTAGCAAATTAAAGACCTCTTAATCACTTGTTCCAGTGCAAGAGCACTTCTTTTAAGCAACATTTATGTTAATTTTGTCCCAGATAAGATTTTGCTGCCATTCACTAGCACGTGGTTCTTTTGGAGACATCCCAATTAAGCAAATTTTCCAAATACATGACTGCTAAACAAAACATAAAAAATAGAAGGCAAATTCATGCATTTGAAATGCCATGAAATTCAAAGCAACTTTTTTTTTTTTAAAGATGCATTTGTTTGAATTCTATCATGGCTACACATACTTTTTTAGACACCACAGATTCCATGTCATTCCTTTTAAAATCTATAAAATGCAAAGTGTTTTCCTTCATTTCCTTGCAGCCAGCTCTGTAGAACACTTCCAAGAAGTGTCCAAAATAAGTGTTTATCTTGAGAGGATTAATTTATTCATTTTTCACCTCTACAATACAGTGGAATCAAATAACTTTCAAGAAAAGTACATTTTAGGAAACAACTGACTATTTTTCTGTCTCCGCAGTGGAAACATTTTTGGTGTACCAAACACATAATAGAGACTTTAAAACTTTGTGTTTGTGCCTCCTATTTTAAAATTGCTTGATTCTTTTTAATGAACAATTAATGCTGGTAATGCTGGTTTTTTTTCCCTGGTCAGTGCTGTGCATGCAATTTCTTATCTGCCAGAAACCACAAGACTGAAGATAGTTGGCATATATACTTAAAGAAGTACTATAGTTAGAAAGCAAATGTGTGCTTGCTCTTTCACATGTTTTCTCTCTGTTGAATTATTAATTCAAAAAGTGGAGAAAATAATACTAGAGTCAGTGCTGGAGACAGAAATGCTAACCCTTTCAAGAAGGCTGCAGTTCTTATAAATGTGCATTGACCTAGAGTTGCTTTTTATGTTGCTAATGCTACTATATGGCATGGTGGCTTAGAAGAGGCAATTTGGAAATTAGTGGCTATCCATTTCAGTCAGTCCTTGTGTCAAATATGGAAGGTCACAAACAAAACAGATTTAATCTTAAGAAGATGTAAGTGAGCCTGAAATCATGTTGGATCTCTGATATATTGGAAAAGCTTACTTTTACTTGGAAAGTAAGAAAGTACTTACAACAACAATTGGGATGTATGGCTCTTCAGTGCATTAAACAAATACAGGAACTGAATCTTCTGCTTAGCAGTCAATAAATCTCAAACACAGTACAGCAGCCTCTTTGGTACTAGCAGTAAATGGGCAGAGAGTCTGCAGATAATCAGTTGTGAGTTCTCAGCAATGACTAAAGTTCTTTGACTGAGTTATTTTTCTGCTAAGCAATACCGATTTATTGTTACAAGACTTATAGTTAGTTTCTTCCTCTTACTTCGTATTGTTTCAGAACCCACAGTTCAGATTCAAGGTACATCTTCTGATGAAATCTTAGATATATTTTTGTAAATACTAAATGAGAGTTCATATTTTAACTTCAGCGGAATGCTATGGAAATTACTGCCTTTTTTATGGTATCTATTAAGATTTGAAATTGATTGAGTTGATTTTTTTGTCTGAGAGCGATACTGCTTTGCAGAGACATTTCAGAAGAAAAAAAATGGAATAAAGAACTGGGGGGATAATTATGGCAGCTGAAAATTTGCATAAATACAAAGTTCTTTATTTTTACACTGTTCCTGTTATAATTTGAGTTGAATGTCATGTGAATAAAGCATGTATCCCATATTTTGAATAAATTTCTTTTATAGATTCATTATATTATATTCAAAATAGTGAGCAAATGGTCATATGATTGACATTGGTAATATTTTACTGTTTTGCTCACTGATTCTTTTTTTTTAAATTAAGGTCCACATTGTAATATTAATTAACTGGACAGACAAAAAAGGCAGAATTAGCTCTTATTTTCCAGCTAAATACTCAAATACAGTACTATGTAACCAGAAAGTAAATGGTTACTGTGACTCAACTGTCCACAGGAATTTTGTTCCCCTCTGTTTTGTCAGGACAACTGTGAAGTGACAGGATAGAGGAGATGTATCTACTCTGGTAGCAGAGGGGTTTTATGAGCTGCTGTGTATCAGATGAAATACTGCATCATGGTAGTTCACTGAAGATTCTTAAATTTGAGCACTTTAGAGTTAAGTTGTATGGTACAAGAAAGGACTCATTTTGGAACCTTACTTGAGAATCTCTTATAATTTTCTATTATTTGACATATTTTTGCTATTTTATATTTGCTGTTTTAGTAAACGTGTGATAACGCTGCAAGTTTTTTTTATTACACAAGATTTATTTGCAGATCTGTTTATTAATTTCTGTTCCCTGGGTTTATAAAGTCATACATTACCTTACTATTTGAAACATTTTCTGCTTCCCACTTAATTGTGCAAATGTTTCCATTATTGATTTCAGTAAGTATTTCCAAATGTTTATCAAGAAAACTTAGTTTAAATGTAGCTTAATCTTTCATCTGGATCTTACATTCAGGTGAGATAATTTATCAGATCTGTAATATACTATCACAAAAGGTGATGAAACATCACCAGTATTTGTCCTATTTTATTTAATAATTTGGGAAGAAAGATGTACACAAGATGTCATAGAGAAAAGTTGATGTGAAAGTACTCAGATCTTGATCTCAGAACTGTCCAGCTCTAACAGACTGATTTAATCTGTTCTGGGTTGGAAGGGAAAAGAAACAATAGACAAACCTTGCTGCATAACTGCTGCTGGCATCAGACCCTCACAATAGACTTAAGGTGAAATACAAGAGGTTGATAAAAAACCAATGTGAACCCCCCCCAGTTTGCTATAAATATGGGGGAAATTAAGGAGTTTGGGCTAGGGCTGTGTGATTACAGAGTCCATAAGTGTCATAAAAAAGTGATAGTGGGGTATGCGTAGGTGTCACGGATGAGACATGACTCTCTCCTGCTCTAGCCCTAGTCATGGTGATAAAAACAAACAAACAAACACACAAAAAACAAAACCCAAACCAAAAGAAAAAAAAAAAGAAAGAGATACTATATAGCACTAAATGATGTGGTTTGCATTTTGTGTCCAGCTGATACCAACTCCCCAGTTGTGCAAACAAATAGTTTTAAAAAAAAATGTAAAGTGGAAGAAAACCTTATTTCTGGAATTAAGGAAACTCTGATGTTTCCTGGATCAGGACTGCAAGAAAGTGTGAATATTAGTAACATAAGAAAGAGCAATTTTAAGTTATTATTCTGCATGAAAAGCACTTGCTTAATTTCTTGCTGGATGTAGGAGCATCCGTGGACGGCAGGGAGAGGGAACTCTGCAAACCTGAGACATTTCTAGAACACGCGGTTTTATTGCAAGGGTGGTGGGTAAGAAGGGCCTTGCCTTCAGCCACCCTTGGCTGAAGGGAAGTCCCAAAGAGTGAGAGAGAGAGAGAACAAGAGAGTAAGAGGTAAGAAATGTGAGAGCAAGAGAGCCAGAGAGGGGCAGCGGGGGTCAGAGCACAGGGGGAAGAGAGCTAAGAGAGAGTTAGAGAGAGGAAGAGAGCTAGAGATAGGAAGAGAGCTAGAGAGAGGAAGAGAGCTAGCGAGAGAACGAGGTCCTTGTTACAATACATTATATCTCCTTTTGTGCTGAATACTTCAATTTAAAGTAACCAACCAGTACATGACACAAAACCGTATAGAATCTACATACAGCCTATAAGAACTACTACATTACTATACTATGTTATATTTTAAACTCTAAAAACTACTCT
>JBBMKD010000102.1:73203817-73237573 GCA_037834095.1 Argya squamiceps | reverse complement strand
ATGTCAAGACACAAAGTGTATCTGCCCCAAGTTTTGAAGTTATTGTTGTTGCTTTAATTCTTTTGTGGGTTTGGTTTTAGGCGGTGCTGGTGGTGATGGCACTTTGGGTTTTGGTTTGGGTTTTTAGGAGTGAGAAGAGAGAGAAGATGGGGAAAACTCAGGTACCTAATGGAAATCCTCCTAGAATCTAGAAGGTGATTGTAAAAAGAATTTTGAATTCCACTAGTTCATCTTGTCAATCAGGGTCTCACAGCATATCCAAATATTTTACTTTCCTATTTGGTTTTATTTATATTGGCTTTCTAAATCCAGGCAATGCAATCTTTGTTGCATAACTACCGTCTACACAGCATAGTGCTAATGTGTTACAGAGTAGATACACCACCTCCAGCCATGGTAGTTATTACTTCTTAGTAGCTGGCAAATAGTAGAGATCTTAATTTTTTGTGAAAATTGATTCAAAGTTATCTTGGATGAATTGTTATGGGAAAGAAAAGCAAAAATCCAGAAAGATGAGCAGAAAAATCAGTCTAATAGAACTTGCTGTTTTCTCACATAATCTTGCTTCATTTGTTAGGAATATTTTACCACAAAACTCTCTGAGCAGAGCAGTTTATTTTTTCTTCTATTCCACTAGGCATAATAAAATATAGTCCTCCCTACTGATTAATTTCTGACATTCTAATGGGATGGCAAAACCTGCTGTATAACATCAAAAATATATCAATTCATTCTACCACATCTGATTGAGGTATTTATTCTAGGAGACATGGAGAGGAGCAGGCCAGTCTTGCTTTCTAATAAATGATTATTAAGAAAATGATACAGTAGTCACTTTTCAATCTTCAAAGAATTTTGTCTGATCAAGAATACGGTGAATTGGCTCATTTGTTTACCTGGTTGAGTTTCTCTGCCTAGCATGAATACAAAGCTGCTAGGAGTGTTTTGAAAAACACTTCAGCATAATTACTATGCACATCATTGATCTGCTAGCCTCCTGGAGTTTCTTGTATTTTGCTGGCTTTCCTCCATGTAATATTTAAATGACAGACATGTTTTTGACACTGAAATTTTGGGTTTTATCCTGAAATACATTATTAATAATAAAAAAAATCAAATTATTGATGTCTCCCTATAGCTGTCTGTATTGTTGGTTTTCTTAAAGAGCTAAAAGACCTTCCCTTAACACATAAATAAAAAATGTGAATTTTTTCTATATTATGCCAAAATTTCCTCTTTTTTTTTGTTTACAGGCAGAAATTTTTACCACCATGTTAATTGTACCTCCTTCTGGTACATTTGCAAGTTTACTTCTTTTATCTGTGGTGAATCTAAAAATAAGTTCAGGTCAGTGACTTTCTATTGAAATTGCTTAAAGAACTGGTTGTTAAAGCACTGTTGTGCCCTAAGTAGGAAAAACAGTTCACCTAGGCAAAGTTTTTTTATAAACAAGGGGTGTAATGACCTTCAGGAGTTTCTGAAAGAGGAAAGATGCTTACAGAACAGGAGTGAGTAAGCCCAGCTTTTTATGGGCCATGTCTCCTGTTAGAAATTCCTAAGGGTTCAGCTTTTTCAGAAATACACAAATAAGTACCTTGGCTATGGATAAGAGTCTAGGTTCTGATCTGGATTTGTGAAGCCTGTAATTCACATTTACCTGTCTTCCCCTTTTTTATTCAGTGTGTGCATGAAATTTCTAAAGAGCTAGCTTGGAAGTTTGGAGAGAGAGGCAGAAGTGCTTTTTTTCATTTGTACTAAGAGGAGATTTCCAGGAATGCACATCAATAACAGGAGACCAATCTACCTCAACAGGATGGAGATGTTTTCCCTGGCATAAGGCTTACAAGTAGTATCTTTTAGTAAATTACATTATTGTTTATTTATTTTTTATAAATTAGGCATGAAAATAAGGAATTTTTACATCTCTTCAAAGTGATGTCAATATTTAAGACCAAGCCTAAATGGACTCAGATGCCAAAACACTAATTATACTAACACTAATAAATTGCAGAAGTCTGCAATTCTAAGAATTTACTTCCTCCAAGCACAAGTCACAGAAACACAAAATCACAGAACCATCAAGCTTGGAAGAGACCTTCAAGATCCACCTAGTGCAACTGTCAACCTAGCATGCTTACCCCTAAGCCATTTCCCCAACGTACACATCCAGATGTCTCCTACACACTCCCAGAAGGCATTGTTCAGGAAGATCTACATGGTTCAGGAAGAAAATTGAGTGAATGGGCACAACTTTTTGAGCCATGAAGACAACCAGGGCCTATGGTGTCCCTAGGATGTCTTTTGATTCTTTCTCTCCACTGTGGATCCTGTTGGTTAGAGAATACCTAATAATGGGTAGAGAATATCTAATTCCTGACTGATTTATTCAAAATAAATCTCTCTCCCAACAGTTGGTTCTTGCTGTTGCTGGAGGTAAATTTCTGTCCCATTCAAAGGTTTGGTCTTTGGCACCATTGCAATCTTTGGCAGTGATTGATTGGCATTTTCTTTATGCTCAAGGAACAGATTTGTTCTTATGATTGAGCTACTACTTTGTCCTACATGGCTGATTAACATCCTAATGCTTCTCTCAGCCAGGCCCAATACCTACCAACTGTGACAAGAAATTAATACCATTTGAGCCAATCAAAATATAAGCTTTAAAGTCATCCACAATATCTGCTACCCAGTATATTCCAATATTTGACTCAGCATGGGTGATGCCATTATCCAGACTTTGAATGCTCACCCAAAATACTTTTTCTTTGACTGAGTGGCGACACAGTTGCTGTTATATTTGGAAGGTGATTCTGTGTCTCAACAGCATTTTCATTAGTCTTTTCTTTTTTAGAACTTCTAAACTCTTACTTGCAGTACTCTCACCTCTTAATATATACAGGCTGAAGAAAGCACAGTGGTTGGTATCTTAAAGTATGGATTTTAATTAAGTTGCAAATTAAGGAGGTGCTGGCACAACCCACTGCATTCCAGAAAATCTGCAAGGGTCTCACTTGGGACTAGTTTTCGTAGGGTCACAAGGTGATTTACTTTAGACATTTGACATTTCCATCCTGGCCATGATCCATGTTGTTAACTGCTGAAGTGGACTCTTTTCCCAAAAAGTCCACTGAAAATGGTGATGTTTCACACAAGCTTTGATACAGGTTAACGGTTTACCAAGGTTAACAAGGATAAGTGCTTATCCTTTGTTCCCCACCTTGGTTGGGCAGGTGATATTTCTTTTCCAATCTGAGTCATTCTTATTTTTACCATGCAAGAACTCCTGGTATAATCAAGGGATGCTTCACCACCCAAGTAGTAAAGAGGTGCTTCACTGCTCAGTTGGTTCAGTCAAGTCTTATCAGGAACTCCTGAGATTATGGAGGAGGCTTGAGGAAGGTGGGGGAAAATGCACACCACAGGGAGAGCTGCCAGTTGCTGTTTGGGGATGGTCTGGGGGGTGGTCAGTAGATGGTAAGCAATTGTATTGTGCATCACCTGGTTTCATTCCTCTCTATCTCTGTGTCTCTCTGTCTCTCCTATTCATCACAATTATTATTAGTAGTAGTAGTAGTATTTGTATTATTAGTTTTAGTATTTTTAGTTTTAGTATAATAATTTTTTTTGTTTCAATTATTAAGCTGTTCTTATGTCAACCCAGGAATTTCACTTTTTCTGATCCTCCTTCTCATCCCACCCTCAGGGGAGAGGGGAGTGGGGAGTGAGTGAATGGCTGCATGGCAGTGCTTAGTTGCCAGCTGGGACTAAACCATGACACACATTTTTTCAGTATAGTGTTTGTTTGCTGTGATCAGAAAATACTGACGAACAGATTGAAAGTCTAACCTAAAGTTAGAGAAGCATTCTTATATATTCACTATACTTTGACTTAATGTTTTCTCCTATTTCGCCAACTGTTGGCCTTCAGTACAACACCTTTCTGGAAAAAAGTTTCATATCATCAATGGATCCGAGGGTTTGCTTCAGTGCAGTTAAATCTATCATCTAAACTTGAATGGCTACCAAACTAACTGTTTTCTGCACTAGACTGAATTGTAGAAAAATTAGGTTCTTAGAAGACCTTCTTACAAAGAAATTTGGTTAAATAATTCTGTTATTTGTATATGAGATATGTGACAAGTAACATGCAGAACAAGTTATATTTTTTCTTCTCTCTTGACAGAAGAAACCATACATGACAATGGGACAATTTGAACCAGTCTGGAGATAAGCCTGCAGCGACAGGTCAAGTAGTAAAATATAAAGATGCCTGTAGTTACTGACAAGTATTTAAACTTGTCAAGAATAATAAATTTTTCAGCAGAGAGGGAAGAAAAAAAAGGCTTTGATAAAAGAAGGATGAATAGACAAGCATGGGAAAAAATCTACTTGAAAGAAGAGCAAGAATAAAAGAAAACAGGGTAGTAATAAAAGGAGGATTTGAAGGAGAGAATAGTGATAAAACATACTGAAGAACCTGTTGAACTCTAGGAAATCTTAGCTGAGGAACAAAGGGAGAGTACTAATGGATAAAATACACAAGCATTAGTCTCAAGAAGGAAACTAGAAATAGTATGACGAACAAAAAATAAAAAGCAGATGTTAGACTACCTGCTAGATGCTGCAGAATTCTACTCTTCTGCAATGGAAGAATGCTAGTATTCTTTAATAGGTCATTTAGACCTATATAAAGACACATGAAAATGATGAATCAAGACATGTATAGAGATGTTATTTCAAGAGTGAATCACTATTACATATATGTATTGAAATGGTTTAAATATGTTTTCATTTCCAGTATTATGCAGGTGATTTTATTCCTCTTGCATGTCACATTGCTGTCAAGTTCAGAAGATTTTCCAAGATTTTCCTCAATTTGCTTTTTTTTTCTTTTCTTGTTAGAATTTTAATTAAAACAGGTTTACAGGAATCTCTTGTAGGGAGCTCATGAACACCTTGTTAATGTAATGTGTTTAGAAGTTTAGGTAGCATGAAAGATAGAAGGTTTTGGTTTTATTCGTATTTTTTTTTCATGACATTTGGTAACAACTATTTTTTATGCTGTCAGACTTTGAAGAGGAATGACACTTTGATTCTTCACTTATTGTTACAGTGGAAGATATTCCTTTTCAACTAGGATGGTCCTAGGAACAATAATATTGTTCAAGACTCATTGTAGAAGTTAAGACTTTAACAGCAGTCACATTCTCCGTAAGAGCAAGCAACAATTAGGACAGAGAATGAGTGAGCTCACAAACATATATAAAAATTTTTCCTCTGTCGGTTGCTAAATAGGCTGATAATTCCTTCAGGGAGTCATAACACCCCTAAAAGAATGAAGTTGACTGGAAATGCAAAGTATTTTAGGGAGCTTTTTACTTGAATATGACTGAGAAAATTTAAACTATAAAAAAAAATCTTCTGTAAATACCATGAAGAATGAAGTGAAGAAAGGGAAGGAGAAAATATTTAGTAGAAAATGAAAGCCATTAAAAGTGAGGAAACAGTAAAACTAGAAGAGGAAAAGAAAGAATTACTGTATTAGAAAGTGTGCATTTTCAAGATTTAGGCCATTTCTGGGCTATTGTGACTATATTTTTTCCCTACCTCTAGTAATTTCTTTGGTAATGTTGTGATACATTGACTTCTACTTTGATCATTAAACATTGTTTTTGACTTCACTACTCTGCAGATGTCCTACTGAGATATTATCATTATTATTTCTCCTTTCCTTTAAAACCAGCAACTTTCCTTCAGGATAAACGTTTTCACAGCCCTCAGTGATTTGGCTAGTGGTACACCATTGCTATTCGTGCAAGAAGTCTACAATTACCCTCATATCTTCTTTCTTAATATTTAATGATTGATCATAAACATGTAGAGATTTAAAGCACTGTGCTGTAATTGAGTAAGAATACTATCCCCTCTTCTTAAGAGAATTTAGGATAAAGAGCAGGAATACATTGTTGATACTTTTATATAAAGATACAACCATAAATATTTACACACAGTTACAGAACTAAGATCAATCCATCCAAATAAGTTAAAATAATTGAAACATATGGAGGGATTTTTTCAGGTTTCTTTAATTTTAATTTTGTATTATATCTTTTCCTGTATTTATAGTGTTCATTTACATTCTACTTCTAACTAGTAATAGTGTTGCAATCACTTCTGCAGAAGAGATTTTCAGGTTAAAAAACTCAGACAATCACTGAAGAGGTTGAAGAAGGAAAGCTGTTTTGTTTCTTTACATTTGGCTTTAGATCTCAAAATCTAAATGTTAATTTTTGTCATTTCCCTTCTTTATTCTTAAATCCAGTTTATATTTCAGAAATTATGAAAATGATGGTTATTTTACTAAACCTTTGAATAAAACTGGAAAAAGGACCCTATAAGAGAGAGTCCCAATATTTTATAGTTTCCCAAAGCCCTGTTGCAGATGAATATAATTAACTTGAATTTTTTAATTTTCTATTTTTTTCCCATAATGTCTGTGACTGTACTTTTGTCACATGGGCAGCATATTAGAAGATAAATATACTGACTTGTAACTTATTTTCTATGGCTCTACTAATTTCTGTAGAAGTGTATATTTTTATATTGCATGTTTTATATTTTTAGGTTCTTTTCACTTTATCTGTTTTAGAGCTAGAACAGCACAACCAAATGAGTCTAATTCACCAATAGAAGTACTTTTTTTCTCCAAAACCTTGCATTTCATAGCATCATAGAATAGAGTACGTTGCAAGGAGTCACTGAAGGTCATGTAGACCAATCCCTTTGCTCAAGTAGGGCCAACAAGAGCACAGAGAAATGTCCAGAGAATTTATCAGTATCTCCAAACATGGAGACTCCACAGCCTCTGTGAGCAGTTTGTGTCACCATTCAATCACCTTCACAGCAAGAATGCTTCCTGATGTTCAGACAAAACTCCTGTGTTTCTATTTGTGCCCTGATTCCTCTTGTCCTGTCACCAGGTGTCATTGAAAAGAGAGTATAATTGAGTGAATGTTGAATATAATAAAATGGAGACTATTTAATTCTAGAATTTTTTTTCCTTCGAGTAAAAGAAGATGCTTTTTTTTTCTGCCTCTAACTTCAATAATCAGAGTGGGGAATTCTTGGGAATTGAAGGCAGCAATTTAGGAAGTCATTCCCATTCACAACCTGAAACATAGATTCTGTCTCATTGATGTAAATGAGGCTTATGTGCACATGTAAATTTAAACAAAAATCTAAGGGCATTCTTGAAAAGGACATGAATGTAAATCTATGCTAACTTTTCCCCAAACTGTAGGAATGAGTAGATCTGCAATAACTATTAAATTAGTTATTAAGAATGTGTAACTTTCAGAGAGAACCAAGTTATTTTAGAGCGATATAAAAAGTAACTATGGCAGACACAACATAAAAGCAGTTTATATAAAGGCTAACATACAGGTGTAAATTAAAGAAAAAAAAAAAGATACTTTCTGTGGCGCACCAATTAAGCCAATTTCTGCAGTTTCAGATGTGTGTACAGCCATAGCTCGTATATTGCCTGTACTGATTCATTATTAGTAATGAATTACAGGCCTAATCTAATAAAATTCAATATTAAAAAAAACAGATCACACTTACATAACTACCTAAGTACAAGTACCCCACAGTGCAGCACAGTGCGCCTCAAATTAAGTTTCATTTAATTAAAAGCTCAATCAAAAAGATCAGTATTTAGCTCAGTTAAAAATGGCTATTTTGTGTTAATGCATTTGATATTAGGATATAATGAAGATAAGGTGCATAACTGCTAAATGGCTTAGTACTTAACAAGCTCAATAAGAACTTTTATATCATTAAGAACTTCTGCCTTCAAAAGTCAACAAGGGAAACATGCTGCTGAGATAATAAGAATACAACTAGAAACATTATAGGATTTGCAGTTCCAAAGCCCCTCTTGAAGTAACTTTCAAAACTTGTATGGAAAAGTTAGTCAGGCATTTTTTAAAAGTACTCATGTTCACATGATATCAAATGAAATCACTGTAGTATAATTATTGGTGAAAAACACATATTTCTGCAGACTTTTTCTGTATGAAAGACTTGGTCTGAGGTTAAATAACTTCATTTTGTATGACTGAACTGTTTCCTAGTGTTTTGTACTCACAAATATTAATCCTTTTCCCCCGCCCCCACCTCCTTTTTTTTTTTCATGGTACAAAATTAGCAAGACTTGCTAATTCTTTCAAATTATGGTCTTCTTAATCGGTCTTTTTTCCAGACGCTTGACCAAAGCTTTGCTCATGATGGTTGCCCCAGCAAGACGAGCTCTGAATTATGTCTATTAATTTGAATTTTGAGTACTGCTTCAACAGTATATGGAATATCTCTCACTTTCTCTCTCCTGTACACCTTCTATTATTTTGAGTTATTATCAAAACACCTCTCCAATATCTCCTTCTTGTATCTTTCACTTTGAACAAGATAGCATCCATTTCATAGTGAATTCTAATTGCTTTGACAGGATTTAATCCTGGAACTGTTCGCTTTTCATTGTTCTATGTTTAAGTGTCATGATGCCAGCCAGAACATAATCTCTTGTGAGTAAGCTGTTGCCTCCATTGGCTCCAGACTGTCAGACTGGAATTTCAGTTTCATATCATGTCTAAGACAGATTGGAAATGATATGCCTAAGACATGTCTAAATAGATTGGAAAACTTCCTCCTTTATACATAATTTACTGCACTTGTATGGTATTTACTATAAGAGCTGCTATTCTCAGTGCTGTAATACCTTTCTGTAGCAACTCCTTAGAGTAAGTTAGTAGAGGTATGGTTTGTTTTTTTGGTTTTTTTTTTAAGCTACAGGATTTTAAAATTGAAGATATATAGTATAGTATTATTTAAGTTTCCCTCCCTTGTCCTTCACATTTATGAAGCTTCATTTTTGGTTCTTTCTTTGCCTAGACCACTTCTACTACTAACTTTTCCTTCTTATTGCAGATTACACAGTTCCATGTGATTGATTGAAATACAACACTTCAAGTCAAAGAAGTCTAAGTTTTTAAACTAAAATTGAAATGGATGAGTTTAAAGCAACATTTAAAAAGTAACATTAAAAACCATTTTAGAATCTGAGAGTAAACTACTTTATATGTAAAACCCACATGCATTGATATTTTTCAGCATAATTTTCTCTTTTCCAAGTTAATCACCAACTACTGTAATAGCAGATAAAACTATAATTAATCAAGGTGTATCATTGTATTCAAATTACAGGAATCATCTTAAAGTTTTAAATATACACAGGTCAAAATTGTCATATCAGAACTTATTATAGGATAGAAAGCTTGTCTGTAATAACAACAGAAGTTATAGAAAGTGGGAAAGAAAATATTTTTATTGAAACTATCAAAAATTAATTGCTCAGTTTTTAGTTCAATGAATTTATATTACTTTTGATGAAAACCAGACAGTACTTCAGCATTGCTTTGCTGAGAATCACGAACCTGCACTGATTTATGAACTTGCACTGATTTGTGAACATACATACTACATGCCTCTATTTCCTGCAGAATTCACACTGCAAAACTGAAAAAAAAAATTATTTTTGACCAGCTTTTAGATGGAGGATTAGATTGAGGGAATCTGGGGCATGGTTAAACAAAAAGAAAAAAAAATAAAGGAAACAGAACAATAACCGAAAAACAACAAACTATATCCAAAAGATGTAAAATACCCACACAAACAAACAAAAGCCCCAAATTAAGTAAACTCTAATCCTTTTGTGGAAATGGGCCTTGTTTAAACAGCTATTAATTCTGGACTTTTCTAGAGTACTTCCTCTCTATGCTTTTCCAGAGCATGGTGGCATTTTAATGTAAATTTATAAGAAATTCTAAACATCTAAGCAGTGAGAGTAAATGAGATACCTGTTTTTCCTGCAAATCCAAGAAAAAAAAAGTTCAATGTATTTAAAAATGCTCAAATACTAAACTGTTGGAAAACATACATGCCCACATAATTGTAGAAATAAAGTTTAGAACTCATATCTACATTACTTTAACTTCTAAACACCAAGTCATAATGTGTTAACAGAACCACTTCCTGCCTTAGCATTAGAAACAGTTTTAAAGCTGTTCTCATTCAAACAAAGTGCCTGGCATTTGATATTAAATTGTTTTAAATCAAAGCTCTTCCAGAGTCAGTAATTGTCAAATCCACAGCTTGACATGATCTTTTTTATCATGACAACACCAAAGGCCAATGATTAAGGGATTAAAGTGGGAATTAATTTATAAAAAAACCTCAAAGAAAATGGTGAAATGGCTTCTTAATAGTTCTGCCTAAAACTCATATGAGACTATAAGGTATTATCTGTGTTCATAGGTAGGAATGTGATGGTAAAAGTTGATTTTCTATCTAAGACTAATTTACTTTTACAGTTTGTCTGCAACTTCCATTAGACCATATAGTTCAGACAGTTACTTTTTCTGTTCCATTCTATTGATTTTTAAAACTTTACTTGATAAATAATGCACATTTCTAGAAGAGTCAACAGCAGAAGTTCAAAAGAATTTTATCAACATATCACATAGTGCTTTAATTGTCAATATGCTTAGCAATTTATGTGTTTCCATTTGCATTTGAGTGTTAGAAAGAACTGAATCATTCATGTTAAAACAGATGGGTGAATATCAGCTTCAATGTATAATGGAGTTTAGAGCATAAGATAAAAATAAATAAACTGATGTGTGTGAAACTTTTTTTTTTAATTCCTTTCTGCAAGTTTGGTTTGGATTTTTTCAGAGATTAAAATTAGCCAAGGTCTCTCTAATTACCAGTGTTAAATTTTTCAAAAAGCAATTTATAGCCTAATTTTTAATACTAATGAATTTACTGGGAAAATAACCCTTTCTCACTCACACATTTTTCTCCTTTTTTTTTTTTTTCCCTTTTTCTCAAAATATGCTTCTACCAAAATATATTTCTATCAAAACTAACATTTTGGCAATTTAGTGTTCATTTCTGGCAAAGGGTTTGCTGTTTTATTCATCATCACCAAAAAAATGCAGCTCCATTTTCTATAAGTTTGTTAGCTGACTTTTCAGAAATAGTACATGTTTATTTACATATATCACAGCCCCCTCTATGTCATCTTGCCACGGTAGTGACTTTACGAAAGAGGAATAAGGCAATATGTTTTTTTCCATTTCTGATATTTTGATATTTGAAATTAAGGTTATTTTGGTGTGTATGTGCAATAAAAAGCTGTAGGAATTGAGACTTAAAGCAATATTACACTTTATTCTTTCTAGTTCAACATGATTTATTTAATTTCTTTTCAGCTTGGCACTGAGACAAACTCCCTTTCCATTTCTGAGAGAGTTGTCTTTACTAAAATGTTGAAGAGAAAAGATATTACTCTTTAAATGTAATATCATCACTCCCAGTATACCCTAAGTAGATTGAGATAGGATTTATTTTTTGTGATCAACTATTTTGAAACAGTCATTTATATATTATCCTTTAATTACTGAAAGATTATACAGATGAGCTTGTAGCATTTCCATATGAGATGTAAAAGGAAGAAAGGTATAGGTTTTTTTTATGTTTTTTGACATAGACCAGCTTCTTATCCTCAGTAATGTTGTCCATGGATACATACAAGAAAAATAATAGGTTAGAATTTTCCTACCTTTGCTTTGTTGCAAAACAGTGGGTAAAGATGCAGCTTTTCTTCTAAAACCATTATGCTGAAAATTTAGTTGAAAAGAACCCTCTAACTTAGGTATGCATGAAGAGTTTTTCCTGACATAGATCTTAATGGCAGACCTCCAGACTGCTCTACACCATTACTGCAAGTACTCTTTTCCTCCAGATAGAGCTGACACAGAGTCAAGTGACAAACTAGTCCGGACAAGTTAGGTGAGCAAATGCAGTAAGTCTGTCTCCAAAATCTGTGCAAAGTGCTGAGTGGCTTTGATTAACAGCTTAAAAATTTGTAATGGCTCCACCTGTATCTGTCCAGTCAGCAGATATGTTTCTGGTTTAACACCTGGCATTTGAAGTCAGGCAGACCACTCTTGCTATAAGTCCTGCTCTGAATATTGAGTGACCGAGCCTGTGCATCCTGTTGCTGGAAAAGACTGCAGGTAGGAGGTATCACTCTCTTGATAGGAATGTGCTTGGTCTTTTTCTGAGATTCACTTATACTCATGCATTGTTTCTTACAAATCCTGTAAATAGATCAAAGGTGTGTAATTTACCAAACCTTCTTTCTTTCACTGAGAGAAATTACTACTCCTTTCTAAGGGTGGCAGTTGCAGCGCTGTGGTGGTCACAAAAGGAAAGGGAAATATATGTCACTCTGGTGAGCGTAGTTTTATCTTCTCTCCAATTACTAAATCGGGCCTAAGATGACTCTCTGGATGAAGGTGACTTTTTTCTAGTCTCCCTGTCTCTCTGCAAAGTGCGTGCCAAGAAATGCAGTGAGGTGCTCCATATTGCTTGTACACTGAGCCCTCCAGTGAGGGTTTTTCCCATTCAAAAGAGGCACTCCCACACTCTGAGAGCTGTGTTTTCATCAACTATCTTTCATAAATGTTTTATGATTGAAGCAATGCATTCAGCTTGAAGGTTCCATGGACAGTGATGTAGTCCACAGACACCCGACAGCAGCTGGCCACGGGCCCTGAGAGGAAGATCTCAGTTAGGGATTATGTTGGTGTATCTTTTACTTTTTTGTACAACAGCTAAACCAAGTTTTTTTGTGCCCTGAGTACATTAACCTGATGTTTATATTTGCTTTTAAATCATACTAGAGTTATAAAAACTTAGTACTATTATTGTTCTTCATGCTTGCCTGGTTATCTGCTTATTTTTGATGGTTCAGTTGTTTCCTCTTTAAAATGCCTAGCAAGCTACCTAGTTTTAAATGGTAGAATTTTTCACCTTGGTAGTTTTATATAAAATAATGGGTAAAAATCTGTGAGAGAAACTTTGATAGAAATTAGAGAGAAATGGCTCTGACACTGATGTTGATTCTATGATTCCTTATATTTTTCACTGTGAATTCTTTTCATGCTTGACGCTATCTTAGAACAAGCCTCTGTAAAGAGACCTCAAGAAATCATATCATACTGCATAACTCAAATAAGAATGAATTATATCCACATAGTTTCAGCATGTATATTCTTTCAAGATCTTAAATTATGGTGACTCCCCAGACAGCTTGTGCCAATGTTTTACTATTGTTATGACTAGAAAGCTTCTTTTAATACCTAACCTAAGTCTTCCCTTTGCAGCTCAAACCCATTATAATTTTACTTATCCACATTCACTGTAGATTATTCCCTTCGATGCCTTTTATGCATCTGAGAACAGCTATTGTATCCTTAACACATCCTTGTCTTCTTTTTAAACTAAGCACTGGAATATTTTGCAGATCATTATTTGTAGATATATTGTAGATATATATTGTGGATACTTGTAGACCATTATTTCTAGATCTCTGCTTATCTTATTCTTCTGCACTCATTAGATTGCTGATTTCTCTAGCTGTAGCATACAAAAATGACAGGTTTTTTAGTCAAAGCTATTGACTATTTATGTTTTTTATTTCCTACTAATGCATTTGTATACATACACACATACATGCACATATTTAGTGACAGTATTACACTCATATCCCCCTACTGATCTGTATAACCACAGATCTTTTCTGCACAACTACACACTACTTGTGTCACTAGAAAAGCACGAGTGTCTGTTGTCAATCTTTGACTTGACAAATTCAAATCTAGCCTAGAAATACCACTGAATTCAGTATTGACTTCCATAATATAAATATGATTTATTGTAGCCCTGGTTCCATGCCTGAGGTGTTTTGGTTTTCTGAAATTCTTTTCCCAGAGAAATTTCTGTAAACAGGAGAAATATTTTTGTAATTGTACTTTGTTATTCATTCCTTTCCTAGGAGGGACTTCTTCTTGATGTCCCTCTGGTCTGACCAATGTGATTGAAGATGTTTGCCTTTGTTTTACCAATCAAATTGGTCTGTGTAAA
The DNA here is from genome assembly GCA_037834095.1 of Argya squamiceps. Classification (NCBI taxonomy): domain Eukaryota; kingdom Metazoa; phylum Chordata; class Aves; order Passeriformes; family Leiothrichidae; genus Argya; species Argya squamiceps. Next base: position 73,223,524 of record JBBMKD010000102.1, on the reverse strand, counting down.
ATAGTATGAAAGGGAGACACATCCCAAAAATAAAGGAGTCATTCTCAGCCTCCTGAATCTTAGAGTCTGTGTCGTTGTGGTGTGAAATAGTGTCAATTTATTGCAAGTGAGTTACAAATAGATTCACCTCAAATGACAGAGAAGCTCTTCTGCCTATCTCTTTCTTTGAACATAAACACCAGGTATTTACACTCTGTCCACCTCTGTGGCCATTTCTTAGTGAATCAACCTAGAGAAAGTTTTCTTAATTTGCTTATGAAAATAGAATGAATAGAAATAGAATAGAATATGAAATGAAAATGTTTATTGCATCCCAGATACCTTAGCTGTTGCTTCTGTCCATAGTGCATGTTATCACATTAGAGAAAAAGAAAGAAAAATGTATATGATTAGCTGTTTCTTTTTTGAGGGATTGTAGTTTTCTTGCATATACCTGCAAATCTTATTCCTCTGAGGGGCAAAACTATTTTTCTGATTTACATTTCTTCCCCTTTTTACTTCCCTGAAGACCCAAATTTTTCTTTGTCATGTCTTTCAATACAATGGACTACTACAGATAACTTTTAACAAATCTAAGATTGCTACAGCCAGATCTGCCTGTGTCTGGAACAAAATTCGTCAGGTCCAGCAGACCTGACAAATTTTATAAAATAAATTATATATTATTATATAAAGTTTTATATTAATAAAACTTTAATATTTTTACAGTGATTTGCTTCACAAAATGTTCAGATGACAATCACAATAAATGCAACTACAATAGAGCAAGATAACCCTTGAATAATGAAAGAGCAAGTTACAGGGTACTTGACTAAATGAGAGGCTTTCAGAAACAATCCCTAACCTTCTTTTCCTATCAAATTTGAGATCTTTTCCTTTGTCTCTGATATTATGTTAGTGCCCTTTTTTCTCTGATTTTTATGGCATTAGATGTCTGATTTGAAATGACCTTTTTACTTAAGACTGGAAAAGACTTTCATGCAAAGAAGCATTCAACATTTAGGCCTTTGTCAGAGTCAATTTTGCTAATTTTAAGAGTTCACTAACTAGAGAAACTTTACTAACTTTAGTCCTGTTGCTAATATAGAACATCAATTTGCTGGTCTTTATGTCTCTTTCTATTATTTGTACCTTGAGTTCTTTTTAGTGTTTAACACTGCAAGCTGTAAAATTTGTGTTCAGTATCTGTAGACAGACTTCATTTTTTCAGTATTTCTCATCTATCTTATGTAAAAAAAGCAGATCTGATTCCATTCCCACACTGAATGAACTCTCTATTTTTTTCAAATACAGCACAGCAGATATTATTCATACTTTTACCCTACTCTGTTGTATTCACATGTAAAATAGATAAACTTAGACTACCAATAGTTATGCTATTCAAAATATGAAATAACACATCATCTCCAGGTAAATCCTTTGATGATAATTAATTTGTTAGGTTTTAATTGACCAGTTTCAGATTTTAATTATAAATGTAATATATCCTTACAGAAGTGTAAAAGGTTTAAAAAAAACCACAAATTGGTTTGCTATTCAACCTGTCTAATTATACTGCATATCTATTAATATATCCATGTTTGTACCATGCACCATGGATTTATGATATGCTTTTCTGTTCAAGAACTTACATGCTTCTCAGAAGCACACTCATATTCTTTTATTCAGGTTAAGCTTGAATTACGAGTATCTTTTATGAAAGAGTGAAAATGAGCTCCAAGATATTAAAAAAAAAAAAAAAAAAAAAACCACACAAAAAAGAAAAAGCTATTGTAAAAATCTCTTACTGGCAGGAAAAAAACTCTTCCTGTTCCAATTTCTCAAAATCTTTTGAGGAAATTTCTTTTTGTTTCGTAGCAAAAAATATGAGGACAAACCCAAAACATTTAGAAATTAAATGTAACTTTTTTCCTATTTTTCTTTTAATTGTGCACCTTCTCTTGTTTAGTCTCTTCAATTTGAAAATATTAGCGTAATGATGAAAACCCTGGAAAAACAATAGGATTATGATAATGAATCCTGCTTGAAAAGTAATGGCTGGCTTTTAATTTTAGTATTTTTTCACTTGCCTTCACTTATCCATGTTTTCCATCCATTAATTTATCAAGAAACTTTTGGTTTCACCATTGCTCTATTTTTTGACACATAAGCTCCCTCTTTAAAGCTGATGCAAAGTCCTACATTTTATACTCTGTTAAGAATTGCATATTTTTAAAAAGTTGATTTAATTTTGAAATTTTCAATAAAATTAAAGGGCACTTTGTCAGTTTTTTTATTACAGTTGATTTTTTTACAAAATCTATGAAAATTCTATAGGAAGCTGTATATAAGTGTATGAACTTCTATCATAATTTTATCGTCTATATATTTTTAAATCTTATACATGCTTTACATGTGTAAGTTCAACTTAAAATTGTGGAACACTGTTACTAGTCTCTTGATAGGCACAATCAAGATTGGATTAACTAGGTATGGATTGATTCCCTTGTCTTCCAACAGGGCCAAAATGCTCTGAGCATTACAGCTACATTGTGTCAGTCATACCAAAAACGTTTCTCCCTTTCGGTTTTTTTTCCACTTTGCTTTGATGAAACAGTAAATCACAAAGCCAACACTGCAGAGTGAACCAATAAGAAGGAAAGAGAAATCAGTCTTTCTCTGGATAGCATTGCACACAGACAGAATATAGGAAACTGTAAACATGTGGAAAATGGAGTTTGGGAGTAAGATTATTCATACTGGAAGGCTTCCTGTTGAATACTGCAGTTACAGACTATCTGGGTAAACTCTGATCAAACAGAACATAATTTCTTCCTTTCACACACATAGGAGAATGTGCAAATAACTTTTCTTTACATAATGAAACAATTTAAAATCAGAAAGATATTATTATAAATTATCTCCCTTTTCACCCATTAGGTGGGAAACACTTTAATATCTTTCAAACTGAGAAGTATAATTGTTTGATAAGCCCAATCTCCATTACATATCTCATCCTCTAATTACAATATATTAGTTTTACAAATGATTATGGAGCAGTTAGTTAATCTAAGTAATAAATCAATAATTCAAATAAATAGTTGAATTGCATTAACTACTTCTGTATTGATGTGGACAGACATTTATTTACTTTACTTAATATATTTTCCAGAACAAAATGTCTTCTTCTGAAGTACTCTCATCACCTAAAATAACATCACAGAACATGAGCAATTATGTGAGTATAAAACTGGATGAATACAGAAGGAAATTGATTCTTTTTAAAAAGCATAATGCAACATTTTATGGATGTAGAGAAAAATCCTTTCCTTTCTGGTTTAGAGCCAGTAAGTATTTTGACTTAAAGCTTACAAAGTTTTCTTTGGTCCAACAGACTTGGTCTTCACAGTGATTCTGTGTATTAGAATCAACTGAATGAGTAAGCCTATAGGAAAAAGGGAATTTGAACCTTAAGACTAGCAGGACATACTTTCAAATGCAGGATCTCTTGAGCAGCTCAAAAAACCCCAAAGAACCAACCAATCAAACAAAAACCTAAACCAAGAACAAAAACCATGATGTGCTGAGTAGTTTATTTTTCACTCTTTTGAGGTTTTTGTTTTTGTTTTGGTTTTTCTGTTTGTTTTTTTTTTTTTTTTTTTTTTTTTTTTTTTTTTTTTTTGGGGGGGGGTTAGTTTTCTTTGAAAAGTATTTATTTCAAAGGAGACACATTAGGATTATTACCTATATTAAGAAAAATTGGAGATTTTGCCTCTATTTCTACAGAATTCAACTGTTGTACAATCTGACATTCTGTAACTGAGCCAGGACACTTTAGATTTTGCAGTATCTCCTTGTGTACATTACACGTTTTCTTAGCCCTGGTCTTCATTCAAAGCAATATAAGATGGATTCTGACTCCTGTTGATTATCCACAAAATGAAACCAGTCTTTTTGACACAACTTTTTCATAAGCAATTCAGAAATGTTTAATAAAAGCCAGAAATAAAATAGACTTTGAAGAGTTTAATTTCTCTTGACAAACAACAATGGACTCTATTCTGTTCACTGCAACATGGTGTACTACTTACTGTTAACCTTCATAATGACTTTCAGTTTATGGAGTAGTGAATTTTCACTGGGTGACTTTCAACATGATGAGGTAGTACTACCATGTGGCAATGTTGTAGAATTTCTTTACTGTTTTTTTATTTGTTATTTTTTCAGGTTTATGTCGGATTACATGAAAGGGTATTTAGTAAATGAGTGGGATCCTATTTCATGTCCTTTTGAGGCTTTTCATCCTCTATTGAAACAAATGTTGCACAAATGCAAATGCTTAAGATTTCAGTGCTTTCCAGAGTGCGAGAAAAGATATTGATAGTTGTGATAGATATTTATTACACAGCATTCTATACTAAATATATATTTTGATTGTGGTATCTTCTTTAAGAAAGATGGATGTAAGCCTACATACCACATGTTTCTAAAAAATTCATTTCACTTGTCCTCTAACTTTGATAATTTGCAGGTGAACTAATGACATTATGATAGAACAATTTAAAAGAAAGCACACTATTTCCAAATTGATAAATATTTTCTACCTTAGTTAAGCAGTACTGAAGATACAATAGCATTTCAGCATTCTTTTTAGGTGTTGTCTCATAAGGATCTCTAAGAAATCCTGTAAGCCGCCTCAGGTTCATTCTTGTGTAATGGCTGGTAACCAATGTTAGCATAAAGATTTTTTGTATTCCAGGGAACATAGGAATTTTGGGCAAGGTTTAACCCCATCTGTGTTAGGTAACATAAGACCATTTGTTGAAGTGCAATGTATGATGTGATTTTTTTCTATCTGTTCAAAGTTTAAGGTGTGCATGTATGTTGATGTTTGTCCATAATTATTCTTGTCACTTTGAGAATTTAGGCATAAGGGGACCTCTCCAAAGCCCATTGATGTTTATGTTAGCTCTAATGCTGATTTATTTGAGATGTGTTCAAAATCAATTACAAATACAATTAAGAAAATGTTGGGAAAATATGAATAACTGATGAATAAGGACAATAATGAAGATAGAAAATAGCAATAATAATTCAAAAGAAAACGGTTAGAAAACAAAAAATGCTAAAACATACTGAAAAGATACATTTGGTCTTTTTCCTTCTGTTTAATAAAGTTTAGGCTGGAAATCAAATGGCATCTAGGAGAATATTGGCCATTGATTTATGTTTTCACTGTGGGTCTCCCTGGAATAAAATAAACTTCTTTTTCTCTCCCTCCACATTTCATCTGTGGCAAATGAGGCAGATTTGGTAGGACAGATAAGACTAGAACTTTAGTCTCTTTCAGTTCAGCCGGGGAAAATTTCAATACTGAAAGTGGAAACACTTTATTTTTCGTATTCTGTTTAACATGTTATTTTACTCATGAGTTTATTATTTTATAAAACCTTCTATTTGTATTTCCTTTCTGTAAATCTCTAAAATAAATATATTCATCTGAAAATTTACACTTCAGTGCATTCTCAATGTAATTCAATATTTACCATAATATGTCAGTCCTTTTTCATAGGTATCTATGGAAACCATCCATAATTATAATATCAGAATTATTTAGCATAACATGTTGGTATAAAGACTAAGTCTTATACATAAAATGAATCTGCAGTGCTCTTGACATTGCAAGGAGTTGATTTTAGATGTGGATAAAGTTTTTTGGTGTTTGTTCGTTAAAGGACAATTTCCACCTCTAAAATCTTCTGGGAAGATTTTATCCTGCTCCTGGTTTTGATCAAATAGCAATGTCCCTTTGTAATTTGCAGTGCCCCTCCTGTCCTGCATTTGTGTCATATTCTGTGTCCTTCTTTACGCAATTCCTAACTAAAATTTGCAAAATACTTACATTAATGAAAATGTATTTGTAAGCCCCTTTTGTTATCTTCTGTAAAGCTAAACTCTCCAGAATCTCATCATTTTACCATCTCTCTACACTGCATCAATTAGTGTGCTTACTCTGTGCTATATTCCCTTCAGAAGTCGCACAAAAGCTGGGGAAAAATAGATTATACCTTCCTTGGAGAGCTACTGATCATGGATAAAATATTTCAGAGAAGTTGGAGATGTGAAAATCTGAATATTAGATTTATAACAAGAATAAAGCATCTAAATTTTTGGTTTCTATATATAAGTGTCCATATATTAACATATATATCTAAGTTCCCTTTGTTGTCAATGGAGAGGTAATCCATACAATCAGTGCAACTTAGATATCTATAAAGGTAACTTACTTATCAGCTGCTCAGACCTATTGTTCAGACCTGGAATCTATTTTGGTATGAGTTATCACTCTTTCAGTTTCTTAATCTTTAGTAATACTATTCTCCAAAATGCTTATACAATTATTAAGGTTGAAAAACACCTCGGATATCACCAAGTCTAACTTCTGATCAAACACCCTGATGCCAACTAAGCCATAAGCCATGGAAATGTGCCATATCCAGTCATTTCCTGAATGAACTTGAACTTCCAGGGATGATGACTCCACCTTCCTGAGTAGCCCATTGCAAAGCATTTATTTTCAGTGAAGACAAAGTTGTGGATGTTTAACCTGAACCTAGCTGCCCATGAGAAAACCCTCATCTTGCTATGCCCTCCTTTCAGGTAGTTGTAGAGAGAGAGATACGGTCTCCCCTGAGACTCCTCCAGGATAAAAAAACCCAGCCTCCTAAGTCACTCCTCCTAAAACTTGTGCTTTAGACCCTTCCCCAGCTTTGTTGCCTTTCTATGGACATGCTCCTGCCCCTTAATGTCCTTTTTGTAGTGAAGGACCCAGTGAACTGGACACAGTAATCAACATGTGGCCTCACCACTGCTGAGTACAGGGGAGCAATCACTGCCTTGGTTCTTCTGGACACTTTATTCTTGATACAAATCAGGATGGCATTGGCATTCTTGGCCACCTGGGCATACTGGCCCATGTTCAAGTGGCTGTAGACCAGCACCTCCAGGTCGTTTTCTGCTGGGCAGAATTCCAGCCACATTTCCCCCAACATTTTGTGCTGCATGATGTTGTTTTGACCCAAGTGCAAGACCCAGCACTTCTCCATATCAAATCTCAAAACATTGGCCTGTCCAGATCCCCCTGCAAAGCCTTCCTGCTCCCTACCCTTAATCAGATCAACATTTTGACTCAGTAGTGTCATTTCTGCAAACTTACTGAGGGTGCACTTGATCCTTTTGTCCAGGTCACTGATCAAGATATTAAACTGCACTGGTCTCAACACTGAGCCCTGGGGAACCCCACGAGTGACCAGCTGCCAAATGGATGTACCACCATTCACTGCCACTCTCTGGGCCATTCAGACAGTTTCTAGCCCAAAGTCTCAGATGCACCAAAGAGTCCCCTGCCCAAGCCATGAACTGCAAGCTTCTCCAGGAGAATGACATAAAAGAAAGTATTGAAGATTTTACTGAAATCCAGGTAGATAGAATACATCCTCAATCTTCTCCTCATTCCCTAGGATCATAAATAGAGAACAGGTTGGCCAAGCTGGACTTTTTTTTTTGTTTCCAAAACCAGACCGTGACTTAGCCTTATCCCCTGGATGATTGCGTGATTGCACTCACTATGATCTGTTCCATAACCTTCCCTGGAACCAAAGTCAGACAACAGGCCTATAATTCTCTGGATCTTCCCTCTGATCATTCTTGTGGATGGGTATCTCATCTGGGACCCCTCCCACTTAACCAGACTTATGATAAATGATGGAGAGTGGCTTGGTGAGGTCTTCTGATAACTTACTAGGTACCCTCAGGTGAATCCTATCCTGCTGGCTTCACAGACCTGTGGTGTCTGAGTGGCACAGGAAGTCACCAACTACTTTCCCCTGGATTGTAGAGGGTCTCCTGTCTACCAGATCAGGGGACTGGCAGCCCTGAGCATGACTGGTCTTTCTGTTAGAGACTGAGGCAAAGAAGGCACTAAATACTTGAGTCTTCTCCTCATCCTTGATGACAATGTTCCCATGTCCAATAAAGCATGGAGATTTTCCTTAGTCCTTCTTCTGTTAAAATATTTATAAAAACACTTGTGTTAGTCATTCACAGTGTGGCCAGATTGAGCTCTAGCTGAGCTTTCACCTTTCTAATTTTCTCTCTACATGACCTAACAGTATCCTTGTATTCTTCCTGAGTTGGCTGGCCTTTCTTCCAAAGATTATAAATTCTCCTTTTCCCCCAAGTTCCAGTGAAATCTTCAGTGTTATTATCTAATTATAATAGATGCCTCAGCCTGAATTAAAGTGCAAATAAGACCATATGCTGGTCAATAGTATGGATTCTATTTAAGAGTTAATAAAATGTAGAGTGAAAGAAATGGGGTGGCATAGGGGTCAGAGGGAAGAAAGAGAGTGGAAGAGAGAGATTAAGCAAAAGATATCACCACTCCGTGGACTCCTGTGGTGTCCTGCAGCTCCTTCTTCACCCTGCTCTTCAGTAGCAGGGATCCCAGAGTTCTTCTGGAGGTACCACTTTTACACAGTCCAAGTTCTGGGTATCTACAGCCTGTAGATGCCATTCCCACAACTTGGCCTGGCATGTGTACCGTTTCCCCCAATTTGCCACCTTGTGAATTTTTTCTCCATATAAACCTAATCTTAAATTTCCACAGTCTGCACTGTGGAATTCTGTTCAGTGTGTTAATTCCAAATCTTTATCTTCTTTAGGCCTGGAATCAAAGCCTTTCTGGTCTGGTATCTGTGCTTCTCTCAAGTTCCTATTGTGGTGATTTATCTTATGAGAACTTCCTTGTTCAACAGAGTTTTGAGACATGCAACTACATTCTTTAAGTCCACACATGCAGCCAGGCTGATCTTCTTCCCTGATATCTCATCTTTCAGCACAGAGGGATAGCCAGCCTTCCTGGACACCCTTCTTAGAAAAGACTGTTTCCCAAGACACTTTGAACCAGTGCCCTGAAAAGGTCAAAGTTCAACCTCCAGAAATCCAAGGTAGATGTTTTGTTAAACTCCTTCCTTATTTCACCAAGGATTGAGTACTCAGTCATTTTGTGGTTGCCATGCCTTCCAACTACCATATCTCCCACAAGCCCTTCTCTGTTTTCAACCAGGTGGTCTAGCAGGGCACTGCCCCTGGTAGGATCACTTACCAGCTGTGTCAGAAGTCCCACACACTCCAGGAACCACCTAAACCACCTAAACTCACTGTCATCTCAACTGTGTTGGGTTTCCAATTGACATCTAGCAAGTTAAATTCTCCCACAAGAGCAAGGGCTGGCAATCGTGAAACTGCAGCCTGGCACCCCTAGAATACTTCATCTTCCTCTTCATCCTGCTTGGGTTGTCTATGACAGACTGCCACCAGGATGCTGCCTTGATGGCCTTCCCTCTGATTCTTATCCACTGGCATTCAACCTTATTTTCACCATCCTTGAGCTCCCTCAAACCACTCCCAATGTGCAGAGTCACTCCAGTGCCTCTCCTTCTTCACCTGTCCCTTCTGATGGTCTTGTGGCCATCCACTGCAGCACCCCAATCATGTGAGTCATCCCACCATGTTTCTGTGTCATAGGTTTCCTTCCGTACCATGACTTCCAGTCCCTCTTCTTTGTTGCCCATGCAACATTATTGAATATGCTCTTCAGCTGGGATGATTTCACCCCTGACTCTGGCTTACCAAACTTAGGCTCATCTCTGGAGAGCCTGGTTTTATCCTCTCACTCCTTCAAATCTAGTTTGAAGGCCCCTCAGCCCTGCCAACTGCTTGTCTAGCATAATTTTTCCCCCTTTTAGACAAGTGAAGAACACCTCTCCAGGATTCAAACAGGCCTCCAAATAGTTCAAAAGATAACCAAGAAGAGGGAGGGAAAGTTTTAATGCTGGAAAAACAGGTTGCATAAAGAGGAAACCTGTCATCTTTATCAGAAACTGAGGAAATCCCAGCAAAGCAGCAGCCTTTTTAAGTAATTGCTAGTGAATTTCTACATAGAGAATTGCACAGTCAGATGACACATGACTGAAGAGAATATCCCAAAGGGCAAGTCACGATAAGTCTGTATTTTCAGGTCGAGGGTAAGTCAGAGGATAGCACTGATCAAATAGACAACTGGAATATACGTGCTATTTAAAGACTTTTTTCTTTGACAGGTAGTATGGTACACTCATTTTTATACAGATGTTGGAAGGTGAAGAAGTGCAGTAAGAAAGCTGGTATGTTGTGGCTTAAATGAAGGCAATATTGAAATTAGAAACTTGACAAGAAGACAATTATAATAACAGAACAATATAAAATTATGCTACAAAATATATAGAAATTAGAGCATAAAACATACTGGAGGTGAATTAGAGGTATAAATTAAAGAGTTCTTGGAATTATATCAAATTAGTAAACTTTCCACCTCAAGTACCAGAAATTTCATTAATCGAAACTCTTATGCCTAAACAATAGGAGTATTAAAGTCTGTCTACATTGACACCTAAATAACTAGAGAGGTGAAACTGACTGGTATACCCTGAGACAGGTCAGGAAGAGCCTGAGACAAATACATAGATGACCTCAATTATTCTATGGAAAAAGGCCAAATCACAACAGGTGATACCAGTAATTATACTATAAGGTACTTACATTTAGAATCCCTACTGTAGTACCAACAGCCAAAGAATTCACTGTTAAATTTTAGTAAAAACTAGGTGAAAATGAGGACCCGTGCTAAAAGCAAGCTAAATGTGACATCTGCTTCAGAGAATTACATGCTTGCAGGAAGTCCTAAAAGCACTGAAGACCATACTGGTTGCACAGTGTTAGTTCACACCCATTTATGAAATGCTTGAGAAAGTCTAAAAGGAGGCCCAGCATGGCTAAACAGCAAATGGAAAAGTTAATAATAGTAAGAAGCATTTGAACAAAGAAAAGAATTACAGAATCTGATAGACAAAAATGTAAACATAGTTGGGCCAGAAAATAGTTTAATGAACAGCTATGTAAAGGAGTCAAAACTAGAACTAACTTCCTGAGACACGAGGAGAAAGAGGCTTCACATTAAGGAAGATCTATGGACAGTAAGCATAAAAAGAATTCCTGGAAAATATAATTACATTCTAGAAAAGGTAAATTTTTTTAACAGGAATATTCGCTATAAAGAAGATGGAGAGATTGCCATACCAGAACTTTTTTATGATGGGGACTTGCTGGAAAATCTGAAATTGAAGAAACAGACTCAAGAGAGTTACAAATAAGTAGAATTAACCACCCTGCCACTAAGACTAGGCAGCATTCAGCTGGGTAACTACATCTCAACAGATTTTCTAGGAATTTTAGGAGAAAATAGGTGAACTACTAAAGTAATAGCTAATCTTGGTGCATTGTCCTTGTGTTCTTCATATTCATGTTGGGTTCATATTGGGTGTGGGTGTGCATGACATCAAACTTTAGAAAAATGTTCCATGGATTTGCTATGTATTCTATGTTCTATATGTTTGTGACTCACTTCCAGAACCTGTATGAACTTCTTTCATCTAACATTTTCTCTTAACAAGGGGTCCCACAAATCTGCTGCCTATTGTATGGAGGGGGAAAATAATTAAAAAAATAAAATTCAATTATTTTGCTTTTTTATACCTTAGTGGAATAAAATATCTGTCCCATCAATATAAGGTATTTCAGATATATCTATAAACTCTGCTCTTTTTGAAATTTCAATGGAGCCATTCCCCTTCATATTTTGTTATTATTTCCTTTCAGCATTTATTTATTTATTTATTTGAATTATTATTTTGAGAAAAATACTGAGTAATATACTGGTTGCTCAGCACAATTGCATTAAAATAGATTCCAATTCAGATATATATATATTTAATAATAATAATAAAAAGATTTGCAGAAAAAAAAAAAAGGTTTACAAGAACTATGATCTCTTTTCAAACAATGATAAAGTCTTTGATGTACAAATAATCTAGCGTTTTCATCATTTGCTGTTATATTTGTTTTAACATGAAACTCACTGCTTTGAAACATATATTATGTCATGAAATCTTTTAGGGAATCTAGTCTGATTAGGGACAACCTGCTAAGTCCAACTTGTAAGTGGCATTAATGAGATTGCCTCCAGTTAAGTATAGTCTTTGTGTTCAGTGAGATGTACAAAATAAGAAAAAATGTTGTGTAACTAAAATTTATTAATTTGTTGGCTTTGACATTCACATTCATGCCTGTTGGTGAACTAGAGTAATAACCTCATTTTAATGTAAATCTTTGATATTGTACCTAGGTGTATGCATAGTCTGTGTGTGATTACATACCAAAGAAAATGTACAGCAAGTAAACCTGTACACAGAGCACATTGTTTGAAAAAGGCCAGCATGGAGAGCTCTACTGTACCAATACTTGGAATACCGGGCTAACACTAGTTCTTAGGATACACCTGCAGAACAAATGTGTTTGATATTGTACTTCCATTTCAAATTACAATGTTTATGTGTATAAATCTATATAAATATAAATGTTTTGCAAGAGCTCTCTGCTTATGTATAGCTAAAGGCTGCAGAAGTTCTGTGTTCATAACACATTTTAAAAATTCTAGTTGCTTAAAGTCTTGCAATGCTGTGATAAATAACAATGCACGAGATGAAGGTGTCTTTAAAATATCTATTGATATTGATACTGTATGATGTACAGACTTATCCTTCATGTGTGAAATCTTCCACTGAAGAAATCCAAGCTGTTCTAGAAATACCCTTTTCACTTCCCCTTCTTCCAACATCATACTGTATAATTTATTTTGATAGTATGTAAGTTTCCTCTGCATCCAAACCTGTCGAAAAAATTATCAAAATTTTAATTTAATGTTTCTGATTCAGGTTTGGGTGCCTTTGACCTGTTGCATTGAAATCTTATCTAAGCTGATTTTTTTAAATCCTGCACTCCATCTCACCTGGATTTACTTAAAAGTCATACGATGACACAAAAATTTTGCCATATTTTATATTCTGTTGAGAGAGGGAGATATACTTCATAAAGTGTTTTCAATAAAACTGTAGGGAATTCCAGACAAGGTATGCAATTAAAAGGAAAATGCTTTGTCAATCAAAAATTCTATGTCTTAAAAAAATACTTACAGGACTGATTCTTACCAATATTTTTGTTCCAGTTTATTCAGAAATATTAGCTCAAATAATTAATTACCTCTATCATATTTGTTGACACTGAACTTCTACATATTTCTGAAGTTTGGCCTTGTTCCAATTCAATCAAATCCATTTTTACTTTAAAATGTGGATTTTAGCTATCCTCAAAATTTGAAGTGATGGTCAGAAAACTAATTTTCAGAGCAATATCTATTTATAATGTATCGTGCGCTCACTCTTCATTGTTTTCTGTGTGCACAATGATTAATAAAAATGTTAAAATTTCAGCAGTGCCTGAAACAGTAAGCGTGTTGCACAGTTTGTGAGCTATACTTTGAGTTCAACAATTTTTAAGTCAACATGTTTTTTACCTATGCTTTTTGAAGAAAGTAAATACAGTTGTGATGATTAAAATACATTATTTATATTTCTTCTGAAAATCATCAAAGAAATTTGCATATGCATCTTTTAAGTTATTTTATATTCTAATATTAGTAAATACTGAATTTTTAATTATTTCATTCAATTTATTTCTTAGTCAACATTCATAATTGATCCTAGTCTCTTATGTTAACCTAGCCTGGGCAAGATAATGCTTTTTCCTCCACAGATTAAATTGACATCTTCATATTTGCAACCAGTTTAGATTGTATGATATTTTATATCATCAATTAATTTTGAAAGTAATGACCATCTATTTGTTGATCACACCTCATAAGCTCTGAAATGTCGCAGTAAAAGTAAAAATTCTGTATCCTTCTTGAAAATACAGTATTTTTTCTCTGTGTCAGGTGGATTTTTTCACCTGTAATGACTTTATTACATGAAAGACAGTTAGCTATGATATTCCCTCAAAAGAAATTCAAGAGGATCTGGATCTGTTCTGAACAAGTAACTAGACATCAGATTATATTTTTGATGTACTCTATTCACTGCTGTACACACTGAACAAGCTGAGATACTGCAAATTGTAGTATGTATTTCACTGTCATTTTTCCCCGGAAATTTGTGACATATGACACATTTTGAAGCTTTCTGTTATTTTCTGAAATAGAAGTCAGGAACAGCATTCTTATCATGTTCATTGGTTTTAACACTTCAGTTCATCTATTTACTTTCTATCTCCAGATCCGCCCTTTGACAGATGCTGGAATCTGTACATGTCAGCTCATGAACAAGAAAATGAATCACTAAGGGGGTTATTCCCATCTTTGAAAGAGAAATCGGTTGAGGTTAAAAATCAGTCTCTGATGTTAAGAAGGAGACTCTGATTGGTTAAGATAGAGTAGTTTAAGAAGCTAACTTTTTTTTAAATTAATTTTCCCTAAAAAATAGATAGTGATGGCAGTTACTGGAAAGAACAACTTAATGTTATAGTAAAAAATGTCAGATGGTAAATTGAGCCCCTTTGAAAAAAAAAAAAGAAAAAAAAAGCTGACTGATTATGACTATGCTCAGTAATAGGAAAGATTTCTGTAGTATAGAGTACATGGTTACTGCTCCAGTATAAATATTGGAGCTAGTGTCTTAGACTTAAAATGATCATAGAGGGTTTTAAAAGCACTTTTCAAATAATTTCTGCTGTCAGCTAATTCCCTGAACACACTGTTTTGGCACAAAGATTATTAACCGTAAAAAGGAAAAAATACGAGTGATAAGATTAAAGGAGAGAGTTAGTATACTTCTATCTAAATATTTGTATACAATGATCAAGTCATCGATACTGTCATTATGCACAGTATAAAAGCTCTTACCTTACTATGTAGCCAAAGGAAATGTTGAATAATTGTAGTTTATGAAGGGAAAAGATAAAAGTATTTCCTAATTTCTAAAAGTTGCTTTCAAAAATTATGGGGAGCACTGACTGCTCATCTGTAGAGATTTCCCTTCTTTTTAAATTTAATGAAAGATACACAATTTTTTACAGGATTTCCATTGAGAAAACCCCCTCATCTCATCCCCCCTTTCTCTTGTATTTTTGGAAATGAAAGATTATTATTCTTCATATACTAAGAAATAAGTTCCTGAGTGGGGCGGGGTGGATAAAGATATCTAAAGAAGCTGTCTAGAAGGAAAGAAGGAAAGAAAAGCTTCATTTATGGAACACAAAACTGCTGTGGTCAGAGTGAGCCATTTGTAATCTCTCTGTGAAGTTTACTTGGACAACACTGAGGTTTAGCTCCTGCCTTCCTGGATAGAACTTAATATTGTCTTGCTAGTTAGCTAGAAGATATATCTGTTCCAAATAATGATAGATACCTTCAAGAGAAATATAGCCTTCTAGAAGAAATTATGGAACTTACTAAAATAGTATTTCTTTGAATGAAATAGAGTTTATTTGCACTTGAGCGAAAGCAATTGGATGTACTTGAATAAATTTAAATATAATTACTACAATTAATTGGTCTTCAAAGCCTTAGCTGAAGTTCCTTTAAAAAACGTTTAAAGTGGAGAAGATAGTTTCTTTTCATCTCCCGTTCTTTTTGTGTCAACAATTGACCTGATAAGGCCCTGATTTGGGAAAATACCCCAACACAAGCTGAAGTCCTGTTGACTATAATGGGAAACGTACCTGTTGATTACCTAACAGAGCCAAGTATACATTCTGATGAGACTTAACATGCTCTTGAATGCTTTTCTAAACATAGGTAAAATTTCCAACCAGCAAAATACTACTTGCTAAGACATATTAATAACCTGCTGCAGTTCTATTTCTATTTTAAAAGTATTTGTTTTAGTGGGCCATAGAATAGAATAAATCAGTACATCAAAGATAAGGAAGCATATGAATCTCAGTAATGAAAATTAAATGGCTGTGTAATTTGTAGTACTTATCAAACTTTAAATATATTCAGTTAGTGTATGGATTTATCTCTTCCTGTCCATTGTTATCTATTTTGTGTATGGAAAATTCATGCCAGAGAAACTTTTCTCTTTTATTATCATATTAAAACAAAAGAGGAAATAATATGAAGATTATTAAACAAAAGCTCTAGGAAATAAAAAATATAAATATGAGGATTCATTCTTCCATTCTGAAATGCTATGACATCAAGGCTCTCCTCAATTTTTCTCCACATCAAGCTTTAAAAATTTTTGGACTTCAAAAAACAGTACAGCACAGGATTCTTATGACAAATCAACTATCAGCAGTGACTGAGTAAATCCTAAGGTTGAAAGCAAGTTGTTGTGTCTTGCTGTGGCACGAACAAATGGTAAGAGTGAAATACTTCTTGCCTGCTGATGGTATTCACTGAAGCAGTGTTGTGTTCTGAAAGCTGCAAAAGAAGTTGCACCCAACCTTTAAAGACTGCTATAGCTAAGTCATAAACCATGGTTGCAATTCAGTGATTAGGAACCAATTAAGAGTATGGCACTTGAGGAAAGGAATGAAATAAGTTATTATCAAATTTTAATGCATAAAACAACCTCACAGTTCTGCCCATTTGCTTTCCAATCTTAAAGTGAAACATACCAAAGACAATTAAAAACATTCTGAATGCACCCAGGTGTAAATACACTTGAATGCAATTACCAAAGGAAATTATTGTCTATAAACAAAAGTATGAACAGTCACTTAATCTGAGCCATGAAATCAACCTTTGAGGCTGCTTGTTGCTAATAGAGTTTTTAGACAAATATCAGTCTCAAAATAAGATCTTCAGTTCTCAAGGTCTGATCCTGATATATTCCAAGCATATAAACACTTGGGCACTGGCTTCCATTGTAACAAACTTGCCCCTTTGATCCATATGAGTCAGTGCATTGAAATACCTGGTAAAGTACAGGATGCACAGACCACGGCTGCTAGACCCTGTTCTAATGTTCCTGGCCCACGGAATTTTCCCCACAGCATCCTGATTAGGATACTTGTGGCTGCATAGACAGATGATAGTCTTCAGATCTCTTGTGAACTCATGCTCTGAGTTAAGATTTCTTATAAGAAGCTCTGATAAGAAATATCCTGGGTTTTGTAGTTCAACATTCCTCTTTTCTTTAGTTAAATCTCACTGATTAACAATATGCATTCAAATTATAACATTATAATTTTGATTCTCTTTTTGCCTTTATAATTTCTGACAAATCAATTCAGTTTAAATAAGAACCATAGCCAACAATTCATTTAATTGGTGTTATTTCTCATCTGTCTTCTTTTTTCCCCCTCTCTATTGTCTTCACTGTCTATTTTAAACTCTGCAACCTCACTTTTTTACCACTGTCTCCAATCTGAGAATCAATGGCACTGCTTAGAGCCTTCTGGGTAAAAGAAATAAAATTAAATAAAATTAGAATCAACCTTGGGCATATTAATTGCTCTTATATGGAAACTTCTCCTTAAAATCCATACAAGTGATCGTTGTCATAAAACGTTTCCATGTAGAGAGGAATATTTCCAATTAGAGAAGTTTGTTTTTCTTTGAAGACTTTCTAAGATACTACTGTAATTAAATATAAGGGTTTTTTGGTCAGTTTGAGGGGTTTTTTTGATTGGTTGGTTTTGTTGGGGGGGAGGCT
This sequence comes from Argya squamiceps, assembly GCA_037834095.1. NCBI lineage: Eukaryota > Metazoa > Chordata > Aves > Passeriformes > Leiothrichidae > Argya > Argya squamiceps. The sequence goes on along the minus strand of JBBMKD010000102.1, from coordinate 73,205,891 downwards.
TATGGGGGGTGTTACTATAATTTTATTTTAGGAGTGAAGAAAATAAGACTCTTTAGAAATACAGACTTTAAGAACAGTCTTATTTCTCATTTCCACTTTAGTAATGGACTCAAATGGCAATATTCAGCTCTTGATACAGATACAGTATTCTAATGCTCTTTTGAGCTTCAGGCTCAAGTTTGGAGTTCTGCATGTCATAGTATCACCTTTACTGGCGAAATCCAGAAGAAAACCTGTATTCAACCTTGCTGTTCCAAACACCAGGATATGTGACTTGTGATTATCCTTAAAAACATTTTTTTCTACACTCTAATATTGCACAAAGAGCATGTCTTCATCAACTATATCCTTAAAAATAATCTCTACAATGTCTTTTGTAAGCATGCCCAATTATATCTCTGCAAAAACTCTCCCTAGTGTGCATTCACTAAGATGTGTTAATTATTGATTCCAACTCTTAGCTGAAAGTTTTGTTTGTTGCACTGGAGTTTGTGTAATACACATGGACAGTACTATACCGTGGTATCTAGATAAAGTCAGTAAGCTTCCCCTTTTCCCTTTATTGATGTGGGATGATTTCCTCTTATAAACAGCATAAGAATGAAGGTTCTAGTAGAGAGACAGATGTATGCATATCTGGGTGCATTTTCCTGACCTAAGCTGAACAAAATAACACCTTACAACTTCTTAAACAGCTAGAAATTGCTTATAAACTGGCCAATTTCATCTTTTGATTTTTTTAGAGATTTGTGACACTTTACAGATAGAAGTTAAAATTATAACTTAAGCTTGAAAAGTTTGCACTATTTATCTCAAGCATTCAAATATAGAGAGATATTTTTGAGTATTTGCTTCTCAAATGTCAAGTTTCCCTCTATATCGAAGGAAGTCAAAATACTTTTTTCTACTCTGATAAATAAGGAAGATTTTCACGTAAGGATGTGAGTCCAGAAGTTATGGCTCTGCTAAACCAGGAAGAAGAAAAAACATTACCTGCTATGAGGATAAAATCAAGGGAGTAGTAATTAATGGATTTTTCAAATGTTATGGGAGATATTTTGTGAACATATAATTTAGAACTAAATAGGTACTAAACATCTGCTAATGACTTTTCAGATTTAAGGCATGCTGGAGGTATTTCAAAGAATATTCTAACACTGCTTGAGAGATCAGACAGTACAAAGAGAAGGCTGCACATAGATCTGGTTCTCTGTATTTTTTGTATAAAACAACAATAAAATCTTTAACATCTTTTGTGGTGAGTTAACCCCGGCTGTGTGCCAGGCGCTCACCAAAGTGTCTCTATCATTCCCTTTCCCCATCTGGACAATGGGGAGAAAATAACACAAAAGACTTATGGGTCAAGATAAGCATAGGGAGAAATCAGACACCAATTACTGTTCTGGTAAGAACAGACTCACTTGGGGAAATTGCTTGATTTATTGTCAATCAGGTCAGAGTAGAAAAATGAGAAATAAAATAAAATCTTTCAAATACTTTCCTCTCTTCCTCCTGAATTTAATTTTGCTCTTTTGAGCTCTACTCACTGCAGCAGTGTAGGGAGACAGGGAATGAGGATCGTGGCCAGATCTTCACATCATGTCTCTGCTGCTGCCTCATGCTTGTGTGAAGGACTCCTCACACTCTTTCACTACTGCACTGTAGGATCCTCTGCACGTGAGTTCTCCATGAACTTCTGGGTCCTTCCTATAGGCTGCAGTTCTTCATTAGCTGTCCAAACATGGGTCCCTTCCATGGGGTGCAGTCCTTTAGGAATAGGCTACTCCAGAGTGGGTAACAAGACCTGTCAGTAAATCCGCTCTCTACAAGCCCAAAATTCCTGCCAGGAGCCCACTTCAGCATGAGTTTACAGCCTCCTTTGGACACCCATCTGATATGATGTAGCTTTCTCTAATGTGTTCACACTCCTTTCTCCTCTTTCTCCTTTCTCCTTTCTCCAGCAGAAGTTGTTACTTGGCTTTTTTTCCCCTTCTTAAATATGCTAATCCCAGCACCCACAGTTGCTGATGGGCTCAACCTAGGCTGGTGAAAGGTTCATTTTGGAGTCAGTTGG
>JBBMKD010000102.1:73127485-73189975 GCA_037834095.1 Argya squamiceps | reverse complement strand
GGAGGGGCTGTTTGGATTTGCTTTCCAGAGGAACACCATTCGGAGGTTTCCTCCCAAATTTGCCCTAAACCAGGACATTTAGTCAACTAGTAGAGTAGTTGCAGGCATCTGTCTTTCATTAAAGGGAGTTATCCTTCAAATATTCTTTTATCAGATGTACATTTGCACTGAAATAAGTAACAGGTATTTAAGCACTAAACTACATGACCCAAGAGATTGGAAACCCTCAGAGATGCTTAATAGAGACTTTTTTTTTTTTTTAAGATTTGAAAGTATCTTGACTTGGTTAAAGATTTTCTGAATCCTTCAGAAAGTATAATCAAAGGATATGGGTTCCTGTCCAAGTAGATGGCTTCAGTAATCCATCTTTCTATTAATTTTTTCGCTGCTTGGAAGCACTGCAAGGTGGCAAGAATAGTTATCATCACGGAAATAATTTGTTTGCTGTTCCTTAGTGATTTATGTATCCATAGAGCTTCAATAAGCACAAGATAAGATCATAAAATTAGGAAAAAATCATGTTATTTAACTTTTGATCAATCAACAGGGAAGAATTAATCTACAATATATTCACTACCTAGAAGTAACATAGATCAAAATTAAAATTCTACCTATCTACCATGTGTGTAGATAGATGAATTAATAAAATATACATGAAGTGCTACTAAACCAACATGACAATATATTAAATTCATTGTAGTGTAGTTGTTTGCTTGAGGTAGAATATCAGTGGTAGAAGATTCAGATTCTTTCTTTTGTACTTTAGTATACGTAACTTCAATGTGATTACACAGAAAAATTTACTCTTCTGATTGGAAAAAATCCTCCCAATTATGCTTGAGGGGAGATGTAGCTATATGATTAGTACCAGTAACCCAAATAAAAGTGCATTCAGAACTGCACACACATTTTGCTTAAATTAAGTTTTGCCTTATGGAGCAAGTTTATGTCATTGTTAGAGCTTGAACTTACTACTTTTGAGCAATGCAGTTTCTCAGTCAGGACAGTTGGATCAGAATCTGAAAAGCATGTTACTGGAGCTCTGTTAAGAATTTTTCAGAATTAAGTTGTTCACAAGTTTTAAAATATGTCCATTATCCAATGACTGTGATAAAAGCAAACCTAAAATGTTAAATTTGAAATATTGTTGGGGATTTTTTTTTCACTTGCGTCTGAGTAACTTCCAGAATCTCTTTTATTGTGCTGAGGTGAAGTTCCTCTATTCTCACTATGCACTAGAATACACCTATGTTTTACCTTTAACCTGAACTGGGTGTTTGTGTTCTGAAGCACAGCAATATTGCACTTATCCTGTTCTATTCCTTATTACGGATTTTGCTTGCTTTTCTGAACATAGACAGCTTTACAAATGAGATCTTTCTTTATCTTGTTCACAATAAAGTCAGAACAATGGTTTAAATATAAATAAATAAATAAATACATACATACATAAGATCTTTTTATTAATTCAAGTCTAGGAATAAACAAAAGCTGCTACTTTTACATTACAAAGATCAAGGACAACATTTAATTATTTTCTCTTTTCCCTAATTCTGCTGCAGTATGTTACAGACACAATAGGAGTAGGATAACTAACTAAATAATAATAATAATTAATAAACAAACAAAAAACACCCAGTAGCTGCAACATTACCAATTAAAATCAAATTATACAAAAACTTACATGACATTATTTTCAGAAATAATGTATTTACTTGAAATAGACTGCCATGAAAGAGAGCTTGCAAGATACTACAGTGAAACAGAAATTGTCCCCATCAGAGGTCATAAGAGGTGCTGAAAATGTACATCCTTCTTTTTTATGAGATTACTGAAATGTTGTATAAACTTCATTTATCATCCAATTATTATATTTTAATTATTGACATGATATTCCAGGTCAAGGAAAATTCCATATTTGGACAGGTAAGATCAACAGAGCTTTATAAATAGATGAAACCTGTTAGTAGCCTTGAATGTATTAGCACAATTTGATTCTGATTTTTCAATACAATTAGTGTGTGATGCGTTCTCCCCTATGGGGTGAGAGTAGTCATAAACCACATTATGCTCACAGGAGAGTAAAAAACCAATTACCCTTCCTTCAAGGACACTAAGCAATACAGAAAGCCACTCTGCAGAATTGAATGGCAGCATAACCATTATCTTCAGAGTGTGCAAGTTTCATTGGTACTTGTATGGATTAAAATTTCACATTTCTGACAGATCTTCCTCTCATATCATATCTTTTCACCACACTTGGTTTTCCATTTCTAGCTATCAAGAAAATGCAGAGGTGGGCTCTTCTGTTATCTTCCCACACTTGTTATCAAGCTCAGAAATTCTTCATTAGTTGATTATTCAGATGGCTTGTCAAGATTAACGTTATCATTCAAACACCAAAAACCTTCCAACTTTTGAGAGTTGGAACTCATGCAAAAGGTTTACTGGGAATGATAATGCACAGGTGAGCCCAATAATCTCCTAAATTCTAATGAAAGTGTGGGTAAAGTCTGAAAAGATCATTTATATGATTGACATTTCCAAATTAGTACAACAGGACAATCACTAACAAATATTTTGTTATCTATATGCAGTTTAATAGTTACTGAATCAAGTTACACTTGAAGGCGCTGTTCTGTTCTTGCTGATTCTGTATCTACAGCTGCTTGATTAATTTTTGCCCAGATTTGAAGCAGTGCTCAGATATTTCATAGTAATTTTAAACCATTCTGAGGCATGCAGGTAGTCAAGAGGAGAGTTAGCTTTTTGGCACAGCCTCTGGACCAGAACAGGTAAAAGTATTGCTACAAGCTGTCTGCATCAGTATTTAACAAGAAAATTTTATTCCAGTGAACTAATTTGTGTAAAAGATAATTTCTCATTCAAATAGTAATTTTCTTATATACATCTGTTTTAAAGAATGTGAGAATTGAACAACAAACATGTAATTACATGTCTGGAATGTATGTGAACCAAAATTAAAGTTGAAGGCGATTTTAAAATATCCCCCAACACCTAAAAGCAGTTTTTTGCTACTCTATATGCCAGGAAAAAAAAGGCAGGGTAACTGTTTTCAGGCTGCATATAATTCCAAGACAGAAATAGCATATTATGCAATAGTCAAACAATGAATTTAACTGATTCTACATGATTAAAAATAGTATATAGAAATATCTGATTCATCTAACTAGTAGTTTAATACACAATATTCTGAAACCTTATCTTGCTAACAAATTGGAATGTGTCTCTTTTTCTTAAATTTTCTATCCTCTAAGATTGATTTGTGACAAATTTACTAGTTGTGTGTAGGAGACATGAGAACACATCTCAAGTAAGGATTATCTCAATCAACACATCTCAATCTAGTTAATATTCTGTACCCTACTTTCATTGTTAGCTACTGGCATCAATATTTCTACTTGCTTTCTTTAGAAATTTTGCAATAAAATGTTAATTTTATTCCATCTGGAATATTAATTTGCCTCCTTCTGTCTGTTAATAATAACTCTCCTCTGATTTCACCTTCTTGAAGACAGATATTGTGATTTCTTCTACACATTCAAAAGAAGTAAACCATCTAAAAGGACTAAGTATTCTATCAGAAATTTCTCTACCTGAAAGAAATGGACCCTCATCTTCAGCCTAGTAACTTAATTTTAAATGTCTTTCATAGTTAAGTTATGGTGATTTGGTATAGAATATAACTAATAGTATACAATATAACATGTAAAATGCAATCTAAATGTCCGTTTATGCAGTTTTAGAGCATGACACTGCAAATCTAACATTAGGTATATGTGTTGATTTTGATATACAATAACATTACTTGTGTGAATTAAAAAAAAAAATAAGAGTATTTTAATTATCAGCACAGTAAGAAACTTGGACATCTTTTGAAATGTACTTTCTTCATAAAAGCCTTTCTCTTGAAATTTTGGGAAATAAGAAATATTCTTAATGGTACCTTACAACACAGCCTATGAATTAAATGCTTGTTTAGCTGATTTTGTGCCCAGAATAAAAAATTGTTACACAAAGCTGAATATCAGAGGTCAATTACTTTGATTCTCTCCAGTCATGCCAGTTACAGTCAGGTTAACATCCTCTTAGGTGGTCTTCCTTCAAGTCTGCAAAATTTCAAGTTCCAAACTGTTTTTACATGAACTTAACCACTTCAATGAGTGTGCACAGAAATTGATAATATTTGTCGCTACACAGTTAAAAGTTTAAGAGCTCAAACCATGGAAAGTTTTATATTTCTGCAAATATTAATCTTAAATATAGATTTCCAATATCTTGTAGCTATCAGAACATATGCTACTACTTAAATCTTGTGCAGTTTTTATGTAGTACGGAAAGCTAACAGCTTGCTAAAGCAATTTTTTAATGCAGATTTAAGCTTTTCTAATTCCTGAGAACACTGTGTGAAAACTCCTACTTTTACAATGCTGAAGATGCTGTATTTTCACAACCTTATTATTGCAATAACCTATCTAATCCAAACTAATTGCAGTTGAAATAAAGCTATTTTCTACTTTTAGAGATAGTTTCGTTTTCTCCTGCCTTGGCAGACGGTGTTATTTTTCATTGTTTTACTTGTTTCTCTCTGGTTTTACTGTGCATATTTCATGTCAAAAATTTATTTTTCCAGTCTTTTTTTTCCAGACAAGTACCTGATCTCAAAATAGTTACAGTGTATCAGGATGTTTCCAGAATAATATATAAAATTTCTGCCTTGGGAACTCTTATAACAGACTGCTGCAGTTTAACCCTAATGGTGGCAAGTGTGTGTTTTTTTGGAGTTAGGGAGCTAAAGATGTGTTGGAGGAGCTGGAAATTTGTTTTCATGTTCTCTCCTTTGAAGAAACTGTATTGTTGCAGTAGTTGCAGGTAGTTCCTCAACAGTATTCATTTTGTTTTGATTATCTTTGTTAATAGACTTATTAGAGGTTTTTCCCACTTATAATTGCCATGGTTATTAAAGACTAAAACTTCTTTTATTTTGGACAAGCTGTTTTGTAGTCGTGTTTGTTTAAATACTGGGTGTGCTGAATTTTTTATTATGACCGGCTCCACTGTGAATTGTTTTGCCTTAATAAGAAGTTTTCTCCTGCTCTTTAGGAAGAATTATCACATGTTAAAAATAAGCATAAGCAGAGAGATAAAAAAATACAAATAGAATATTTTATTAGGGGTAACTCCCTAGAGTATAGCAATATTGTAAGCCTTTCCTCATGTCCTCACTGTAAACATGGACAAAGAACATGAGCAGAGTAAAAATAGTTCTGGCTTCTGTTTTTCAAGCTGCAAATGAACTGACTAATTATTTTATAAATACCTAAAGACCTTCTGTGTGAGTTGAGGCCACTGTGGGAATCAATTTGCTGAACTGAAATATATGTATTACTTATAGTACCTTAAGATTCCAATCTCTTAAGTGCTGTCATAAGTCTGATCTTCAAAGGGTTGCTGCTTTCCTTTTACCTAAACCTCATTTCACTCTTGTTTTTGGTGAGCCCAGTTATAGGAAAAATAGAGATGTTCTGGAGTCAATAGTCATCTACCTTAACATTTCACTGAATAAACAAAGTTCCAATGGAGTACAAGCGAGTGGCATTGCATTTTACACATTTTTTTTTCACCAATCACTTATTAAATAATTTGGACATTGTCCAGACATGTCAGTTTTATAACATCAAGTTCAGGGTTACTTATATGACCTTTGATTTATTCAGTAGATATAAATAGATGCTTTAGGTAAATAAAGTCTAAGTAGTTCTTCTCTGTTTTTAAATTGCAGCTGTTATTGAAATCAGCACAACTACCAAAAAGCAAAAAAACCCCAAACCCATAAGCCCTTATAATATTCGTGTAGTAAGAGCTTGTTTTTCTTCACTGATGACAGCCAAGATGGCTGACCACTACTCCCAATTATATGGCAGTCTCTTTCAGCTGTGGCAACCAAGCCAGTGCAAGTTTGTCACTGAGTCTGAGTATCTCTGGACCAAATTAAAGTTTATATATACACTGTACTGAAGAATTGCACTGACAACGAGGAGCCTTACATGCTTTTTGGTTTATATTGGCCAATACTTAAACCATGTGAATATATGTCACCTACTTTTAGTTCTTATCTATCCATTCTAAATGACACTAGTGATCTTGGTTCAAGGGAGATTGAGATTCTACTGTTGGAAGAGATGTTTGGGTTTTTAAAATTTTTTTACATGAAAGAATGGGAAAAAAAATCTAAGGACTTCCCAGGCATCTCAGACTGCAGTCATAACAAAAATTTTTGTGATAAGCAAGCTATCAAGCTTTTGTGGTAGATCTGGATTTAGGTGTTAGGCTGGTCCAGAAATATGCGTTTCTCTGAAGAATCTGTGGAATTTACTATCAGCAGCTGGAATTAAGGGCCTCTGCTATTCTACCTTTTCAACACAGATTATTGAAATATTGACTTTTCCAAATGTGAGAGAACCTGCAGTAACCTGAGAAGAAATCATTCATTGCCCTGACTCTGAGAAGAGGTGGCAATGGCTCTCAAACAATAGGCACCCTATCAGCTGCTATTTGCTTCTACTGTCTAGAGGTAATCCATATCAGACAGCTACAGATCAGTTAGGAAGCCCACACCTGAAATGTCTTCCTTTGGTATTTACGCATTCTCAAAGTCAAACTTGTGCAGAAAAAAAAATCAACACAGCTCGTACAACAGAACATCTAAAACTGCTGACCTTTTTTTCTTTCTGCTGCAGGTTCTGTAGGAATGACCCATCATTGCTCATTTGGATCAGCTGCATGACCCCATTGGCCTATTGCCTTTTGACTTCTAGTAAGCACCTACTCCCTTTGGTTTGAAAAAGCCTAACAGGGATTTGGCTGAAACAGACCTTCAGTAGACCTCTGTTAGTGATGCCTTCCTGGCCCCTCAGAGGCTTAATATTGCAGCTGGGAGATGATATTCTAGTGAGATTTGCCATCCAAGATGTACCTTGATAAGAGGTGTGTCACCTATTGGCAGACAAAGCTGTTACATTTCCTTTCAAAGCTGTCCACTCTTTTCAATGATTCTGTGTACTGTACAAGCCTGAAGGTTGGAGTGTTTTCTATCTGCTTGTCATTTCCTACTGAAACTGTGAAATCTCAAAATTTTAAGATTGTGAATACTGTCCTCCTGAGTGGAATAAAGTAAAATCAGGTTTTTCATTAGATACTTATTTTCATCTTTGAAAATTTTCAAATGAGACCAAATGGGAGAAAATGCAGACCCATGGGCAGAGAAACAGAACTTTCCAGCAGTGATAAGCCTGTGTAAAAAAACGCTTTTTAACTCCTTCCTGGGCTTGACAACTTGTCAAATGCACAAATTATTTGATTACTCCCCCTGAAAACATGGCTCAATACTAGAAGACAGTAGAAAGTCTACTCTGGCTCATGAACTATCTTAGAACAAGTGCTGTGAATCCTGTGATTTTACTAAGAGGGCTGTTTGTTTGGTGATTTTTTTTTAATGTTGTCTAGATTAGCAAGAGCTGAAATCTCTAGCTGCCAGTGAGCAGTAGTCCATTTCACTGAGTTGATCTCGAGCATTGTTACTCAACATACCACTCTAGCTGTAATCCTGACATGCCTCCAGCCCTAAACACAGAAGGCAGTGAGCACACTGACTGTAAAGACAGTGCTGCAACTCTAGAGCAGATCAGCACTTAGGCAGAAGGTCCATGTCCTGTATTTATGTTTGATTCATGCTGTCACTGTGATGGAATATAAAGTGTATGAATCAATTCATCATTGCTTTGCAGCAACCTGCATCTTCTCTCACTGCAAGTTCCAGGGGGAAGGGTGGCAGAAATGTTACTTAATTTGCTAGACAGGGAGGACTATATAGATGAATGAAACTGTTTTCCCTGGCATGCTGAATAGTGTTCCCTGTCTGTATTATTCAAACTGATCAGTAGCACTTCAACAGATGATCATAACTCTCTTGTGGGAAAGAGGCATCAAAAACTGGACAGACAAAGTTGTCATTGGAATAGCTATTCCTCTTACTGCTGGCAATTACATCAAAATTTAATATGATATATTTGCAAATACTAAATTCAAGCACTGAGAGCATTTTACATATTTGGTGTGTTTGTGCAGAAAAAGTAGAGAAATGCTACCTCCACTGTCAGGCTTCGACTAGAACTCATAATTCTTGTGGTCTCTAAGACACTTGTCAATATAGTCAGCTGCCCCTTGTGGAAACCAGTGGACTCCATGCATGAACATGACTTCTTGTTCAGTCACAACCAGTTTTGAAACCTACTAGAGGGACCTGAGAGAAACTGAAGAACAGTGCAAGCTGTATCAAATGGCTAAATAGAATTATGTTTGATGTGTTTTGAAATAAGTGTGTAACCATCCCAACAGAATCCCATTCAGACACTTAACAAACCTCAAAAGCATTGATTCTTCATAAACAGTCCTAAAGGTCAGAGTTTTCTTCTATACAGTTTTCCGTAAAAGTTAACCCTGAATAGAGTTGAGTGGGTGTATCAAACTCATCCCAAAGCTTACCTTAACAAATTTGAAATTACCTGAATTTTTCTGCACTGAAAATCCTAGGAACTCTTGATGATGTATAGTAAAACTACATTTATTTTTTGTGCTTTGGGCTTTTATTTCTTCAGTTATTTTTTTAATTGCTACCTTGGATCATTATTTCCTACAATATTTATAATGCTTTTTTTGTGTGGTATCTGACCTTTGCAGTCTTTAGATATGGACAGAATACCAATTTATATATATTTTTTTCATCTGATTTGAGGCAATGGGGAGGAAGACAAACAGTTCCGAAAAGAAGCTCAGAAAAGAACACAAGTTGTACAGTTAAAGTGCATGAAGCTGACCAGTACTATTCAAGGAAGTAGACTATTATACTAATAAAGTTTTTAAAATTCTTATTATAGAAATAGGAGAGAAGAAAAATGTTATCCCAAGGGCAGAAACAGCCTTTGAAATGACAATTCCTTGTGCAGCAGATTTTGTAAGACTAGTAAAAGGCTACTGTCCACTTTCACAAAATAAATATGAAAACCTTTGAAGCCTAAAATTTTATTGTTGTCATGAAGTAGTGTGTCCTCCAATTGGCCAGCACCTTCCCCTACCTGAAAAGACATTCAATATACACATTTACAAAATACACACCGGTGCCTAAAAGTATCAGGCTTCACACTGTAATAAATCTGCCTCATAAAATCTCTGATAGTCTTACCAAGGAATAAAATTTTCAGTCAGGTCATAGGACAGTGAAATTTGAATGTAAATATGTTGTAAAATCATGGTTTTGTTTTCTTAGTTAATGACAAGATTTTTGTGAATTGAAAAAGAGGAAAAAAAAATGTCTTGAGAAGGAAATGCCTCATAGTTTGGAATTTTGTTATAAGAAGTATTATTTTTATTCTTGTTGACAATTCAAAGAATGCCTTTTTTTAGTATAGAAACATTTAAATAACAAGCAGAATGTGTGGCTGTTTTTATATACATAGAGAAATATAAAATTATGCACACATTTATTTTGTCAATCATGTGCCTGTTGTACTGCAGATGTAGACAGATTCCCCCATAATTTGTTTACAGTCACAAACGCATATATTTAAATCCTTGTGTTAATACTTGATGTTACACATAGCAATAATCTACAGTGATTTTATTATATATAAATAATTGCATACTTTGCAATATATTTGTCACCTTTTCTGCAAGTGGAACACAGAAGTAAAGAAGAATTTTATCCTAGATAAAGGTACATTTCCTGCCACTACAAAAATAGTCAGGATGATGATGCTACTGAGGGGCAGAGAGAGGAAAGATTTCAAAGACAGAAAAAGGTTGTTGTTTTTTGTTTTGTTTTGTTTTTGTTTGTTTGTTGTTTGTTTTTTGGTTTTTGGGGTTTTTTTAAATTTTATTTTAGTATAATTGATAAAGAGACTGAATTTACTGTCAAAAGTTTTAACAAATCACCTGCAAATACATTAGTTTCTCTTTGGCTCATAAGCACAACTGTTAATTGAGAGGACAAACTTGCACAGTTGACAAGTGAATACAATGCCCACTTGACTGAGATTTATTTTGAGCTTTGCTTTCTATTTGGATTTTTGTTAGACAGCTTTGATTTCTAAGAATAGAATAAGGAAATCCATCCAGTAGTGACACAACCTTTTTTTACTTCAGAGTAAATTTAGTTGACACTTGTGAAGTTTCTTGCATTGGTAATCAAAAGATAAGTTCTCTCTTCAGCATACACTTTGAAAATCCATTTTTTCCTGTTTTAAGAGAATTCACAAATTTGTATGTAATTCATTGCCACAATCCAGAAGCAAGTGTGATGTTTGCTGTAAATTCTCATCCAGATGAACAAAGACACCAGTCCACCTGTCAGGGAAATCCTAGGCTTTATTGTGTAATTGTCTTAACTCCAGCAATTAGCGCCCTATTTAACTGTAGAGGTGTTGGCCAACAAGCTCCCAGCTTCTTGAGTAAACTTTAACAAGCTTCCAACTCTCACAACAAAGTTCAGGCAAGGAGTAAGGGGGAGAATGTGATAACCTCACTTGCCAGGATAAAACAGAAGAGGAGAGCATAAAGATGAAAAAGAGAGAGAGAAAAAGATCACCAGTACTTAGATCCTTCCTGCTGCCATGGATGGTCTGGATCTGGGAAAGACAAAAAAGAAAGTGCACATGGGATCTACCAAGTTCTTTTGTTAGTTTACCTGGCACATACTTCTTACATAAAATAAATTTTTCATTCCATTCACACTGTATTGTTCTTGCATGATTTGCACGCAGTCAGCCTTTTGGAGCACTACAGGAAATGAGGGGTGTGAAAGGGAGGGCCTGTGAGCCCCCGAATCATTTTAGTGAGGTGCCCAGGACTCAATCCTTCTCAAGGCACAAGGACACTGAGCATGATTTTCAGGGCAGACTTCCAAGCCCTGGTACTGAAAAGGGAAGTTGGGCCAGAATAACACAGCCTCATCTCCACAGGACCCTTTCCTCCAATCACAAACTTTCTGTCACCACAGTCGGAATGTCTGAGACAAAACTTGCTTATGTGCTTATTCCTGATCCCTTCACAGTCCTCCAAGTTTTCTTTTCCAGAATAATTGTGCTGCACATCATCTCATTGCAGAGTACTTTTGTACTTTGTCTGTAGCTGTAGTTGTGTTGATATTTAGAATTTATTCAATAGGTGTCTCCTTTTCTCTTCATCTCTTTCTCCTCCCTCTTTATTCTTTTGTGATGAAAAGTTTCATAACAAATGACAAAGTTTGCTATTAATTTGCCTATGACAATGAACCCTTTTTACATTATTCATCTTTTCCTGTGCTCTACAGAAGGTCAGACAGTAAACAGACGTATAAGTCCCTTTTGTTTTCAGCTTGGGTATAGTTTTTAAATTGGCTGTGTAACTTACTTCCTGTAAGACTTTTTGTATGATAAATAGTTTTTTTGGGCTTTTTTGTTTGATGGCTACAATTAACAGTATTCCCATTATACTGGTGACAGAAAAAAATACCATCAAGTAGTGAAATGAGGATTTCTCAACCAGCCTGTGACAAATCTAACAAATTATATATTTTCTCCAATTCTAATTTTTATTCACTTGCCTGCTGCATTCAATTTGGTTGAACAAAATGATAACACATAATTGTCAAATGCAATTTTTAATATTAAGATAAGTTTAATTTGAACCTGATAACCAGCTATTATCTTTAGCATAAACCAATATCCCTTTGAGACAAATACTTATGTCCTGGAAAGGTTTTGATTTCCTATTTATATCGATGTAGATGCATACCTTAATAATAAACAATCTAATAAACCTTTCCCTACCCAGAATTTATTTTTATTTAGCCAGTTTGACTAGGAAAGTGCTGTATAAGCATCATGTCTTGATAAGAAACCAGTATTTAAAACAATGGCTTTCAAATATGCTGGAGTTCAGTTACTTTAAGCCCTTTCCTCATTTAAAATCAGTATATGGATTCCCAGACATTTACTTTGAGTACTGTGGGATCCTTAATAGTTTCTGTAGTTTCCTAAATTTACAGCAGGGCAGTTTTGCAAGCGACAAGTTCACCTGATCAGCCTGTCACTAGGAAGATCTTTGAATTCAGAGTTCAAAAGTGTTCTAAATACAGAAGTTTTCTGAGTCCTTGAAAATATATATAATTTACACAGCATTCTACATATTCAAAGCACTGTGTAGGCATCACGACTTTAGCATTCTCTGTCCCAGAAACAGCAATGAGGAAATGTTTTGCATATTTTACAGCAATAAAAACTTGAGGCAGAAGGGTGAAAAAAGCTCAGCCAAAACCATGAGATGAGTAACTGGTAGATGCAATTAGGAACTAGGCACAGCTAGTTTTGTCTTTTAATTCACTTCTCTAAATTCTGGTGCTTTTCAAGGATGCAGCTCCTTGACTAGGATCCTAGATAACTTTGTAACTGTTTTCTTTCACCATGTTGAAAACAAAACAGAAAGCAGGATAATAGAGCTGCAATTAGCTGTGAAAGGCAGCCAACACGGCTTTGTAAATCCCTTGAAGGTTCTGATAATTAAGAGATTGTTAACACTGATTCTTTACTATCTGAATGAGGTGTCTAATATTCAGAATAATAAGCCAAAAAGAAAAAAGTAACTCTCTATTGTCCTTAGATGTAGTCAATCTAAAGAAAGAGTAAGAAAAAATTGAACTGGTAAACCTTTGAAGAACTTAGTGTAATTGATTCATTAGTTTGTTGTTGAGTGAGGCATGATTTTAAAATGTCATTCTCCCTCCATCATTTCTTAAAAAAAATGGAAAGGCACTAGTTCTCCTTCTTAGCAGTTCTTTCACTACCTATCACTTGCAATTTGATAATTTGCAAATTACCAAAGGAAAACACAGTTGTTTCAAATGTTCTATAAAAGTGGGTATTTTCTGAATACTGGTGCTTTAGAAATTTGACCTGAGAGCTAAGGAAACACATTTCTTAGCGTGAAAGTATTTGATGATTGTTGTAGAATTGGTTTTGCATAATCAATCATGGATAAATAATTTTTTTTTCTGTTTTATTCTTGAAATAAAGTAAATAAATAAAGATTTCCAAATACTTTTTATTTAAGTCCATTCTGTGATTTTTATTAAAAAAAAAAGAAAAGTACTAATTATTGTTTGTTACTGGTTTTCTTTAATTTGGTCAGAGGCAATTTGGTCAGAGGCAACTTAATATATACAGTGATAGGGGCAGCTTTAAACTGTGTTTCATAACATTGGTACATCCATGAACAATCGTTTCCAAATAAATAAATACAAGGTAGCATTACTGTTTTCTCCCCAAGAAGATACTCTCCAGTGTAGTTGTCTCCGTGCTGTCAATCCTGCATGAAATAGCTGGGATTCTTAATGCCTGTGTTCTTGTAGGCTGTGTTTTCTCACTTTATATGGCTCTGCACAGCCTGCCCTGAAGGAACCTGCTTCAGCAGGAAGGTTAGACATACGTCCTTCAGAGGTTCCTTTCAACCTCAGCCATACTCTGATTATCTTCCTAGTGTCTGCAAAGGCACCATCTGGAACTTTCTAGAGCCAAGCAACGCTTTTCCGAGTTCAAGTGAGCTGAAACAACGCTCCGTTATTCATGAGCTAGTTCCTATCATAAGTTGCTCTTCCCTCACATAGATAATTTTCCCCAAGTATTTTTATAATCAGAACTCTGAATAGTACCAAACTGGTAGTTTTGATGTCATGATCTTAACACACCATTAAATTCAATTATTGGGTGTTATAATAGTAAAATTAATATAGTGTTTATAAACACAAAGGGGTCCTGCTGATGACACATTGAACTGGAGTCACAGAAATCTTCAAGAGCTTTACCTTGATTTGAAAAATAGTGGAATCTGTAAGGCCTGTAAATCCAGACCAGATTTTGGAGAATGGGGTAGAGTATATTTCTGACTAGTGCACACTTCTCAGCTAAATAAAAAAAGAAACAATTTTTAGAGGAAGCAGGGAACCAGGAATAGACTTTGAAGCTGAGATGATAACTGTGAGCCAGAAACTGCTTCGGTTATCCTGGGTTTTCCCTGAAAATTCAACTGAATTAAATGGATATAAGTTAGAACTGATTTACCACTTTGTTACTAACATAAGACTTGAGCTCATTATTTTCTAAAAGGTTCAGTCAAAGTACAGTACCTGGAAAACCTAGTTATGCGTAATAAAACTTCCATTATCTTAATTATTTTTGTGAAAATCATCAACATCCTTCTCAGGTGTGAAGAATATTGTGTGAAGTGTTTTTACTGGATCCTAGAACAGTGAAGAAAAGTCAGTAGAATTTTCTTCCTGGGTGCTAGTAGTTGGGCTTTCATTACTCCTTTATACGGTGAAATTACTCCAGTCCATGAAACAACCCAATAAAGAAACATAATTAACAGTGTCAGGAGACATTTTTCAGTGCTATCTCATTTTTGGTATTTTTAAAAGATTTTTTCCTAAAACCAATGTAAAAGGAATTTTTAAAAAGATGGGTTTTTTTTCCAGGAAAGGAATTGATATTATGTCCTGTATATTTTATAAGTTTTGCCTGCAGGAACTCTAATGAATAATGATTATTTAGTTGTTACCCCACCTGCTTCCACTGGCAAATTTTAAAGAAAAATACATATACTATCTTACGTTGTATTGTCACTCTAAGCGTTTCCAGCTAATTTTTTTAGAGCTGAAGGAAGATAGCTAAAGATGTTTTTTTTTTTTCTTTTTGTGGGGATACTTTTTAACAGAGCAGCTCATCACTGTATATATTTTAGCTAAATATTTAAAATTCTGAGTCTAATTTTTGTAACCTGTTCATTTCAAACAAATGGATTTTAAGTGAAACAGCAGGGGCCGGCTAATGCAAGAAACATGAGGTTGCTGGCCTTTGCTCAGTAGTAATAACACAGAAATTGCAATCCAATTCCCAACTTTGTATTTTACTTGTGCCCCCGTGCAGATTAATTGCAGAAGAGATCTGGAACTGCACTGTAGTGTGTTCATGAGAAAGTGAAAGGTCAGGCAAGCAGTTTTGAAATGTGTAGAAGGAAGGAGCAAGCTATGAATTAAATATTTCTGCAGGAAATTATTAAGTAATTACATAGAAGGAGGAAGAAGAAGAATGATATGGAATTTAATGATTGTGGAAAGAAAAGTCAAATGGTATAAACCCAAGTTGTATTTCCCAAATATTAGTACATTAAAATTTTATTAGATTACAGAAGAAAAAGAGGACATCCTATTTGGATCATGCTTTTGTGAAGTGCAGTTGACAGGACACATGCCATGCTTGCGCCACCATGATTACAACTTAGCCTGATATCTTCCCACTTCTCTCTCTTTTAAAAAATCCTGAATAGAATGTGCACAGTTAGCATGACATCGTTCTAACTAGGGTCACATGAGAAACTTACAAGAAAAAGATACAATTTGGAGATCTCTAAAGGATAACAACTGCAAATAACTGGTAAAAAAAATTTGAAAAATCTGAAATAGAAACAAATGTTCTCCATTTCCTAGGCTATTATCTAGGCTGATAGCTCTCCAGATCAACAAAACTTGAGGATTTGAAGGATATATTCCTTCAGTGCAAATAAAAAAGTCAGGATTTAATTATTTAATTTCTTATTAGACAGAGATGGATGACTTCTTACATTTATATTTTTTTTCTCTTAAAACAAAATTGCATACAGTGTTTGGGCTAGGGAGGAAAGGGAAAATTGATCAGAAAAGAGCAAATTTCCATATTGTTTTGTAGGATGAGATCACTTGAGATCGTGGTCAGCAAATTTGAAAGACAGTAACTCAGGTGTATTGTTTGCAAAAAAAGTAGTGCAAGTTACATAATCTACAGATGTATATTTTTAAATTAAAAATATGTTTTATATACTCACCATAAAATGAGACATGCCAGGTACGGTACCATTATGACTTACTCATTATATGTGGTGATGTATATAGTTATGGCAGGCGAGCACTATATGGAATTCCATGCACATATGGAATCTTCACAAAGATCTCAGGCCCTGAAAGAGTTATAGAAATATTGATAAGCTTTAGTTATGTGTGAATAAGCATATTCAATGTCACACACTGATATATTATCTGAATAATCCAAAACAGAATTTATTATTTTATATATAGAGAAAACAGAGGTATCTCATTTACAATATCATGTACTATGGTACAAAAAAGATTTAGAAGAGATATCAGATTTCAGTATGATAAAGCAAAGCAAGCCTCAAAATCTATTGGTGTTGCCTACCATTTTTCTGTATAACGAGAAGATATAAATTTTTAATTTGGTTTTTCATCTTCTAAAAAAAGAATATTAAAACACTTTTGAAGATTTTCTTTCTTAAAGTAAATCAAGGATTTTTAAATTGATCCCTGATAACAATAAAACAGGCTGGTAAAAAAAAAGTCAGAATAAAACTACTGGAGAACAAAAACAAGACAAAACAACAAGAAAAACCATTTGTTAGTATATATTTTCATTATAAACATATAAAGCCAAAACTATCTGGGTACTTCTTAGGCAATTTTTATTGTATCATAATGCTTCAAATAGCCCTTAATCATATCTTCATATCCAATTTCCTTCACATGTGGAATTCTCACCAGTCTTCTTACGGATGGAGATCTCTTAGAGCGGCCTGGTCCCACCCTGCTGATTAAGCAAATTAAGTAGCTCTCTGGAGTGATGTGAAATTCATCTGTGTCTTAGGAGTCCTCTAAGGAATTGTGTTCTCTTCTGCATTTTATTTCCTTGAATACAGAAAGCTTTACTTATCTGTAGGTTTTTTAATAATGTCTGGACAGAAAGTTCACAGTACTCTATACCACATGAGGGAGTTGGAGCACAAGGGCATAAATTCCTAACCATCTGGGTATTTTGAAACACACTTTAGTTTTTTAAGTATTCTTGACACAATTGTTATATTTTCTGTGTAAAAAGGTGGGTCTCATTTTATCATATTTTCTGTGTCTGTATGCTTAGCCTGAATACCTTCAGCCACTCCTCCAGCTGCCAATGGTAACTGCTTCCTAATAATTTTAGAGCCCATCTAAATTTGTGATAGACTGATTTTATTTTCCCTTTTTGTTTCAGCTGCCATTATCTCACAAAATCCTCCTGCAGCCGTATTTTTCCATGTTCATTTTTACTGAACTTTCTCATTCCTTTCCAAAATCTGAACTGTAGTGGTGCGACTTTCAGGTTTTTTGAATTTGTAATTGTATTTTGTTATTTGTCTGTACTCGGTATGTTCCTTCCCCCTCCCCCATTCCTATCCCTGATGTACCTGGATTCTTCCTGATGTAACCCCACGCCCTTCCCTTCCCCATTGGGTCAGAGTGTATCCCCTCCCAGCCCCCAAGCTGAGATAAGGGGATACACGAGGCCCACTCGGGCTCTTTCCACCCTCTCTCTCCGTGCCCTCTCCATGATGAGAGGGGGCTCTGGCAATGCCTCTTCCACATGGGCCTGGACTGAATAAACATCTTCCTAACCCAAAGAGAGAGCACGCTTCCTCCTTCCAAGCCTGAACCTATGCACAGCCAGCTAAGCTGAGGGACCCACAAACTGTTTCTGTGGTCTAGGGGAATCTGCTAGCTGGCAATAGCAGCCCCCCATGAAAGAAACCACAACATTGAACGAAATACTATGTGCTTTATTTTTATTTTGTCTTTTTTCTACGTTATTTCTCACTACCTCATTTTCCCTCCTTCTTCAATCTGTTTTGAACATTACAATTACAACACATCACTCATCTGTGATAACGTACTTAGATCCTGTTGCAACATAAGTTTAGGGTTTTTTTTTTTTTCTTTTTTCTTTTTTCTTTGTTTTCTCCTTAAGAAAAATACAGGTCTCAAAGCAGCTGAGACCTGTATTCCTGGGGTTTTTTATTCCTGTAATCACATCATATGATACCGTGCAATGTAACTGTTCCAGTGAAGAATCCTTCCTCAACATCCAGCTACTTAAATTAGCTTCCATACCTTGCATTAGTGCTGACTTAATAACTATGAAGCTTTGTACTGGAAGCATTTTCATTCTTGAATATAAAGCATTCTGAAAGAGGAATTAGTGATATCTTCTTGTCCATTAGAAAGGGATTGCTCACATGAGATATGCCTCTCTCGAGGATGGCAGTGCTAAACGTAG
Source organism: Argya squamiceps (assembly GCA_037834095.1). Classification (NCBI taxonomy): domain Eukaryota; kingdom Metazoa; phylum Chordata; class Aves; order Passeriformes; family Leiothrichidae; genus Argya; species Argya squamiceps. Next base: position 73,171,730 of record JBBMKD010000102.1, on the reverse strand, counting down.
ACTTTGACCCGAGCTACTGAACCGTACTGTCTGGAGTTATGTTGCTATTGAAGACAAGTATACTGATGTATTTCTCACCCCTCTCATTCCATAGTCCTCCATCAGATAATTTAAAAATGATTTTCTGGTTTTCTTTCTCTTTCTAAATTACATGCATAATAACTACTGGAGCATTTCACATGGCAGTAAACATTGCCTCATGCAGCTTATGTGGTTATGATCCCAGGTGACATTATTGCCTCTCACATGTTCCACAAACGGGAAGGTTATAATTTAATTAACCCTGATAATGTCAAAAGAAAATGTATAAATGCCAAGCTATTTCCAACTTTTTTTTTTTAATGGGTGAGCATAGAAGAACTAGCAATATCTCACATTAAAGTGGTAGAAGCTAAAAAAAAAATAAAACCAAAAAACCAGAAAAATCCACCAAAACATTTTAATGTATGTAGGGTTTTACTGTTACATTTTTCATTAGCATAACCATTCATAGAAAGATACATTTTATTCAACAATGCAGTGGCTGAGGACTTGACAAAGGTGGACACTGGAGAAGAAAAGCCATAAAAATGGGCACTTAGAATTTGGTCTCAGTTATAAAGTATTTACTTATTTCAAATTTGCTGAGTCAGTTCTACTATTTTTTTTTTTTTTAATGTTGAACAGGTCCAATATCTCATTTGCAGGACATGTCATAATGCACTATTTGAATGTAGATCTAAATCTAAATGACGGGTATTACAGAAAATAATTTGCATTAAAAATGTTTGCAAACAGGACATACTTATGTACAACTATATACAATTCTCCTCATACAGGCATAGTATTTTTTGAAGAAGGTCATTACACCTGTATGTTAGATTTCACAGCACTCACCACAGCCACTATTCAGCTTAATGAAATAGTTTAACATTTAGTTATTAATGAGGGTGATAGAGCTAGCATTAACACCTAGAAAGAAACAAACACTTACCTAAATGCCCCTGCATTCTTTTCAATAGGTTGACAATTCATGCAGTGACAGGTTATAAACCTGACCATTTATTGTATTCATTATTACCAAGAGTACTTGGTAATAATGCTGTAACATAGGACTGTTTTAGATCCACAGATTAACCATATTAAGGGCTTACTTTTTTAATGCATCTCATTGCAATAAAAATTTACCAAAATATTATCTTAAACATAATACATTATATTTTCCAAAATAAATTTATATTTTATATGCAGATACTGTCAGATTCCCTGTAGGAACATATTCTTGTAAGTATTCTTATTAAGAGAACTTAGGTTCTCTTAATGGCAAGATTTTTAATATTCTCATGGAGATTTTCAGAACAGTTATCAAAATTAAACAGTCACCTCTGCACTAGGGAGAGTAAATTTAAATGCATTGGAAAGCTGGTTTTACCCCTCTAAGAGAGAAATTGAAAAATCTGTTATGGAATGGCTTTTTCCTGCCTGAGGCAAGCTTTAAAATCCTGATGCCTTATAAAATTAACATTGTCTAAGCATTTTTAATTCCCGTAATACTCAACAGCTCTAAGTGATGCTATGTCTGTGTAGGATACCCTCTTTTTCCACAGACATTTGTTTAGTCTGCATTTATTTTGATAAAAGAAGGGTTTATTCCCTGCATAAGGATAAACAACACAAGTACCTTCAACATAATGGTTTTTTGTAGCCAATGATTCTGATTTCACTCAGTTTCAATTTCATAGAATTTCAAAAAAAGTCAGTGTAAACTCAAATTAATATAAACTATTATTATTATTATTATTATTATTATTATTATTATTATTATTATTATTGTAAGTAGTCTCCGTGTGTTGGTAGCTCTTTTGAAATATTCATTTGGCATAAAATACTGTGTTAAAATGTCTATAGCTCATTTTCAGTTAAATAAGAAAGCTAAAAATAACCCTCAGAACATTTGATTTTTTTGCACAATTCTTTTTCCTATATGACTATGATAGTAAATCTGATTAAAAAGTTTCCAATGCTGAATTTCTGCATAGGAATTTTCCATGTACATCCTTATGAAGATTAGTCTCATGAATGCTGAAAGTAAAACTCCTAGCACAGACTAAAATTTAGACCTTTCTCATAATTGCAAACATCACAATTCTGAAACCGCATGATGAATATGATTCTAATCTACCTGGGGCATAGAAATATATCACAGGTAATAAATGTCTGATTGAAACAGATTAACATCAATGTATTTTGTAAAAGGTACCAAACAAACAAATTTAAAACACCTAAATATTCAGAAAGATAATATAACATCCAATTTGAGAAAGAAAAGGTGGAAAACAGGAAAATAAAAGAAAACAAATTATATTCTCATTTATTTGAGACACATGTATAAGTGTGTACTATGCTACTGAGAAGTGATTTTTGAATTATATCCTAAGAAATGTTTTGTGTGAAATTATCTTTACTTTAGACTGGGAAAGTTAAACTTTGTGTTCTTTATACTAAACTCCTCATTTAAGGCATGAGTAACCCCTTCTCACCTCATTATATGCTCTTTACCTGAGCACTTTTTTCTTTACAGTAATAGTAATTCTTAATTGAAATATCATTCCTATAAAATATTGCTCTTCTGAAAGTATTGATTTTTATCTTAATGCCTAAAAATATCCCAAATAAATCTAAAGATACTGAAAATGTTACTATTTTTGTCTCCTTTCACAGTCCTCCTTTTGAAAAACAGACTCTGTATTCCTGAAAATATTTTAGGCCTTTGTCTTGTTTTGCAACATCACTTTGATCTAAGAGAGGAATAAATATCAGGTTTAAACCTCATCACTAGATCAACACACACACAATTCTTTTAACTTTCTTTGTCTTGCCACCTAACTCTAACATGTAGTTGGATGCTCAGCTGTGTTCAAGTGTCATTGGCATGCTCATAGCTGCCAGAGAAAAAAAAGGTGAAATGCAGGCTGAACTTCTAGGTTCAGCCTAGAAGTTCAGCCTGTATTTTTTTACTTGAAAATTATGAAAGGCAATCATCTCATGTATGTTCCTAAAATTAGGCACCAATCAGTATGACTTCTGTAAATATTGGCACTGGCTCATTTCAGAGGAAGAAGCCAAATGCTCAGGGCCTGTCCAAATAAGAGCACTTCATTTACACCTGGGTTACATGGTGGGTGTTCTTTTCTTGCTTTATAAAGTGCTGCCTTTGTACAGCAAATGATTCTGTATGTGCAGACCTGTTCATGTCTCCACTATGTGATTAAAGAAAAACATTTATCCATGGTGAAGCAATTGTCAGAGGGATTGTCTCTTGTGCTTTAAAGATGTTGTTTTTCCTATCTGCATATATTGTCATGAGAACAAAATATATCTGATACCTGTCCATCAAACATATATTTGGGAAAAAGTCTGTATTTTGTTTCCAATTAAATGATTGAGTAACATTTTAAAATAAAATAAAACTTATCATAAGTAAAATAGTTGTATACTTTTAAGTTTGAGGAGGGTGTTGGGGTTTTGTGTGTGTGTGTGTGTATTTATGTGTGTGTGTGAAAATACAACACATCCTATAATTATGTCTAGTTTTTCATAACAAATCAGAGAATAAAAAGTTAGGATTTGCAGCTAGAGGCCTAGGAGTTGTTGTAACCTTTATAATTCTTCATAAATATCATAAGAAGAAAAAGGTCCTTTCACACTGTAATATAAACTTAGCTGTTTTATTCTGCATAAGATCTGCTGATTCTGAGGCACTATGGCCATTTTATTTTGGTCTTTATTTCCACTGGGGGAAAAATTACACAAGTTTTTTAAGACTGATATATATCTAAAAATGAAGTGCTATGTTTTACAGTTAAGAGGCCTAAGCATACAATTGAGATATGCATGTATTTTTTTTTATATAATTAAAATACTTTTTCATATTTATGACTGTAATCTGATGAAATAAGGAGTGAAAAACACGTTAGGAAACCTGACTAAAATTTTCATTTGCAAATTATATAGCTCATTGTGAAAAAATCCCCACACCTATTGTATCCTCATGCTTCTTGAGTAATACACAAAATTAGATGTAACAGCAGACAAAAGTGGAAAATTAAATGTGAAATAGTTGCAATATTGCTTTACAAGGAAGATCTGTCACTGTGGTTTCATTTCTGGCAGAGTAATAATCAGCTGGATAGGGGAAAGAGTCCAAATAGGACCAAGTCCAAGTTGGAATTAAGATATTATGAAGGGAGAAGTAAACTTGCATATATTTTTCCTGACAGCCTATATATGAAATTTATTAGTATCTACTGCTTTGTTACAGTACTATCTGACTAAACACCTTCTCCTTACTTTTATGGTACTGTAGAATTCAACTAAAATTTGAAATACCTCATTCAATTTCAGTGCCTAATTTCCCAGTACGAAAAATTAGAGCAACCAGTAGTTCTTGGATATGCTGGTATCTCAGGAACTGTTCTGCTGCACTCAGAACTACAAATTGCACTTGGTCTAAAGGTCCAGGAGGTAAGAGAGAACTGTTCTTTTTCCTTCTTGTTTTGTTCTTACCACTGCAAGACTGGATGAAGAACTGTAGGAATGTTCCATAAAGCCTAAATATTTTTACAGCCTATGTGAAAATTGTAATTATTTTCTTCTATTTTTAACTCTTGTGGAGGAGGTTCTGTTATTGAATATAGCAGGTCTTTTTGAGGTGTTATTTTCTCCCCTGTAGATCATGGCACCAGGCAGCTCAGGCTAGCCCGAAGTTACTCAGTTGTTGTTTAAGTTAAAAGCAGAATCTGACCTGAGGCCTGTTCATTTAAAACTGCAACAACTTATCAGTTCTTATTGGCAAAAACACCAAAGATTTACAAATTTGCAAATAAAATGGCAAGGAGCCTAAAATTCAACAAATGCCCGTTTTACTAATGCCTGATTGCTTGAATGTTAGAAACTGATGTTGTGCCAGAAAAGCCCAGGGAAGAAACAGAAGCCAACATCATGGCTTGTTTGCTCCTGCCAGGAAGAATTACTGTTATTATTAACTGATATAGCAATCACAAGACACTGAGAGTTTACATTTTAAAGATTTGAAACAATTGTTTCCAAATCAGCTACCTAGCCATCTAGTTCCTATTCTTCCTGCTGACAAAATAACATTTAAACTAGAAATAGTTAGACAGGGGGGAGAGAAATAATGGAACAATAAATACATGCAGAATGAAGAAGGTGTGGGAACAAATATGGGAGTAAATTTCACAGAGAAAAACACAGAATGGTTGAAGTTGGAATGAGACAGCAGGAGACTCGTGTGAGGAAAGACTGAGAAATGGGACTATTCAGCCTACATAAGAGAGCTGTGAAAGAATCTTCTTGTGTTTGTATACCTGATAAGAAAGAGTTAAGAAGGTGGAATCAGAATTTTGTCAGTGGTATTATGTGTCATGAAAGGTGGCATTGGGACCAAAAGGAAAGCTAAAGCATTCTATTTTGATATGAGAAAAAAAAAAAAAAAAAAAATCGAACACTGGAATCGGTTGCCTAGAGAGGTCCTGAAGTCTCTATCCTTGAAAATATTTATCATTTGAAAGACCATGTCCCTCTGCAATCTGCTAGTATGGGAGATGTCGATCCCTGCAGGACTGTCGATCCCTGCAACACATGCTAAGGACCCATGCTTCAGCGGTTCTTGAGGAACCACAGATGATGGGAAAAAGTGGCAGTGGAGATGCTCCCTAAGGACTATTTCCTATAAGAGGGACCCACACTAAAGCAGGAAAGAGGCAGCAGTTCCTGTCTCTCATCCCCCTGCACCACTGAGGGGAAGGAGGTAGAAGAATTAGGAGTAAAGTTGAGCCTGGAGTGAAGGGATGGTGTTTTAATTTTGTTTTATTTCTGTTATTTTCCCAATCTGAGTGTGTTTTTTCTGTGACAAAAAATAGCAAATGATTTCCCCGTCATTATCTCAATCCATGTGCTTTGTCATTTCCCCCCTGTATTTCCGCTCCCACTCCAGCTGAGAAAGGAGAGTAATAGAGCATCTTGGCAGGCAGAAAAATCAACCACATCTGCATGATGTAATTATTTGCCTTCTTTGCAATATTATCAGGCCCCTCAGATGCTGATCTTGAAAGCTACTTTCCAGCTGGTCATCCACCAACATCTACCAATGCTGGGTTACTCCTTGTCAGGGGCAGGACTTGGCATTCCCCTTTGTTAAACAGAATGGGTTCCCTTCAGTCTCCATTCCTCCGACTTGGCTGGATCCCCCTGAATGGCAGCACATCCATCTGATCTATCATCCACTCCTCCTAGTTTTGTGTGATCTGCACTCTTGATGAAATTTTGCTCTGTCCCATTGTTCAGGTCATTAATAAGGTGTTAAACAGTATGGTCTTCAGAGTTGGCCCCTGAAGCACTACACTAGAGATTAGCCTCCACAGAGACATTTTGCCACTAACAGGAGCCTTCTCAGCCCAGCAGTTGAGCCTGTTTTCAACCAGCCTCTCTTTCCATTTATCTAGAACTAAGTTCATTGCTTGTCTATCAGGAAGTTATGGAAGACAGAGTCAACAGCCTTACCAAAGTCAAGATTAACAACATCCACCCCTCTCCCCGCATCCTCTTGTCAACTCATCTTGGACAGATGTCAGGTTGGTCATCCTTTGTTATATTTGATTAGTAGTAACATCCAGAACGTCTCTTAAAGAATTTTTACATTCCTACATTTTATTTGAAAGACCAATTTGCATTTAAAAGAAAAGCCTGAAATCTTAGCAGCCCAACTACAGGCGGAATGAGCAGCAAAGGAGAAGGCAAAGAATTAAATCTAAAGGTAAAGAGATGCAGGTGGTACTTGTAGTTATAGAAGAAGTAACAAGAGAAGATAAATAATGCTGAAGAAATAGGACAAAACTCTAAATTACTCAAAGATGGAAAACTACGAATTTAAGAGTCTGAACATGACATACTCTGTGTGGAAATGCTAGTGAGAGTTTGAGAAAAAGCCAAATCAGATCAAAAACAGTAGTCAAAGAGTAACTTTGCCAGTGACATTTTTAACAGACTGAAAAAAGGGAGTTCAGCTAGGAGGAGACTAAAACAATCATGGCAAAAAAAAAACCTGCTTGGATGGAGCTTTTGATTCTGGAGCGGACAAACAAGCAGCTTATGGGGATATGGAAGGAAAGAATACAAGATCTAACAAATGGTGGTGAAATGTGAGACAGAAAAGAAGATTAAAGTAATACAAAGGATTGCATGGCTGCAAAGCTTTGTGAGCCTGGGGGGTAATGACAGATAAGACAGAGGAATGCATTAGGACCATTTTAGTTGCAAAAAACCTGATCACATAAAGTTTCTCCCAGGACATTGGAAAGACATTGTCTTTCAGGGATAATGTACAGAAACGTTTAATATATTAGCATTCATTACAAATTATAAGAATGAAAAATATCTACTTGGATGTTAAATAGGGGAAACAGGGAGGAAAATATGTTCCAAATGTAAAAAATTCCATGTGTGAATGCTGTAAAGCAGGGCAAGAAAGGAAAGAACTACAAATGTGCTTTTTATGTTAATTATTTTTTTTCCAAACAAGCTATCAGTGTCCAATAAATAATATATGTAGGAGTGGAACTGTTTTGCTTTTTAATACACCTCATAGAAATTTGTTTGATAGACACACTGTCTTCTTGTAGAGTGTGGTTATTTTTAAGATTGATAGGTTCCATAATTTCAAGCAATAGTTCTTCTCCCCTAGGGCCATTTAACTTCTGTTGAGGGCTTTCTATTCTCACTTTAAATATTTTATGTGCAAACTCTTTAATGAATACAATTTAAATATGTGCTGTGTTTCATGCTGAACCAATGAATACCATAAATAAAACCACTCAGTCATGCTATCTACTATACTGTTGGCTTTAAAAAGATCTCTGAGTATCCTAACAATATTTCTGTGAAAGTATGTAAACCATTAGACAACTTAAGACCTATGAAATGGTAGAGAGAATTTTTATTTTTTTGCAAAGCTCTAATGACTGATAGGGACAATGAGAATTTGTACAAATTCATCTTCTCATGTAATTGACAAAAGAAAAACAAAATATTATCCTCGGATAATGGAAATTCTTGGGTAAAATTATTGTACCAATTCTAGTTTGGAACCCAGTTTAGAATCTTATTTTATGCCAAAAAAAAAAAACCAAAAACAAAAAAACAACAAAACAAAACAAAAAACCAAAAAAACACACAAACCCATGGGATCTGAAAAAGATTTCTATGCAATTTAAGCCTCACCTGATAACAATGATTCATTTATGGAGTTGTTGGAACAACAATGCGAGATGGTGGAAAACTTTTCATAAACACCAGGGGCAGATTAACTAAAAACCCCTTAATAAACTGAATATCATGTAGACTTGTCTGAGCTGGGCAAAGAAAAGCTGCATAAAAACTCTTCCTCTGATTAGCTTATTCGAATCAAAAGGTGAGGCTACATTAATATTCTAACAGAGTCACATTAAGAACAGAATGAAGTTTTTCATCCAAGCGTTTGATTGGGCAAGCACCAGTGTGCTGTGTTTGGGCAAGTTTTTATAATCCTCTAAAAAATATCACAGAAGGTCTTGGACAAACTGCCTGCAGGGAGAAGAATTTAAATCCCTATGTAATATTTGCCGCATTCAAGGGTGCTGGGGAGAAACCTTTTTATTTTTAAGTTCATAACAAGATTTTGTGTTACATGAGCCTATTAAGGATGGAAAATTTCTTTACCTGTAGAATAATTTCAATAAATATTAATTATGCCCTATCTTTTTTAGACTAAATAAAGCTTAACATTTTAATGCAACATACTAATAGCCTTTATTTTTTAACCCAAGATTTGCTGTCAGGCTTACCACAGACATGCTTGTTCAAGTCCTTTCATTTATAAAATTAATGAACAAAAATCTACAGAACTTGGGAAGTGGAACTAATCATGTGAGTATGTCTAACCATATCTCCATGTGTTTGCATAGCTCAATCCTATGCCAGCAATGGCAATAAAATTAATTTCAGATATTAAAATTAATCATAGCCATTCCTATAATATTTCATAAACAGATGCCTAACACTCTCACTTCAAAATGCTAACGACTTACAAAGAAAGTGAATTTAATGATAATAATAATGTATTTAAAAATAAATAATGTACTTACACGTAGCATCTCAGATATGATATAAAGCAGTTTCTTGGTACCCAGCAATAAAAAGCTAAAGGAAAAAGAAGGAAACCACAGTGGACATTCAGATTGATGGTGTTTGTCTTCCCAAACTACGTGAACTCTGATTTCCTGGAAATGGCTGAACACCTGCCAGTCCATAGGAGTGGTGAATGTATTCTTTGTTTTACTTTTCTTTGCTTATTAAATTGTCTTGATCTCAACCCATAAGCTTTCTTACTTTTACTCTTGTGATTTTCTCCACCATCCCAGTGTGGAGGAAATGATAGAATCTCTATGGTGGTTGCTGACTGCAGTTAAACCATTACAAGCCGTTTAAAAAATGGAAGAAAATTCAGCTCTTATATTGAGATTCTATCTACAGGCAACAGAGAACCTGAAATCTGAACATCTATCATTCTTTTCAACCAAATACAAAACATTTAAGTGAGTGTTTCAAGAACAGGGTGGACAAAGCAACATAAAAATATTCTATTAATAATACAATTGTGTCTGTGTTCAAAAATTTGAAACCATATATTGAATGACACGTAAGTGCCCCATGTATAAATGCTTATAACCAGTATTTAGTGTATTAGCAAAGTCATTCCCTTGCAAGTACTTTGCATTAGCTCCCTTTTATTGGTGTATCCTAAACCAGTGATGTGGTTAGTGACCCAATAAAAAAGGAATCTACCATTTTGCTGCTGTACAATGTGTTTCAAAAGCCAAGGAAATGCTAGAGTATAGTTATAGTGTGGGTTAATTCTTCATGACAGTATTATACATCTTGATTTTCATAACTAACAGCTTAATGAATCAGCATACTAGAAACACCCATGTTGCTCAGGTAAAATAATCATTACTGTCTGGACATAATTAGCAGCCCAGTACTGGCAGTTGTACCATTATAACTACTGCAGTAATATTTTACAAGTTCATTTTGGTCTATTATGCAGTAGAATAATTGCCTTTGTAAAGACAGTAAGAATATTTAAAGAATCATAGCAAGATATGTAACAATGTCACAACTGCACTTAACATAGACTTACATGGTTTTGTTTCCAATTGTTAGGGATATCAGTTGAAGGACATGAACTTTTGTGAAATAATAACTGTTTCTTTCAGTAAATATAGTTATTTTCCTAATGCATTTTAGTATGTGTATATATATATATATTTCTTATAACATATGTTGGCAATACCATCCAGAGTAGCTAATACCTTATCTAGAGCCTTGTCAGACACACTTAAATCAGCCTAATTTCTTAGTGAACATCATCTTTTACCTTTATTAATTTTAATGGATATTTAATAAAGATAGGCATTTTATTAAAAAACAACCTCATTGAATATATAATTTGACAGCCTGCATGAAATTTCCACTATAAATACATGAACTTTTTTAAAAAATTGTTTTAGCATCTGTGGGTTGTCACATATTAGCTTTAATATAAAAGTGAATTAGAAAATAAGAGACAGATGACTGGCAGTGTTCCAGTGTGACCTATACTGCTATAGTATTATAAATTAAAACAGTGGTTCAAGGTCATTAGCCTAGTCACTTCTTTGTCATTTAAGAACAAACAATTAATATGGTGTTGAAAGAGGTTTCATAATGTTTTCCTTTATTGTTTTATTTAAGTAAGGTAGGTCTTTTTCCATTTAAAATAATTCCAATTTTTATTCTTATTTGGAAAAGACCTAGAGAAATTAATTCTTCTTAATTTTTTGGTAAAACTGGCTTCCGTATTCACGGGAAGAACAGAGGAAAGCAGAAATAATAGTATTTGCCAGACTTACCTGTAAGGCCTTCATTCCTCTTTGAAGAGATAGACAACAATACTTGAAAATTAATTTTCTTATTTTGTTCTACTGCTTCTAAATAATCTATGTGTGATGATTTAATAAAAGAGTAATGATTCTAAAGCTATGAAAATACTGATAAACACATGATGTACACACAGATACTTCTAATAGTTTTGGACATACTTGAGAACTAAAATGGAGTCTTTGGAGACGTTTGTGAATTTCCTTATTTTCTTAAACACTGAAGATTTTCTGTGATCTTTTCTATTTTGGCTCATTTGCTTACATATGAAGAAAAGTTTTAGGAAGACTTTGTTCCTATCTTCCATGTATATTACATGAAGATTGGGGAACAGCAAGTAGATATAGATAAATACCTTAGGATGGTGCTTTTATTTTATTATTGAGGAAGGCATGGAAATTTGGTTTGCTTAAAAGACATACATGTCAGGGAATGAAAATAATTAAATAGATAAAAAGACAACTCTGATGATATAGTTTCAAAAGAAGAACCAACACTACATTATGTGTGGTGGTGTTTGGTTTGGTATTTGTTTGTGTTCCCTGTCAGCCATTTTGTTCATGGACTTCCATTTTGTTATACTGTTCTAAGTTTTAAGTTCGCCTGGCGACAGGGTCTCATTGGTTAAAAGTTTGGTTCAGCAGTTACCTGTCAGTTATGTTGTGTATCAATTTAGGGGGCCTGCCTGCCATCCCAGTGCCTCGCCCCTCAGATGGATACATCTGAGGGGAGAGGCCGGGTGGTTGGCTGGCAGCCCATCACCCCATCCCCACCTAGTTCATGATTGGTTTGTGTCCCTATAGTACCACTCCACAGTTCCAGGTTATTGGTTGTTTGCTGTTACTATGTTAATTTGTTCAGAGAGACCACCCCCATTATAAAAACCTCTGCACCCTCTACATCGGTGTCTCTTTGGAGGCACCGGTGGTGAGGATCCCTCAATAAACTACCACTGTTCTGCCCACCCAGAGAGTCCCGTCTCTTTCTCCTTGTTCTATCGTGATTTTCCTTTGGTGCTGCATCGCGGCCAGTGATGACCTGCTCTTCAGGTTTGCGGACGTGCCTTGGTTTCCTAGCCGGGGTTGACGGGCACGTGGCTGTTGCAGTGACTCCCAACAGCTTACCACTGCAATTATGCATGCTTCATCATGAATGCCAGATTTTAAATAATTAGGTAAAGAAATTTTGGATGTTTTCTCCCAAATGCAGAAATTGACATAGTAGGCATATTGGAAACTTGGTGGAATAATGTCAGTTGGTGTCATACGGGAACATCAGGATGATAGATTTGGCCAGAGCTGTGATGGAAGAATATTTATTAGGTGTCAAGAGACCTTAAAATCAAATCACGCTAATTAACTATATATCCAAACTAGTATCAAATGCTGTACATAATGAAATTATTTAGGGCCTAAACAGGAAAAAAAAAAAATTAGTATTTGATCTGTAATACTGATTATACACCTAGGATGCTGATGCTGCCTGGATATTTGCTAGGCTATATAACAATATGACATCTTGTTAAGAAGAAAATGGGAAAATTCAACTCTTTATGGTGTGGAGGCTGTTGTAGAATTCCGTATTTGATATTACAAGGCAAAATCCGCTGCCTGTACAGAAAATTTTCAGACAGTAGAGAGAAAATAGAAAGATAAGGGATGTTATTACGTATAAGAACTGTTCTTTCAGAAAGCTGAGCTGAAGTCGAAATAAAAATTAAACATGAAATAAAACTCCAAGAAACACTGCCAGATTAAATGTAAAACCAATGCATTAAAAAAAGGCCAAAAAACGTTGGAGGAATGGCTAACTGATGAAAAAAAACCCTGTTAATAAATCTTTGTTAAACAAGTCAGTAGCAGGAAGCCTTCCAGTAGTCTTTAGGACTTACTGATGATTAAGCTATTAAACAAACCCAAAGCATTCAAAGATAAGGCACAGTAGAAAAATGAACCCTTTTCATTAGCATTCACAAAGAAACTGAGAAGATTCTTATGGTTAAATTTTTCCTGGTGGGCAACTTCTCAAAGGAACTGACTGAAATAGAAGTTATGGAAGATATTGCAGTCCAAACAGAGTGAATGTTAGCACAAATCAGAACCAAACTGTATTTATTCAAAGCTTCCAAACTGAGTCACAGCAGGTATGTGTCATCACTTTCTTAAGAGTTCCTTTATGCAAGTGGAGAGTAGCAAATGTGGTGTCACTGGTTTTAGAAAAGATTCAGGGAAGGCATGGCAACATTTGTACTTAGAAAATTAGTAAAACCATAGTTAACGACACAATTAATGACACTCAGTTAAACATGATTTGCTCACATAAAACCAACTTATTTTTTGTAAAGCTTCACAACAATATTCAGGGTTTTGAGAAAGAAAAAATCAAGTGATTTTGTTAAGTAGAACTTCTTAAAGAGTTTCAGTGAAATTGGTCACAGAGTCATAGAACAAAACTGAGCAACCAAAGTGTCATAATTAAAGCTCACATGTGGACTTAGAAAGTTTGCTACTACAGCAAAGTTTTTTGGCAGTAGAGGTGAAGGTCACTTGTAGAAAACAGAAGAACTTCTTTGATTCTGAGTGACAAGGCAATAAAATGGCCAATGAAATTCAATAGAAGTGGACGCAACATAACATGATGCATGTAAGGAAAAAGCAAATCCCAACTTATATACAAAATGAGGTGATCTTTTTCATTAAGACATAAGACTTAGTCACAGTAATATTAGTCACACTAATTTTATAGGAAAATCTGATAGTGTTGAGTAAAAAAAAATATTAACAGTAAGTGGGAAAAGGAAATAAACTGAAACAGAGATTATATTCCTATGTATAATGTCTACCAATATATTGATTACAGTATGCATTATTAGGTTTTTCACTCTCTTGCTTCCCCTCCCCTTCTCTCAGAAGCCCATAGTAAAACTGTAAAAGGTTTAGGTGCAGACAATAAGATCTATCAAGTTTATAATTGTTTTTACATGACAAATTAGTCTTCACCTGAGGAAAGAGGGAGGGAGGTTATTCCTGTAAAAAAAGATACCTGAGGGACTTATGATAGCAGTGTCTAACCAGGAGTGACATGGAACAAGCTTCGAACAAGCTTTTTTTTATTTATTTATACATTGAAGCAGATGAAAAAAAGCTGGAAAGGAGCTGTATCCAAAACAAACGGCAATATTTTTTCAGGACTGAATATTAGGCCTCTGATATTTGTTGATGTTGAAATTTGCTGATTCCTGTAGATGTAAAAATTCTAACTTATGCTGGGCTCTAGGGGAGACTGGACAACTTTTTGTTAGACATCCACAAAGGGTCATTAAATTCTGGGGTATTATAATGTGACTGGCAATATTCTGGATAAGAAAACAATTTCTTCTGTTACTTACAGAAGAATTACAGTTCTTCTATTCCTTAGGCATATATCTTAAGTACAGGAACATTTATTGCATTCATTTTGGCCGTTTGTATGTTTAAACTGCAGTGAATTACAACAGAACTGAAGTCCAAGGCCAGCATATTGTTTTGAATTTTGCTTTTCTGTAAAGTAACCACCCTGAAATGCTTACCAACCAATCTAGCAAATTGCATAAGTGTTGTAAAAGGCACGTACAATAGGAGAAAAATTCCTTCCTGACAAATAAGTAGTCATTTTGCATTCTAATGTGTGAATTTATTGCCCAGATTTTAATCATTAAAATTACAATTAAAGGACAAAAAGAAGTCAAATCCTTGTACAATTCAACATCATTGTTAGACTTCTCAGTTCTAAATGATCTGAAATGGCTAGGAGATCATTGAAAACACAGGGGAAAAAAAATCAGTTACTGCAGTTCAGTTTACACTGACTAAGATAAATGGAAGATGCTTCTGAGATTTATATCAGAGGTGACAGTTCTTTAGAGGCTGTTGACTATTCTTGCCAGCTTCGTGAAAGGAATTCTGTGTCAACCAGACACAGACAATTATTAGGATGGGGGATGTAAAAGTGGAAGACAACAGCTGAAAGAGCAGGGAAAACCCCAGATTACTGAGTTGCAGAAAGCAATATAGTAATTGAATGAAGTACCCACACATAGAAAGGATGAAATTAATTTTAGCCATATAAAAGTGGATAATCTGTGGTAGGAGGATAACCAAAGTTGCACTTATTTATTGAACTGTAGGTGGGGGGAAGACCCTTCATTAAGGGCCAGAAGACAGGACAGTCTGAAAGTGTGCAGAATCCTAGAAGCTGAAACTTCTCACTGCCTGCATTTTTGGTTCTTCTCAAAGCACAGACAGTGGCACATCAGCATTCTTATGACATACAGTTTATGTGTAAGATGGGAAGGAATAACCACTGCACCACTGAAAACCTTAGTCAGAGTGTGTGCCTGTCTCATGAGGCTGTAGGACTAAATTAAAATGCCCAGCTAAAGTTCACCCTTTTTCTTTCCAAGAGAGGTCATGGTACTGCTGTGCCAAATTCATCTCCATCTGTGGAGCCCAAACCTGCATCTCATACAACAGTCTTTTCACTTTCCTTTAGATTTCCTTTATATCAAGCAGACGCCTCACCTAAGATTTCCAGGGTTTACCTGAAATAGTAAATGGGTAGAGAAGAGTAAATGGAAGCAAAATTTAAATTTAAGGAAGTTTTAATGTAAAGAGAGAAAATTTTCTGAAGAAGTTTTGTTTTCTTTCAGCAGGTTACCCCAAGTTACCAGTGCAGCCACACATATAAGAAATTGTTTCTTTCTCATAAGAAGAGCAGCAGCTTTGCATGGTGGATGCAGAGGTTGTAATATTAAATCTACAAGGATGGTTTTATATATATGTTTGCTTCATATTAACTACAATACATTTAAGAAAATACAAGATAATACACTTTTATATAAAATTAAATTTTAAGGACTGATTTGGGAAACTGTGTGAAAGAAGTATGGAAGTATAGCTTTAAGATTAAGATTATATGATGAAAACTTTTACAGATTTTGCATTACTACTCATCCCAAAAATATAACTTCTAAACGTGCTTTTATGTGGGAGAATCCTTGCTGGTCTTTAACACTATTTTTATGATTGAGTGAAGTCTATAGAAATTACATTAATTTTGAGTCTGTCACAATCTTATTTCTTTTTTTTAAACCTTTTTGTTTTTTGTTGTTGCTTCATATTTTCTATATGAATGTCTTTATTTAACCCTAAAAACTGGTTCCAAAATGAAATGTTATGAAAATGTTCAAATTTTGATGTGTAATTGCATAAAGGTTGCAAATAATATTTGTTATTATTCATTTTATGTAAATAAAATATAATAGGATAGGAGGAAGGAAAAAATAATATTTAAAATTAATATTTAAAACATATGTATTAAATCTTTAATAATTATGTACTGTTCTTCAATAGAGATATTAACTTAATTACAAGACTTTGGCAACATAAAAGATTGTCTTCATCTCTGAATAGAGACATAAGTCAAGAGCTCCACTGGTTCAACTGAGTTATGAATTATTCCTCTTAGTAGTCTTCTGGGCATGTCTCTCACTTCACTGTTCTCCCTGACAATCTTGACAGACACAAGGCAACAAGCAAAACTAACTGAAGAGTGCTAACACCTAATGGAATTAAGCAAATTTCTGGTGCTTTATTTAAAAGATGTAAATATGTATGTATGTGTGTACATATTTATATATATATATATATATATATGCATGTATATGCTATATTTTATCTTGCTGCCAGGTAATCCACAAATATAAAGACTTTCTGCTATAATATTTTTTGGTTTTTCCATGTTTGTTTATTTTCCTTTTCCTTTAAAAACTTGTAATGGAAAATACTTCCTTCCTCTGGACTAGTTAAATATTGTTAAAGTATTGTCTTTTCCTATATGATAGACCATTCCTGACTGCCACTTTGATGTTACATATTTTAAGTTTAACCTTTTTGAAAAACTATAGTGGCAGAGTATGAAGTTTTTCATCAGAGCAAAATATAGGACAAACAAGACCAATACCACCGATATGATGGAGAAGTGACTGCCTCTTTAGTGTTGTCTCCATGGTCAGCTTTGAATATTTAGGAAGCATGGTATGTTGAAGGAAGTCAGAGTGGAGCATCTTATTAATGCAAGACCTATTAAGGAGGATAGAAAAAACCAAGGTAGCTACACAGTTCTTAAAATGTATCTCTTCTTTCTTTCTTCTTAATTTCTATGTAATCTCTTATTTTAAATTTTTACAGACTTCCTTCTTAGTTTGTATTTTTATAATTTAATCCTTAAAGAACATATAAAAATATATTCATGATACCTTGTCGCAAATAAATACAGACAACATTTGAGTATGCACTTAGACTTCATCAGAGAGCTAAGGATGTGTTTCAGCTTTGTTCTGAATGAAGATTTTTTCTACCTTGGAGCTTTATCCTAGTGCTTGGCATTTCATCCAGATTCCTTTAAGCTTCCCATGAGAGATTAAGTTGCCTTTAATGGAAATGGGATAACGTCCTAACTAAACTGGAATTACTATAAAGCTGTATACCATGTAAATCAGGTTGTCACTTAGTTTAAAAAGTCATAGATAATACTAACATGCTCTTTCCTGAGGCAATAGTATCTGATTTAATATGGTAATGCTCTTACATCAAATACAGAAGCAGACCTTCATGCATGTATTTCCAGTTTATAAAAAGATTGCTTGAAGGTTATCTTGAATTGCCATTACATTTTAAAACAGAAATGTCAATATTGTTCTTAGGCAGAATTTCATTACTATTCCTAATATTCATTATAAATTTGCTTTCAGAAGACATTGAGGAGCTTTTAGTATATAAAGGGGTTTTTGTGTTAAGAGATTTTCATCATTAATTTACAATAAAGTGTTAAAATTGCCATTTTCACCCTCACTAACCCATGAAATCAGTTGTCTGTCTGATTTATTGGGAGCTTAGCATATTTTAACAAATGAGATAGAGAAATAGATGCCTAGTGAGAAAAAAGTTTCCATTTTACAGATATAAAAAGTCTCATAACAAATCAGTTCTGCCATGACAATTATAAGCACAAGGCATATGGTAGATCATAAGATTTTTTTCCTGAGTGTTTGTAGGCTGAATACTTTGCTTTCATTACACCTTGGATAAACAGAAAAGGTCATTTTTATTTATTGATATTTTTGGTCACATGAGAGCAATATGGTTTCTGTCAAAATTCCAAGGAAGTATGAGATGAACTCTTGGCATCTCACAAAGAATATTAAATCATTATGCCAAGTGTATTACAGATGGGGAGTGCCTCCTGTGTTAGCAACTGATGATGAAACAATAGGGAATAGAAAACCTACAGTAAAAGAGTATAAAGGACAGACTATAAGACTGGTCATATATGGTCATTGAGACATAAAATAACATCAGAGAAACCTACTGAAAATATGCCAGAGTAAAGACTCCTTAGATTCACTTCTACTTTAACTTTTTTAGCAACAGGAAAATACTTTGGGCATTTTTAAAGGTATAATTGTTTTAATGAATAAACATAATATCAATGTTACAATTAGTTGAAACTTGGATTAGGAAAAACAAGTTTATTAAAAGCTATGAAAAGCAAACAATAATGACATATAGGGTATTTTCTATAATAAAGATAATTAAAAATATTGAATATTAAAAATATTAAAAATATTTACCAAACATTCATAGAATGTATTCTAGTTCAACATGGTATAAAACATGTCAGATTTACATTTTGAATTTTTTTTATAAAATAAATATAGTTTTGATGTTATAATGCCTTTCTGATTAACTTCTATAAAATGCCTTTGAGTTCCATTGAGCCCTTTGGATTTCAGAGCAGAAGTTACTTACCTGTTAGGGTATGGTTGAGTTTCACTGAAAAACAGTACCCAGATTGCCATCCTCTGCATCTCAAACAAGATTTCAGGGACTGCCATCTTCCTGCTTTCTCGGTTTTTAAAAACTGGAACATACTTCTTCAGTGGTTCTTATGACCTCCCTATGGGGCACATGTATCAGCTCCTCAGCTTCCCAAAGCATGGAGGGCACTGTCCAATTTAATAAGTCTGGCCTCTCACTAATCTGCTCTTTTTGAAGGACAAACATGGCTTTGACAATCCATAAAAAACAGTTTTTCCCTTCTCCTTTCCAGGTCTAAGATACCACTTGCCTTGTTTTTCAAGGGCTAGCAAACACAGTATGCACTTCACGATTGAATAATGTCTAATCCCATTTTTTTTTTATATATTTCCTAAACAAATAGAATAATAAAATTCTTCTTAAGCTATCAGTTTAATTCATCTACAGCATTTGGCTGAGAGTCATACATGTAGAAATAAAAGATTCCCATATCACCGATTGAATTCTGAGATCATCAGGGCCAGGGCACATAAATATCAGCAAGGGACTTATAAGTTGTCTCCTTCAGCCACCCAAATGCCATTGCTTTGTGGAATTATACAGTATTTAAACTGAAAATTATTTCCAAGTGTTAGAGCATTTATTAGTGAACATTCTGGCTACAAAAGCTTTTCGGGACAAAAATGGGACACCATTTTGCTGTGTCCCAGTGCTAGCAAATGAGTGTGCACTAAGAAATAGTCAAACAATGCGAGTTACTCATCAATAATGTAGTAAGAACTGAAATTAAAAACACCCAAGTAAGTCACTGCCCAGAAATGAGTAGCTAATAAAACTGAGGTCTGCTTGACTTCTTGTAACTGTGAGATAATCATATATAAATAAACAAAAAACTAAGATGTATAAGTTTCTAGAATTTTCCTATCCCAAAAATTGAAAATAGATTTTATTTAAATTTATCTGAAATATCAGATTATTTTATGTCCTAGAACATACTTAATACTTTCTGGAGGCCTGACATCTTATATTATTCAGATGAATAACAACACTGAAGTTCACTCAGAAGAAGAAGAAAAAATGAAAATTAAATTGAACCAGGGAAGATAACTGTCTTGTCTGGCTTCATGCCCATTTTGATACTGTTTTTTCTAGGTGTTTCAAATGAAGTTAGGAGATTAAAGTGTCTCTAGCCACTATCTGATCTGGATTAGAAAGCTCAGAATATTGTTTGCTCTTATTTTGTTTCTTTTTATTAGATGTGGCAGGATTTGACACTGCAGAACCTGTAGGGATGCTGTGAGGTGCCAGTGCCGAAGCAAGGGAGTGCAATATAGCTAAAGACATCTTACCATGCTTGTGACCAAATTTCCAAGAAATCAGTATTTGTACTCTCCTGAAAAAAGGACAGCATTCTAGTCTGATTTTTTTTCACTGCTTACAAGTGCCAAGGTTGATAGCTTAATGGAGAATACACTGTTTGGGCATAAAGCTTTCTGTCAGCACATTTTTCTCAGAATTTTAATTTATGTAAAGCACAGTTTCAATCTTTAAACAAAAAATCAAAATCAATCTCAAGGGAAAAAAAAAGAAAAAAGGAACAGAAATGTGGCAAAACCCAAAACCAATCAAAAATTGGAAAAGAGTTTAACGCTTTACTGCATAAGGCATCATGGAGGTAAAATTATGGTTTACTAGGACTCAAACACATTGCTTTAAAAACTCTTAATGCTGTCAGACTTCTTTTGGTGCAGAAGCAAGAAGAGTTCCAGTGTCCATGTAATACATGATGCTTGATTTTTCTTCTCAGTTAGTTTCTTAACATGATGCGTACTGTTATTTTTCACAAGTGTATTTATGTGTTGAAGTGTGTTGTATTTTGCCTTTATTTGAGAAACATACCATCTTTCTTTTTTGCTGAGAACAAATGTCAAGCTAGTATTTGTACATGATTTTTTTGCTCCCACATTTTATTAAAATTCATCTCTATCGTAACCAATAAGATGAGTTCTATTACGATAAAAGAATCTGTCACTTTAATTCTTACAGTATCAAACTGTCAGAAAAGCTGTGTTTCACTACTAATATAGTATTTTAAAAGCTGCCTTGCTTACCAGTAGAACCATGCCTTACTTTTTTATGGGTCAAGAGATTTTCCACTAAATAAAGGCATACTGGTACATAAAGACAAAAGGAGTAAGAAGTTAGAGAAAATCTGCTTTTAACAAGAGGTTCATTGACCTCCATATGGTTAAAAAAAAATTCCCCTGGTCCATCCCAGAGCACTGTTTTTTGCCTATCTCAGCAGTTACTAATACTTTGCTGAAAGTATCTGTTGTGATGTAAAGTGATATATCAAAAGACAGAAGATACAGAAAGGAAATAGCAGTTTTCAAATTACAGTGTAAGAACTTTTTTTTTTTAATTCACCGTTACAGCATAGACTTCTGAGGGCTTTCTGAAAACTGGTTCTTGAAGATTATCAATATGTTTCTAAATTGCAGTAATAGCACAGTAATTTCTCTATAAATTAATCAAGACTGGAAAGTATAATCACAGCCTCCCTTTTAATACTCTTGAGATTTGGCTAAATTTGACCTAGATCTGTATAAGCATTTTTTGATTTTGGAGTCAGTTTAAGATTTCACAGCTGCATAAAAAATACCGTTTATATATGCTAGATTAGGAACAAAGCATGGAAACTAATGATTCCTTACAGATTTGTCCAGACTGTACCCCTAAGTTTGCACATTTACCTGGATTTTCTGGCACTTTCAAGTCAAAATTTCTATTCATAATACACTAAAATCCTGCTGAGTATTCTGGGTGTGTAGCCCCTCAAAACTTAATGAACACTGTTAATAACAATTGAAAATATACTTCTGGATGAACCAAATCATACCTTGCTGCCAGTACAGTTATATATTTTGAAAGGGTGTATATTACTGCTACCAAAAGCATTTTTTCCAGTCTCTATGAGATGATGAGTTTTTATATTGATGTTAATTGTGCTTTTACAGTGGTTTCAATTTTCCCAGCATG
This sequence comes from Argya squamiceps, assembly GCA_037834095.1. Lineage (NCBI taxonomy): Eukaryota > Metazoa > Chordata > Aves > Passeriformes > Leiothrichidae > Argya > Argya squamiceps. Next base: position 73,149,822 of record JBBMKD010000102.1, on the reverse strand, counting down.
ATTGAAGTAAAATACAACACTGACAATTTTAAGGCACAGCAAGACCTTTGTGAGGCAGCAATGATGTTAACTAGTGGTGAAAATTGTGTTAAAAACATCTGAGACACAAAAAAACCCAAGATTTGAGAAGATACCAACATACTATGTTTTTTTCCTTGTCTTTAATGTGTCTCCACTTGTATTATAAATTGCATATTGATAAGTGAAACCTGTTTAATAACCAAGTCATTTGTGCATGGCTGAAAATCAGATAGTTGAAAACATTCCTTTCTTTGAGGATAAGTTGAAGGCATCTCTTTGGGTGTTGTAAATGAAGTTAATATTCACAAAATGAAGTTTTTTTGGGTTTTTTTTAGTGCTACAGTTCAGGTTCAGTTTAAAATAAAGCTCAAAATTCACTACAGGTTCACTACACACAGGACCTGCTAAATCAAGAGTGTTTAGAAGTGTAAAGTAATCAATTTAACTCAATTCAGCAATTTGATGGAAGCTGAATTTCCTAAGAGTTAAATTTATGTATGGCTAAAAAGTATTGACTACCCATTAGCTACACCATGTGTATCTGAGAGTGGAATAGCCTGGAGTGGATTCATCAACATGCTGTCTCTCCTGTTCAATTCTTCCTGTTGGAAGAAACTGCCTGTCATCATACCAAGCACAGTTTACATTCTGGAAGTGTAAGTCTAAAATAAATTTACTTGCACAAAAGTACTGTACCTTTACATGGAGGTAACTAAGGGTAGAATTTGGCAAAACTTCCTACATTGTCATGATTGTGTCCAGTTAATTCTAATAACAGACTATTTTTCTGAAGGAATCTAGAGTGTTTTCAAATCTCATACAAAATCATAATATCCATAAAATTATATGCCTATTATTAAATGGAAGCATTTTCTTGATGGTTTACCAGAAAACAGCTGAAGATGCAGTTACTCTAATAGCTATAAAATCTGTTCCACTGATTAGATATGATTTCCAAGCTGTAACACAGCTAAGACTTCAAGGATTTGCAGACTGAAAGTCACAGATTACAGTCCTAATTTGTGTAGCATTAGATAATAAAGGATTCTGCATTTTTGTTGAACTCTATTGACGCTTTGGCTAGTAATTTCTATTTCAGAAATCTGGAATCATAATACAGGTTGCAGTGATCACTATGTTATCTAAAATTTATTAATGGCATGTATGTTCAATGCAACAAATATTGCCCATTCATTATGCTCAAATAAATAAAATAAAATAAAATAAAAAAGAGATGTTTCAATGTATTAAAAAGACAATATAAAAACTCTCCCATTAGCTTTATACAAGACCAAAAATTTCTTAGGAAACTCATGTAGCAATTTAAACTTTTACCACTAGTTTATGTGTTTAGTTCATTTTCACCTACTGTGAATTTAAATATATCTTATTCCAGAAAGATTGTTCAGATTCTTAAATGCCACATATTTTCTTGGCCTGAGTTAATTAGACAAATAATTCTTTCTGTCATCCCATTCAAAAGTTCTTTATTTGCTGGATTGTATACCTGCTCTGCCAAATGTGTTTGTTTCATTCCTCAGATACCCAAAATATTTCCAGTATATATTCTCAGTAATTTCAAAGGTAAAAAAATTGGTCAGCATCCAAATGAAAATCAAGATTTCTGAAATATCAACTCTGTATTATTATTTGAAAATAACAATCTATATTTAGGCACCTTCTTTTTAGAATTTTTTAGATATCTCTGTGGAGTCCTAGTAGTATCTAGCATGAGTGCATGTGGTTAGAAAGCAGTAAGACTTTTTTATGTTCAGTTCTTGGTCCTCAATCTACAAGTATTTTATGATTTTATGATTTGCAATCATTTGAAGAAATAAATATAACAACCTTGTGACATCTCCATCAGCTTGCAGATTACTGCTAAAATATACAAATCAGGTCTAAGTTTTTTGTTCTTTTTGTTTAGCTTCTGAAAGAAATTATTCAGCTAAGGATTCATGGTTGTTTTTTTTAGTTGCTGTTGTTGCTATTAATTTCATAATACTCCCCACACTGAGACTGACTTTAATTTTTGTCCATATTTTAGCTCACTGCAATTGGTTTAATATGCTGTAGTATCACTAGAATTTAAACTGTTTAATATTTTGTCCCTGAGTTTTGACATGCCTAAATTGTATCACTTTAAAAATACATTTGCTAAAAAGAAAGGTAAAGCTAAATAGTAGAAGTGAAAGAATGAGCCCTATGACATAATTTTTGATACAGTCAGTAAGCATGCAATTTTTAAATTGTGCCCGCTGCAGTTTGGTATATATCCTAATTATTCTTTTTGGCATGTGAAAATATAAATTTTGGAGTGTATAGTGACGGAAGCAATGAAATACCTGTTAGTCTTACATATTTCTAATGCAAGTGTGCAGAAAACTCCACAGTTGTAAACAAGCATTACAATGAAAGAAAGCCTTGCTAATACAAAAATGTCTTACCAGGGTTTTGCAAAGTTCTCTACAAATGTTCTTTTGAGTTGGTTCTACCTTTAACTTAGGCTCCTGGCAGTTACAGAGTTTTAGGGGGAGATTTTTTGTGTTTGGGTAATGTCACAGGACAATATAGTAATTTCCTCCTAGATGCATATGAGACTTGTCTGAAATAACTTTAGATGAGCTGTATATAGATAACTCAGGTAACAGATAACACTTTAACATCAGCTTCTCCTTTTCAGGTTTAGCTGGTGGACAGTATTCTTTTCACCAAACTAATGAAAAACATTGTATTGACTTGTTCATGTTGCTGTTCTTCTTGTGAACATGAACTTTTTGTTGTTGAAACATGAAAACCTCTACGTTATTCTTTTATACACATATATATGAACATCTCATTTTAACAGCATCTGCTAAAGACAAATGACCTGATGACTGCTTAGATTTCAAATTCATATCATAGAGAACATGAGGCATACAACTGGAAAATACATCAACTCTAGGCTGTATTTTTGGTGTTCACTTGCACAGAATCACAGAACTCTGAACAGCACCCCAGAGCTCAGCTTAGCTTCCCCTTTATGGTTGTTGTCAGGATTCTGAGAGAGCAAGAACATGCAGTTTTAAGGAAGAAAATGTTATTATCTGCTTTATGATGCTGATTTATTTGTCATTATAAACTAGGTTAGATGCTGTGATCCTTTTTTTTTTGCCATTTGGCTTGCCACCATTCACACCACAGATGTTCAGGTATGAAAGCTGATATCAAATATTTTAAGATTTCTCAGAATCTGAAGATTTTTTCTGATTCTATTAAAGAAGGAAAAGAATGTGAAAATGTACGAGTGGTTCAACTGTGGTACACAAACACATAATTGAAATAATAGGACTTTGATGTGAAACATAGTCCCACAGCAATAATAATCTAAAGACATAGTAATGACTAATTTAGCAATCACACAAATTTCACAAAACTTTCAAAGCATTTTGGTTAATAAGTGTCCTCCTTCAGGAGGGAAAAAAGCATTAAAAAAACCCCCAACAAACATTTCTTAAAGCATGAGGAGAGGAGGGCAAGACGATAAGAGAGAAAATAAATTGTTATGTCCTCACAAAGCTTTCCCTTTAACTCCTTTGTAAATACAAATAAAAAAGCCTGGCTTGTACTGTGTGTACTAAACACAGCACTGCCTGATGTTAAATGAAGCAGCAGAGGTCAGGAAATTTATGAGGCATAAAAGGAGTAAGATTAGAAAAAGCATAGTAAAGAGAAAATTAAAAAAGGGGTATGATATGGTGTAGAATATTTTGGAAGGCCAAACCTCTTTCAAAGTACAAATTGATTCAATAAATTTCAAACAAGATTTAGTACCTTTGATCCAGCAAGGCATGATAGTTTTCAGTGAATATAATTCCACAGGACAGTGTTTTGCTGAGTTGGAATGCCAGTAGGGAACAAATGAAGCAGGACAGAGTATGCTTTGTCCCGAAATTCAGTGGCTTAATTAGAATGAGAGCACTGATTCAACCATTTAAGAAAATACAACAATAAATGCTCTTTTCAGTCTCCTTTCATTTGGCCATTTAAAGAAGGAGCAAGGGTAAGCATTGCCCTATATGTTTCCTGTATTGTCGTGCCTTATATGAGGGAGATTAAACAACAGTCATTCCCATAGTTGTGGGGAGAGCTAAGGAAAAGATGATTTTCAGAAAACAAGCACCACTTTGGGTGATAAATGATTTCATCTACTACTTCATCCTGACTGCTGAACAGTACTGCAGTGGTTTAAAGGTAGTAAGGATCCAGATATCGTTAAGTGAATGAAGCTCCTGCATTATCACCTGGTATTTCATTAATGTCTTTTGAGTTGATTGTATAATGCATCCAAAAAGGAATTTGAATTGTACATAAATACACACATATATAGACAATAAACATACGCATACGTAACATGTATAACAAATTCTATAAAAAACTCTACCATGTGTTTTTGGATTTTTTTTTTGCTGTTATTATTTTCAAAAGGTATGTGCTCTCCTAATACAGTATTGAAATAAATAAAACAGAGAGGAGACAGTCTAAGATGGTCCTGGAGTGTATGGAAAATAAGATCCTAACACAGGTGGTGAGTGAGACACCTACAGAAGGTGCCCTGTTGGACCTGTTTTTGTGAATGGGAAGGAGTGGTGAGTCATATTGGGAAGCCATCCTGAGCATAACAACCATGAATAAAGTTTTTGATTCTCACAGAACTAAGGTGGGGATCCAGCAGAACTGCTACATTGGATGTCTAGAAGCCAGTCTTTGGATTGTTTAGCAGTCTAGTTGAAAGACTCTCTTGGGAGGCAGTCCTGAAGGGTAAAGGATTCCAGGAAGTCGGGGCATTCTCCAACAAGAAAATCTTAAAGGTGCAGGAGCACGCCATCCCCATGTGCCAAAAGACAAGCTGGTAGGAAGAGCTGGTGCAGTTAAACAGAGACCTTTCACTGGAACTCAGGAAAAAAAAGAGAGTTTTCTACATAAAAATCTGACTGGATGGCCAGGCCAAAAGGCTTATGGTGCATGATGGAAATCCAGTTGGCAACTGGTGCTCATGAGAGCTTGGCATTGCAACCAGTTCTGCTTAATATCTTTATCAATGATCTGGTCCAAGGGGATTGGATGCACCATCAGTCCGTTTGCAGATTGCACCAAGCTGGGCAGGAGTGCTGATCACTTCATGGGTAGGAAGGCTCAGCAGAGGATTATGGGCAGACTGGATCAATGGGCCTCAGTCAAGTGTGTGTACTCTTTTGGGACACTGAGAAATACACTGAGGTGCTAGATCTTGTCCAGAGAAGGGCAGCAAACCTCTAGAGAACAATTCCTATGAGAAGTGGCTGAAGGAGCTTGTGTAGTTCAGCCTGGAGAAAAGGCAGCTCAGGTTCTACTCAGTGAACAGCTCATCTGTCCAAACTATGGATGTCTCCAAGGAATTCCTGTGGGTGACAATGTCAGAGGCTTTGACAAGGTCCAGATGGACAACATCTATGGTCTTTCCCTCATGAGTAACATAAAAGTGAAATTAGCATAAGAAAACACAATCATATTCTTGGTTCATACTCTAATGTGGAGTCTCTCATGCCCTGTTACACTCTAAGGCAGGAAAACCTGAACTGCAACAGAAATAAAATGTTAATTAACATCAAGAAGTAAGTGGTCAACATGTACATTAAAAAGACATATCTGAACAATTTTCAAACAAAGTATGAATAAGAAATGAGCATTCTGTCTCTGTTTTGCAATATTAATCACTACAATATATAGCCACATACATAAATACTACTACTACTACTATATGTAGCTATACATAATATATAGCTAATATATATATTATATATAGTGCTATATATAGCTATATAATATATAGGTGTGTATATATATAGGTATATATTATATATAGTTATAATAATATCGCTATATTAAACACTACTAAATAACGGTGAAGCAGTGAAAATCCCAGACCTTTTCATAATGCTTTGTGCCCCCATGTAGAATAATCTCTTTTTGGTAAGGAAGCAGAGTTCTTGAGAAGATATCTTGAATCATTTTTATATATGAGGGAGGTTTTATATATTCTTCAAAAAAGTCTTAGCTCCAGAAAACAATGCCAGTGCACTGTATTTTTTAAATCACAGAAATTAATGAACACAGAATATCCTCTGTATTCTCCCCTGAGCTGACATTTTAATTTTCCTGATCCTTGTAACTAGTGGTCTCACTCGTAATATGGACTACACACTCAGGCTTTTCTAACTGCTCTTTTCTTCCATTTCTTTTTCTCCTTATGTCACCACAAAAACATTTTTCTCTAAACGTCCTTTCATTCTGTCTTTCTTTCCCTTTCTCTTTCCCCTTCTCTTTTCACCATTCTGTCACTTTTCTTTGCAACTACAAAAAAAAACCCATAAAGAGACATGCAACTATCTTCCTAGTTTCTTTATAATTTTGTTCTCTTATTAATTTGAGTCTTGAAAACAGACTAGAGATGAGGTCACTACCTGTATTTTCAATCAGAATAGACACTCTTTAGTTCATACTTAGTTTAAATCATTCTGGCTGTGTATATATTATACTGGCTTGAACCATGTTAAAACTGAAGTAAGAACACTGTTGTGTTCTGAACCTGTTGAACTCAGCTGGTTTGAAGCCACACCTTGTCTTTCACCTGCAGAGAAATCAAATGCAGACAAAACTTAATTTTGTGTCTTAGACAGGGGCCAGGCACATAATTTGAGTTTCCAACTGTCAAAAATCAAAGAAGTGGGAAAACAGTAGTGTACAGGTAAGAGGAACTAGGAACAAAATTTTGAAATTGCATTATTAGAAAGCAGGGTCTATTGGATAGGGTATCTATGTTAACATTTATTAACAAGAAGAAATGTAGTGCAGAAATCACAATGGACAACTAGATTTGGGAGTTATTTGTAGAGATTTTTCTTTAAGAAACTAGATGGTCTGAACTATCTTGGAGCAACTGGCATAAAAAAGAGCTTAGTTTATGAGAAGCAGAATTGGTGAGGAATTGTGAGTTTGTTTTTTCTCCATATTCTAATGAGGGGAGTTAGTTTTAAGTCCGTAGTTCACTAACCAAAGGAAAAAAATATTCATTTGTCAGGCTTGCTAGCATTATAAGTACCACTGAAATAATTGCTCCATTTCCAGTAGAGACTTCAAATTATAATTAACCAGTAGTGATTTGTATTGAAAATGAATCATATTATGTCTACTCTGATCTGGTCTCCTACAGATAGTGAGACAGATGGTTCATTTTTTAAAGTTATAAATATAAATGAGAAAATTAATACCATTAGGAATAAACATTAGTAATATCTAGTGTATTTATGATACCTTTTTCTGGAATAGGTATTTTAAGTCTATTTTTGGGCACAGGAAATAATGTATTTTGATGGCTACATTATAGTTTAAATGTCTTCTTTCTAGAACAACAATAGGTCCCTGGTATCCATACTTCTAATTCAAACTGTTCTCTTGCAAAATATCACTATACAGAGGTTTGTACTTCTCACGGAGACCAGAAAAGAAGCAAAGAGTGTGAGAAAAAAAAAAATACATATATATATATATCCATACAATACATTGTGATGTTTGAAAAAAAATAACGTAACTTTGGAAGATTGTAGCAAATATCACTTTTTTTACTCAGACAAAATACTGCTTTTCCAAATAAACAGAGTGGTATTGAACTGGATTATTATATACTACAAAATAAATGTTTATTGCCGAGAGTTTTGAGGACTCATAGTACAGCCTAGATACTTTCCTCCTGGCTGATGAGAGCTGTTTTCTACATGTTTATGCAATTCACTGCTATGCCAAACACAGGTATTTGTACTGAGCACGTCTGAGGAGCTAATTCTCTTTGCAGCAGCCTGTATTCTGCTGTGTTTTAGGCAGCTGAACAAAAGAATGTTGATAACACAGCACTGTTGCTGAATCGGCCTTGCATAGCATCAATGCCTTCTCTGTTTCTCCCTCTGTCTCTTCAGTTAGTAGGAGGCAAGTGGACAAGAGATTTGGAGAGATAGAACAGGGACTGGTGTTCTGAACTGACTGAAGAGGTATCCATACAGCAACAAAAACAGGAGGAAGCTCGGAGACTTGTCGGGCATCTCTTTGTTGGTAGTGATTTTTGCACCACTTGTGTTTTTCACAGCTAAGCCAAAGGTTTTACCATGTCAGTTGCAGTAAAAGTGAAGGCAACTCTCAAAAACAAGTCCAAGTTACCCCTGCAAAGATCACATAACCTATATGCTAAATGTTTCCTTCCCTCTTTCAAAAACCAAACACTAGCTGATACAAGAATTTAAGCATTAATGAAGGACAAATTCAGCCCATACTGTTTCATTAGCAAAGAAAAATAATTAGTTTAGGACCTTTAAATTGGGGTCAAAGGTGTAAAGCAACTTCACATCAGAAAAAAAGTAATTATACACTTCGAGTGAAAGTAGGATTTATAATTGAATTGTCTGTCCTGGTTAATTAGATAATTAGTGAGTACCAATATCATTGCATACTATGATAATGTATGTATAAAATAATGTAGAAGGACCTTTTGAAGTTTAACAATACTAGTTCAAATGCATATGTTGTTCAAATAATATATACAATACTGAAATTGGGGTGAAGATGAAGGTTTGTGACTTTGGATATTGGATAATGAGATAGCCTTCATAAGGTTGTATTTCTGGCTTAGCAAATTCTCAATTGCATAGAACTTCATTAAAAGAGCTCTCAGGATACATCTACCAAGGACAGCACTTAGATGTAAGAGAGAGAATTCTGGTCAAATGCTCTAATATGCTGAAATCAACAGAAGTCTTGGGCATGAGGGAACAATAACACACTTTGAGAAAACAGTAAACAGGTGGGAAACTTCTCATAATTGCACTTGAACCAAAATGGCAAGGTGTTTAAAAAATAAAACCAGAAAATCCATCTATCTATAAAGGATCCTAATCTATGCTGTAGCTTTATGCTATTTGTTTCAGCTTGATGAACTGGGCATCATACTGTATTGCAAAGGGTTCATAGTTTCAAATAAAATTACCATTATGAATGAATGGATAGAGACATATTAGGAAGTTAGTAGCAAGAATAATCTTAACATAAAGAAGCAGGATACATAGTGACCAGGAAAAACAGGCTATTTCATGCCAATGATGGAGTTGTGTTGTATGGCAAAGAAAATTTTATTTGAATCACTTTACTGAAGCAGTGTTATCAATGAAATCTACATAAAATAAATTACACCTAAAGGAAAAATATTACAATATTAATTTTATATCAGATAGGAGAGTTATATATTTCAGTTGGCACAGAAATTATTTAAAAACTTGATAGCAGAAGACAACAGAAAATGAGTGTTACTTCTCAAAAATATTTAACAAAGGTCAAAAGAAATCACAATTTTGCAAGAATAAGGTAAAGGAGTTACTTAAAAATAAGCTATTCTTCAAAAAGAAAAAGGTATTTGTAAGTGAAGAAAAAAGGATCATCAAAAAAGGTATCTGTGATATTAAATGATAAATATATTTTAAAAACCCAAAAAAAAAGACCTGATTCTGACATGCAGTTTTACAAAATGAAAACTACTATGACCATTTCAGAGCCAAGAAATGAGCCAGAGAGGTTCTAGTCTCAGTAGATAATTAAGGCAGCAAATGACAAAATATGTCCTTAGCGGAATTGTGGAAACAGAAGCACTTATCCATCCAAGCACTTAAAAGGAAATCTAAATTAAACACTGTTGTGCTATAAAATTTCATAGTAAAAAAAACCCCAAACAACAAAGATACAACAAATGCAACATTAGTTCTAAGGACTGAAATATGACAAATAGCTGCTTTAAAGAAAAGATTAGGTAGATATGCAAAACAGTATTACTTAGCAAACCCCACAAATGTACATGGAAAAATAATCAAAATCTGCAATATTGAATGTTGTTAATGGACACGTACTAGCAGGATAAATGACACAAGACTTAACATCATGTCCAGTAAAAAAGTCATGCCTCACATATTTTTAGGTTCTGTTGAAGACATCAATAAACATGGATAAACTGAGGTCTGTCTACTAAAACTTCTTCAGGAAATTTTGCAGGAATCTATGATATCATACAATATGATGTTATATGGAGACAAAAATATAATTACTTGAGTACATCAATAATTGTCTAGAAGCTTTCACTTAGAGGTGAGGAATGAAAGTACATTTTTTCAAAATGAAAGAAGGTCTTTGCTTGATTTTCAACAGATTTGGAAGTAATCTTAAAATTGGTGTGAATAATGAGGTGGTAAAATTTGCTGGTAATTCAATACAGGAAGAAGGAAATCCCACTGTGAAAAATTACAAGAGTTACTGCATAATCATGTGGTGTATAAAATCCAGATCAGATTTACTGCAAAATGATACAGCTGGGAAAACTTCACATAAAGTAAATGGGCACTGAGCTGGCCTTTGTCCTCAGGAGTGAAATCTTTATGTTATAACAGATTGTTCCACAAAAATGCCACCTCCGTACTCAGTAGTGGGAAAGTACAAATTAAGTGCTAAACACTAATCCTGAAAAGAAAAAAAACCAAACCAGAACACATTGTTATCATACTGTATAAATAAATAAATATTCATAAAGGTCTAAAAAATCACAAGTGTCACAATGTTCTGGCTTTCTACCTCTGCGTAGACATTATTTTCTTCACAGTAGATAATAGAAGGCTGTGTCTTGGATTTGTGCTGGAAACAGTGTTGATAGCACAGAGATGTTTTAGTTATTGCTGAGCAGTGCTGACAGTGTCAAAGCCTTCTCTGCTCCTCACAGCACCTCCACTGAGCACGCTGGGGTTGCACAAGAAGTTGGCAGGAGACACAGTCAGGACAGCTGACCCCAAGTGACCAAAGGGACATTCCAGACTATATATCATGATGCTCATCATAGAAAGATGAGGAAAGGAGAAGGAAGGGGTGGGGAGGATGTTGGAAGCGATGCCATTTGTCTTCCCAAGTCACCATTATGTGTGATGGAGCCCTGTGATACTTTCCTGTCTATATCTGAACATATGCCTATCTATGGGAAGTGGTGAATGAATTCCTAGCTTTGCTTTTCTTATGTGCACAGCTTTCAGTTTCCCTATCAAACTTCCTTTATCTCAACTCATGAGTTTTTCTCCCTTTTCCTGTTCTCTCCCCCCTTCCAATGTGGAGTGAGAGACCAGCTATGGGGTGCTTAGTTGCTAGCTGTGTCCAGTTCTGCCACATGAGTATCAGAAAAGGGTGAATAGGTGCGATTCTAGTATCTCTTCCACATTACAACATGGAAAATTCTAATTAAAATAGTAGGAGTTAGGCTAGAAACCAAAGGGCCTTCCTCTATGAAGTTAGGTTGTGCAACTCTTTGCTATGGCATATTGTTGATTAAGACAACTTACAGAGACTGAAGAAGAGGCTGAATACTTTCATGGAACAGTCATACATCAAAGGTTACAGAAGCTGGACCTGGCTCTGGATTGCCCTAATATGCAACTTATTGAAGCATAGGAGTAAATTCAGGAATGCTTTCCCTAGTTATCAGCTGTAGCTTTTACTAGAGAGAGATAATCCTGTTGATCCAGTACAGCTGTTCTTAAGGAGTTTTTGTGGGTTTTTCATTCCTTCATCAACCATGGGGAACATGTTTTTCCTGTGTTAGACGTAAATAATTCAGATGTGGGACAAGGCTTCATATTCTTTTCTAGATAAACAAAGCCATGATTTTATATGTTCTTATGAAGATAATACTTTTAAATACTAACTTCAAAATATCCAGAAACTGTAGGAAATGTATTGTGCTTTATGTGCATCTTCTCTCTGGATAACTCTTGTGAGAAGAAGTATGCAAAATTACAAGGCTCTGAAGTGACCAGAATCTATGCTTCCATGGTAATACAGCAATGAGGTGAAATTCTGTACCCAATCTTTCAGTAGCAAAGCCTCAAAAAATATTCAAACGGACTTTTATATATTCCAGAAAATTACCATCTAGACATACACTCTATGATCTGTAATTAATACAGTTGTGCCTATGCCACTGTCACCTATGGCAGGTAATGATTTTGATCATAAATGTTAGAGTTAGTGAATCTGTGAGACACAGAATTCATTAATCAATGCAGTAGTGAGTTAGAAACGTAGCACATTAGTCCAGTCTGTTAGAATGAGATTGCCTCCTCATACTATTACACTCAATACACATTTTATTTAAAGAAGGACCAGGCAGTCTTGGTTAGAATGCCGCTTGACCAGCATTGTGTCCTTGTGCCCAGGAGGGCCAATGGTATCCTGGGGGGGCATCAGGAAGAACGTGACCAACAGGTCAAGGGAGGTGATTCTGCCCCTCTACTCAGCCCTAGTGATGCCACACCTGGAGTACTGTGTTCAATTCCAGTCCCTACAGTTCAAGAAAGAGAAGGAGCTACTATGGAATGTAGATGAGCAGGGGAGTGGAGCATCTCTCTTATGAGGAGAGACTGAGGGAGCTGGGTGTATTTAATCTCGAGAAGAGCAGACTGAGAGGGCACCTCATCAATACATATAATGATGTTTGTTAAGAGAACGGTGCCAAGACTCTTTTCAGTGGTGTCCAGAAACAGGACAAGGAGCAATGGCCATAAACTAAAATCCAAGAAGTTTCACCTCAGCATCAGGAAAAACTTCTTCCATTGCATGTGGTACACACTGGAACAGTCTGCTCAGGGAGGTCATGGAGTCTCCCTCTTTGGAGAGATTCAAACCCCAAATTCCTGCTACAGGTGACCCTGCCTTGGCAGAGGAGTTGAACCAAATGCTCTCCGGAAGTTCTTTCTAACTATAACCATTCTGTGATTCTGTGATTGTATGTCTCTTTTTTAACTTTATATTGATAAGTAAACATCTTAGGCAGAAATTAAAGTAGAAATAAGTGTAATTGAAATGGAAAAAAACCCCATAATTTCTGAAAGAGTACTGCAAAAAATAAAAAGTTAGTGAAAACATGGGATGTTATTTTTTTCACATATCATATAAGTAAAGGACAATAAATTCAAAACCAGTTTAAAAATGGCTAACACAGCTGTTGCCTGTTGGGGTGCGGGATTTTGTTTGTTTATTGTTGGTTTTCAGGCAGTTTGTATTAGGCCCAAGATGGCTTTCATTAACCTCCATTTTGTTTTTTGTTCATAAGTTCAGGAGTTTCTTAAAGTTTATTGGTTAAAAGTTTTAAGTTCAGTAAGTGTCAATCATGTGTTATTTAAGAGTTAGCCAGGTTGTTACTTTGTTTATTTTACGCTTACCCCGATTGGTTCTGTATATCAGATGATTCTTTTGCTGTATCTTGATTTGTTGTTATGAATCTGACCACAAGTTGGCATGTTCTGATTGGTTGTTTTCTCAAGAGAGACCTTTTGTATAAATACTGTTGTTAAGTCTGCTCAGGGTCTCTCTTCTTGGATCCTGAGCACAGAGGCAATAAACCCCCTGTTGTTTCACCCTTGAAGAGAGTCCCGTCTTTCCTTCCTCCTCGCCCTTGCACGCTCTCTACAGTTGTTTCCAGTGATGCTGTCTGAGCAACGGACCCTAGTATTGCAGACACACCTTGTGGCCGGGTTTTCTAAGGTGTGTGGCTCCACGCACTACCGCTGGAGTTTACCACTGCAGTTGCCACCATCTTGTGGAGAGATATTAGTTTAAGAAAAGGTTACAAAAGACACAGACTATATAGAGGCAAATTTTACAGAAAGCTAAACAATTTCCAACAATAGGTATAATTCCATTTTGTACTGTAAAAGCTGAAGCAGTGGAGTTCATGTTAGTAAAGCTATATTCTATATGCTATGAAGTGAATTACAGTATATTTTTTCAGAGAGCCTGTGTGGGCAGAGGACAGGCTGACTGATCTTACAGGGCTATTTCATCTTTAAATTCTTCCATTCTATGATTAATGGTCATTGATCTGACTGCGAACACACTGTTCTATTCATATCAATGTTATAAACTACAACAATTGGATTACTGTCAGCTGCTGAAATTCTGTTCAGTGGATCACCTTCCCTTGCATTTTTCTTGCTTGTATATTGCACATTTTTTTCTTTGTGGAGTTTTTTCCTTTTTTTTTTTTAACTTGTTGAGAAATGCCTAAGTGACACATTTTCTGTGCGGCCCAAACCGTTTAAGATAATGTTTGTTCAGAAATTGTATTAATAGAGCTTCTTTCTGTCCCTGCATCATAATTACCATAAACTACATGGTGCATAAAGTACCTATGCAAACATATACTTCACATACGACCTATCTTTCTGATGACACTTTATTTTAGAAGTGTTCTCATTATGTACTATGTCACAAGGATGGCTGGAAGGCTTGAAATAACGAAATTCTGTCAAAAGCCTGGCAGCACAAGTCACTGAATTAAGGTTCTTCATTCAAAGGACACATGCATACAGTACAAGATACATGGCAGTCATAAGGGGATAAGATAAGAAACCTACTTTGGTCTTTGGAGTTAACATAAGAGGATTTGCAATGACATTCATAGTCCTCAGCTGATAAAAAAATATCAGATTATTTGTATCAATTAGCAATTAACCTGTACGGTTCTTGAAAGGAGTCATTGTAAAGACACTAATACTGAGAAAAGAGAGCATTTCTTTTATCCTTAACAGTGGTCTTCCTATGCAGTGTTTTGGAACTGAGAAATAGATAGCTGGTGTCAATGCTTTTGTTTTCCTATTTCAGGCAATAGATGGTAGGTACGTTCTGTTAGGTGCATTCTTCCACTTAGAAGACCCTTTCTGTGTATCACATTTCCACTTATATTAATATCTTCAAGTATCATGCTGGTATTGCTAAAATGATAGTCCTGAGTTTGATCTGAGAACGATGTTTGCCAAATCATAATCATAGCAATCACAGTGTATGAGCTTAAAATAAGCACCTCTTGTGAACCTGTGAAATTCTCTTATAGAAACACAAGGGAATATGGGACAGAATTAAGAATGACTCCTCTAAAAATAGTGACTGTTAATGCAACTTTTTTTTTTTTTAATTGTAGCCATTTTTGAAAAATTTTCTAAAGAAGACAGAGCTTACAGTTGTCAAGACAACTCCACTCTATTTTATGTGTGTGGACTTCTGCTCTGGATTGCCAGGATGCAACACTATTCATCACCAGTATTACTGGCAGATTTATCACTGTACTTTCTAATCCTTTTCTAGCATCTGAAAAAAAACCAACATACTCTGTGCATACCTTTTAGGAAGTTATGTGTTTCCTTTTATTGTGCAAATGCACCTGTTGTTTTGTAAACATACTTCAAAATAATCCGAAAATGTGTTTCAAATAAATCTTATGATAACTCAACCATCTGAAAATACCTATATGCTGCGGTGGTGGCCACTTATGGCTAGCCCCAGAGGTTCTTGGCAGCCGAGGACTGGATGCGTGACTAGAGTGTGGAGAAGAAAGGAGGGACTCTCCAGAGATTGGAACAGACCAAGAGTTTATTGGACCCGGGGATGAAGCCCTCACCCCCTGGCTGGTGCCTAGGGAGAGACAACTCAGCCTCCAAGACGGGCCCTTAAAAAGGGAGGTGGGTCTTAGGGGAGGGTTCAACAGAGAGCCAATGAAACATAACAGGGGAGTGGCTGGTAACAAAACAGACAGATACCTTAAAAAATCATGGGGAAGTAGGCGGGGGAAGCCTGGATTCTGCCCAATCACTCGACGCCTCTCTTAGAATCTTCCAGACTCAGGGAGAGGCCCTGGAGTGACAGACATAACTCAAGATTGACAATTAAAGCAATTCAAGCAAGGGCCAATCAGGGGACTGTAACTGGGGAAAGGTAGGGGGAAACAAGGAACAAGTAACAACATGGCGTACAGAGAACAAACCAACTTTTCAACTTACAATCCAACATTAAACTTAGGAAAAATGCACCCCCACAATATCCAAGATCAGCCAGAAATATCTATACTTGGATTTATATAAGCATTTAGGCATGTATCTATCTGTTCTTTTTTTTTCCAAGTAGTCAACATGATTACTTTTTAACTTGTTCCTTGTAATTACTTCTAATCCCAAACCCTTATATCACTAGAGATTTATATTCAGTACAGTAAGTGAGGCAGTTGACTAAATGAAGTCATGTACTTATTGCAGCAATATTCAGTTTCCTGGCCTGTATGCTCTTGGCACATACTCTTTATCATAAGAAATTGTTTAAGTCTACCAGGGAGGAACAAAATTCTCTTTGAAAAAACAAAGATGCTCTTTGCTATTACATGAGGAAATTTTGCCAGTAATTCCTTTATTCTCCATGATTAATTTGGAAAAGTAGCACCAGACTCATCTAATTGTATCTTAGCTTACACAACCATTTCCTCTTCTGTGCCTGTGTACAAATAGTCCTCTTCGTTTTACTCAGTAACTGTCTTTATTATTTCACTCTCCCAGTTGCAATGAGAAATCTTTATGAAAATTGACTGCTATAATTTTACTGGCTTCTTATTTGCTGAAAAGTTTCCTGAGATGACAAGGGTTTTCTTTCTCTATGTGAATAAATTCACTTATTTCTGGTGTTAAGAATTTGGTGAATTGTTTCTGTGAAATGTTCTAAACAGTATCAAAATAGGCTTTCAGTAATATTTTGATGCTATATTTCATGAAATCTATCATGTGTCAAAATGCCTATATCTTTACTTAGATAATGCTACAATTTTCACCTTTTAGAAACTAGCAAATTATAAAAAAAGGTTTTCCTATCATAATTCCATCATATTCCTGAAGTGAGAAGAAAGATTTAATAATGGTCAAAGACAAGATTACTAAAAGGAACTGAAAAAAACTATTAGGTGGACGAATATTGCTATTTTAAGTGAGAAGTGACAAAGAAGGAAATAGGCCCTGAACAGCACCAAAATTTAGACAGGAAATCTTAGAACTCTAACCCTGTTCTGGGAAGTGTCATGTACTGTTGCAAATCAGAGCTAAGATGTGAAATTGGCATCTTGACCAGCAATAATATTTCAGGGAGACCAATCATCTAAGTCTAGATGATTGTCTAGAAGCAAAACTCCATACTTTCCCATCCAGCAATCTCAAAGTGGCAGAGGGGGAAGGATAAGGTAGTATAAATGCAGGGAGAAAGAGGATTCTATGTCAGATACTTATAGGTAAATCCTATTGACCTATCTGTTCTTTGTGCTATTGGCTAAGGCAGCCATATATTCTCTGAGGATTCCTTTATGACACTTATTGCCTTAAGGCAAGATAAAGTCTTTTTCCCACTGCAGTAGCACTAAAGAGAATTAAAAGAACTTGAGAAAAAGGCCTGTTGGTTTCAGTAATGACAGTTTTGTCATGTTCTTAGATTGGGATTTCAAATACACTGAAATTCAGTCCTCATGGGAGGTAGAAATAATTTTTTACAGGTTGTATAGGACCCCCTTACTCATTAATGAATTCCTCCTTTCTTATTTAGTGCTCAGTTTTGTTCTACAGTAGCTTCATAAGAACAAATGTGTGTTGTTTGTGTCAGTTACCAAAAAATGTCATATTCTTCAGGTACTATGGGAGTGGCTTAATACAAGCAATGACTGGCTGTCTTATTTTAAAATTTTCTATGTATCCTGTCTATTGAAAAAGCTAATTGGTCTTTCCTTCTATTTTTTGTTTAGAGTGTAAATGATGAGTAGAAAATTGACAACTACTTGTTTTTATAAATTTGTCTACTAGATTTAGTTAGAGACAATAGCAATATAAGAACATAGAAATCAGTGGATTTTAATTTTATTCTTAGATGTATTATATTAGGTGTGCAATAATGGGACAGCAACTATGTCTGACCTTTATTTGGTGACTGATAGTACTAAATAGCCAGAGTATGGATTTAAGGAAAATGCACATTGAAGTTGAAAATTCCTGAGTGTCTCTCAGCAATTGTCAATAAAACTCATTCCATTTAACTTCATGAGAAAAATGGCTGTTCTCAAGTCAAGCATTTTGTGTGCTTCAAGAACTTGACAGCAAATGACAGTTCGTAAGTTCTTCTCTTAAATTTTTGTGTTCTGAAATGTTTTAAATAAAAATAGAATGACATATCCCTTCAACAAAGATGGAATTTTCTTTATTTCAAAAAAATCCCAAACATAAACTTCCAGAAATTTTATACTTTTTTCATAAGGCTTTCATATAAAAACGAAATTCTACCAAAAAAGTTTAATATAGATTTCAGAGACATTCAGTGGCAATACAAAATCCTCAAGTGAAAAATGAAAGAAAGATTATATGGTGGACAGTATTTTAAATGCATGAATGACAAAATATGTTAGAAAAAAACAGAACTGGTATGTATGTCAGAGATGTAATACACTGTTCTAACAACAAAAGTCCAGGAGTTCATTACTACAAACAAATCTGACATGACTGAAATCATAATTTTCTCTTCCTGTATAAATAATTCTTTTAATGATATATCTTCAGGTCTTCAAAATATTTTCTGGTGAAATCAGTTGATACAGCCATCATAATTGGCCTTACCAAATCAGGGTAATATTATTGTGACAATTTATCATTTAAATAAAAGTTAGTGGAATATTTTTAGTGATCTGCTGTTTACCAAGATGGGAAAAAGAAATGTATGCTCATTAATTCATATCTAATTAATTCTTCAAATATGTTTTCCCTACCCACACTCTCTTTCCATGTAGGCCAAATAACTTCATTTTTCATTGTTTGAGTGCATAACAATTTCACCAAAACAAGTGAGGAAATGAGTTTTGAAAAAATTTCTAAGGTCAAATGTATAATATTCATTTCCAACTCATAACTAGAAGAAAAAAAACATTTTAAAAGTTGGAAAGCCACAGAAATTTTAAATCTTGATTAAACTGAATTTCTGAGTGAAGAGATAATGTATGTTCTATTGGAAAATGAAATCAATTATTCTGCTATAAGCATCCCTATCAGTTAATAAATGCAAATACTATATTTTAGGAGGAGCACTTTTTTTGTAGGTATTGCACTGAACAAAAATCAAATTAACTGTGACCATAGAGCCTGAAGATATTCACACATTTTCCAAAGTAGGAAACATTTCAAACTGCCTTTCTCACATCATGCAAGTATAAGCTGTTTGAATCCAGATGTGGAGGCAACTGATTCTAGGTTTAAAATTTATCTGCTGCATCCAGAATTTTATGATTTCAGTTCTGAAAATTTGCTTGCAAATACTTGCTGTTTCCTTTCTCCCATGATGTTTTAACACTATCATACCATGTGTATGCAAATGGGATATTTTAAGGAGGAAGTCCTCAAAGTTTATGATTCACAGGACTTCTATAAACTGGTGTCTTAGAAGATAACTTCATTATTAGGAAATAAGGCATTTTCACTGTGATTATAGGCTGTTCAGATGGATAATAGAAAATTATTGGTCCACATTTTATTGTCTCTGAATGACTTTACTTTTTGGTACAGAATCTCTTTAGAAATCAAAGTATTTCCATTTTTCTGAATGGCGCAAAGGTAGAATGAGGAATACTCAACTGCATGTAAATCTATGAAAGTACAGATTGAAAATGTGGCAATAAGAAGAATAATTTTTTGTGTGTGTGTGACTGATCTGAAGAACCTGGTGATAATTTTAAATATTTCTGAACTTGCTTAGTGTTATAAACGAATATTAGCCAATTGGATAAAAAGGAACAAGGTTTTATTTTTCCATTTTCAAAAATCTGTCTGAGACAGCCACATGAAACATCGGTCGAATGCTGGGTGAGACAGGCGGCTGACAGCAAGGGTGCGATTCAGCCCTGTCCACACCAGCTGGGTTTTTGAGTCTGATTTTTATACTGTTTTCTGTGCCCAGTGGCGAGCTCATTGTGTTTCTGGTTTTAGTCTTCATATTCAAACACAGTCTTTCAGTTGGTGATGAATCTTGAACAGATTTCCTGGCACTGGGACATGTCTGAAAGGATTTTCCTGGAACCTCTTTTTGGGATCGTGATTTTTCACATCTCCGGGTCCTCCCTCGAGATTGTCATCAGCCACTTGATGGTCCAGGTCCAGGAGTCTGATTTGATCAATGAGCCACATCCTGGCAAGCCAACCCTTTTCTCTTGTAAATTTAAGTTTCAGTCTGCTACTTCACAGTTGCAAAGTAAGTCCTGGTATTTGGAAATGCCTTTCCCATTCCGGGAACCAGGGCTTACTTTGCAGTTTCAGAGTTACAAAGTACAATATTTCTAATACCTTGTTTTATTCACTACATGTATTACATTCCTTATATTTTAATGCACGAATTTATCCATCACATCTATTACACTTAGCAATACGGAAACAACTCTAACATAAAAAAAACCCAAAACAACAAAATACCAAGGCTACTTGTGTGGATATGTAACAATGAAAATTAAGGGTAAAGAAAAATATGGGGAGAGAAAAAAATCCACCATTGGGAAGTGACCCTGCATGCCAAAGAAATGAAATTGCAAATCCTGGCGTATTTTAACTCAGGATGTGGGCATTGACACAACTATTCTGATGTAAATATACATAAGAAAAAATCAAACAGCTTCCTATTGTCAGAAGATTGATTTAAAACCAAAAATATTTTTTCCTTTTCAAAGAGTGCAAGCACATACCAGGAAAAAAACCCCAAAAAACTAACAATAAATTCCACAAAATATAACCAGTATTTATTAGTCATTGTGATTGTTAAATTGTTTATTAAGTAAGATTGCACTTTTTATACTTTGTACTCATCCTGCTGTTTTAAAAGAATTTAAACTCACATCCTTTTTTCTGAAGTGAGCTTGACTATGCACACCACCCAGATAAACATGAATGCTTTTATACATTTGATTTTGATGCTTTTTAAATTTTTTACCAAAGAAAAGAAATTTTGAAAAGATGTCTGTATTGACTTTGTCAGAAATGTCTCATAAAACGTCTGTTTGATGTTTCAGTGAAGCACTTTTTTTAAGGAGAATTATGATTAAAGTGATTTCTGCCAAGGTTACCATATTCCTGATGATCAAAAAGAAAGCAGATGTCATTACATACAGAGGGGGTGAGTGGAGGAGAAAAAGGGGATGCAGAGGAATGTGGCTGCTTGTGAGTGAGCAATGGAGAGCTGAAGATATCTGTGGATGGGGACCACACCTTGGCCATACATGAGCAGACACAGGGATGGCTGTGAGCAAGAGAGGAGAATGAGCTGCTGCAGCTGTGGCATCCAGGCTCAGCTCTGCACCTGCTGATTGCAAACCCTGATATTTCTATAGTCATATGCTTTCCAGTTCTCTCTGTGGAGAACTATGGCTGGAGAGATGTAATGCTCAAAGCATTACATGGTGGAACAGGCTTGCCTGAAAACCCACCAAGTCCTAGGCAAGAGTTCAAGCAACAGAAAACAATCCCCAAGCAAGGATCAGCTTACAAGGCCTCAGTGTATGAAACCTAAATTCCAGACCAGGTATAATCCAGTTATTGACCCTCCAAGAAGAAAAATAACTTTATATCTTGGGCTATTTTGCAAAATCCCTTGTAGAGTCTTCAACTATTTTCAAAAGTAGCTTTCAGTCCTTGCATCATTTGTAGAGAAAAGTTGATTTGGTGGCACAGCTAACAATGTAGGACACTGCCTTTGCTTCAAGGCATAGCTACACAGTGCACAGCAAAGCTCTGCCCCAGAAAAGAAGATTGATGTTCTGATGGGTTTAGAAGCTGAGAGCTAAGTAGCTCTCAGAGTGTGTAAGGGGGAAAACTTTGATTTTTGTTTCTAAATTATGAAACAATTTATGTTTATCTTGAAGATATAGCACTTCTATTCTTAGCAAATTCCAGGGATCTTAGGCTTTGCAATAGAAAGAAGTCTGAGCTTTCAGTTTGATTATAAGAGTTTAAAGTTGTGATCAATGAGTAAGATTTTTTAAAATCTTTTACACAAAATGTTTAAAAGCAGGGGAGCTCTTTACACTTGTGTTTGTAGTGAGAGTTCATCTCTCTAAGTGAAACTTAATTTGCACTTACTAGCACTCAGATATTATAGCAAGATGTTTATTAGAGATACTTAAAGCAGATGGAGCCAAATTAAGCCAACACTTTCTCTTTCAAAGTATAGTACCATTTGGTTTTTTTTCTATGATGTCTTTACTTTTATGAGCAAGTACAGCAGTAAAGGCTTACAAAGCTGTGTTCCTCAGCCTGCTGGAACCAAATACACCTGTAATGGTTTGAAAGCAAAACAAATGAGAGGCTCCAAGTCAGAAATACAATTTAATGAGAAAAAGAAATAAAAGG
>JBBMKD010000102.1:73111859-73127385 GCA_037834095.1 Argya squamiceps | reverse complement strand
AATTGGTTTCAACAGATGATGAAGAGGGTGATAGAATACTTTGTGCATATCTTATTCTACAACCCAGGACAACACCTAATGTCTGTGTGATACTCCTGTAATGTAAACACCTTAGATGAAGCAGGCACAAAGAACAAAACTGATGAATGTCACAAAGCCAGCTAGAAAATTATCTGACAGAAAAAATAATCTGCTCCATGCTGTTAAACTTTAAATTCTGAAGCCTGCTTTAACATATCCTCTCTTCACAGGTGCTGAAAACACAGTGTTTAGAGAGTGTACAGAAGAGAGATGTCTCCCAAAGGTCTCCCGCCTCAGCGTTACATCCCGTGTATGCTGAGCACTGCTGACAAGGAGACTTATCCTATAGGTTGCGTGGAATTCAGCCAGCAAGAACAACCTTGTGGAAGCCTTTCCCAAAGCCTTCAGGAAAACCTAATGATGTGCAGGGCTGCTGCTCCTCCTGTGCCTCCAGACAGGTGATAGCAGCTCAAGGATGGAGAGGAAGGTGTAGGTCTGGGTCAAAGCCTCTGGCACCGATGGGATTCCTGCTGTTGACTGCTGTGTATTTGAGGTCAGGACTTTTATACTACTCTAGCTAAACTTTCCCACAGCTTGCCCCTTCTGTAAAAAACACTGTACTAGGAATGGGTAAAGGTTTTCTGCCTCTTTCTGTGGCTTGTGATAAATGATTAGAAGTGTGGGAAGCAGTGAATACTTCTCTCCTGGCTCAGGTATCTGGTTGATGGTGGTCCTGAGATTTCCACTCCTGAGAGGAGTTCAGTTCAGTACTCCTGAGGCTGCAGCCACAGCATCATGTTTAATACATGGACATTTCTTCAATGAATTTGCTTAATAATTTTTGAACTCCTCATATTTACTTCCTCTAACAATGAATTCCAAAGACCGATTAGACATATTTGCAAAAAAGTTGCACATAAGATCTTTTTGCTGATTCTACAGCAGCTGTGTATATGTTACATTCTTCATAGTTTATCTAAATTAAAGACAAGGGAATATTTTATTTTTGTCAAGTAAAAACTCCCCATATATCTGATCTGATCTGTTCTGTTAGTTTGCACCACTTCTGAATCTTCTACATGATTTTGAGAGGAAGATGGCTAAAGCTATAGCAAATATCCAAGATTCAGATCCAACTAATATTGAAATTACAACATAAAAAATAATTTGTTTGCTTTTTAAAATTTCCAACTAATCCAAAATATCTTACTTATGATTTTAACTACAGCTGAACAAGCTATTTTCATACATCCATCCATAATGACACAAAGACCTCTTTCCTGAATGAATGTTATGTTAATAGTTCTTTCAAGATTATCACTGTATATATGTAATTGTGACTGTTTTTCCTTTCATTTGCATTACTTTGTATTTATCAGTGCTGGGTTTTGACTGTCAATTTTATCAACCAGTCATTCACTCTGATTCCTCTGAGTATCTTTGTAGTTAGTTCTAATTTTGTACTCTAAATATGCTGCTGTTACCTCCCTATTTCCCATTTTCCATGTTATTTATTATTCTATAGTATTAGTATAGAGTATATATAGTGTATAGAGTATATATATAGAGTATAGAGTATATATAGAGTAGTATTGTGCACAGCACAGGTAGCTGAAGAGCTCTGTGGGAAATTTCCATTGCAAAATACTTATATTTCTTTGTATGTTTGATTTTCTATTTTTCTCTCTTTCTCCCTGAAAACCTTGTGTTACAAACCTGAGACAACTACAATCTTCTGGCAATGATTATCTAATCTCTTTAAGAACTTCTTTTAAGATAACTTATTAAAATTTATTGGAAACCTAAGTATCATACCAATAAATCTTATCCAAAAGATGTCATGAAACACCAACAAATTTTGATTCAAGACTTTCTGCAGTGAAATCACTGTCTTCCTCAGAATGTCCCATACCAAGGTACATAATTCTATTCCTACATGGCTTCTACCACCTTGTTCAGTACAGAAATCAATATTTTTGGTCTATAGACCTTTTTATTATCATATGTAATCTAGTCCCCTTCAAATAATGATTTATTCATGGTAAGTTGTAATCTGATAGTTCCTTATTTGAGTGTTTTTAGACTTTGGGAATTAATACTATGTTATTTCTGGTTGTTTTGGGATGGCTTTTTCAGTTGGTTTTTGGTTTGTGGATTTTTTTCTGTTACATTTCTGTTCGTTTCAATGTTTTGTTCTGAAATCATTCTGCTGACACTTCCGTATAAGATATTTTATCAAAATTCTGCAGTGTAAATTAGGATAAGTAATGAAGATCTTAAACTCTTCTGCTGTGAATCCTAGTATGAAAAAGTCATGTAGCTTCTCTGACCTAAACCTCCATGAATTGATATGACAATTTTAGAGTATCACACATCAGCCATAATCATAGAATATTTGGCTTTAAAGTTAAACATTTAAAGTACGAATTCATTGGCAATGCCTTTAAAATCAACAAAAAAAAAGTTGAATTAAATACATAGGTACCTTTTGTCTGTTATTTACTTGTAAGATGTAACTTCAGGTTAGAAAATTTGCAGGGCTCCTTCACTATCCTGGAAGTATGCCTGAGGCATGAGATCTCTTTTGCATTCCTGTAACACTTTGAAAGATATCCAGACAATGTTGTTCATAAATACAGGGCAGCTTTAGCATATGATGTGCAGAAGTCTCCACTCTACCTCCTGCATAATAAATACTTGTGACACTAAATTCCTTCTGCCTCTCTGTTTCCTTCTGTCAACATATCTGTTGGTGCTCTGCTTCTTAGAAATTACCTTATCAAAAATGTTATTTCACATTTAAATGACCTACATGTTAGCTCCCTGGAAGAAAGGTGGAAAATCAACAACTAATGGTGTCACAAATATTTGATTGCTATATCTGCCTTGGCAGGACCAAGTATTACCATCATTTTTGAAACAAAAATTACAAATCTTAGTACTATTGAAGTACTATTTCTAATGCTATTCTTGACCCACATAATAACCCTCCAACCTTTATGGAAGAAAAAAAATTAGAGAAATTCTTACTTCTTAGAGGGAGCAAGAAAGACAATCCAGATCCACTTTGTGCTGCCTTTCCCATTGCATTATTCTTCAAAGTTTAGCTTTGCTTTTTACTCAATTGCAAAATTATTTTGTGTTTATAATGGCTCTGAACTGTCTGTGACTTTCACCTAGCAAAAACAACACTGGTCCATTGGGACTCACTCTCTTATATTCCCTTGTGGCCCCAGACAGTGTTTAAATAAAACTGTAGAATTTAACATCTCCTATATTTATCTGATTAACCTGACATGAAAATAAAACAAAAAACAAAAACAAACAACAATAAGCTCCAAGCAAATAAAACCAACATCCCCCCCAACAAACAATCAAAAAGTCAAACCAACCAACCAACCCAACCTTCAAAAGTACCAAAGGGCATGCATGATATGTGTGGTTGCACAATAAATGTCTGGCACAGCCCATCAACCCAAGTTTTCTAATCCTGCTTGTTGTTAATACTTAGCTTTTCTCTGGAGTGTGGGTTGTGGGGGTTTCTGCTTGCCTTCTTTCATTGAATTTTAAGTCAAAGAGGTTATTATATGAAGGTGTTATTATATGAAAGAATATAATCTGCAAAATATACATCTAACTTTCATAGCTGTAGCAATTTTTTTTTTCTCTGAGTAATTCAAATAATAGCTTTTCCTTAGGGAATTACTACTTTTTTGTGAACAAAATTATGACATATATGAGGTCCTGGCTTTGAGTTCTGGAGATTTTAAATTAAATCCCTGTTTCAATACATATTTTGTTATAATTCTGAAATGATGCATTATCTGCTGATATGACTCAGATTTATACATTTTCATATCTAGTTATTCTTGCTGCTACTCAAAGCATTATGAGGAGATAATTTTAATACTCAGTATTTTGCCAGCAGCGCAGTCAGGTCTTTCTGTTCTCTATTTAACAATAGTATATTTTTGACAGTTGTTGCAACATCATTATTCATAGCCAGAAACATAAAAAAAATCACCACCAAAGAAGAATGTGTTATGTGATTCATAAAAAGCACTGAAATTATTCTAAAGAAAACATTATCAAAATGGTGACATTTAGTGTTGCTTAAGAGGGAAAAAAATAGTGTATTTTTTCCTTCTGTTTTCTCAGAAAAAAATATTTTCTATATTAAATAAAAAGCAGCAATCACTTGTCAATCTTAAGCAAAATTTTCATGCCATAATCATCCTTTTCTCCTTTAAAAGTCCATGTATTTTTCATTCTACTACTCTGATCCAGTTCACTGTTAGCATACGTGTCCCACAGGAGTTTGTAAACTCCACTCTTGCTTTGGCCTTCTTGTGCAAATTCTACTTGTTATATGCTGCACTCTCCATAATCTAGCCTGATTTACACTGCTATGGGAAAAAAGCCCAAATGTTTCTGTTTAAAATAAGAGCAAGAATAAGCTTCAATGATTAAAGACTTAAAATATGCACAATATTGCTTTGTGTGATGGCAGAATAATGGCACATTGCTTTTCATTAATTTCTTTTTTTTTTTTTTTAATCTGAATTGTATCAGAAAATGATAACTACTGCATTAAGGCTGCCTTGTCTACTTCTTATTTTAATGACATAATTCACTCACAGAGGGGGAGATGAAGAGAAGCTGTTACTATTAAGCTGCACACACAGTGCTGCTATTTCATGCTATCTCCTGATGGTTCCTGATCTACTACAGGTTGTCTGGACCATGTTAAGAGAAAAGCAATACAAACAAGTGGAAATGAATGAGAGATAATGCAACTATTTCGAAGCAAAATACTTAGCATGGCCTGTGTCCTCTGTCGTTCCTCTTAGTCACATGGTTTCAGTAAAGTCTTTGAAATTAGCTGTTCTCTAAGTGACATCCGTTTAGGGATTAGTTAGTCATGTAAGGATCAGTGTTTAAGTATGGACTTGTTCCCTCCTCAACCCATCTGTCATTTTTCTGAGATAATACATTAATTTCCATAGCAACAGCCTGTAATGTTACCAATAGGATTATTACGACTTTGCTGCATGATCAAGCAAAGGAAGCTGGACTGGTCTGGAATAAACTGTTATCCAAGCCCAGGAAGCCTGAATAATAGGAAAGCTGTTATAAAAGCCATAGTTAAGCCTCCTTTGCTATCTGTCACATTAAAATAACTAGGAAAAATAAGTTAAATGTGGTGTGAATTGTCACCACTTGTAAACGTTAGTTATGTCCACTTGATTTGGCTTGTTCCAGGTTTTGCTAAAGTCCAAGAGATACAGAGTCCTGGCCTAAATCCATTGCTGCTTTTTAAATAATTAAAAAATACAATCTGGGTTCTCAACATTAGCACAGTGTGCAACATCCAAAATATCATTATTTTTTACAGCAAAACAGAAAAACAAGAGGAAATTCATTCCAACACTATATGAGGTGAGGCACATGCATTAACAGTATATTTAAACTTGCTGATATTTTAACAGAATTAGAATTACATGTTAACAGAGTCTTTGACAGATTTGACAGAGACACTCCAATAACAAACTGCATTTTGCAGAATCACTGTTCTTACTGTGCTTTACACCATAATTTTGTGACCAATTTCTAGATAGAGAATTGGGCCAAACAAGTCAATAATGATTAAAAAATAAGAAAAACAAAGAGAAAATTAATCAAAATGCTGCTGATTGTCACATTATTTAATTAATAACACTTACATAGTCTTCAAAGAATTCTATCTCCTACCAGTTCAAGACTTCTGTATGTCCCCCTGTAATTTAGAGTAAAAAAAAAATATACTATTAGACTGATAAAGGTAAATTTAAAAACTATGACAGTGGAATTATCTAGTTATATGAGTTTTAGTGTAAAAAGTACACATGGAAAAGAATATTATGAAGCTAAATTGTTGCCATATTTTTTTAAGCTAATTCTCTAGGGCATATTAAAACTTACAGCTGGAAAATGTAGGATGTAGAGAAAGCACTCTACATCCTACACTTCATAAAGTACTGTAGGCTGGATGACCCAGATTTGCAGGGAAAAATGAGATGTCAGGACAGTCTTAGAATTCAAGAGGATCGTCTAGAAGTCTTAAGTGAGAAAGGGGAAATGCTTTTTACCAATAGGATTTGGATGAAGTACTTTGGTCTAGCAAATTGCATGTACTGGCTTAATTGCTCAGTTCCCCAAAGGATTTAATACTGCCATCCTAACCCATTTATTGAAGTCAGCCCATTAGTGGCAGGGCATTTACTGAGCTTATAATCATTCTAGGAATTACTGGGTTTGGATCCAAAATAAACAACTTTCACAAATAAATTTCAGATTAAATGAATAACAGGCAGGGTCTTTGTTTTGCTATTTTTTTAATCACAGCAGTGAAGGGATTGTTTATATGTTTCCTTATAGGTCGAAATCTATTTCTTAATGTATAAACACATTTTACTGTACACAGGATTTTTGTCAGGTAGTGTGGAAGAATTTAATCAATTTAGACTTCCCATGAGTACATGGCTATATCCATTTCAATATCCTCCTCATCTGAAGAAGAATAACCTAGGCACTGGTAAGCACTGGGGGACAACCAGCTGGAAATTACCTGGGCAGAGAGAGACCTGGGGGGTCCTATTAGATCCCAATCTAGCATTAACAAGCAATGCATGCTTGTAGCTAAGCAAACCAAGTCTGCACAGGGAGGACTGTTGTCAGCAGGCCAAGGAATGTGTTCCTTCCCCTCTGCTTATCCCTGGTGATACACATCTGGGATACTGGGCCTGGTCTCCCCAGTACAAGACAGATACAGACTTACTGGAGATTCTCTTTGACATTCAGCCAAGCAGTTGATGGACAGGACAGGTAGAATTTGTTAGACACCTTTTTCTTTTTTTTTTTTTTTTTTCTAAAGAGTGCCTGTATTCCTATATTGGAGATCAATGCTGATTTTCTATTCAACTGTTCAGACACAATCATAGGATTCCTAAAATCGTATCTAATTTTTTTTTAATTCCATCATGTTTGGAGGTTTGCTGCATATGATTGACCTGAGTAGTTTTTTATTTCTGCTATATTTGTAATTTTCTATCTCAAGCTCTCACCTCTCATATATTCCAAATGCCAGCTGAAATCTTTGTGTGCTCAGGCTATAGCTGAGGAGGCATAAATCTCTAGGAAGAGATAAGTGGGTGAAAGCATCAAGTTGTAAGATCTCATTACATATTATTAAAATGAAACAAAATTTATTTTATAAAGTTCCATACCCATGTGAACATTTCCTTGAAATCATTGATGATGGGATGTGTAGTCTGGCAAAAACCAAAACCAAAACTAACCAACCAAGCAAAATTAGTTGTATGGTTAGTTAAGCTTTTACTGTGGTAATTAGACAGTTTAAGCTTTTAGATTGACAAAACCCAAACAGGAATAAGAGCAAATTCTTGGTCCTAGATATAAGAAGTATTTCACTTTTGTCCTAAAAAATTTGGGCTCCACAGGGAATAGAGTTTCTTAGAGCACTTTTTCTGAAATACAGATTCATCATCTGCTCTGCCAATCTAGTCTTGTACATACACAACACTACAGCACAAAGTGTGAGACTTGAATATCTTTACTAACTTATAGTTTGGGGAGATTGTCTTTGTTTATTTCCTGCCTCCTGCCCATATATTATATATAATACCAGTAGCTAGTAAATTAATCCAAATACTTATTTTTCCCAAGGAATTTGTACCCTTTATAAAGTTCAGGTTCATAAGTACCTATGGATAGTTCCTGTAACTTTTAACTCCTTATTTTTGCAAAAATTCTGAATATCTGTTTTGAAATGTATTCCACACCTAATCTTCTTGCACATGTGTCTGATTGCCCCTGGTGCCTTGCTCCCCACTGAGATCTGTTATCCCTCCACTTCAGTTCCTAAGATCAAAGTTTCATGCAGTTTCTTAGAAAGCTTGACTTCTATATATGTGTATTTCTCTGTAAAATCTCAACTTCTTCTCTTAAAAGGATTATTTTGTCACTTCCTCGCCTGTTACTTCCGTTCCTAGCTAAGAGGTTATTCCACTTTGTCAATCCTCCATTCTGTAGCAAACAAGAATTCAAAGTAGTAGTAAGTCCATCAGGACAACTTTGCTATCTGTGTCATGGCCTATTCTGGCATAGTACATTGCCTAATTCTTGTTAAAGAATTGCTCTCTGTGGGAATTGAAGTCTTCTATATTAAAATAAAAACATTTCCCTAGTAACATATGAATATAGATTTAATGTTGTAGTTTGCAAGCAAAATCACTAACATGTTAATGTGAAGAAGGTGAGTAGGAAGAAAGGAAAGACAAAAAGCTTTCATGTAAGAATTTTTCTTCAGGTATTCATTCTTTAGGTATCAGAATCAGAGGGAAGATATTCGGCTTCTTATTTGTTTATTGCTCTAATTACTTTACAGTCTCAAACACTTCCGCCCTCCTGTTGAATTCAGACTTCTTATGGAAGCATACTATAAGAACTTTTCCACATACAGTCTGAAATATCTAGAAATTCTTCATCAGATAAACTTTTATCCTCAGTAGGATAATGTTTGGTGGTGGTCACAGCTCATTCACATTGGACCTCCTTTATTTTAACCCCAATACTCAAGCACCCTTAATCATTACTAAGTGGACAGTTCTCTTTTAAAAACTGTGCAACACTGAGCAAGATGAACAACTGTGTCGGATCCACAGTCAAGCTGTTGCCATTGCCACTATAGTGGGTGCTAAGAAGTGGAGCAGAACTGAATTTTCTGCTTACTCAGTGCTCCATTCCTCGAACATGGTCAAACCTTTGGTAGCTGTCAGAGCTCTGCCTTGGATTCTGCTCCCATGTTGGTGCAGCTGTTTCCTTGGTTCACATGCATGTTTCCATGGCAAGGGTATTGCAATCGCCAATCAAAATATCACTGCCATGATTTCCCTGGGCTTCGTATGGCCATCTGAGAGTTACGGCTTTAACAACTGTAGCAGTCATTCCCAGCAGAGCTGTCTGCCCCTAGAATGCCTGATGTGTTGTTATCTGAAGATACAGATGCCAGGCTACTCTGCCTCACTACCCCCAAGGAGAAATCTGCATCAGGTTCTGCCCAGTACTTGGACTGAAGTTGTGGCCCATTTCTGCTGGTAGAGCAAGGAAAAATTTGGCTATCACTTTTGATTGCCTTTGCCTATAGGCATTTTATTTTCTTAATAAATTCTCATCTTCTTGCTCAGTTACAAAAATAATAGGTTTGAGAGCAGCTCTGTTGGCATCTCGTGGATAGACCAACCAAATACTCTTCTTAGACCACCAGATGATTAGCTCTTCAGCACTGCAGGAAACATTTTGCTGAGGTTTATGTATTCCTTGGAAGACTGGCTCAAGGTTCTTTGAAATTGCAGATGTTTATATAAACAAAATGTAAGACAAAAACTTTTAATGTTATTTTAAAATCAGTATCAAAATGTTGGCAATTAAGACTGCCTTAATTTTGATTTAAACTGTTATTTAATCTTAAATTTGATTTAAGCTGTTGTTATTTTCGAGGATTCATGCCTCTAACATTCTTACTGTTTTCTAATAAATGCTCTAGAAACAATTCAAAGGAGGTTTGTGACTACTGGACTTACTGATATTTTTCTGATACAATAGATATTTGCCCATTTCAAATTATATCTTGCAAGAAAAACTTTAACTTATTGCTGGAATAATAGCCATTTTTTTGATATAACAAAGAGATGAAAAATGGGATTCTTTATGTGTCAATGTCTGTGAGCTGAACAAGATAAAAGCTGAGTAGTGTCAGCATACTGTGGCTCTTTTCCACAAAAGAACTTTTGAGTAATGTTACACACTTGGTTTACTGAAATAGATTTAACATACTGCATACCAAACAGCAGTTCACCCTTTCTGTCCTTCTATAAGACAAGAATGTTGTGCTTCAGTATGTGGATAATTTCTCTTTGTGCTAATCACCGAATTAATGAGATTTACAGACCAATTTCTTCCTCTGGTACTCCTTTATTGTATTGATGCACACACTATAGCTATTTTGTCACTAGACAAGGATAGGTGAGAAGAAGGTGACTTGTTTATGAACACTGAAAAAATATTGTGGATTATTATCAATGTCTTTATTTATGTTAAAATATTTGAATAAAAAGGAAAAAAACCTCAGGTTTTTCAGAAGTCCTTCACGCTGCTGATTTCTATCAAAATAAATTGGATTGTAATAATTAAATACTTTGGAAATGAATTTATTTTTATTTACAAGATTCCCCATACAATTAAACCTTACATATGCACTTCGAAGTTTTGAATCACTGTATATATTAAAGAAGGTAATTCACAGAAGAGGACAAGCACTGCAAATAAAGTAACATAATTTAACTAATACATTTTATCATTAAAAGCATACGATTTACTAGCATCTACAACCTTAATGTTATTTTTATCACTAGAGATGAATATTTTTGTACCAGTATACCTAGGAGATATATTGATTCACATCTGTGAAACTGAGGTGAATAGTAATTTCTAAAAGAGACAATGTTCTCTTAGAAGTTTGTGTATAGTCAAGCCATTTAAAATTATTTTATTATGTTAAAAATATATACATATCACAGAAATAAAAACTTACTATTTTTTAGAAAATACAAAACTGGCACAAAAGAAACATGTTCCAGTAGAGTAGTATGTCTACCATTTGGCACTTTTTTATTTGTGATTATTTTGTTCTTTTGGGAAAACTTTGTGGAAACTGGAACATTTTTTTAAAATCCAGGTGAGATTTTGGTATTTTGGGTAAACCTGGTGCATTTTGGTGTATTCCATGTTGACAGTGGCAAATATTGCTGATGATTCTAAGTTTATTAGTTCAACTTCCTGAAAGTAAAGAGAAAAAAATGGCAGTCCCTGTGTGAGAAATCTACATCCAGCTTGTAGACCACCCTGTGAATGCTGTTGGCTCAATCAATATGTATGAAAGAATTTGAAGAGGCATCTGGTGTTTCCCTCAGAAGCATCAGCTCCTCTAGTTTTTTCTTCCTTCAATGGAAAATACTCACTACATAATGAGCCTGCCAAATAAATAACAACTTCTCTCGTCATTCTCCAGATTCCTTTCCCTTATGATTAGTTTTGATACTGGATGACATAAAGGAGCAAAGAGCCCTATATAGTAGCAGAAGTGTTAAGCTAAAAAACATCTTAAGAAGCTCAAATTCAGGGCTTAAGACTGTAGGGAAAAAAAGCACAAATGGATTCAGAAAAATGAATTTTTAT
The DNA here is from genome assembly GCA_037834095.1 of Argya squamiceps. NCBI lineage: Eukaryota > Metazoa > Chordata > Aves > Passeriformes > Leiothrichidae > Argya > Argya squamiceps. Next base: position 73,116,069 of record JBBMKD010000102.1, on the reverse strand, counting down.
TTCTTAGGAAAAGCACTCCTAATCCTGCCACGATTCTTTAAATCCATGCCTTAAGAATTGACCAAGGACCTTAACAAATATCCCAAAGCACACTTTACTTCAGCATGCAGAGAAATCCTACATCGAAGCAACATCTGGTATAACTGCCTAAAAAATACTCTTTCTTCTCCTGTGACTTCACAATTACATGGCAAGGTATATTGAGCTATAAGTTTCCATTTTTACCATCCACCTGTCTCTCTGCCACTGTGTAAGCATGATGTTCAAGAATTGGATTTTTAATGATATTTTAAAACCAGTAATTGAATTTTGTGTTGGCATTTGGTATCCTATTTAGCTAACACTACAAAAAAATGTTTTCTAGATGGTTATATAAAACTGGAAAAATGCATACCCAAATGCTGATTTGAAATAAGTGGCTTAGTTCTTTTTTTTTTTTTTTTTAATTTGTGCAAGATGTATTTTGGCTTTGGTAACCTTTTCAGTCCTTTTATGTCAGCTAATACTAAGTGCATTTGTAGGATAAAATCAGCCATATGCCCTCACAAAAACTACAAATGCTATTTGGGATTGATAATACAAATGTACACACAGATACATATGCATTTGAGGCATTGAGAACTACTAATGGCTTAATCCAGGAAATCGAGTACAGGATGACTACATACAGTAGGATGAAGACATTTGCCTAACATACCTGCCATACACTGTCAGGCAATAGGATCACAAAAGGAATTTTTGTTGGCAGCTTCTTCTGTATTTATTGTGTTCTGTGTAAATCATTAATGCACTAACATTTGTTCTGCTTGGATAGCACTATGAGTGCAGGTTGCTGTTAACACCTTCTGCAAGAAAACACATGGTATGCTCTGTACAGACATTTTTCCTAATGTCTACACCCAGCTTTCAACTGGAAAGACCAATATGGACTGAAAAGAATGGATCCTTTGTGGCTTTTCTTGGAATTAGATCAGACTCTAAAAGAGGCAGAAGCATATTCCATAATATTCTGGTTTTTCTTCTTTATGCCTTTCCCTGCATTACAAGACTACGGGAAGCCTATAAGCTCTCACTGATTTAATTAGTGACCTCTTGTTTGAAAGGCTAATAGAACTCCTACTGGTTTAAGTTTGGCCCACTTAAGCCAATTTTTGTTTTTTCTCAAGGGAATTGAAAGAGACATATGAACATTTTCAGATATGATGCTGTAGCTCAATGGACTTAAAGCTTCTGATTCTGTACATTGAGCCCTAGTGATATTGGACAATGTTTTGCCCATTGTATCAATTCATAGATCTAGGTCACTCTCTCTTCTTTTCTTTCCTTAGAGCAAAACAGTGACTGTAGCTAGTGAGTGCAATATCTTGTTACAAACACAACACTGCTTTTGAACAAAGATAAATCATAACTGGATTTGGTGATATATTTCAGTTGCGGTCCATTTTCTCTAACTAAAAAGTGGCAAATTTAAACTTCTGCTCAACAGTTCAAGTGTTTAAAGGAGCTGTTTCACACAGTATCAAGTACAGTGGAAAAAAGAAAGACCTTGTTTTTCTGAAAAAGTCCTAGACTTTTTTAACTGCATGATTCCATCTGCTCAAATAGAACAATCTCCTATTTTCAAACACAAGTGTGTTTCAGAATGGAAGAGATTAATCTTTAAACTGTAATTATTATGAGTGTTTTAATTTCTCTTTTAAAACTTCAAAAATCTCTGCTTTCATGTTTCTTTTTTTTTTCAAAAACAGACAAAACCTAAATTCATCTCAAATTCTGAGATAGCAATCTCAGCAGCAAATAGTACAAAAGAAATAATAAATTACATAGGAAGTAAGTGACTGAAAATCTCAATATCTCCAAGTTTCCCATTCCCTTAAAAGCAACACATTCCTTCAGCTGAAGAGTAGAAAAAGAACCTGGCTTGTGATCATTTACTGAGATACTAGCATAATTCTCTTTTAGCAGAGTGTACACTGAACACTTGCAAAATACTGTGAATTATATTCCAGACAGATTTTAGCAAATATTTATCCATGATACTTGCATACACTTCCAAAAATTTACAGCCTTTTTATGGATACATCACAAGGAAGAAAGGGAAAAAAAAACACAACAAAAAACCTAGATTTTTTTACTGGTTGATTGAGTATAAATTATTTTATCAATCCCAGTGTTTTCCACTCTGTAAGTATCTTAAAATGCAAGACATTTTTAATGATTGATAATGTTTCCCTTCATTTCAATGTAGCACTTCAAGAGTATAAAACTCTTCAGTCAGGCACAGCAAGGGAAAATAATTCAATAGACTGTAATTCCAGCTACATATCATCCATCAACTTTTTCAGTGGTAGCAAACCACTAGACATGAACATCAAGGACAGTCTGTATCTCAAAAGAGTCAGCTTGAGGCAGCTTAACTGTTTTACCATTGTTAACTGTCATCTGAACTGTGACATGCTGCTTTCACTACTTCTAACTGATGTCAAAATGAAGAGCATAAAAGTAACCTGAATAAACCACAAGAACTGAAGTAGTTCCTTTATCTAATAACTTTATACCTACAAATTGCTTGATAAAAAAAACACTGGTCACAGGTTGTGTTTGTGTAAAGAAAACTTGACTATTGCTGAGCAGAGTTTAAAGGTTTTGCAACCACATAATAAATTAAATCCTGAATATTATGTTCTTCACTGATGGCTGCAAATGGTCCCCCAAAAAAGGATCTTACACCACTGACTATCTGCAATTAATTCTCTTTGGTGAACCATACTTGCATCTATTTTCAGTATTTTTCTGTGCTTACTATTTTTAAGAATTAAATGGGGAAAGGATTTGCAAAATGTTTTTAGTACTCGGGTTGATGGTGGGTTTTGTTACAGTGTGTTCTACATTTCTGCACTTTGTCAGACATATATCAACTTTAGGAAAGTATTTTTTTGGTTTGGAGTTTTTTGGATAGCTTTCTGGGTGGCTTTTTTAAAGGAAAACTCTCATCTACACGATTTCCACCATTGCCATTAATAAATTCTGTGATTTATGTACTTTGTCACGAGAATGTCATAGGAGTTGCAAGCTGGCCCCAGGAAATTTGTCATTGCTTGCTTTGGCAAAGACAGTCTATATCACTGTTTGTGTTGTAGTCTGGCAAAGCTTTTGTGTTTTCTTATTCATGCAGTTGGTAATAGTTACAAAGAGTTTTACTTAACTGGACACAATTTTATCATTTTATGTATCAATCATAAAGAGCACTACAGCGATGATGATGTAGTGGGAGTGCTGCTCAGTAACACACTTCATGTTCGGCAAATGCTGGACTTACACAGTCAGAGACCTACTGTGGCACAAGGGTGAACCTGACCTGCTGACCACTCTGAACTGTGGACCTTGGGAACATTAGAAAGCTGCAGTAGCTTTTTTTGACTCAGAAGAGGGAAAACATTGGTTTCAAAATAATGAATTAATCTCAAGAAAAGACTCCAGATGTTTATCTCTTCTCTACATAAATTATCTCAAGTATTAAAATTGCATTTCTATGTGTGAATATTTAGTCTTCAGAAAAGTAAAACAGGAAATAGAGTAAAATGCTTGGGAAATATTTTAAAATAGTTGTTAATAAATTTATTTTTGCTTACAGAAAAATTGTAAGTCATTTTGCTTTCTTGTTTTAGGTTAATAGTGGTTTACTTCAACTATAAACTATTATTAAGTTTTCAGAGAAAGGTAAGAAAACTGTTATTTCACTTGAAACTTTTATAATTTAGACTTCAATAATTTAGACTTTTAAGTTTTCTTGCATCATCTTTCCATTTAATCCCATAGACATATTTGAAGGTGTAAGCATATTTCTAATCTTAGACAGTAGAAAGAAAAATTTAAGTGTCTTCTCTGGAAAAAGTCCAACAATTTCTGTTCATGCTTTTGATGGACTTTGATCTTGTTCACCTTATGTAAAATAACAAAATTTTGCACAAGGAGAACACACACACACACACATACAAAAAAAAAAAATTGCATATTCTCTTTCTATTGTTTCCTTATTTATACCTAGCTTTCCAGCTGAAATGTCCTGTGCTGACAGTAATACATTATAAATCATTATTTATACTGAGAGAGGCAAAAAGTATTGCCTATATATCAGACCAAGGTAAAGGAAAAGATATGGAAACTTCATATCCCAGATATTCAGATTTGAGGTTTTTTTTTTTTAATT
>JBBMKD010000102.1:73072027-73111759 GCA_037834095.1 Argya squamiceps | reverse complement strand
TTTTTCTCCCGAAAATCCTATCTCCCAGAGAAATAAACCACTACACTTGATTTGGCGAACGTGAAACCACGACACAAGGTAAAGGAAAAGATATGGAAACTTCATATCCCAGATATTCAGCTTTGAGGTTTTTTTTTTTTAATTTGTTTAATCTACTCTTAGTTGTTTGGAGATTTTTTTTATTACTTTTTAGGAGTTAATTTTCAGCTTTTGTGTACAAAATTACTCTTACTTGTTTTTAGTTTAACAGTAATCATTTGGATTGCAAGACGTTTTTTCACACTTTTAAGTTCCTAGATAACCAGTGATTCATCCTCTAGTTTTTCTGATTTTATTTTTATCTTGGAAATATTATGTGCATTTAATGATAAATTAATATTCTTTTCTGCAAAAATTTTGAATCTTTCTGCTCATAGTTCAGGCTTACTGCACTTGGATGTAGGAGTTCTACATCTGTATCCCTGAGTATCTAAAAACTAATCTGCATGTGACAAGAGAGGCAAATTTATAAATGCCAAAAGACTGAAGCTTTTTCCTCCCAGGAAATTATAGTCAAAGCTTTATTAGCTTTCATTTTACCATATGTCTCCAAATAATGACTATGACATAGATACTTTGTCTATACTGAAGAAAGGAAATAAAGAACAAAATTAATATTTGTTTCAGAGGGACCTGTTCCACTCTTCTTGCCATAGCATAAAGGTGTCATAGTTAGTTATGGTTATGGTTAGTTATGGTTTATAATGAGATCACAGAAAACAAGAAATTGTGGACTCAAGCGAATGACAGAAAATGAAGACCCTTCCCAGCAGGAGAACACTAATACCATTAATTCCTAGCTAAAAAAACCCCAGGATGCAGTTGCTTGGGTGCAGAAATGTGCAGAGTTGGAAGCAAAAAGCAATTGGAAAACAAAAGGAGGAAAACAAACATTAAAATTTAGAGACACCTAAACCTCAAATAATGTTTTTGCGTTGTCCAATATGTTTATGTTTTATACATGTAAAATATATTTTGAAATATCATTTTCCCTTTTTATGTGTTGCCTAACTCATAAACTCTTACACTTTCTTCTTTCCAGTACACTCAAATGTCCACAAATTCACTGCCCGACATTCCGAAATATCTAATTTCTTGTGAAGGTAAACATGCAGAAATAAACTGATTGATTAATTCAGAAATAACTGATTGGTTGATTGGTTGATTAATCCAGTACTGCTGGATGAGATGGCACAATTTCAAGATTATTAACCTTCTATTTTGACTGCCCATGTTATTTTTACTGAGTAGTTCATTGAAAACCAATAGAAATCTTAAATTCTTTTATTAGTAGCTGTAATTGGTTAAAACATGGCAGAAATATGTTTTTGTTTGAATAATTCCATTATACTTTGAATGCCATGCCTGACTTTAAAGATTTGAAAAGGTGAGTCAGTCTTAAAAATGCATGACGAGGAATATATTTTTTTATTCTCCATTCCAAGTCCAATTTCTGGGAGACGTAAACAGGTCTACAAGGTAAATCATATATATATATATTATATAAATATATAAATATATAAATATATTGCCATATATACATCTGTAGATATATATGTACAGTTTCTTAAAAATGGAAGTGACTGTACAGTAAAAAACTTATATTAAACTGACAATGTTGGGTTAAGAAAGAGTTAACCAGAATTTTTGGAAAGTCTTTGAAAACAACAGGTGTTCCTCTTTCCTGCAAGTAGAAAAACCAATCTATTAATATGAAATAATTTTCTAACAATGCATGCAATTAAGAGCCAGAATGCAGAAAGTGCTGGGGTTTTGATCAAACACACCTCCTGGTGACTGTTCCAAAGCCTTATTAATGAAAACCAGATTCAAGGAAGAACAGATTTTTCCTAGAGAAAAGCCATATTCAAATATGGTTCTAAGCACAGTTAAACATTGCCAGAGAGTGGAATCAAAGGAATGACTGATAGACCAAACTCATTGGGAAAATTCCAAAAACTACTAAAAGAGATAACAACTCTATCATGGAAATGTACCTACATATTGGAAAAGTCTTTGGGAATGTTTAATATTAGCAGTACCATGTGCACTGGCTAAAGTGTTCTAAAATGCAATGGACATGACAGCTGATAGAAGGGATTTGAGTAAATGATAAATGCGAAATGTGACTGAAAAGGATCTAAAATACAAGTATAGGAAATTCATTTCATGGAAGAAACTCAAATTCTAATCAGCATTTCCGCAAGAACATACCCTGGGTGCACAGAAATATTCAGTGCTTGTAGACTGGAATAGGCCTTGGTAGAGAGGGGCTGTATGTAAATTTATCAACTTGCTGAAGCAAAAGATGAAGTATCCCTTTATTCATTCTAGACTTTTTTTCAGAAAACAAATGCAACTAAAACCTTTTGTTCATTTCTTTTTCATTCAGCTTCAAAAACAGCAGACAGTGCTGATACAAACTGAAAAAAACTAATAGGAAGCTATTAGAGTTAATAACAATTTTCATTAAAAATCTTGTATTAAAAATCTTAAAGAACACAGCTGGTACTGTACTTCATGGTAGCATGTTCCAATGCAGTTCTTTTTAAGAGCATGTACATGTCAGAGTCAGAATCCTGTGCAGAAAAGAGATATGTAGTGCAAATGCACAGGAAAAAAAAAGAGGCTGCTGGCATAGTCAAAATGGATACATGAATGATGTCCATGACCCCAATACAAGATTTATCTATGCCAGAGTTCTGGAAAGTGGGCAGGCAACAGTGGCAGCTGCTGGTGTGGGAGCAGTTGTTCCTCACATTTTCCCATCTGCCAGGCAGCAGGAGCAAGAGCAAGCAGCTGACCTCACCACAGCTTCCCTGTGGCTTTGTCTTCCTGCTCAGCCATTCTCAGATTCTCACCTATAGATCTGTAAAATTTAATTTTTCTGTGTTGGTGAAAGAGGTCTTAAGCCAGCTCGGGGGATCTTTCTGAGTGACTTTAAAGAAAAAATTATTGAGGCAGCAAAACTGCTGGTCTTTGTAAAAACTCCCATTCTCTTTTACTGTCCATGATATTAACTAAAAGGGGTTTTTTTTGTGGGATGTTTGTACATCTATGCTGTCTACACATACACACATAATCACATTCCTTTCTAACTTTGGTCAGAAAGGTTCTATGAAAGGTTGTCATAAGAATTATTAAGTGCTTCTGAGCTTCTAAAGATGCAAAGAAATGTTACTATTTCATGCTGTTGCAATCTTTTCATTATCAAATCTGGGGTCCTTACAGCTTTGGTGCTGCAGACCTTGGGACAATCTGAGAGGTCTCTTTAGATGATGTTGGAAAACAACAGCTGATCTAAATCACATCAGATCTATCTTTTGACCCTCTGTCAATCACTCTTTAAATAAACAAATGCTTCTTATTCATATGCATAAGCTTCTCACCCTCATTCAAGAGTCAGATTATCTCAGCTACCAGAAGGAGAATATGTAAATCCTGTTAGATGGCTTGCTTTAAAATGAAATAAGTCACCCAATACAGCTTTATCAGCAGCTATTCAGTTTGTCTAGTTAGCAGATGAAGCACTTTGACATGTTTCTAAGCTTTTCTAGTTAAGTTATGCAAACCAGCACACAAAATACGGTTACTACAGCATAATCATGATTACAGCTCTAGACCCCTGTCCTCTTTCTTCCTCTATGCTGCCCTTACCAGGAGTAAACCCAACAAAACAAATAAACACTGCAAAATTATTTGGGATCTACTTGATGTAGGAGTGGAAAGGAGGGAATGAACAGCTGTTTTCACTTATGAAAGAGTTGGATATGCTGATTTACCCTATTGATTCCCCCACCCAGCCCCTCCCCACCAAAGTAGTTTAAGCAGAGGATCAGCTCCCTTAAGGGCATTACCAGTGCCATGACCCAGGAGAACCAAGCAGACAGGTGAAGAGCTGACTTGAATATAAAGGTCTTCACAAAAATCAGACAGGTAAGAACCTGATGGATAGGTAAGTTAAACAGCAGTGAGGTTTACAAATGAAGCAGAATTAGAATCAGAGAATCCTAGAATGGTTAGAGTTGGAAGGGACCTAGTTCCAAACCCCCTGCCATGGACAGGGAAACTTCTGCTAGACCAGGTTTACATGTTATAATAAAGAGTTTCCACCTATATCTAATCTAGTCTACCTTGAGTAAGGGTGATGCACCCCGAACATGGGAAACTGAAACGTTTTTTAAGTTCTAGTAAGTACTACTTAGCAATAACCAAAACATCACTGTGTTATCAATTTTATTCTCATAGTAAATCCAAAACACAGCACTGTACTCACTAATAAGATGAAAATTAACTCTATTTCATCTGAAACCAGGATCATACATACATCATGGCCTTTCATGATCTCTTCCTGTTCTGCCTTTCTATGACTCCCAAGTGAATGAAAAATAGGATTGAATTTCATTGTGTACATCTATATGGAGATCTATATATGTATACGTATATGCGATGGATACGCAGATACTTAAATTTTCTAAAGAACACAGCCAGTGTTTCTCACTAAACTAACAATTAAGATTTTTTGTCTGCAACACAAAGTGTGCTAGAAAGGAATACAGATATGTTACATTTTTCAGAAGATTAGACAACTAACGGAAAGTACCTAATAGGCCTTAAAAACGTGTGTAACAGCTAATGATCCTTTCTCTCATTAAAGTAATTGAGACATATACTAACAAAGTCAATTTTTTCACCAATTTCTTCTAGACTGAAGTGAAAGTGATTATGAAATATTCCTGTTAATGGAGTGCTAAGCCAACAAATGCTGGTTTACAAACTATGCAGTTCATTAGCACATGCTTTATTCTCAGCTGGAGTGCTGCTGACTCGAGTACAACTTTGTAGCCTTCAGAAATATCAATCCCCTTTCAATTTATCAAATATGTGGAACAATCACAGAAGGTTTTCATTAGGTCTCTTTACCCTTCAGAGGGTATATCCTTCCTCATGACACTTCTTTAAGCATAGTGTTTTTTCATGTTCATGTAAAACACATGAGTCTTGGTTGTAGGCTAGTGCTGTAATGGGTGGACCGACTCATCCCAGCATGACAATTCTTCTCTTCTCTCATATGTTATCTTCTGGAAAAAACCAATTACACTGTTAAGAGTCCAGTTATATTTCTAAAGAGTCCCTAGTTCAGTTTTGTTAACAAAAGAAATTAGCTGGAGGCCCTTGATAATTTCCTAAAATCTGACAACCTAGATCTTGACCATGGTGGAGATGCAGATAAAATATAGCTTGTTCATATCAGTATTTCAAATTATAGTGAATAAAAAAAAAAAAAAGTAGAGTGATTATCTCAATTTCAGGACTGCACAGAGAAATTATTTTTGCAGTGATAAATGATTTTCAAGCAAGAGTACAACTGGATATATTTATTGTAAGACAGAAAAGATAGAGGTCTTAGAAACAAAACAACACAATCAGTTGCTTTGTGACATTTCTCAGTGGGAGAATCCATTGGCAATCCATCAACAAGCCAATATTAAATTAGGTCTAACCATAAATTAGTCCTTAACCATACTCTTCCACCTAAATATTGACAAGTTTTGAGTGATTTAACACAAAAAATTATATTTTACAACTGAACTCCTTGCCTCATGAACTTTAAACTATTTAGGCAATCTTCCAGCCTTCTTTATTTTCATGTAGCTACAGCTCAGAATTATATTTAAATCCAGGAACACATATATCACAGGTCATGGGATGGTTTCTTCTTTCCCAGCCTGCAGATTTTTTGGTCTCATGAAGAACAGGCAGACACATAGCAAGATGCTATTTATCACGTGTTCACTGTTGGAGTGATTGAATAAGACAGGACTGGTAGAAACTGAAATGTGATGTAGAACTTGAGGTGTGTACTTAAAAGACCTCCAGTAGTTTTTGTCTGAAATATCCCTAACCAAGGCTTGCAGAACCTAGGCAGCAACCAGTAACAAATATTTGCACCAGTTTTTGTGGTTTTTTTTTTTTTCTAATGACTTTTACCTTAATATCTATATATATTTTTTTAATTTAACTACAATTTGTTTTCAGTGTTTCAATTTCTGCTTTGCCAGGTTCAGAATATAATTTCAAATAGGCATCTTAATATTAACTGCAATTTTATTAAAGCTAAATGACAAGAATTTTATTGCATTAAGGTTTATATGAGAACAGTTTGTAAGTATGCCTGAATTCAGGCAATTTAATACTCAAAAGAAATACTTTTTGGTCATTGTGCTTTGTGGTTTTCACCCAGTTCTAGTGTTTCTTCAACAATAAAAATGCACAAAGTAGTAGAGCAAGTACATTGATTTCCTGAGAGCTTCACAATTTGTTCTTCACCTGCAGAGAAACCCAAACATACTTGTAAGGTAGAGGATTTCCAGATCAGAAATCTCAATCTCCTAAAGTCTCCTCTCTCGTGCTTTTACAAGCAATCAGACACAAGAAGAACAGTTTGCTTTACTTTACTCCAAAAAGTAGGCATGTGTAAAGCCATTTCTTGGAGAACATCCTTCTCTCAATATCCTACCTCTGGAAATAATGTGTCCTGAAGTGATAAAAATATTTTTTTAAATTAATGGATAAATGGGATATTACACTTTTCCTTGGAATAATCTTATATTTTTCCTTGATATTTTTCTTTAATAAGTAGTAAAAAAATTATTTCTCTTATTGTACCAAATAATTTTGTGGCATGTGGGTGGCTCTAATGCAGAAATTAAAATATTTAGAGATCAGAAGAATTACCACTGAGCTAAGGAGATAAAAAACTTTTTAAGTACCATGTGTACGTCATTATTGTGTTGTACATTGAACTATTAAAGTATGCCATAACACAGTCATTAAGGGAAGAAGGAAGAAATTGAGTTCAGATTGATCTAATGCAGATTTAGTAAATACATTGATTTATAAATAATAAAAGCACTAAACCATGTCAGCTACAAAACAAAACAAACAAAAAAATTGTGGTAAAATATTCATCAAAGAAAGGATTTTAAGAAAGGTAAGCTGTTAAAAAGAACCCTTGGCTTTGGTTTGTTTCTCGATTTTTTATTTGTTTTAAGATAAAGCCTTCTATTCTGAGCATATAGGAAGAAGTGTAAGAAGTGTTTGAAATGAAAAAGGAATGTTCTGCATTGTAGACCAGACAGTTTATTTAGTCAGGTTCAGGTTAGCAGAAAAAGGTACGTACTCTTTAAACCACTTTATTAAATGTGCAAGCCAATTTACTGATTTGATAAGGAGGGAAGCTAACACCAGGAAAAAAGAATTTAAGGAAGCCTGGAATTAAGATTGTAGGAGAAAGGCCTCCAACCACTTGCAGCCTGAGTTTTGTTTCTCTTAGAACTTTACATCTGACAAGTGTCAGGCTCTTTGTTGTATGGTTGATTACTTTGGAAGCCTAGCTGTGTAAAGAATGGATACATAAGCACCTGAGAACAAAAGAAAGAAAACCAATGACTGATTTGAAAAGTAGTGGAATTTTTTTCCAAAGTTTTCAGACACTTTCATCAGTGTCTGGCCTAGCACATTTTGTCATGCTGGTATTCTTATCTTCAGTTCATAGCAGGAGGCTCTGTACCTTGAGGTTTCTATTGCCTCTATTGCTGTTGGCTACTTCTTTCTCTATGTAGGACTTTATAAGCTGTCAAGGGCTAAGCTGGTTCATACAGTCCTTTGTTACAAAATAGCTTATTTGTTCATAGAGAGATAGTCTTTGAATTAAACTTAAAAATACTTACTGTCTTCTTATGTTTCATATCCAAGGGTGAAAAAAATATTTTTTTATGTGCAATGCCAGTATACTGTCCTTGACCCTATGTATACTGCAACCATGCTATGCCATGACTTACAAGATCAATGAAAACAAAAGGTTTTAGAGTTTGATCTGAAGAATATAGCACTGTAATTTAAAACTAAGTGAAATATGATTTGAGCACAATCTATTCTTCACTGGTTACAGAAGTTCACCTACAGAAAGTTTTTCAAAGCAGGAAAGTCAAATGTGACCATCTGTTTGTGACAGCGGAACTAATGAAGACTTCTTCCAGATGCATTCCTTTTCCCTGAAGCTTTACCTGATGTATTCCAGTAGAAGAGTATATGAACCTTCCTATGTATTCCAGTAGAAGAGTATATGAACCTTCCTAAGAAGGTTCTTGTTATGAAAAACTGCAGAGAAGAAACCAAGTGAGACTAGTTTCTTCTGTTGAAAATTTTGAACATCTGAGTTCTTTCTGCTGTTTTCTCACTGGCAACAATTTGCATCTAATGGCTCCTTTTCAAGAAGCATGAGAACCTTTCTTTAGTTCCTGTGAAAGACCAATACACAGTTTAGAGTGTTATGAGGGACAGACTGTGGGAAAGAAAAATGGACATTAAAGACATCCAAATAATATAGTATTTCAAATCTGTGTGTCATAGTAGCATGAGATGCTTTTCTCTTCTCACCCCTGGAACACTCATATCACCTCCAAAGGAATTGACAGTATGTCTCAGATTTGTATATGGGCATGTGTAGGTGCCTGTATAAATACATGTACATGTAACTATACCCACACTGGAGGGGTGACACACAAATATCTCCACGTTCAAGCTTGATCATGAGAAAATACACTTTTCAGGAAAACACTTTATCACCTTTCCCACTCCCCATGAAGACAGAGTACTTCTAAAAGACATAGAAAATTATAAGAAGTGTCAACTGGATAGCTCACATTTCTATCATTACAGATCTTCACATTTTCTATAGCTTTTTGTCACCTAATAGATAATTTTTACCTCAGCTATAAGTTAACTATTCTTTGATGGTACAAAATCAAACACAAGGCAATGCTACACTAAAATTCATTTACTGTGTGTGTTTGCCATGCTAATTAAGAAAATAATATTCAGTCCTTTCTTTTTCTCCTGTTCGTGAAATATAAGTTCAGACAACCTGGCAGAGAAATAAGTGACTGATGTATGTAACTTAAAGAGGAATGAATGTTGCTCATTACTATAGTAGAAAGAGTAATTCTTGCACAGGATCCAATGCCAAAGAAATTTGCTAACTGGAAGAATCTGAGGGTATGATGCAGCTGCTATTAAATTTACCACACAGGAGTCTTTAATACTACTTCTCTGAAAGAGCCAACTAAACATCAACTGGTTAGAGTTTGAAAAAAACCCAGGAAACCAGATAGCTACATAATAATAGTATAAAAAATAAAAATACTGAATAGTTTAGAAGGCAACAGATAATTTTCTGAAGAATTCAGAAATCCTTAACAAATTATTATAATATGAACACTTCTAGTATTGGTGGTGTACATCACAAGAATATCTTCCCTTTCATATTTTACCGTGGCATACAACCCATTACTCATTATTTATTGACTTTTTTCTAAGAAGCCTGCACCTGATGAGGAAACAGGCTTAGAGTTTTAAATACAAAGAGCTTAATTGATAATATAGGTTAAATCATTGTGTTTGTGCTTCATATTCTTTTGTAATGTAGTTGATCCATCTGTTTCTCTGAAGGCAAAAATCATTATGTGCTGATGAATTTGTTTCTCCATCATTTCACAAAATAGCATTTCACTTTGCCTTTAAGTATCTTGATAGAACTAGATTCATTTTGTTACCTAGCCTGGATTATTGCCCAGCATGTAGAGTCTCTCCCTGATGTGGGAAAAATGGGAATCTTATCGAAGGAGGTAGCTTGTTTTACTGACGGAAAACTCTGGACTATGAAGCTTTTAATTTACCATATTTTCAATTCAGATTAAAGTAACTAATTAGATGAAATTACAATTAACCCCATCTAAGTAAATAAATAAATAATTGCACTGTTAAACATTGTTGGCTCTGTATAAAATGGTAATTATAGATACCAATGTGGAGAATTCAAATCTGCATTTTTCAATTCCCCATAATAGAATCCAAGCTATTAAAGTAATTTCTTCATGTGGGACAGGAAGTACTGTGGAACTTTGGATCATGCAAGGCTACAGTGTGTGCTGTTTGACTTTCTTATGATTATTATTAAAGTTACAGCAAACAGTGCTTCTCAATAAGGCTGTGCATAATCAGCAAACAAGATTTTTTAGGAGAATATGCTAGATATAAGAAAACTCAATCTGATTCTGAAAAACAAATGCGATACACTTATGTCATGCTTTAACCCAGCCAGCAGCCAAGCCCCACTGAGCTTCTCACTCACTCCCCACCAGGTGGTATTGGGGAGAGAGTTGAAAGGGTGAAAGGTCAACTTGTGGGTTGAGATAGAGTTTAAGAGGGAAAGTGGTGGCCCCAAGGTCATCCACAGAGGACATCGCTCTCCCAGGGAGAATGTGCAGCCTGTAGGCTGATTCAGAGTGTAGTGATCTCCCCCTGGTGAGTTTCCCTGGGAGACTTTTCTTTGCGCATGGTGACCAAAGTGTGTCAAAGCCTTTGGAATGTTATGTTAATCTTACTTCTTATTGGTCAGTCCCCTCAGTTCCTGGTTTTCCCCTGCACTAATTGGTGTATTTTGGATCCTCTCCGTGACTGCTCCTTTTCCCAACTCCCTTCCCCACTGGCCAAGTTGTAAAACCTCACCCCCTGGCTACCCTATATAATCCCTGTCCCCTTGAGCTATTCCATTCTTCCCCTTTGGATGTCCTGGAATAAAGAAGACTCTTGAAGGATAAAAAACCCCGTTTTGCTGCCTCATTCCTGTGTTGCCCAAGGTGGCAGGCGTGGATCTGCTGCTCAGGCAGCCTCACAAAAGAGTGAGTCACTCAAATCCTGAGAGTGCCTGTGCCTGTGTCACACAGAATGTCTTTCTAAAGATGCTTCTGATGAGGGAAGGCTGCGGCACCTCCACCACAGGACCAGACTGCAACAGCGCAGGGCCATGTCACACAGAACAATGGCTTTGGAAGAAAAATGCCATCACTCCAAATTTCCCCTCTCCTCCTTCTTCCTCCTACTTTATGCACAGAACATGATGTCATATGATCAGGAACATCCCTTTGGACAGTTTGGGTCCTGGACTTGTCCTCTCCCAACCTTCCATGTACCTCCAGTCTCCACACCAGCAGGGCAGTGTGAAAAGCAGAAAAGGCCTTGGCACTGTGTAATCCCTGCTCAGCAACAAGAAAAACATTTCTCTATTTGCAGCCCTGTGCTCAGCACAAGCCTACTCGTAAGGCTAGATGAAAGCACAAAACCATTTTTAAATGAATGTTTTATAGTTTTAGTTTTACATTGGGCAATAGGTGTGAAATAATTCATCTCAGTATCACATTCTGACTAAGGCCAGTCCAAATAAAAATACCCCTGAGAAGAAGGCACAAAAAGTATATCCTATAATCCCTTCTGTCCTTTACTAGTGTCATCTGTAGTAGAGAGCTAAATGAACATTTTTGAAAGTACCAAAAATATGCAAGAATCCCAGCCTAGCTGACTTTAATGAAAAATATTATGAACCTGGATCCTTAGATGCTTGCCTCTGGAATCTTCTGATTTCAAGAATTATACTTTAATAAAAGAATTTGAAAGTAATGAACAGGAGAGAAGACCAATATCTATGACCAGTTTGGAGCTGATTCTAAAGCTCAGTAGAAATATATGCTATTTCTAATTTTGTTGTTAATCTAGCTCACTAGGAAGTGCCAGAGAGCATTTTTTTCTTAGAGTATTTCAACTCTGTTTCCACTTACAATAAAACTGTATTCATTCATAAGTATATCTGGATTCACTATTTTTCTCTCTTAGAAGATATCTTAATAGCCTAGTTTTCACTGTTCTTAATAAAAAGCAAGTTGATAAAGCAATTGGACTGCATGCAAAGCTTTGACTTAAAGAATTGCTCAGTGCAATCACACATTTTACACTGAATTTTTCATATTTCTCACTTTGTTTCATTTGCAAATGAATCTGATGAAAACCTAGCTGAAAAAGCATCATCATAATGTTCAATACTAAGAAATAAAACCATCATTATCTGTCTACCGCAATATTTTTTCCTTCCCCAAGTTATAAACATTACATTAATATGACCATTACATCTGAAGGCATTGTTATGTAAATATGTTAAAAATCTATTATGAAAACATTTAATGTACAATATTATGAATACAGAAATCATTTTTGTAATGCTATCAACTCTGTATGTTGAATGTCAGTGAAAGTTCAGCTTGTTTGACTACAAAAATTATGTGATACTAAGACATTGACAGCACAAATGCAACTGTTGCCCTGTTTCAGATTTTAATAATGCTATGAGAAAATTTCAGATTACAGTTTTCATAAACTCCTTTCTAAAGCAGGGGTTTGGGAGATAAGAGGGATAAGAAGAAATAGATAAACACTGGCTCATGTGTTCAAACACTGAAGAAAAAATGATTTTACTAGAAAATGCTACAAAGACTATTGTAAATGTTTGTATTGCCAAAGTAAAAAGCCAAAAGAATAAGATGATGGCTTACTCAAACCAGGTACAGGTGACAGGTACAGCTTTGATGTGCCAAAAAATGAAGATCATCTAAAAGGGCAAGATTACACAGTTACTTGACAACTACATACCTTTTTTTCTGTAGACCAAATAATATGAAGTTGATAGGAAAATAACTGGACAATATTTCACTAGTTAGCAGTTTTCAGGTTAGTAGTTTAAATTGTATTACCTCAATAAAGCAGGACATTTGCAGATTTTTCTCTATTTTATACAAATTATACAAAATCAAATGTGAACTTAAGACCATTGGAATATTATATGTAAGAACTGATTTTAATGAATACAGTAAATTATATTGCCTCAGTCCTAAGCAGCTGTCAAGAAGCAGCAAACAAACTTAAATGGAATAAAAACTGTTTGTGTATATGTGACTGGATATATAATGTCAAATACGCAAATATTGGTCCAGAAAAGAACAAAGGAAAATGTGACCAAGCAAAAGAGAATATTTTTGGGTTGCCTTTAACTGCAGGTTCATGGCAAGCTGAATCCAAGCCAGCAGTGCCCTGGCAGCCAGGAGGGCCAACCCTGTCCTGGGGTGCATCAGGCACAGCATGGCCAGCTGGGCAAGGGAGGGGATTGTCCTGCTCTTCTCTGAGCTGGGGCGATCTCACCTCGAGTCCTGTGTGCAGTTTTGGGTACAAAAATATAAGAAAGACATTAAGCTCTTAGAGAACATCCAAAAGAGGGCCATGAGGATGGTGAAGGGTGTGGAGGGGAATCCATATGAAGAGTGGCTGAGGTCACTCAGTCTGTTCAGCCTGGAGGAGACTGAGGGGAGACCTCATTGTGGTCTTCAAGATCCTCACAAGGGGAAATGGAGGGGGAGGTACTGGTCTCTTGTGACCAGTGAAGAGACTTGAGGAGATGGTGTGAAGCTGAGTTAAGAGTGGTTTATACTGGATTTCAGTTCTTCACCCAGAGGTTGGTTGGGCACTGGAACAGCCTCCCCAGGGAAGTGGTCGCAGTCCCAAGCCTGACAGAGTTCAAGAAGTATTTGGACAATGCTCTCAGACACATGTTGTGACTCTTGCAGTGTCCTGGGCAGTGCCAGAAGTTGGACTTCATGATCCTGATGGGGCCCTTCCAACCCACCATATTCTGTGATTCTATGATTCTATACACTTTTGAACACCCAATGTGTAAAATAGAAATTGTTTTGTCTTATTATCACTTCAGAATATCAACTTAAAGGTAAAGAGTAAAACAAGAACTATTTGCATAACACGATTTTCTGAAAGATATAAATCTGGCTTTGCTTTAGTAAGTGCTATTTGGTTTGTGCATTGTTAGAAAGCCTCGATCTTTGAAAAGTTAAATCTCAGAACAATGCCAAAGATATCTCAGTCTGAAGTACTGGTCTTTCACGAAATTTTACATTTATCCAGAGCTTCTTATTGCAGGCTTGAGACCCCATTCATTATAGAATCATAGAATCCTAGAACATCCTGAGTTGGAAGGGATCAACAAGGATCATTGAACTGTATCTCTACAAGACAGTACCTCTACAAGAGTTGAAGTAACCCATCCTTAATATTCTATAACATTAACAGCAGCTGACCACAGTATCACTAAGTACAGATAAATCATCCATTCCCTGAGAATCCAAGTTATAAATACAATTACACTATTTTATTTGGAGTCAAGAGCTACCCAGATAAACCCTGCTAGTGCCTTCTACAAATTTAAGTTTCAGAAATTCAGGTTTTTTTGGGAGAGACCTTAAGGTGTGAAATGAGAGAAAAACCTGTCATCCCCATCTATAGCATTTTTAGATTGGTGCATGTTGATGTGAATCAGAATATATAACTGAGAGAAAAATAGCAATGCTTCTAAACCCAACATAATTAGATAAATATTACCAGGAAAACAGCTCTTAAACCCACCAGGATGCTCCAGCTATGTAATTAATAATTTACTGAATAGTTCCCCAGTACAAAAAATCTGTGACATTCAGTAAACATTAAACTCCACCAGAAACAGCACACATTTGAGACATACCATGCAATAAATGATCAGCTCACTTGAGCACATAAGTTCAGACACTCTTGAAGCTCAAGAGTATTTCTGCAGTTAATTGACATAATCTCTGCAGGGAGGATACTTTAAAAAGCAGGATTAGATTACACACAGTTACCCTTGAAACTGAGTAAAAATGGTGTTACACAATGAAAGAAAATCTTATCAGGCGTTTATTTTTTGAAGTTTATTAAGAGGTTCAGGCGTCCTAGTAAATTGCCATTCTAGTCAGAAAATTAGTCTGCTTTTGTAAAAGGAAGGGTATGAATGTATGAAACAGTATTCACAGAGGATGAACATTGAGATAATACTGTTCTGATTTTCTTGACCTTTAAAGGCAAGAGACATTCATTTTTATAGGCTGTAATAACTCTAAACCATATTCTGCTAAAAACTCTCCAGGGTCTAAAGCTTTCCTAAAAACATGTATGTTAGGAACAACATAAGTTTCCAAGTAAGTTTTTGAATTTTTCTGACCTTAGCAGTTTAAAAGGCAATGTGTCAGACTCACCAACTACTCCCTGTAGAAAGAGAATCAGGGCTCTGTCCACCCTAGATCTCCCAGCTGGGAAGTAGTATCCTTTTATTCAAAAGAAAACAGACTTTTACTTATTCCCTACAGATATGAGCATCTCTGCAGTCACCCAGCTTCTCTCTGAAGATATCTTTTTCTTGTGACTCTTATAACATTTTAAATAGGAATCACTGTGTTTATACATATAGATAGATAGATAGATAGATAGATAGATAGATAGATAGATAGATAGATAGATGGATGGATGGATGGATGTGCACTGATAATTTTTTAGGTTTTTTTCTCATTTAACTGTAAATGAAGCATAAATCTAATGTCAAGGTTTCTTTGCTTGAAACTTTTTCTTTTTTCTCTTTTTTTAAGTGACTCCAAAGATGCTAGATGAATTAAAGAATATTTTAAAAAGGGATTATTTCCATATATGTGGTATTTCATCGCCCGGTCACTGGCCTTCAGACCATATGCAAATTTTTTGTTGTTGCTTGATTACAATTTAAAAAGTATTTTTCCATGCAAAATGAAGAAAGAAAAAAAACATTTTAGCTTATAACAGAAGTCTTTTTGTAACCTTCATTGTGCAGTTGCTCTTTATCAAAGTATTTTTGATGGCCTGTAACTCAAAAAACAGCTTGACGGGTTTAAATTCACAATTTGCGGGAAATATACACATTTGGGTGCCACTCTGCAACAAATCCATTTCTACTGCAGAGGCGATAATCTACATAAACCATACAAACCTTCATATCTCGGATTAGCTCTTGTTAATCCTCTTTTTACTTCTCTCCACTGTCTTTCCGTTCCCTGCTGCACCAAGCATAAATGATTTGTTTTTTATATTTTAAGTCCTTATGACCTCTGTCTGCCCAACCTTTCATCTCTCCTGTGACAGCAAGACATTGACCCCCACCTACAGTTTTGCACACAGTACCTGTATGTGTATTTGGTGATATTTAGCTGCTTTTCAACAAAGAAGTTCCCCCTTTTTCCCAAACCATCATGACAGAATGGGCAGTATATTCTTTTCATTCTGACTTCTAATATCTTAAAAATGACATTATCTTTCTTCAAATCCCTTAACTCTATTCTGTGCTTTACAGCCAATGAGGTGTTGTGACTCAGGTGTACCCCTTGCATAATTTCCCCCATCCTGGATATCCATAATTCTACTTCATCTACTGATACATAGCTGTGTTGGTTTTCATGATACAGCTCATTCTCTGTACTCAATTGCTAAAGGGACAGTTTTTGTCAGAACCAGTCAAACACGTTTTTTCCCTTTCTTCTTTTTAGAATGTTGTGATTTTAATATGTCCAGCTTTGGAAAATTTCAAGTATCCTGAAATGCATTGTAGTGTCTAATACCAGAATGAATACTTGGATTTTGGTGCTGGATTCATAAATAATAATATATCATTCTAGAGGCTTTGACAGAATTTTCTGACAAAAAATATGTTACTGACATGGATAAATTCTATCTTAGAGTATGAGTTACATATTAAAGTCATTTATCTTCTTCCTGAAAGTCCAAACTACACTCTCAGTTGGCAGCTGGCAGCCTAAAGAAATTAGAGGCATTGGTTTATTCTGACCACAGACTCTGAAGTGTGATAACTACCCACACTTCTCTTCTTATTTATCAACAGGCCTTTTCATGTACACTGCCTCCCCTCCTATCCCAATTTTATTCAAATACTAATATTCAACTCATTTTGCTGACATTAGTAAAAAATATATCTAATAGAAAAGAAATAAGTTCATCCAAGTGAACAGGTGCTGTCTTCTACTTTGATTTATACCAGCATTTTGGAAATTAAATGTAAACTTTACACTTTTCCTCTTCCCCTTTTTTCATATAGTAAAACTTATTTTATTACTACTAGACAATCAGTGCAGTTGATGTTTGTCTGTTTTCAGTAGGCAAAAGACAGACAGACATACATCAGTCAGACCTGACACAGACTTTTCATCAAGCTCAAACGCCATCCCAATTTAGGCCTTTATAGCATTAAAGAAGAAACAACTTATGCCTTTCCAGTAGAATGCAATCATATAATTTCTCAGTAGCTTTCATCATTAAAGTGTAAATTAACTATAGTCTTTCTAGCTGAAAATAAAAAAATCTTTTCAGTTTCCCTGTGACACAGGTGCTAACTATTGTGAGGCTAACAGAAAAGGCTAGAAATACAGCCTTCCATTTTTTGAGACTCGTGTCATTTGTCAACCTCAATTTCCATGTAACATGCAATAAGATGAAATGATAAAATGATGCTTCACAGAAAAAGTTTGAGGCAATAAAAAGATATGCTTATCTGGGAATGTTGCCATCAATTCATGCTTTTCAGTGCGGAGAAAAATAATTATGCTGAGCTGGCTTTTATGTGAAGAGTAAAATTTGAATTGTAAGCATGCTTTATATTTATAATTGTTATCATTTAGCTGGATTTTAAAAGTGGAATGATAATGGTGAATAAAAGGTGTAATTAGCCTTTTTGTGATAGCTATGCATGAGTGATAACACATATAAATCCCATGTGATTTTGTTTTTGAAATCTGATAACCTATCTAATGGACAGTAATAAACAGCTGATATGGAAAAGAATGTTAATCTCTGCAGTTGCTGTTTCCAGGGTCTAACTGTTGGTCTACAGACTCAAACTAGTAGGGATAGTTATATTTATATATATTTGAATAGAGGAGGTTTTTTTAAATCATGTAAGAGAGATGGAAGAATAGATGTATCAGTGTCTGCATGTGCATAAAAAACGTGCATTTTCCCTTGCATATGGTGGTGCTTCTGAAGAAAGTGTTCTGTGAAAATTGGCCCAGTTTTGAGAGAACCTATGAAAATGTGTCTGGACACAAATTATTATGGTGAAGCAGCCCCAAATCATTCTGAAAATAAATATTTTACTTCATCTTTCAGAAGTGCTGCCATAAAGATTACTAAATTCTTAGGCTTTTCCTCACTGGGACACCAGTAATCTTGAAATGCTTAATCCTGGATTAATTCTCAAGCTTGTCAACTTTACTGGAGAGTCTTGCATTGTCCTTGATTAGCATTGTAATTATGTTACCATGTCCCAAAACCATATTTTCCACTTCATTGACACTTCACTACGAAGTGTTCATCTACCCTGCAAATCCATTGCATATTTCCTTAAATACCTACACTGAGTCCCCCAGACCATCTACTTTTCATGTTACATGTACACAACCGTAACTTAAGCAAATTAAGCCTCAGTGAGCCAAGTTCACACTGAGCAACACACTTAAATTCAGAATATCATGAGCACTGGGAAGCAATGTTTTTTCCCTAGTCTCTAATATGTGATTGCACTATGGGTCTGGAATTTCCAATCTTTAGATCAGATCAGAAACCAAATATGTTTGAGTTCATACTAGATGTTAAGAAGGAAGTAAGGACCTTCAGAGTCTTCAGAAACAAAAGATAGTATCAATATAAGTTTTTAACCTAAAGAATGTATAGATGATTTCTAGTTTTTCTGTATCACAAATCCAGCAGTTCTTACAGTTCACAAAATTTTATGGAAAGATAAAGAGGATTTCTTAGATGAAGGGTTTTTTTATTTGGTTTAGCATTAGTGCTTAATTGCCTAAGAATCTTTTAATATTTTTCTGTTTATTTTACATTCAGTGGGACCATTCCTTTGGCTGCTTTTTCATGACAAATTAATTGCTTTGGAGCAACTGTCCAGCTGCTTTATAACCTCTGGGGTTTATGTTTTGGAGTCCTGAATAAACAAAGCTGCAAGACAAAACCCGTGGGAGAGGTGGATGATCAGACCTTTAGGAAAAACAGGAGAGACGCAATCTTATTGCCAGGCTGACTGCTTACAGAAGATGAATCACATAAAATATACAATTAGTTGTCTACTGCTTTGTCATTATTAAATGTTTATTGGTCTTGCTTAAGAAAAATCACAAAAAGCAAACACTCCAATGTTTGAATTGATCATGAACTGTGTTGATTGTGTATATTTACTGATTTTATTCCAGCAAGAACAATCCCCTCACATCTTGGGAGAAGGAGAGTAAGAAGAATAGGAATTGGAAGATATAATTAGCAATAATGTAATTTATTTATTGCTGTAATTAGCCTAGTAAGTGGATGCTAAGAGATTCAGCTGATGGAAGTTGTAAGCTTTCATGGTTAGGAATTTGTTTTTTATATTTAAGGTCTTTTAACTTACACACTTTTTGAGTAATTTTTTTGTATAATAAGATTGCTGTGAAATTTCTCCCCATAAAAACATACATTATGGTTATTTTAATTGTGTAAAATTTAAAAATTAATACTGCCTGTACAACACTAATTGTATCTTATTCACAGTAGTTCTAAGCTACGTGTTGCCAATATAATTTTCTTGGTTAATGGGCTTTAGTCACTGATCTGAAATGTCTGCATGCAGAAAGCATAAATATTTGTTGATGTCTTTCTTATTTAATAACATGAATATAAAGGTTATCTCCAGGCATTTTTTAAATATAGGTTCTCTTTTAATGTGTTTTCCTGAAATGCTTGCTCCATGCAATATGAATAAAACTGTACAAAATATGACTGAGAGAACTTTAAAAATTCTATGCCATGCCATTTGACATATATAACCTCATTTGTCAAGACCAAAGAATTTACCAAAATGTTATTCACAGCTTTGTTGTCTAGCTACAGCTCTTCAAGAAAACTTCCTTCCATTTAATTAAAAATTATCTCAAAGTTCTCTAAAATAAGCATATTTTCATGACTAGAAATTGAATAGCATAAAAATTTGAAGTTGGAGTAGTGTATAGGCAATGTTATCAAAATAATCAGGAGCCAAGTTATCCATATTGCACTTGAGTAGGCAATTGCCTATTGCTGAAAATTAATCTGAAAAATTAATTTGTCAAGGTTCAGATCTGGAAATTCCCAATCTTAGTGAATCAAAAGATAAATCTAAAATGCACATCAAAACATCATTATCACCAATCATGAAAGCATACGAGAAGCTTGGAAAACAGCAGGGTGAAGAAAACCGACATAGAAGGCCTCTGTAGGGTAACAGGAATGTCAGCTTTGATCAATGTTGACAAATTTGTTCATTCAGCCCTTTCCTGCTATGACTCAAAAGTATTGAAAAAGCCTTTGGGGGATGTGTTTTTTGGAAGCAGGAGTAAAATGGTAGTACAAAGCGTGACCATTCATCACATAACTGCTTCAAAATTAAGCATCATATAGACACATTATAAGCAGAAAATGTCAGCTTGCACATTGTCACCAATCTTTTACCCAGACATTTGAGATGTCATCCAAATCTGAGCTCTGAAGTGCTTAGGGAGAAAAAATAAAGTGGGGACTTGACATGACCTTAGGCCATCAGATATAAAACATACCTGTGGTCATCACTTTACATGACCTCTCTGTTGGAAAGAAAAAAATGAAACTTTGCAGCTCCGACCCATAAAATGAAAACCCACAAAGAGAGTTAGGACATATTTGTTTGTGTTTGGGGTTTTTTTAGAACTGGAAATAATAGCCTTTCCTCTCAGAAGAAAACAATCCAGTTTCCTAAAGAAGACAATATAATTCTATCAGCAAAGTAGAGCCTTTTTATCTACATTGTTACAATTCATGCAATGACACTAATTTTCCACTGAGTGATTGTTTGTACAAGCTTAGAATGAGAGCTTCTCCTCCTCCTCCCTTAGAAAACAAAATAAGTTTTTAAAGAGTTTAATACCTCTAAAAATGGCCTTGTATCTGTGACAAGCTATTGATAGAAGGGGAAGACCAAGTGATCATATAGGTTTTTCCTGTCACATCTTAAAAAAGCCATGTTGCAGATATGGTCAAATCTGGAAACTGAATATATATCTTCTGAGATTTACCTCAGAACTTTTCTGATTGAGCATTTTTAGTAGCTGGGAATGAAATTTTAATTTTTTTTTTTGAGTTCCTGCATGACTGGATTTTGAGGGATGCTGAAATAAACTCATTTTTCTGGCAATAGGCCTATGTTTTCATTTTTGGATCATTGACTACTCTGCCGCAAAAAAGTGATTGAAAGCTGTGCTTTCACCTTACTGGCAAAACATTATTATAGATTTATTAAGGGAGGGGAAAAGGGAAAAAAAAAAGGAAAAAGAAGTCATGAACCCCAGCCCCTTCTGTGTTAAAATTTATTAAACTTGTTGGTGTCCTATAAGCAATAATTGCTCACTTCAGCAGGTCTTTATGCAATCATTACAACAAATTGGGGTGTTCTGGGTGACACAAAACCCAACATGAAATTCAGGGCAAGATAGATGATTTTACTGGCTGTGTTGTAGATCAGTATGAAAACAATTTGTCTTAACAGACTTTGCACTGTCCTTTGTTTACAAGAGAATAAAAGATACAGTGTGTAGACCTGCATTCTTCCTTTATCATTTAATTCAAATGCATTGCATGGATTAAATTTGATCTGAGGTTCTAATCCTTAGTATCTGCCTAAATTGTGTGCCAGCTGTGCCTGGCCATATGCCTTGTGAACCCCAGTCTGTTGCCTCAACCACCCAATCACCACAACCTCACCTGCCCATTGCCCTCAGAAGGACTGGTCCTGACCCTGACCCTGACCCTCACAGGGAGACAGGGGGACTGGGCCCCTCTAGGGAGTAGATTATTGTACTCAGAAAGCTAGAATTGCCTATGCATCCACTTATTTATTTGTTTAATTGTTTGTTTTAAAGCATCATGAATACATTTGTAGTATAGCCATGTGCAGCTCTAGACCGAATGCTCCATCATGTAGATACACACTGCATAAATTCTTTTCAAAAAAAAGTTATCATAAGTAGTTCTCTGACTAATGTGTTGCCATAATTAATGTGAAAGCAGAAGAGAGATGTTATTCTACAGTAGTTTATACATATTGATAGTTTTTCCTGGCTTTTTCATCCTTTGCCATCTTTGTACTGCACCTTGGTTCTAGGGTCTGCATTTATCCCGGTGTTATATATGAAATCAATTACTGGAGAGAACAGTAAAAATGAATGGGTCAAAGTATACCCAAGAATTGCAGAAAGCCAGGGCTATGAGGATGGCATCATGTAATGTCAATGAATTTGACAAAAAAGGCGCATGTTCTTTCACAATGGAAACAGACGAACCAACAAAATGAGAATTTTCTTACAGCACACAGTGCAGTTCCATTAAACTGAGTAATCGTCCACTATTTAAAGTGACTGATATACTAAATCACTACTGCAGAATCATTCAGGGTGAACATATTTTGAAAAATACAAAATAATGGTTGCTGCTCAAGTTTTCTTCTGGTTCCTTGTATTTCTGTTCTAATCTTATGTTCAGCTTAAAAAATAGCCAAAGACAGACATGCCTTCCATACATCCTTCTGGGAGGCCAGAAAGAGGGAGTCTCATCATTGTATGTATGCACTGGTGAGGCTGCACCTCAAGTACTGTGCTCAGTTTTTTGATCCTTCGGTGCAAGAAAGACATTGAAGTGGCTGGAATGTGTCCACAGGACAACAGATCTAATGAAGGATGTAATGAACAGTCAGCAGAGCATCATTCCTAGAATTACTTGGTTTGAAAGGAACCTTAAGGAAACCTGTCAGGGATGGGGACATCTTCCAGTAGACCAGGTTGCTCAGAACCCCATGCAGATTCCAGGGATTGGGCACCAATAACTTCCTTGCACAACCTGTTTCAGTGCCTCACTATCCTGTGAAGAATGAGCTTCTTCCTTACATTTAATCTAAGTCCATCTTCCTTTTGTTATAAACTCATCCCTCTTTTCCTGTCACTATCTGCCTGTGTAAAAAGTCATTCTCCCTTTTTTTTTCATAAGACTTGTTTAAGTACTGAAAGGCTGCAATGAGGTCTCACCAGACCCTTCTCTTCAGGATGACTTTCATAGGAGAGATGCTCCAGCACTCTGATCAATTCTGTGACTCTCCTCTGTACCCACTCCAACAGGTCCATGTCTTTCCCGTACTGAATATTCCAGATGTAGACACAATACTCCAAATGGGGTCTCAGAAGAGTGAAATTGAGGGACAAATCTGCTCTCAACCTGTTGGTCATGGTTCTTTTGATATAGCCCAGGACACAGATGGCTTTCTGGGTTGCAAGTGCATATTGCCAGACCACATTCAGTTTTTTATTCATGAGACCCCCTTTTCCACAGGGCTTTTCTCAATGAGTTCTTCTCCCAGTCTGTACTTATGTCTTGAGTTACCCAGCACCTTGCATTCGGACTCGTGGAACTTCATTATGATCTCATGGGTCTAGTTCTTGTCCAGGTCCCTCCGGATGGTATCTTGTCTTGTTGTGTAAACTGCACCTTTGTGTCATCTGCAAACTCACTGAGGGTTGTTACAGCCTGCCTCTAAAGACAAGGGCAACTCAGGTCTTGTTAATAGATCCCTTGTGGTGAATGAGAGTTCAATGATACTGAAATGACTATCCACAGACCTCCACAGTGTCTGCTTCTTATTGGCGTCTTTCCTTATCTGCCCCAAACCCCAGCTTGTTGCTAAACAAAGGTTGATTTGTCACGGTCATCCTTTGGTGATCCCCCCCTCTTCACCTGAGCTGTTCCCTTGCACGCTATAAGTACAGAACCTGGTGTTTCTGCCAACAGTTGATTGAGCCATTAAACACTAACCACTAACATCTCAGTTTCCCACAAGGGTGTACTCAATCTGTGTCATTGTCTGTGTCATTGATAGCCATAACATAGAGCATCAGTAACAGGATGGACACCCTAAGGGACATCACTTGTCACCGGACTCTGCCTGGACATAGTCAGTGACCACAACTTTTATAGAGTCTCAAGAGGAGCAGCTGAGGGAGCTGGGGTTGTTTAGCCTAGAGAAAAGCAGGCTGAACAGGGAACCTCATTGCTCCCTACAACTCCCTGAAAGGAGGCTGTAGTGAGGTGGGGGTCAGTCACTTTCAAGTGAAAAGTGATAAGACAAGAGTAAATGGCCTCCAGGCGTACCAGCAGAGGTTCAGACTGGATATTAGGAAAAAAATTCTTCAACAAAGGGATTGCAAACAGTGGAAGTATCTGCCCAGGGCAGTGGTTGATTCATCATCCCTGAGGTATTTGAAAGATATAAAGATATGGCACACAGGGACATGGTTTAGTGATGGTACTGTCAGTGGTGGGGTAACATTTGGACTCAGTGATCTTAAAGGTATTCTCCAATCTAAGCAATACTATGATTCTGTATGTGCATATACACAGAGGTTCCACAAAGTCTTATTTGACAGCCTGCTTTTTCAAAATTTGCCACTCTCATTAAGTGTAGGGAAGGCGATCCACCACTGAGGCCAAATGAACTACAATCACATTTGTGTGATTTTTCCAGGGGAAAGAAGGGCTCATTTTATAGTCTTAGCCAAAGCAGCAGACTCTGCAATGTTTACTTCTGAACTTACAAACCTGTCTGAAGTTTGTATTATCTGTCAGCCATTGCAGCTCAAAGTCCCTCATACACCATCAGAAAGACATGAATTTAAAGAGATGCTTAAATTTTATTCTTCAGTTTCCATGAACTGGACAGGTCTAGTGCAACTCACTTTGGCAAATAGTACTTGAATACCTATAATTGTGCTTCTTTCACATTACTTTCTAAGAGGTTGACTGAAACCATTTTGTCATAAATGCAGAAAAGCTATTGAACAATCCAGGACCTTGAAACACAATGCATGGTTATTATCCATGGATATTGTCCTGGACAAGTGTCAGTGCACAGGCAGAGGTGAGATTTCCTTGCCCATGCTACAAGCTGGCAAGCAGTGTGGTTGTGTGGAGAAACAGATGGCTGCTGTGTTCTACTAAAGTAGCAGAACTCTCCTGGACTCTATATAAAAAATAAAATAGTTTAAAGTAGCAGAACTCTCCTGGACTCTATATAAAAAATAAAATAGTTCCCCCATGTAACATACACAGTTTTCATTTGATTATGTGCCTTCAGACCCATTTTGTCTTTAATTTAGTATGCGATGCCCAAACCACTACATTTTCACTGTCCCAGTTTAAATAATTAATTATTTTTATCTATATTTTAGCCCTTATGGCAAGAAATTTGAAAGCCTGGATTATCTGCAGTATCCTGCCCAGGAGCCAGAAATGAGAGTGGTAGGAATGAAATATTGAGATAAGATTGAGTTATATGCAAGAAATGGTCCATGATCAGTACGAAAATAAATTCTGCAATGTAGTAGAATGCCAAGTGTGTATCAAAAGTGAGGAGGAAATTAATGACAAAACAAAATGAAATAAAATAAACCCGAAACACAAAACCTGATGAAACCAATCACTTTGATCACCAAATGAAAGGCTACAACACAACATGAAGGGAAACCACTTTATCACAGGCTTGATCCCTGTTCTCATTATAAGAAAAGGGGATTTTTTTCCCCTACCTTCAATCACAGTTACAATTTTATGTTACTGCAGTCTCAGTGCCTTTTTTTGCCAGACTCTCAGCTAAAGAATTAGTTATGTTCTTACATTGCTCTCTGATACATTGATCTTACTCTAGAGGTCTCTTACTTTGGTCACCTCAAAACCTTACATTGTATCTTTGAAATCTGGCATCAAAGGACACAGAAATTCATACAAAGCCTCAATTAAAGGCAGACCTCATATGGCCAGCATACTATATCTACAATCAAAGATAAAAGAGAAGAAATCAAACACCAATTCTCCCAAAGTCTTGTACTCCAGAAGGATTTTATATATGAAATCCAGAGCTTGATTTTTACATACCATGAGCTTGCATTTGATTGCAGTACTTTGAATGCCAAAGATATTCATAAAGGAGGGAATATGGCTTGGGAATTAGGTTTAGTGTGCTTGAATTTCATGCTGAACACTGACGAGATGGGGTCTGTGTATGTGTAAAATGGCTACCCCATCATCCAGTCTAAAGCAAAAGGGGAAAACAAAACACACAGAAACCAAAGGAAAAAAACAAACAATAAAAAACACCTAAACAACAAAAAACCCCCATACAACAACAAACTAAAATCCTGTGGAATGTGAGTGCCAATTCCACATGAATTATGAGATATGAACAATTTACTTAGGATATAAAAAACTTCCTGAGTCTACTAGTTTCAGACATATAACTTTCCTCATGTGTTCTGCGTATGTTGTAAAATGCAGTTTTCACATACTCTTGTATTATTCCCATGGCCAAGAATCTGACGAAAAGCAAAATTTTAAAAATGGTAACATTAGGAAAAATTCTATCCTCAGCATTCATATTTTATATCTTTAATTTTTTCTGTTCTTAGTAAATTTCTATGTACAATAATGTATCAAATCAAATAATTTCACTCTCTTCTTTTTTGGTTCTTTTTACAGTATTTTTATATAATTAAGGATGAATTTTAATACTTTGTTTCTTATAAATTAACACATCAATCTAACAATTATTTCCTTTTAAAATTTTACAAAAGATAAACATTTACATATATATATAGTGCAATGTCAGAGGTATTTGTATTCAGTGTCTTCTTTTCCAGTGAATACTTTCACTTTATGATGCGTGCAGTGTTGAAGTGTCACAATTATGATTTGATTTTCAGAAAAGACCATGAAATAACATGCCTAATGAAACTAAATTGGGGGTTTCAGGGATCTACAAGTCATATTTGGTTGGAAATCTACTTTTCTTTTTGAATGAAACTGAATTTTATTGATCACAGCCCATACTTTATTAGGATTTTCAGCATGAAAAACCTACATAATGAGGTAAAAGAATAAAGGAACAAGGGCTGGGTTTACATCCCAGAACTAAGATGATTAATTCACAGAACCTCTTTAGGTTTACTAGTGTTAATTTTGGCTACAGGTTATACTTAAACTGGTTGTAAATGCTCCTTTTCTGATGTATTTCCTGTCTGACAAGCCTAGAACTGTAATCTACAGACACTGCTTTTCTCTTCCTCTTTTTCTATAAAGGTGTTAAGGTTTTCATTTTGTGATTTGGCTAATGTCATGGTTTAGAAATGGTACTCCTCAATTCATGAGTCACTTTCTCATTCTCTCATTTTCCCTCTCTGTCCCCCCTGCTGGGGGCTGAAAAGAAGAATTGGAGGCACAAAAGCCAAAGATCACAAGTTGAGAAAAGAACAATTTACTGGAAACAGCTATGAAATAAGAAAATGGGCAGTAACAGCAACAATATTAATAACAGAGGGTACCAGAAACCCCTCGACTATAGACAATACTGGACAGATCGCTCTGCCACGTTTCCTCAACCCAAAGGAGTCCTTCCCCTGTGAGATAGTCCCTTTCCCCCCACAGCTTGGAAATGATATGGAGCGGTATAGAATAACTTCAGTGTCCTAGCCATGCCCTGTCCTTGATACTGCAAAAATTAACCCTGTCCTGGCCTGAAACAGGGCAGCAAGGAAGAACAAAATGACTCATATGATGTAAATTTCAGGAGGGGCTATATACAAAAGAATTTGAGATCAATGACAATAAGACTAAAAAAGGTAACAACAATGGCTAAGGGAAAGGAAGTGTGAGAGGAACATGGAGAAAGCATGGAGCACGGGAGGACAAACCAGAACAGGCAATCAATATCAGTGTATTCTTGGATGTTCTTGAGTGTCCAGATTCAGTCTGGTTACATTTGCCTTGTTCCTGTAACTGGATATGTCAAAAATTTTAAAGAAGTTCAGCGATATGATGCTATGTATATGACTTTTTGGTGGTAATTGATTTTTTATGTTCTGCTCCAGAAACCCAGTAATAGAAGCTGTTGAAATACGACTACTTTTCAAAAGACCTAAGGTTTGACCTTTAGACACTGAGTTAGCCCAGTCAGAATTAATATCTTCATCTTTGTTTAAGTTTGCTGTGCTCAGATACTGCAGAAACTATGAATAGTGGCTGCTAATAGTATGTCTGCCATACTGCAACATTTGGAAACATGTGTGGAATTTAAGGACAGAATCAAAGATTTAAGCAAATTTCTTGCTGACAGCTGATTTTATGTGGTTGGTGTTTTAACAGAAACCTTGGACTGGAAATTAAAAAGACAAGCAATATTTTAAAAGGAAAAGAAAGAAACACTCAAGACTTTTAAGCTTCCTGTGAATACTTCTCACTGTATGTCTCAATATGTTAAGTAAACAAATAATTTATTTCTACTTAATGCCTTGCCTACTTCTTTATCAGGGCTCAAATGAACAAAATTTTACTGGATTACTTTGTTTTATTCTTACTAATACCAGAGGGAGTAACTCTCAAAAGTTAATTCTTTCTAAGTGAAATGTCTAAGGTGGTAACTACAGAAAACAATAAGATTTTGAAAACAAACAGTTCTATCCCTAAATAGTTATTAGAAAATATGTGTTTGTACTTATCTAAAAGAAAATGTCAACTTGTCATTTACTAGGTGGAAGATGTTATAATAGTTCATTCATCTGTAGAAGAACATAATATAGTTAAATGTCAAGACAATCTATATCTCTCCCAGGGTAAAACATTTAGTACTTCAGTCAGAGACTTGGGCTTATTAGAAAAAAATAAGCAATGTACTTGAGCATTATATTCAAAAAAGAATAAATTTCAAAGGAAACCTTGAAGAGAATCTTCACCGATCTTAAGGAGACAAAAACTATTGCTATTTTCTTCCTCATGCATCAAATACACACAGAGAAAATGTGAATTTTACCAAAATGAAGAAATAGATTTAATCCCAAGTCTCTTCTATAATCTGTAAATTAAAGCACATATGAGACTATATTTTCTTGGTAGCCAGAAATTCATTTGTGTCTGGGGAAAAAAAGGGAAAAAAAAGAATAATTACTTTTTATTCCTCAACAGTTTTATTTTTCTCATTCTATCATTGTTAGGTTAGTTTGTTAATTAATGACTTTTCTGTTGGAATAAAGCTTCTCATTCCTCTTCAAGATTGCACATATAATTTCCTGCATTTTAAAGTTTCACTTCCTAATGTCCAGCTACTTAATTTTGTTGTTCTTTATTGAATTAATCAAAGAAGTCAGCACAGATCAGTATGAATGTTTCTTGTTTCAAAAAACATAAAAGTTGATGTTTAAATGAATAGGTAAGTTGCTGACCACAAATGATAATTTCTCACTGTGCAAAGTTTGCTCCTTGGTATATTTTGTCTTTTCTGCCTGCTACAATCAGTTATTATACTCCTACATCTGAATTATGAAATTTTAACAATAACTGCATTAGAGCAATAGAGTCAGAAAGTCTAAAAAGATTTTGCCACACTGCTGTTCTAAGATATTTATGCTCTCTAATACTTCCGAACTGACAAAGAATTTAATATGCACTGTTTAAACAAGAAGAATTGGGAGCAATCTGTTAAAAATTTCCCCACTGCCCCAGTTCTGTCTTTCCAACTAATGAAATCATCATGTGTTTAGAAGAGTAGGAATGGCATATGATCTGAATTTAAACAAAGTTAAATTTCTGTAACTTCTTGCTTAAACTGGAAAAAGTGATACACTAAGCAAGACCAGCACTTCATCTTCTACAGACCTGAGTTACACAGTTTATTTGACATTGCATGCTAAAAGAGAAGCTGAAGTTATGTCACATGGTGCCTTTCGCTAACAGAATAAAGGTTGTGTAAAGAAGACAATAGTGTCCATCACTGAAGGAGTCATGGCTGACGCCCCTGCCAATGTTAGTGATCCCAGCCCTCCAGATTCAAACTCAGGAAGAAGTTTTGCTGTTGATGTGTTGATATTGCAAATTGCATTGATCTCACAAGAAGGAATAATGTAACTAGGGAGAAAATGATATATAAATATACTTTGAGATAATATTGGAGCAAAGATTCTGTTCATGCTTACAATTTGAATATATAAAAAAATTATCACTTATCCTAAAAACTCACTAAATAATTTTCAAGCAAAGGTTTTCTTTCTGTTACTTTCTATCCCACAAAACTAAGTTTGCAATGTAATCCAATGGCATATTACTTTAGTTGCCTTCTTGAAGGACTACAAAGATCTGCATAAATACTTGTAGAATCTAGTTCCTGCCTACACTAGTTGTAAGAATCTTTTTGACATCCTTAGAGACCTGAACCATACAAGACTGAAAGCTGTGATAAAAGCTTCAAAGCATAAGCCCGTATTTGATGAGAGCAATTTCAAATAAACTTCTTCAGTGGTATTTTCTTAATAAAAATTACAATTGCCCTAAATCTCACTCTGGAATACAAGATACAATAAAAACAAGCAAACATAAAATAATGAATAGATGTACCCATTCCATCACTATAGTAACTCAACATTTCACTTTTCTAAAACTTTTTCTTCCAGTATTTCCTCTGATCAATGATTCCTTTATAAAGACAAAAAAATTATTCAACATTCTCCAGGTCAGAAATCTCAACTTTTTTTCTTCCTGTAAAGCACTTTGAAAAGTTATGGCTTCTGGAAAATAGAAAGAACCTAACAGTGATTTTTGCATTCTTGTTCATTGAGATATCTTTTCCTCAACGTATTATTGTTTCATATTAGCGTAACAAAAACATTGAAAGTAAACTCCAAATGTATCCGTTTAACTTCAGTTGGTTTCTTAACAAGAATAATACTGAATTTTACTGTTGTACATGAAATATTTCTTTGTATAACTTTATTTTGACAAATGGAAACTTTTTACAGTTCAATACTTTTAATTGCCAGAAAAGCAAAATCCAGATGTTCCCTATCTGACTTGTTTGAAATTTGTCAGCTAGAATTTTATTACTATGTCATATGTCTCTGAAAATGGGCATGCTGACAAAACACAAACTGGAGCAATTTAAGTGACATTGCTCTCTAATATATTCATCTATTTATTTATTTGTGCCATGTGTATATTTTTCTATTTCATTTTCAGTTATAATTTTCATTTACTTGGAGATATAAATTGCTGGTTTTGGTGGTCAAAACACTAGCAGAACTCAGAAGTTGATTAAATAATGTAAACATTCAGAATTTTTATTAAGATGCCAAATACAACTAATATCTATCCAGCTTTCTTTGATCTGTGTAAGCAGAGGAAACAGTAAAAAAAAAAAAAATCTGTCATTTATTATTTCAATTTTCTTATAGACATCTCTAAGAAATCAAATTGTACAGTAAAAATCTGAAACTTCACCTAGTAGTCTAATATGCTCCTATCACCTCTTATTAATAAGACAAAATTTAAACATTAATTTATGTACACTTTTTTACCTCTTTATTCATAGTCTTGTCCTTAGAATTTCTTGTTGAAAAACTTGTGCAAAATATTTTGTTTTCCAGGTGTTTCTCAATATATCTTCTCCTAAAAAATAATTTAAAAATTCTCCAACTGAACAAACAAAGAATATTGGACAAGATTGTAGCCTGCTATCAAGGACAGGACATTCTTCTGTATTAATTTTGTAATAATTTGTTACCTTAGCATTCTTACATGAGTAAATATTGTAGTATTCAGGTGAGACTTTGTGTTTCATTGCAAAATTCCAAATGCATAAATAAAAGCACGAAATAATAAAAACATTATATACTCTTATAATTATATAACAAATATTGTAGAAGATTTAATATTGAGTTGACATAACATTGTATCTCATATGAAATATTAAATTATTTTTAGATGATATATAAATGAGAAGTTCATGTCAAGGGCTTTCTTTTTTCTTTGAATAGTGTTGAATTTTAGTCATAAATTACTTATTAGTCCTTGACTGGGATTCTTTTACCTTTGATAACAGAGATGGCTGCCAGAAGTTGTTATGAAAAGTCCTCAGCATTGACACTGTTATTATCCCTCCTGTCATATATACATGACTTTTTAAAATCTTAGTATACTGGTACAAACAGTCATAGCTAAACCCTATTTTCTTAAATTCAGTATAACACAACACATTTTTACCTGTGGATTCAAATGAATATTGCATTAGGGATGGGGAAAAATCTTGAAGCACACCGCAGAAGGTACACTGGGAATTATACCCTGTACTGTAGGTAATTTACTTTCCAATAACATTACGCACAACTTCAAGATGTTAAGGACATGTAGTATCATGTTTTCAATATATAGCATCTTGTTGCAGTGGGGAAATGGAAGACAAGGGAGGTTTTCAAAACTTAAAAGAACTTTCTGTATCATGAAAACTTTCCTGAAGTGACAGTTCAAGTGAGTAGCATCAGTAAACAGCTAAATAGAAGATATAAGTCAGACTAAAGGATCATATGTTATTTCTCCAGTCTATGCCATTGCTCTTAACTCTCTCTGCAGGACATCTCCAGCATCTTCTGTGACATCTCCAGAGTATCTACCCAAGGGATCGTACTAAATATGAATGAAGGAAAACTTCTGTTACTTTTCCATGCTTTACATGTTACCTACTTTTTTCCTAACCACTTTTTCTAACAGGTCAATACAGTCTATTAAGAAAGCCTGAAAACCAAGCTTGTTCTCCATGTGAGACATTTTGACCAAAGGCTCTTAGGTGTTTTTTCATAAGGTACCAAAGGCAAAGCCCTTCCTAACCCTTTACATGTTTCTCAAAAATGTTCTTTCACATTCTAACACCTTTTACTTTGACAATGCCAGATGCAGTTCTTCCTACTTGTGCCCTGCAGCAAAAGCAGAATTTGTCCAATCCTATCTCTTTCATCAAGTGACTTCTGTTCACTTACTGCAATGATTCTGCATTCCTTTTGCCTCATACTTAAACAGACTTTTAAAGTCTATCAGATTGATGTCTATTGATTACAAGTTATGTATTTTTTGTTCATTTTCACTCTTTATCTGCATTTAAGTTGAAAGGCCTTGAATGTAATCATAAACCTGAATTTTATTCTGTTACCAAGCTTAGAGCAAGATGTGGCTTAATATATGGGCTGGGACTGCTTATGCTTTCAAAACCTCATAAAGTTTTACACCTGGACTTAAGACATAAAAATGAGATAAAACAATATACCAGAAAGACCTAAGACTACAGGAAAATGTTTCCATTTTTTTTTTCCCAGTGGCAAGTCTATGATTCAGCAGTAAACAGTTTTATTTTAAAGTAGAAGGAACACATTGTTAAACCACTCTGATAAGTTATGGATGATCCACACATTTGGAAGTGAAAAATTTTCTTCCTGTTTGTATTATTTTCCCTTATTTAGAAAAAACCAATCATTTGGCCAAGAGAACCTACAAACTAGTTATTTATTCAACAAGTTAACTCTCTATGGTTCTGTGTATGAAATACACAGGCCAGCAGGGTTTTTTTAAGAAAGGCTGGATCAAAACATTTACATGCTGGAGCCCAGCTACCTTTACAAAAAGCTCATTATTTATTGCATGAAGACTAGTCTCTGGATCAGTTTAGTTTCTGAGAAAAGTCCTAATCTTTTTTCAATATTCTTCTTTAACACAAAAAGGCCTCTAACAGTACTGACTGTGAATTAGTTTAGAAAAATTATTTCCTTGTTTTCAAAAGAGGATCACTATAGCTGGCCAAAGAATGCCAAAAATTTAATGTCTTTCATGTTAATGTGAATGAGACACCACATGAAGTGATAAAAATATTAACATTTTGACATTTTTGTGCATCACATCTGTTAGTTTAGAAACTACACAATGAATAGTTGATCTGTGTCCTTGGGATTCATCTTTGGTGGGGAACTGAGCTCCAGTTGTATGAACAGAACCCTTCCCGCTGAATTATACAGGAAGATGCATAACTTTAAAGAGTTTTAGAGCACTTTTTCTCTCCTGGTGCAAATATTATTGTATTGTTAATGCTACAGTTTCTGTTCTTGGCTTAATGTGACTGTGTTCCTCAATGGTGGACAAGCTGTAAAAATCATTCCTTTATGTCTAACTGTATTTTTCTTATCATTCTGTAGTGATTCCCTATTGAATTCTTAGATCTTATTTATGTTTCTAGTATTCATAGGATCAGCTTGACATCAATAACAGGAAGAATGGCCATCATACCTTCTTAGGAATTTGATATTGTTAAATCCATGGTGTTAAATTGTTACTTGCTTAAGGTCATTTACACAGGTTTTCATGAGAAGGGATGCTAATTTTAGGTGAGTTTTTTGTATACAACATATATAAAAAACTAGCCCCTTAAATTTTCCATTTTGTGAGTGGATTGTCTCTTCTTCCATCACCTACCACCAGAAATGTGCCATTGCAAGATAAGTGGCCAGTCACATCCTGAGATTTTTAACAAGGGCTTATGTGCAGAAAGTCCAGAGAAATGATCCCTCTCCTCTATTTGGCAGGCATGCAGTTAAATATGGAGTGTTGTGGCTACCCAGCACAAAAAGAGAAAGATAGATATATTGGAGTGAGAACATGAGAGGCCCACTGGAACGGATGGGAGTCTGAGCACAGGATGGAAGTGGAATGGCTGAGGCTAATTTTCTGCTCAACAGAGGAAGAGAAGGTGAACAGCAAGTCTCACTGTCATCTGTAAATACCTGAGCAGAGTCAGCTTCAAAGTGTAGAGTGAATGGACAGAACACAACAAGTAAGACGAACTTGAATACAGGATATCCAGATAAGATAGAAGTATTTTTTCACTCTGCCGTGATGGGGGATAAACACTGTAACAGGCGGTGAGAGAAACAATGCGGTTTCTGTCCTTGTAAATGTTCAAAAATCCTGGACCTGTTTTTGAGTCTTCTGATCAGGATATTTTTGTTATGACTTTGCAAGGGAGTAATTGGACTGGTTAACCTCTGGAGGTCTCTTCCAACATGTATGTGTTCCTGTGTTCCTGACATTCTGTGTACTATCTGACAACACATTTTTGCTGTGCAAGAGCAGCTTTTTGTCTACAGTTCTATAGTTAGAATTAATATTTTCTGCCATTTGTCATCACAGTACTGTTAACATATCTATATATTTATATATATTTTTTACATAATTGTACTGGGTGGGACTCTGAGTTAAATGAATTAAGAGATTAGAGGCACCATTCTACATTACTGTCTTGATGAATTTATAATTAAATGAGATCATAAAAGCTTCCGTCTTCTTTCTTAGACTTTTCAGGACAATAATACTACTTATCTTCAAAGACTTCCAAAGGCAGTTTCCAAGTCTTTCTTCATATTTTGTTTACTTCTTTTTGAAAGCTCTTCAACCGAATTATTTTCTTTTCAAATTTCACTTTGTAGCATTTTATCAAAAGAAACAGAGAGTGCTCTTCCCTGTTGCTCATCATCAAGCAAGATAAATGCCAAACATGCTGCCTTAATACTAATGTGTTCAGTAAGACTTGGAGAGTTCTTTCAGAGAGCAGGCAAAAAGCCACTAAACTAGAAATGCCATTATCCCATGTGTCTGTATGTCAAACAATTAAAGCACTGCCAACTGTTGATAACTAGCAGCTGAAATGAACTCTAGTTAATAGTTTCTGCTGGAAGCAAACAAAGACCAAGCAGAACTCCCTCACAGGTATATAAGATGTCAGTGTGGGCTGAAAAGTGTACCCAGATTTTGTTTGGCTGTGAAAGCCAGGAACTAAGCCAAGCAGCAAAGCACTATGATTAATTTTCAAATGTTAGTGGTGTTTTAAACTGTCCCTTTGGTTAGAGCTGTGCTATATATGTGTTATATATATGTTTTATATATATATAGCTGTGCTATATATATGTACTATATATTCTGAACTACAGTCTATGTAAGTCACTTCACAGAATCACAGCATCATGCAAAATCATAGAATGACCTGGGCTGGAAGGTACCATAAAGATCCTCTAATTCCAATCCCCTTGCCTTGGCCAGGGACACTTTTCACTAGACCAAGTTACTCAGAACTCCATCCTGGCTTTGAACACCTTCTGAGATGGGACGTTCACAGCTTCTCTGGGCAACCTGTTCCAGTGCATTGCCAACCTCACAGTAAAGAATTTCTTTCTAACATCTAATCTAAACCTACTCCCTTCCACTTTGAAGCCATTCCCCTTTGTGCTGTTACTGCCTCCTCTTTTTAAAAGTCCCTCTCCATCTTTCTTGTTGGTTCTCTTCAGGAACTGGAAAATAGTAATTAGGTCACCCAAAACCTTCCTCTTTTCCAAAATGACCAAACTCACTCCTTTCCAGGCTGAACAAACTCAGTCAATTTTTGTAGGAGCAGTGCTCCATCGCTCTTACCATCTTGGTGGCCTTCTCTGGCTCCAAAAGGTTAATGGCTTTCCTTTGCAGGGGGGCCCAGAGCTGGATGCAGCACTGCAGTGAGTCTCACCACAGCAGAGCAGAGGGGCAGAATCACTTTACTCAGCCTGTGCTGGCCACACTGCTTTTGATGCAGCCCAGGACTTAGTTGGTTTTCTGGGTTTATTGAGGTTGTCCAGGTCCCTCTGGACGACATCCTGTCTTTCAGGTGTGGTAACTTACTTCCAAACAGTGTGTCATATGCTGGGTTATTTCCCACAAGAAAAACTCTCTTGTTCCTATTAGAGAACTCCAAAAGATACAGAAACAGCACTTAGCTTTCCTTGTATTAACTACTACAATTTTGACAACAGCTAACATTATTGTTGTTTTTTCCCAGCAATACAGATATTGATTGAAACATTCCAGAACTTTTGATATGTTTGAAATTGTCTTCACTAGTCCTTTTCTACAAACAAATTAGTTTTGTGTGGTTTTTTGTTTGTTTTTGTTTCATCTTTAGTGTGTATGGGGGGAATGTTTTAATTTTTTTGGCTTTTTTTTTGGGGGGGTGGCATTTTTTGTGGGTTTTTTTGTTTGTTTGGTTTGGTTTGGTTTGTTGTGGTTTCGTTTGGTTGGTTGGTTGATTAGGGTTTTTTTTACCAGTTAGTTCACATAATTTAGTTGAGGGGAGAGGGGTTGTAAGGATTTTTTTGCTATGTTTCTTGTGGTTTTGGTTTATTTTGGTCTTTTGGGATTTTTTTTTTTTTCATAATTTTTGCTGTAAAAATATTTTATGCTTATACCAGAAAGGAACTCCATAATGGTTTTTTTTTCAGTTTGAAACCCATTCATTCCATCCAGTTGTGTAAATTCTTTGGGGCAAAAGCCGAAGCAGCTTGCAACTCAAAAAAAGATGATAACTTACCAGGTAATTTTTTTTCCTAAATCTTTAATTCCCAGCACTCTTCTAAGCATTTCATCAAACTAAATTGTAAATCACAAACTGTGAATATCTTCTCAGTTGCTCAAAGGCTACCCATTAGCAACAGAGCCAGCATAAAAGGATATATTTCTTGCTACATAAAAGAAGTAAACTATCAAGTTACTTTTTAACTAGCAGTGATATTCAGAGAGGCAATCCTGTAAGGCATATTCTTAGAGAATGTGAAATTCAGGTCTTTAGACTGTTTTTTTGCAGTTTCTTTCACTGTTATCATTAATTTTACTTGCCTTTGATACTGAGGAATCACTGAAGCTGACATCAAAGCCATCTTTCTTGTCCCCTCAGGAGACTATACCAAAAGCTGTGTATCATACTGGAAGGCAATAAGCATAGGTTTGGTGATATATTCACTGGGACAGTGGAAATATTTTAAATAAATATATGTCTGAACGGAAATATAGGCAATTAAATGAGTGAATTATGCATTTGAACATACATTTTTCTTCACTAAAATAAATATGTTGTTCATGACTTTCAGGTGCAATTAAAATTTTATATCTATGCTATTTAAAACCACCTATTCACAGGCATCCTGATGAAAGCATTCTTTGATTGTACTGAACACCGCATTTCTATTAGTAGATCTTTGGTCTTTGCTGGTTTTGTTCCTTTTAATTTATCATATAAAGTTAGAGTGAAAGAGCCATTTAGCAGGTTTGACATTTGATATTTTAATTTAATTTGTTTTGGAACACACCTTTAAAATTTCAGAATTTTCCAGAAAATGGAATTGAACTGAAAAGTAGCTAATTTTTCTTTTTAATATGACATTTATCATATAACATAATAAATATTAATTAAAAGTTAAAATGCAGGGTCATTTCAAGACAATATCATCTAATTTCATTTCATAAAACAAAAAAAAATCTGTTACACATCTGAGTAAAATCACTACAACTTTGTATTTGTATATTTTTTTATGCCTATATTTACTATTTTTCTCTTGAATAGGTTCACAGAAATATGTATGCTGGGGCTTAGACTCTATGAAGTAAGTTATTACTGATATTTGAAGTAACATACTTAGGAGTCTTTTCCTATAAAGAGCTATCTTCAATGCAAATAAAAAACATTTGCAGGAGATCATCTACCAGCACCCCTGCTTTATTGGAGAGGTTCCAGCTGACTGGAAATTGGCAAATATAATGACCATTGACAAGAAGATTGGTTGGAAGAATGATCCAGGTAACTGCAGCCTGTCAGCCTAACTTTGGTCCTGGGCAAGGCTATAG
The DNA here is from genome assembly GCA_037834095.1 of Argya squamiceps. Lineage (NCBI taxonomy): Eukaryota > Metazoa > Chordata > Aves > Passeriformes > Leiothrichidae > Argya > Argya squamiceps. Next base: position 73,073,287 of record JBBMKD010000102.1, on the reverse strand, counting down.
AAGAGATGATCCTGAGTGCCATTACCCGACAAGCAGGACCACCAGGGGATCGAGCCCAGCCAACATGGATTTATGAAAGGGTCATCCTGCTTAACCAGCCTGATCTCCTTCCATGACAAGGTGACCTACTTGGTAGATGAAAAAAATTGTGGATATGTTCTACCTGGAATTCAGTAAAGCATTTGACACCATCTCCCTGTCAGGAAATCTTCATGGTTGGACTCTTTGATGCTTAAAAACCTGGCTGGGTGGCGGGGCCTAGAGAGTTGTGGAGAATGGAGCTAAATCTTGTTGACCACTGGCCACTAGCAGTGTCCCCCATGGCTGTTTTGGGGCTGGCCATGTGTTTTGTCTTAATTGATGATCTGGACATGGGGATCAAGTGCACACTCAGTAAATCTGCAGACACTAAATTGGGTTGGAGTGTTGGTCTGTTTGAGGGTAGGAAGGCTCTGCAGAGAGACCTGGTCAAACTTAATCAATGGGCTAAGGACAACTGACAAATGCAGGAGGTTCAATAAGGCAAAGTTCCAGGTCCTGCACTTGGGTCACAGCAACTACATGAAATGCTGCAGGCTGGGAAGGAGTGGCCTGGGAGTTGTTCAGCAGAAAGGGAGTTGGGGGCGCTGGTTGACAACTCAATATAAGCCAGCACTGTGACCACGTGGTGGAAAATGTCAGTGGCATCTTGGCCTGTAACAAGAATAGTGTAGTCAGGAGGACTAGGGAAGTGATCATTCCCCTCTAGCTGGCATTGGTGAGGCTGCATCTCATGTACTGTTTGATTCTGGCTCCTACACTTTACAAAGGACATTGAGGTGTTGGAGTGTGTCCAACAAAAGGCAGCAAGGCTCATGAAAGGTCTAGAAAACTTAGGAGGAAGTCTTAGGAGGAGCAGCTGAGAGATGGCTTTGTTCAGTCTCAAGAAGAGGAAGCCCAGGGAGAACCTCATCACTATCTACAAGTACCTGGAAGAAGGCTGTAATGAGGTGGGTATCTTCTGCCATGTCTGCAGTGAGAGGATCAGAGGAAATGGCCTTAAACTGAGACAAGGGAGATTCAGACTAGATATTGTGGGGGTGCATGATTTTTACTAGGCCTCAAGATGGCTTCCCCTTGGCATCCATTTTGTTTTCTGTAAGTTGGTTAAAGTTTACTGTAAGTTTATTGGTTGAAAGTTTCGTGTTCAGTTAAGTGTCAATCATTGTGTTATGTAAGTTGGCTGGTTTGTACTTAAATTGTTACTTTGTTGTATGATAT
>JBBMKD010000102.1:73051216-73071927 GCA_037834095.1 Argya squamiceps | reverse complement strand
CGGAAGCAATAAACCCCCTTCTTGTCTGACCCAGAAGAGAGTCCCGTTCTTTTGTTCCCTTTTTGCTCCTTTGTGCGGATCTCTCCCTCATGCTTTTTTCCTGGTGACACTGCCACTGAGATAACGGACCACTGTGTTTGCAGACGCGCCCCCGCTGGCCGGGAACCACAGGGGCATGTGGTCTTTCGCTTCAACGCAAAGATTTACCACCGCAAGATATTAGAAAAAAAAAACAATTGAGTGGTCAAGCATTGGAATAGGTTGCTTGGGGAGGTGGTGGAGGCACCATCTCACTATCCCTGGAGGTGTTTAAGAGGTGTCTAAATCTGTTGCTGGGTAATATGTTATGGTGATTTATGGGTTATAGTGTCAGTGCTGGGTTGACAGTTGATCTTGAAGGTCTTTTCCAACCTTGACTACTCCATGAGTCTGTGAGATATGAATGATGTTGTACCTTTTAAACAGTTAAACTGGGTTTACTGCTTGGGTTTATTTTTTTACTTCATCTTACTTCGTAAGAAAAATTAACCTTATGAAGATATATTTACATGTAAAGCCAGGTTTGGTCATCATGTTTTTTCATTATTGGTCTGTGTGTGCAAGACTGTAGATTAGCTGAATGTAAATATGCAACTAATCCTGTTGAAGTTGGGCCTGTTCAGCCTTTAGAAGAGATGACAGAGGACCTCTCTAATATGTATAAGTATCTTTCTTAAGTTGCAAGCAAGATGTAACTAAATGTATGTATTCTATTATCATCTGTTAAAACCATGTGGGGTAGTGTTCTTTATCTCTTCCAGGACCCATCCTCCCTGTAGGGGAATATCTTCTATTAATGGGCCATTGAGTTTCACTGCATGACTGATAAAATTACATTACCCCATTGTGAGATGCTCCACCCAGGAGGAGGAGCCAAGCATTCCCATCTGGATGTAATCTGAGATTTGGAACACTACAAGTCAGCCTTTTACCTCTGGATCCCCCGGGGAAGACCACTGGACCTTCAAAGGAAAACTACACCCTTCTACAGGACCACTGCTTCAACAGAAACAAATCTGTCACTCCAGGAGGACTGCAGCAACCGTTTAATCAGACTGCTACCAATACCCTGACCCACAGGGTGTCAGGTTGTATTCTGACTCTGTCAGTGTTTTTGTATTATTGCATTTTATTTTTAATTTTCCTATTAAATTGTAGGGTTTTTTTCTTTATTTATACATACTAGTAAAGAACTGTTATTCCTATTCTCGTATCTTTGCCTGAGAGCTCTTCAATTTCAAAATTATAATAATTCAGAGGGAGGGGGTTTACATTCTCCATTTCAAGGGAGGCTCCTGCCTTTCGCTAGCAGACACCTGTCTTTCAAACCAAGACAGTATCTGAAGGAACAGTGCCAAGAGCATGGAGCCAGGCTTTTCTCAGTGATGACAAGCAACAGGACACGAGGCAATAAGCAGAAACTGATGCTCAGGGAGTTCCACCTGAATATGAGGAAGAACTTCTTTACTATGGAGATGACCACACACTGGGGCAGATTGCCCAGAGAGGTTGTGGAGTCTCCCTCACTGGAGATGCTCAAGAACCATCTGGATGTAATCGTGTGCTCCATGGTCTGGGACAGCCCTGATTGGGCAGAGAGCTTGTACCAGATGACCCACTGAGGTTCTTTCTCACCTCATTACTTCTATGATTCTGTGATTGCAGATTTAAGAGGAAAAGGGTGACCCTTTTCTTATGCTTGTAAATATGTACTATTAACCCTAGAGACAAAGAAGGGACATCAAGCTAATTTTATTGAACATTTCTACTTTTCAGCTCTGTTCCAGTTCCATTAAACTTGCAAAAAATTGTCAAATGGCACTGCAGGGCTATTGAATTACATACTGTAAAAATTTATCTGGCAGTCAGTAATGTAAAGATAGAATAATATTAAGATCGATCATGTAAGGTATAACTTTCCCTCCTGTGAGATGACAGGGCAGCACTGCAAACACAATGAAGATCAGGAGAAAAATAATAAATTAAGGCATTTTTGCATGTTAAAGCTGATAAATAAGGGCCAGAGATAGAATTAAACAACAAAAGTATTTGTTTTCACAAATCATTATTTTTTAAGATATGTGGAGAAGGGTTATTCTCCCTACTGTTTTATTTTATCAGTGGTTTCTGTGGTTTAAAAAAAATAATACAATAGGAACTTTTTCTTGGATAATACAATAGTATTTTTTCTAAAACCTGAAATTATTATCACTAGAGACACTTGCAGAAGTTACTTATCTCTCCTCCTTCAGGCAAATTCTAGGAGTACATATAATTTGATGTGTCCTATGGGAGTGATCTGAATGACCTCTATGAATTACATGAAAATAAATATAGCTAACATTTGATTCCTCTTCCTCCTGTGTATTTAGTCATTATTAAATTAGGCAATTCCTGGGTATTTTTAAATGTGATTTTCTGTATGTTGGAAAAAAAAATAATCTTTCAACACTTTTCCTGTGTTGATGGATTTCAGGACGCACTTCTGAATTGATTTTTTTAATTTAAAATACTTGATGATTCTTCAATGTCCTTGACATACCTACATAGTGTCAGAATAGCAGAAACATATTTATTCAGTTCAAAGAAAATACCACAGTACTATAAGAGCTCTCTAAATTATATAGAGGCTTTCACAACTTGCTAGCATGTTTAAGGTTCATCAGCATCATATTATCCCTTTAGGAATGCAATGATATTGCCCTTAGCTTGTTTTTGAACCAGACTATGTTTTCTCTTTATCATGTCTCTTTATAGTTTCAAGGATTAGGGCTATGTTGAATTATTTACATGCAGTACTCATCAAAGAGGTAGTTGAGATTTTTTACATAGTTATTCAGACAACTACTTGACAAAGACAATTTGTTGACAGCATTCAGTTTTAATTCAGTTAGTGTCAGTTCAGTGTTACCTTTTAAAGTCAAATGTTAGCATAAGAAGTCATGGGACAAAAAAGGAAAAAAAATGTACAAAATAAATGAAATATTGAAAGAAAAAAACAAACCCCAAAAAAGCAAAAGAAAAATTAGACATATATTGGCAAAAATTTCTGTTCTTTACTGCATGTTTAACTTGATTATCCATTCAATTTATTTTTGTGATGCATAAATCATACTAAAACGACCACCTCCTTACCTCTCCTCTTATATTTACCAATAATTATGACTCACTGAGTATGAAAACACATATGCTAATAAAATTTATTGCAACTATTAGTTATAATATTGGGAAGCTTTAAAAAAAATTGATATCTATATGTCATCATTTACGTGGATAGCCCCTCTTCATTACAGGATGAACTTTTCTCTGAAAACATGACAATATTACCAGTACAAATGAAAGTACAGACCTTTGTGTGCTTTTAGATTCTGCATGTGTTTTGATCATTTCAAGTGGATTGTACTCATTTGCAAGTCACTTTCTCCTCCAGAAAATGTCTCTAGAGTTACTATAACATCTTGTGCCAACAGAGTTAATCATCATATTGTAATTAAATTTATACAGAGGCATTTAGATTAATTAAATACAGTGCATTATAAATAGATGCCAAGCTTATGAGCAGTTTGTTTTTCACAGAAGCTTTGTTATAGGTTCAAAATTGTCCAATATTTTCTTTTCTCGACACCATAGTTATGAACAGATTTCTATGGAAGCTTAAGATTTAGAATCTCCAAAATTTTGAACCCACTTTTCCAAACTTGAAGATATAGAGTAAAGAAAAATCATTCCTTCAGAAAGGCTTTCATTGGAAAATACCATATTATTACCTGGAGAGACCTGGAGGCAGAATGTGAAAACACTTTATTTCCAGCAGGCATCATGATGGAGAGACAGCACTTTTCCGCCACTCAACAAAGTTAAATGTAAAGAGAAAGTTTTCTGTCCTTTCCTTCTATTTTCAGTCCATTACTTCCTCACAGAATTCTGAATAATGCCAAGGGAATGGAAATCAGAAACCAAGGTGTCTTAGTTTTGCAGTGAGTTCTTTTTCCTTCATGATCCACAAAGGAATATTCCTTCTGCTTATTGTTATTTTGGTTTCATTAAGTTTCAATTCTTGCCTGTATTTCTGCAGAGGACACCCAGTGTAGGCTCACTTTGCTAGGTACTGTTGTTTTAGGATTCCTTCCATCACACTTTGAATGGAATCAATTCCTTCTTCACCTTGAAGCACTCCACTTGCTACATCCTTATGAAAAAGATGGAGCCATGTACTCCCAAAGTATTTCCCATATAAAATCATGATGGGATATGTCTTCCCCATAGCAAATAATGTAAAGAGGTTAGTGTAGGTAGAGTGCGGTGGTTTCTCCCTGGGAGCAGCTTACCAGCTGTGGCTGCTTACCCCAGACCAACCACAATAGTTCGTGTGGGTCCCTCAGCTCTGCTAGCTGGAAGCGTGGATGAGGCTTTGGAATGAAGAGCGGGCTTCTGCCGTGGGTTTGCAAGGTGTTTATTGATGCAGCTCCACGTGCAAAAAGCACGGCTCGGCCTGTCCTTGTCCCTTATGTACCCCAGGACATAGCCTGAGGCAACAGGAGAATTGGGGCCAATGGATGGGAAGGGGTTGGGTGTTCTAGGAGGGGAGACTTGGCAGGACAATTGAAGAGGGCAGGTGCCTGAGCACCTGGCCAAATGAGAGATGATCTCTCTTCAAGTTTCCAGGGTGATTGACAAGGGGCTCCCCTCTGGGAGATACCACAGGGGTCAGGGGATGGGTGAGAGGATTCGGGAAGGGATATACCAACATGATATAAATAAAATACATATGAAACTCTGAAAGGCTTAATCACGCACTGCAACAGTAGAGAAGGCAAATTTTTTGTCCCAGATTGTATGAGGAAGCAAAGGAGGAATTGGTACATGGAAAAAGCAGGTAGCCACAGGTAACAGGTATGCATTACCCCTGGGGTGGTTGAGGGATTTTCTGAACAATGACATTTAACTTGTGACTGCCAAATGGTCTCACGCAGGACCAATGTCCAGCCTAAAAGCTGGCTATTTTGAGTATGAAATGGACAAATTCTTAGGTGACAAATGAATTTTGTGGCAAAAAACCTGATGTATGAAACAAAATAAAACTTGCATCACTCAGTGTCTTTTTTTCATCCCACTACAATATAAAACTAGTACTGTAGTAGTACATTAATATAATACTAATCTACTATAGAGAAAGGAGAAGCAGAAAGAAATACAAACATGGACTTAAAGGGACATTGATAAGTGAATAAAGGTGGTCTTTTGGGCTTATCAAGAAGAACAAAGACTACATTTTGGGTTTGTTTATCTGGGTTTTTTGGTAGACACTTGTTTTTGTCTTTCATTCCCTTTCTTCAGGAAAGCTATTAGTTTCTCTAACACAACAGTGCAATTGTAAGAAATGCTGCTAGTGTTTTTTGGAGGAAGAAAAAATAAAATTAATTCTAGAAGAGGTAGAAATATAAACATTGTAATGGACTGTATTCGATGCATTCCATATGTGAACACTATAAATGTACAAAATATCAAATATATACATTCATATACATTCATATATATATGTATGACATTTACATTGTCACGTAAATTTTGGTTTAATCATGCTGGAGTAGCAAGGAAGAACTGCACTTTATTAAAAAAAGATCCTGCCATCTGGACATCATACAGACCTATAAATTTAATTGCCAAGAAACTGCAGTTAAAATGCAAATGAAAAAAAAATCAGCTCTCAGAGAATGTTCTAGATTCTACAAAAAGTGAATAGACATATAAAAAAATCATACTAGAACAGTTTTCTATGTAGTTGATCTTGCTTCTGGACTGCCACTGATTTTTAAAACTGTCTGATAATATAAGCTTTGGCAAACAGTTTTTTATCTACCTTGATGTTAAGAGGCTTTTCTACAAGGTCTTTAAAGTTTTGTTTTGGGACAATAAGCACTTTGAGCTGTAAGGAAGATGAGTTCTACTAGCAGTTATTTTGTCTGTCCCTAGTGTGTACTGGAAAGAATTTTTTAATTTTACTTTTCTCTAGAGACTTTAAAGTGGAAAAATCCTTTAATTTCACCAAAATAAAAGATGGTATCTATTTTTAGATGGATTAGAAGTGATAGGGATGTAATATTAATAGTATTTTTCCATGTTTCCTGTTTTGTCTTCCTGATTTTTAAGTTAAAAAACAGGAATTAAGAAATGAAAAATGTTATATGTGGATGTATGTGAGTTTCGCAGTTGCAATAGTTTACAACTAGGCTGTTTTATTGCAAAAACCCACAGTACTTTTTAGGAATTACTTATTACTTTTCATTATTCTTTGGGCTGGAAAGTGGGTCTGTTAAAACCCTTTAAAATTGATTTAATCAGAAGGGAGAAAGACTTTGTAGGATCTGTGATCATTCACCTAAAGAAAACAGGTTACATGTAATCTGTTAGATTACACAGAAATTAACAGATAACACAGAAATTAACCTTTGGCTTTGACCTTTATTGGCAGAAAGAAGATTGTTCTGTGCAGATTTAGAACAGCAGTTCTTCATTTGTCATCACTGTGCCCTGGCTCACATATTATTTAAAGAAAGGGAATTAATATAATTTTATCAATTTTTGGAAATTAGCAATTTAATTTTTTAATTCTTCTTCCTCACTTGCTTCTGTGATGAGGGAATAATCCAAGTAAATTTTATTATATGATTAAATATTTTGACATTTTCAAATCTGGGCATGCTTGTCCTAGACTAGGGTCTGATCTTGATTATGCTTCTACAATCACAGAAGTGGTTTCACAGAAGCTTGTAATTTATAACGTCATAACTGAGACAGATTGTCCTTCTTTGTCCTTTGTCACATGTGTTTATCAACATACTTGTTACTGTCAATTTTGTTTTCATTGTTTGCTGCCTCATTCTCTTTTTTGTGATCATCTGGTATTGACTCCTGATTCCTTGGCTCACATTCCATCTTTATTAAGCCTTGTCCAGTTGAGTGCGACATACTTAGTCCCCTTTCTGGAAGACACATAGAAGCCTCATTAGTTTTCTGATGATGCATTCTGCTCCTACTAAAAGAATTTTATGCCTTATAGTCATGGAATTTTGTTATCTGGATATGGCTTCCTTCTTATCTCTACTTCCTAGTTTAGTTCTTACATGAATGCTTGTATCGAAAAATGTTATTTTACCTTGTTATTAAGTTATGCTATGAAACTGTATTTTTATAATATGGAGTTCCTTTTTTGGTCTACTCTTTATTGGTGTAATGATTTTAGATTTGAATAACAGCTTTCTAAAAAATAATAGACGTTTTAGCCCCTGTATATTTAAAACTATTAAAACAAATACAGAGGGAGGCAGTGATGCTGCTGATTTTTGGAAGTCATATTTTTTTTTGCCTCTGCTTTTAGAGACTACAAAACATAAAATATTTTACTACACTTTGCAGTGTCCTTCTGTTTCTCACCTACGTGACTATGTAAAATGGTTATTTTCTTGAGTTCTTTTCACTGCCATTGCTTCTAGAAGTATCTGTTGCATCTTCAGCTTCCTTCTCTGCTTTTCTGCTGGTGTCTCAATACAAAATGAGATAACCAGCTGCTACATTTTTTGAATTTGTCATGACTACATACAATATCAGTGATAGAAATAATTAAAAAGACAGGTTGTCTTTGTCTAACATTAGCCAGGGTCAAGTCTACAAACTGACCCCAACAAGCTTGCATCCTGGAAAATGGGAAAGAAACTCCATCTCCTCCATCTTACTCTGCAGTTTTGCTCATGACATGATTACTTCATATAATGTTATTGTTCCACTCTCTGATACTAATTTTGGTTGGATGGTAAGCAGTTTGAAAGTCCTCCTGCTTTCTAAGCATCTCTGAAGTACATTGGTTTTCACATCACTTTTCATAGATGTAAGGCTTTCTCTGCTTTTTGCAGAAGTCCTCCCATCAGGACTGGCTTGATCACTACTGATCACTACTGGTTTTATGCAGTGCAATCATACTATAGATCAACGCTAAACCTGGTCTTTTGGGTTGGTGCATTGGTTGGTTGGTTGGTTGGCTGGCTGGCTGATGGGGCTATTTTTGAGCAATGTGTTTCTTTGGTATATATAATTTACACCAGATGAATTAAAGTCAATAATCTTTCAGTAGAGTATAGCTGAGTGTGATTCTTTTTCAGTTTCAGTACTAAAAATACTTGCAATTTACTGTGAATATGACATTTATCAATAAATCAGAAAAAATTCCGTGCTCAGTTGCTGTACTGGATCAGGCTGGAATGCGGGGTAACTTTCTTCGTAACAGGCCATGTGGTGCTTGATTTGCATTTGTGGCTAAAACAGCGTTGCTCACACACCAGTAAAAATCTCGGCTATTGCTCAACAGTGTTTGCACATCATCATGGCGTCCTCCCTGTTCCCCCTAACACTGGAGAGTAGGAGGGGACAGGACAGGACAGCTCTGAGGAGGCAGGATAACTGGCCCTAACTGACCTATTCTGTAACATATGATATACTGCTGAACAATAAAAAAATCAAGGAAGGAGGAGTAAGGAGGGACATTTGTGGTTAAGGCATTTGTCTTCACAAGAAATGGTTGATTTCACATGCTGAGGTCTTGCTTCCCAGGAAGTGCCAGGACATCTGCGGTGAACTCTTTTTGCTTTGCTTGCAATGAACAGCTTTTGCTTTCCCTATCTATTTTTCCATCCACAAACCTTCTCCTCTCCCTTCTCGTTTCTCCCCATTTGACAGAAAAGGGGAGAGAGCATGACTCGGGGGGTGTTTTGGCTGGTGGCCAAAACGAACCTACCACAATTAATTATCCTAACCCACTTGCTCCTGAAATAATTTAGAAATATGGAGAGATATTTCCAAGACTTTTTATAAGAGACTAAAAATTATTTTTCATCCCTATTTTTTTATCTTTGGTACAAGAAATGAACTAAGGAAGAAGAACTTAAAAAAGATGCAACTCAACTTGCATCCTCTCCCTGGCTAAAATGTTGGCTCGCAGTAGGTTGAAATGGGGGTGGGGGTGGTGAGGTGAGAGAGAGATGGTGTGGTGATCTTTCTGTATCTCAATAAGAAAGACCAGACAACGAATGAGTTCATGGTGGAGGGAGATTCAAACACTTGGGAGCTGCTTTCTCACCAGTATGAGGGTTAGTGCCTTGTAGGAAGTGGCAGGCTTTCACATGAGGCCGAAGCATGTACATCTCCCACAGAAACATGCAGTCAGGGTACCTGCACTTGTGGACGAGGGAGTCAGCTGGTAATGCGTCTGGTCACTTGGGGACCTGTGCCCATAACTCTCAGTGCATGAGGAGAGGGTTTAGACTATTGGCTGTTTCTTGAAATTTCTAAGTGGCTAACATGATGGTTTATCTTTTGCGTTACTGATCCTGATCCTGATGTGTAATTCACTCACTGCTGGTTAATAACATTTTAATAAATCAATGAATCACCTTGTGATTTCATTTAAACTACAGTTTTTCTCTACAACAATTCGCTACAGAAAGATCTCAGATATGAGTACAAAGTTTTCATTATTTTCTTTGTTTTGTTCTGCTTTTTGCATGTTGGATTTTAGTTAGTTCTTCTCTTGAGCATTTCTTCCTCTTCTGTATTTCATGCTCTAATATCTTGAACCAAAGCATGCAATCAGACATTGGATAGTATAAAATTTACAAAATTTGTATATTATGTGAGCAAATATAAATGAAAAAGCCCTCATGTATTTGTCCTCCTTTTCCAAGAAGGTATGAGATTTCCTGTCAGCTGCCATCTACTAAACTTAGAGAGTTTGTTTTACTTATGCTAGTGCTTAATAACAATGGTGAGTACTTATCTTTCTTCCACTGTGCACAAGATAATAACATAATGATGTCTAACGCCTCCAATGCCCCAGAAAAGACACAGTTTTCCTGTGGAGCAGTCTGTGTAAGTCTGTGATAATCAAGATGTTACAATTCTTATCTTTTTTATATAAGGCAGTGTGGTGAGCTGGCTAAGTATAAGGAGGAGGTGTGGGTTAAACAGTGTAACAGTTGCTGAAAAAAAATCTCCCTCAATTAATGGACATATGCATGGTAAGGCTTTGTGCACACTTTGAGAACTACTTATCAAGCTAGGTTGTAATAAGAAAGAACACAAAAGAAACACGAGAAAATGCAACAAAGCATAAGTATTACATCCAGGTAGAATCCACTACTGAAGGTGGCAATACAAGTTGTATTCCCATCTCTGGCTGGGGTTCCTCACTTGGTGAACCAATCAGTGTTGCCAGATGAGATGCTGATGTTGCAGAAGATGCTAAGAGTAGCAGTCAGAGTGGTACAGTTTTCCTTTCCACTTCAGTTATTCCAAATATGTTATTTTTCTTTGCATCAGTTTTGAAGGAACCAAAATAGATTAAGGATTTGCCTCTTGTCATTATTTTATCCCTCATTTAGGCTTCCTTCTCTATGGATTTGTTTTGGTCCATTGATTTCCAATTCTTTTCTCCTTTCCTTGTGAAAGATGATCATAATGCAGTCCTTTGTGATGCTAGTGAATTTTTTTAATGTGAAAGAATGCAGACGTTTTGTCCTTCATTTCAGAAAGGAGTTTATATAAAAGGATGAAATTTGCCAAAGTCTTAAAAGTACAGGCCATGATTCAAGTGGTTCATAAGCAACTCAGTCATATTTCAAAATGTTACACACAGTAATTAAATTAGAAGAGATGTGTCATATGCTAAGCATATTTCACAGAATTACAGAATATTCTGAGATGGAAGGGACCTTTGTCTGACACTGTTTTAATTGGTAAAGATTAATGGACACAATCCTGTATTCTCCTCCTGTATTAGAAAGGAGGAGAATATTGCAACCTGGTGATGAATGGCCTAATGACTTTTGCTTTTTTTTGTATTTGCAAAGATTGTGGTTATGTAGTAGTCTTTTCCTCTTCTGTGATTGAATCATACTGGAAAAAGAACCAGTCATTAATATGTTTCACAGCATATCTCCTCTGTCTGACTCTTAGGTGATGTATGAGTACATTTCTCGAAGGAAAGAAAATTATTGCAGTGAAGATTTTCTTTAATGTTCCAAACATCTTGTGATTTGAGTAATGCCAATTGACAGCAAGGCCCAGATTTGTAAGGTTAGATCTTCTGTCTGCTAGCTTGGCATTTTGCAAAATGTGATATAATGTTTTCTACTTTTGTCTCTTAGTCATCTAGTATGATACTTGCAAATTGCTAAATTACTTAAAAGTAATTAAAATGTAAATTGAGAGAAGTACTATCTCTTATGGGGAAAACCAGATGACTGCAGGGTAAGTGGGAGGTTTATTATCTTTAGGGCTGCGATTTTTTAGAACTTTTATCAGTCAGCTCTTCTGGACAGAGTAAGTTTTGCGATCAGCAGGGATGGAACTAAGCACATCAAGGTAATATAAGTCACTTAGGGAAATAAACTCCATGAGTTAATTCAGTTATAGTCCATATCTGTCAACTTCTGCATTGAAATTATAATATACATAATTTTCAGTTTGGTAATTTCATGGTTTATGTGATTCATATTTGAATTAGTCTCAAGTTAGTCTACCAAACTGAAAAAAAAATTTGTGCCAAGTTGAAAAGTGATTACAGAATGACTATATGTCATAGTGCATTGCTTATCTCTTTAAAAATTAAAAAGACACAACAAAATAATAAAATATAACTATAAATAACTATCAGGATGCCTGCCTACAACTCTTAATGCTCTAAAATAATTACACAATTTTAGGCAATGCCTGCATGAGAGAGTATAATTGCACAAAAGGAGTGGATGTGTAGGGTGCAGTGGTTGGCATTTAAGGTCTTGGGAGGACTTACTATGCATTAGATGAGGTATGATTCAATGGGAGTCCTCCAGCCAGCAAGGTGAGTGCAGGGGCCAAGATCCTAGGGTGCCTCTTCTGACACAGAAGTGATCAGGAGATTCATGGCAAAACCACAATGAGGTCTGAGCTAGAGCTCTCTTGCAGCAACACTCTTGAGGTCCTAGTAATCCCATGACTACATGAACAACTTTTAGCCAGTTGCACAGGTTTCAACAGCCTAGAGAGTCTTCTCTCAGGCTTTCACAAGCAGATATTCTCAAGCTGTACTAGAAAACCTACAAGTACAGCCAGGGAACAGACACAGATGCCGGATGTCCCTGAAAGCCTTAGAGACCAGATACTACTCAAATATATGAAAGATCTTATCCAGCATACAAAACTGCTGTCCTTGTATGTTTTTGCAAAATCTGCTTGATTTTATAGCTATCATTGGGAGTTTGGAGAGTGAAGACATTGAAAATACTGCCAAGTTTTTAATTGTGTTCATTCCACTGTTTGGTCTTCAGCTATGCAAAACTCCCAGGAGTCAGCCATAATTTAGAAAATGTTGGCTGGCATATGCTTGCTATTAAGTACAAGTGAATGCTAGTAAAATTACCTATATATCTGTTAGACATGCGTTTGAGGACCTTTCTAATTTGGAAATTCAGGGGACTTAGAATAACTTTTATGGAAATAAAATATAGTGACACTTGTCTGGTTTTATAGATATTTACAAGAGCTTTTCTGAATTAGTGCTTTCAAACACACCTCAACTGTGCTAATTTAAAAATTAAACTTTTCATATGATTAATATTACATTTTTAGCAATCAAATAACTAGTCTGTGATGAGACTACCATTTAGATATTTACATGTGTCATTTTTTTGTCTGAGAATAAAAGAATTTGTGTTTGGATAGCTCATCCCTACAGTTGACTTTACTGAGTGAAGCTGAGAGAATAATTGCAAAATTGCATGGGTTTTTTTCCCATATAAGCAGTAGATGGATTAATTATTTTTCTGAGACTTGAGAGGTGAAAGTGCCTTCATATTTTAATATTCTTAAAATAGTTTGAGACAAATCAACGGACTTTAGCAATGAACATCAGTCTAATAAAGTATGTGCATGCGTATGTCTGTGTGTAAGTAAATACCCTGGTAATAAAAATGAATGTTCAAAATACAGCTATTGCCAACAGTTATTATGCAGTTGCCTAAAGAATGAAATTCTCAAAAAAATATGCATGTATTCAGCTTTTCATTGTTTTGCTTAAACCAGCTCATGACAGAATTTTAAACAACTAAAGGCAATTTTCTGAAATGGCTGTCTGGGAGGTGAGGTGAGAGTAAGGGCAGTGCACATATAACCAGTTAGCAAATATTTCCAGGTTTTCTTTCACAATATAATAATAGTAATTTATATCAGGCAGAATGAGTTTTAATTGAACATCTTTCAAGCTGCAGTACATGGAGTAGTTTGGATTAATGTTAGCAAATGTGGAGAGCTAATGCTCAGTTTCAGAGCATGCAGTAACTTTGTGTTTTATCAACATGCCAGACTGGAGCTTACAGCATATTTGGCATATTTACATATTCATAATACACTGTTACTGTGCAGATTCTACAATGTCACATTGGCACTACATGATGAGAAAATGCAAAAGCAAGTTAACATTATGGCTGTGTGTAATCTCCAATATTTTTCCAATTGTCTTTATTTACAGATGGCTTCTTAGGCCAACAGTTTGCACAATAACTAATCAAACTAATTTGTTGCTGGCTCAGAATGTAATGCTTTGATTAGAAAGTTTACTTTCAGATCCATATTTCCCATATATAAGCTAAATTGTAGTGTAATTTGTAATTACTTGTTTTTCCATGCAGTTCAAGTTGGCAGAATTATGGATGAATACTCTAGAGAGAAAAGAAAAAAGACTTAGGTTCAGTACTTGGAGTTTTGTAGTTATTCACTCCCACAGAAGTACTGAAACCACAGATATATGAATAGCAAAATGCTTATTCCACAGATGCAGCCTATAACTAAGCCAACCATATTAATTCCAGTTCACTTAGAATAGCAGCAATGTCTCTGCATTGTCAGTGGGTCCCCATTTTTTGTTCAAGGAAATTGGCTGTTTCAAGATCCATGTTGCACTTAGATGTTTTGCTCACTGAGAAGGGAATGTTGTGATTTATTTAAATAATGTGCCAATTCCATCCTTTGATTTGTTTTCAGTGAGTACATATTGAAATGTGCTGCTGTTCTTACACTTATTTAAAAGCACCAAGAAGAAACACACATATACATATGTGCATGTTTATTTATGGTTGTGTACACATATGCATACATATATATGTATCATAGAGTGTTTCAAGAAAAGAAAAGGCACAAGAGCAGTATAATATCTTAACCTTCAAACAAATGTTAATTTGAAGTGCAATAGGCAAGACTCCTTGATCTTGAGAAGTGCAGTGCATGGGAAAGCAATATGTGCTCATGCTCTGTTAGGTAAAGTACAACATATTCTGTTGAGTGGATGCAATGGCCCTGGACTCTGATTTGCCTCCCTCTCACTCTGTCAGAGAGTTTCCTGCTTTCTTCTTTGTGAAAAGTATGAGACAAGAATATTTCCAATGGATACCTTCTTACTGATGAATGAAATGTAAAAGAAGGCACAAACGCAATTAGTGTTGATAAATCTGCATTTGAGTGGACAAACATAATTCTCAGGTTCTCCCAGTAATCACATAATGTTTACAGTATTAAAACCTACCATTATATGTCCTTGCTTTACTACATGATTTAAAGTGAACATTTCTTGGAAGAATGAATATGTAGTTACTATTTTAAAGTATTAATTGCAGAAGAACCAAATGTCTTTCTTTCAGTATATGACTCCTGCTTTTATTTATTGCAAGTGCAGAATATTAAGAGCAGAAAATGTTGCTGTTAATCCTCTCTTGATTTCAAAATTTATGTGACAGTGAATGCAATTAATCCATTTTCTCATTACTTTTCCTGAAAAAATATGCACAGGCATGAACAAGAAACAGCCTTGACTTGATAAAATAATATTTCAAACTGAGTTTATAAAACTTTAAAATGATGATTCAGAATTTAAAAAAATCTATCAAGTGGCTTAAGTTTTTCATGTCTCTGTAACTTTTCTCTTAATATAGCATTAGAGTAGCTCTGTCAGATTAAAAAAGGCAAATGTACATGTCTGATTAATTCATGTTTATTTTGATCACATCATGTTACCTCAGATCAGAACAACATAACACAAAGTGACAGAAATGCAGCTTGAACTACGCTATTCACTTACAGTCAGAAGTATGAACTTCTGGAATGAAAATCAAATTAATTGAAAGTTCATCATCCCCTTCCCTTCATTGCTCTTCTCTTCTTTTTTCAAAGGTAAATACAAATGTGGTTATCTGGAAAAATCGCCATGGGAGAACAAAGTCACCCTGAAGAAAAGAGACTGGACAGAAGAAGAACAAGGGAAAATATAGGACATTACATTGCCATTTATCAAAAACCACTTTGTATGCTGCAGAAGACTTCCTAAAGATGATTATATTAAGAGGGGCTAAGCCTTGCTTTTGCTTTATACTTCCAGTCATTTTTAAAACGTGCAGTTTGATAGCAATGACCATCTGTGGCATTCAAAGCCCATTAATTTTATTGCAGGTATACGTATGTACCAATGACTTATGGAAGGTGACTGTAGCCCAAGTTAGGAAGACTGGCTTTTCAATTATTTTCAGATATCTAAAGATGTGCCCTGATTAATTCCACCTTGCTGAAGCAAGGAAGTTTACAATAGTCAGGTATGTATCATAATGGAAATAAATAACAGCTCCTGCATGCTGAGCTGTCCCAAGTCATGACCTGGATACGGTTCTTTTCCAAGCAAAAATTGTTGGCTCCTGGAGCAGTGAGACTCATCTCCTGGAGAGCTCAGCTAAGAGTCAAGAGATACGTAAATGGATCTACTACTGTCTCCTGTGTGGGCAATTAAAGATTACTGAACTCATCTCAGGACTAGTTTCAAATACCCAGCCAGAATAAAAAGCTGATATGTACCTGCCAACTCCAGGATGATCCCTTTCTTCCAGAGTGGTTTACAGTCACTTGTAAATTTTTCCTTCCTGTCTGTTTCTATCTTCCTGTGTCACTAAGTCAGAGGTGTAAGAAGGGTATGCAGGTATGTATATTCTCTCCTGTCCTCAATTTGCAGCAGCCAATAATGTTGACACTAAAATAGGCTGCAGAGAATTGCTTTGTTTGGTGCTAAGATCAGAAATCGATGGATACCTTCTCACCAAAGAGAAAAGCTATATATAGTAACTATTCTGTGGTATATAAAGTAATGTGTACACTATACTGCTATTATGGAAGTTATTTCTCAATGGAATCATTCATTATTATCCAAGGCAAACATTTCCCCCTGTGAGCCACAGCCTGAACATGTAACAGGTAAAATATCTGGTCTTTCAGTTGTGTGGTGTTATAAATTGTTGTGTCCATGGGGGTGCTTTTACCAGCCAAAGCAACTCCCCAGACCAATCTAAAACAGTCTGTGTGGGTTCCTCCAAATCTGCTGGTTGAAGCGTGGATGAGGCTTGGAAATGAAGAGTGGGTCTGGCTTGGGCTGGAAAAGGTGTTTATTTCTGTGGCTCCATGTGCTAGGAGAGCACTTCCCAGAGCATGTCCCAGAAACCCAGAGCAGCAAGCCAGGACAAGCCAGAACATGCGCTTGGGCCTCTGCTTCTCCTTAGGTACCCAGGGAGTAGCCTGGGCAGGGAAGAAACTTCAGACCAATGGGGGAAAGGGAAGGGGGTGTGGTTACATCAGGGTGATACTACAGGGGTTATCTGGGGTAGGGGGGTAGGGTATTTTGGAATGGCACAAACCAAGTACAGACAAATAACAAAATACAAATACAAGTTCAAAAGCTAAATCACGCACCGCAACATGGTGTAATAGATGAAAATGGACAATATGTGTCACACAGATAAAGTTATTGGTTTATTAACTGATAACTGTTCTTAATTCTGCTGTATAGCACTTGCAAAAGACACAATAGTGTCTAGGTAATTTTTTGTGAAATACTGGGTTCCAGATCTGAAGCAATTTCTTTTGACCATAGTGAGAGCTAGAAAGCTACATTTCTGTGTACTGTCTTGAAAATTTAGGGGCAGATTGTGGGATTGCTGAATTTAGTTTTAGTTTTATAAGTTTTATTATAGTTTAGGATAGCTTTTTTATTATAAGTTTTAGTATAGCTTTAGTTACCCTATATGGGCCCCTTGTCTTGGAATTTTCTCTTTTCATAAGTTGATAAGGGTTTCTGTGCCTCTCTAGTATCTGCCTGGGGACTGTATTCTTATTGGTCATTTCTATAGGATGTTCCCTGTCCATCATCCCTGAAGGATGTGGATGTATCTTTTTTCCCTTTGTCCATTCTTCAGAGACCCCTCCCTAAATTACTTTTAATTTGTTAGTAGTTAGATAAGCTAGTAGGAATTTGTTACTTTACCTTGTTTTATTGATTAATCACTTGTATCCACCCATTGAATCTATAATGGATAAAAACCCCCTGCAGCTGCAGCCCGGGGTCTCTCCTGAGGCTCCAGGACTGAGGTAAGGGGTACCCCTGTCACCCCCCCTGAATAAACCTCTGTTACCTGAGCCTTCAAGGGTCCCCTCTTTCACTTATACCACGGCCGTGACAGCGAGAGTCGAGGTGCTGTTGAGCCAAGAACCCACAAATCGGAACTGTTGTGGTGTATCAGAAAAGCTGCCGGGTGGTTCAGCTGAACAGCGAGCTGACCAAATAGATACGCACACCAACAGCAGATGTTATGCAGCAGGGAGCAAACACTGGCCTTGGGAGATTTTTCAATGCTGTGGTGGCAGTGACATATTTAAATATCTGAAGCAGCTAGCACAGTCCTGCATTTCTGACATCAATTTGACAAATCTGACTGTCTCACCTTTGCACATCTGCACCTTTCCCTAATAAGTTTTTCACACCCAGATACTGTTTAAAAGTGGTTTTTTCCCTCCCTCATAATATTTATGTCAGGGAGTAGTACAGAAATAAATATTTTCTTACAGGCTTTTGATGGCATTGCCTGTCAGGAATCATGCAGGCAGAGTGCTTCATTCTTTTTCATTCTTAAATATGAATTACTGTAGACTATTGTCTTTTTATTCCAGGAGCAATGATCTCTGTGGATAATCTAGATATTCCTTAGATTTCGTTAACATTCTTTGCTACTTTTTTAGCAATGAATATCAGGTCACTGCTTAAGGATTAATGATTAGCTGGAAGGTACCAAAGTACAATGTGCAGCTGAAAATTATTAGCTCCAGGTTCTTTTACAAAACAAAGCAATTCCTTTCCCTGCAAAAAATATTCAAAGCCTCAAAAACACAAGACCTTGAATCTTGAGAGACAAAGGTAATAAGTTAAAAATATTGTTTGGTATACAGCTGTTGAATTTGAAAAATTAAAAAGAACTCATGCACTGTATACAAGTTTGATTAACATTCCATCCATATTAAAAAATCTCTCTAATATTAGTTATTAATTCCTTTGCAACAGGTGTACATTAAATATACACTTCATGCATAAACACCATCTGGAAAATAGTGGGTAGAAATAAAGTAAAAAACAGCTGCTATAAAAGAAACACAATGGAAGAAACATAAATTTTGTTAACAATTTGCATTTCCCTTTTTTTTTTTTATTTGCAGCATATTCATGGGAACATCAGAACATTGAAAACCCCCTGTGATAACACTTTGATGGGAAAAACCCAAGTCAGTTGAAAGGTAAATATTCTGCTACTCTTACATGACAAAGTCAAACCAATTTATTTCCAAAAAGCATCTTTCAGGTAAAGTGCCTCAAAATTATCTATGCTGAAACATAAAATAATGTGATGGCATTCACAGGAACAGCTTCAGTGGAGTTTATAAAGACAACAGGCCAAAATAAATGAAACTGTACCTACTTTCTCACAACATGTACATGAGTTTCCCAATAACTTGGAATGCAAGTTCAGATTTACAGTGGGAATGCTTTTCCTTTAGCCCTGACTGAATAAAAATAGGAGTTTCAATGAATTTAAATTTAACTGATTTTTTTCTTGTTTTTAATTTTTTTTCCTTTATATGTATCCTCTAATATTATCACTTATCCTTTTCATCTCTTTCAGATATCATAACATGGCCCTATTCATTTGATGATAGCTAAGTGATTAAATGGAAAAAGAAAACAAATCATATGATGCAACTGTTAATAATGTTTTTAGCATATCTAATAAACAACATGAATTGTTAGTAATGGCATATTTACCAACTACTCACTATTTCTCTAAACAGTTTGAAAAAATAAAAGGCCTTTTTTCTTCAAATCCTTATTTTATGAAAAGAGGGGATTGATTAACTCATGTGAGAAGACAGGTATCTTTTGCCATCTCTAAATCTGATCCAGCAAATCATAGAAAGAAGTCATGTGACTTGATGACCAGATACACTTTGACTGACCTTCTATGTCCAAATGTAATATCTGGTATTTCTTCACAATTTATGCTCCTTTTTAACAGTTAAACAAGGCAGATAAGCAATAGTTAAAATTCTGTATATTTAGGAGGTATGACTGAGGTCCAAAAATTTTGCACATCTTCATTACTTATTTTACTTTTAAACTTAATTTCTAATCGTTTTTGAGTTATATAGACAAAAAATAGATTGCAAAATATTCAGGAATTTTCCTTGAAGTATTGAGAAATAAACATTTTTGTGAAAGCAGAAAGAAAGAAGATTCACTCTGCATCATGTGGTCGTAAGAGGAACATCCTCTAAAATATCCTTCAGATTAATTAGATATATTATTTCCCCTATTTCACTTTAATTCTTTATTTAGACATGATTTTAAGTCCCATATGATTATATATTTCCATAACTGGCCAGTTTTTATCTATAGCATAGACTGCAATCATCCAGGTCATTACTCTCCTATTTTTTATAAGAAAGAACTGTAATTTCTTGGCAAATAACACAAGCAGTCACTACTACAGGTCTTCTAATGGTAATGCTTGTATCTGTCTTACATATTAAATTATTTAGCATAGATGTAGTTATTAAAAACTCTTACAACAAACTTCACTTTAATGTTAACTTATTTTGTGGTTGAGGTTTTTTTGTGTTTTGTTTTTTAATGAAAATGTCTACAGAATTGCAGAGGTGCTGTTTGTAGATGACTAAAGGATATTTTATGCATTTATAATGGCTCCAACAACTGGTGAAATTAGGTATCAGTACTTACCCCATATTGCTGTCTAGTAATTGATGTGGAAATGTATATGTTTGCCAATACAGTGAAGCAGGTCATACCAGGTCATTTTATGTAGGAGATAGATCTAATAGTCGCATGGGTAAAGAGTAATATTGTAAATAGGCAGTCATCATATCAAGGTTAACTACATACTCAGGTTATTCTGTCATGGAAGATCTGTGAGGCTGATGAAGTTGGGCATCTATGATTACTTTAACCATCACTTATTTTCTTCCTTTTGTAGCATAGACAACATTAGATTTATTTTTTAAAATAATTGATTCTAAAAAGAGTCCATTGCAATATATATTTGTATCTATAGTGCTAAAATATGATTCATAGTTGTCCTCGGTTGTAGAATAAGATATGCACAAAGTATTCTATCACCCTCTTCATCATCTGTTGAAACAAATTGTTGAAGCAGTGTTCTTCCAGGTTCCCCCTCCCTTTCCTGTTAAGGTGTTTTTCTGTTAAGGTGTCTTCTGTA